>CM055116.1:143546889-144039942 GCA_029206835.1 Rana muscosa
AGGTCTGTAATTTTTATCATAAGTACTCTTCAACTGTGAGAGACGGAATCTAAAACAAAAATCCAGAAAATCACATTGTATGATTTTTAAGTAATTAATTCGCATTTTATTGCATGACATAAGTATTTGATACATCAGAAAAGCAGAACTTAATATTTGGTTCAGAAACCTTTGTTTGCAATTACAGAGATCATACCTTTCCTGTAGTTCTTGACCAGGTTTGCACACACTGCAGCAGGGATTTTGGCCCACTCCTCCATACAGAGCTTCTCCAGATCCTTCAGGTTTCGGGGCTGTCGCTGGGCAATATGGACTTTCAGCTCCCTCCAAAGATTTTCTATTGGGTTCAGGTCTGGAGGCTAGGCCACTCCAGGACCTTGAGATGCTTCTTACGGAGCCACTCCTTAGTTGCCCTGGCTGTGTGTTTCGGGTCGTTGTCATGCTGGAAGACCCAGCCACGACCTATCTTCAATGCTCTTACTGAGAGAAGGAGGTTGTTGGCCAAGATCTCGCGATACATGGCCCCATCCTTCCTCCCCTCAATACGGTGCAGTTGTCCTGTCCCCTTTGCAGAAAAGCATCCCCAAAGAATGATGTTTCCACTTCCATGCTTCACGGTTGGGATGGTGTTCTTTAGGTTGTACTCATCCTTATTCTTTCTCCAAACAAGGCGAGTGGAGTTTAGACAAAAAAGCTCTATTTTTGTCTCATCAGACCACATGACCTTCTCCCATTCTTTCTCTGGATCATTCAGATGGTCATTGGCAAACTTCAGACGGGCCTGGACATGCACTGGCTTGAGCAGGGGTACCTTGCGTGTGCTGCAGGATTTTAATCCATGACGGCGTAGTGTGTTACTAATGGTTTTCTTTGAGACTGTGGTCCCAGCTCTCTTCAGGTCATTGACCAGGTTCTGTCACATAGTTCTGGGCTGATCCCTCACCTTCCTCATGATCATTGATGCCCCACGAGGTGAGATCTAGCATGGAGCCCCAGACAAAGGGACATTGACTGTCATCTTGAACTGCTTCCATTTTCTAATAATTGCGCCAACAGTTGTTGCCTTCTCATTAAGCTGCTTACCTATTGTTTTGTAGCCCATCCCAGCCTTGTGCAGGTCTACAATTTTATCCCTGATGTTCTTACACAGCTCTCTGGTTGTGGCCGTTGTGGAGAGGTCGGAGTCTGTTTGATTGAGTGTGTGGACAGGTGTCTTTTATACAGGTAACGGGTTCAAACAGGTGCAGTTAATACAGGTAATGAGTGGAGAACAGGAGGGCTTCTTAAAGAAAAAATAACAGGTCTGTGAGAGACGGAATTCTTACTTGTTGGTAGGTGATCAAATACTTATGTCATGCAATAAATTGCTAATTAATTACCGTATATACTCGAGTATAAGCCGAGTTTTTCAGCCCTTTTTTTAGGGCTGAAAATACCCCTCTCGGCTTATACTCGAGTCAGTGTACCTTCAGATACCTCCTCATCCAACACAGAGGCGTGACTACCGCAGTCACGGCCGGACGTGACTAGCGGAGCTCGTGTTCCAGCTTAAAGTCTTTGTAGCACAGCGGTTTTTACTCTGAAAGCAGCCGAATGAGAAGCGGAGAGTAAGCAGCATTTCCCTATCTGCCTATCTGACTCCCTCTGGGCTCTCTGAGATCTGGAGCCATATCCGCTGTATCGCGGAAACACCCACAGTTTGGCAGACTCGGTAGTGATCTCCTTCACCTGTAGCCTGGACACGGCGGCAGGTGACAAGCGGTGGAGTGCGGGAGTGTTCTTCCACCCCCCTCCCTCTGAGCCTTCCTAATCTTCTGAGAATCGGAGCTCTCCCCGCTGGTGAGCGGTGTCATTGACAGACTTGGTTTACCTGGCAGACTCGGCAGTGATCTTCCCCACGCTGAACCTCGGTGGTAGCGGCGGCTGATTGATAAAGCGGTGGAGTGTGTGAGTTTTTACTGTCTTTCCTACAGAGTTTACACTGAGTTTGCACTGGATAAACTTGCAATTGCTCCTGCAAATCTTGAAAGTGAAGCTATAACTGCCTGTGCGATTATCCCTGCAATCACCCTTGCAATCCTGGCAATCCCTGCAGCTATCTCTCTGTGACCTATGTAATATTTGTAATTTCAGTGTATCTACACTTTTGTAATCTCTGCACCCCCTGCAACCTTCGCAACCCCTGCAACCACCCTTTGCAACTACCTTTTTGATATTTACGTGATTAGAGAGGTGGGGTGACCCTCCAGCCCCCCAGCGGTGTGATTTGCGAGCTTCCCTTGTCCTCCCCTCTCCCTCTTGAGCCCACAGGGAGCATGCAAATGGGCATTGTTGACCCTCTTTTCCATTTAAAGTAGCTGCTGCATTCTCACCCTAGGCTTATACTCGAGTCAATACGTTTTCCCATTTTTTGTGGTAAAATTAGGTGCCTCGGTTTATACTCGGGTCAGCTTATACTCGAGTATATACAGTATTTAAAAATCATACAATGTGATTTTCTGGATTTTTGTTTTAGATTCCGTCTCTCACAGTTGAAGAGTACCTATGAGACCTCTACATGCTTTGTAAGGAGGAAAACCTGCAAAATCAGCAGTGTATCAAATACTTGTTCTCCTAACTGTATATAGGGATGCAGCAGCTGCATAGACACAGCTACTTGTCTCACACACACTGTGCTTGGGGCTAATCATCTACACCCACACACCTGACTAATTGGGACAAGTGACTGTGTCCGTGCAGCCACTGCATCCCCATACACCTATACGCAGCACCTGCTGGCTCAAGCCACACAAACACCTGGCCTGTTCACCGACTGTGGGCCTCTGTACCTATGTGATTGAGGCCTCTGCATAACAAACTGGACTTCTCCCAATCCTATACAGTGAAACCTTGGATTGCGAGTAACGCGGTTAATGAGCGTTTCGCAATACGAGCACTGTATTTTTTTAAATCCTGACTCGGTTTGCGAGTGTTGTCTCGCAAAACGAGCAAGATTCAAGCCACTGCGGTGTGCAGTACCGCGTTTGGCCTGAGGTGGGGGGGGCGCCGGAGCCGATCTAAGCCGTTCGGAAATGTTTGGAAAATCTTGGAAATACTCCATTCTCGAGCCTTTCCGAGGTTTTTTGAGTTCAGCCGAGCCATCCTCTGGCCTTTCCGAGTTTTGCTGAGGCTTTCTGGCACCCCCCCCCATCTGGCAACATGCGGTGTTGCATGCCATTGAAGTCAATGTGGAACACATTTTTTTAGTTTCCATTGACTTCTATGGGGAAACTCGCTTTGATATGCGAGTGCTTTGGATTACGAGCATTCTCCTGGAACGGATTATGCTCGTAATCCAAGGTTCCACTGTAGTTTCTTGTATGAAAGCTACAGAGGCTGTTGCAAACTTGAGTCAAATACATTGTAACAATATTTTCACAATGGATTTTGGATAGATAGTGGTTATGTAGATCAAAGACTTGTGCTCCACATAATTTAATTTCAAGCAAACCATCATCAAATAATGGTGCATGCTGTCATATACTACCTTCAGAGGCGGCTCTAGGCTTTGTGAGGCCTTAGGCAAAACTTGACATGGGGCCCCACTCACACCCATGATGGGAAAAATAATTTAAGGACAAGAGCCTCTTCCCCACAACCCTGGCCTGTGGTTGTGGGGGTCTGCGGGCAGGGGGCTTATCGGAATCTGGAAGCCCCCTTTAACAAGGCGGCCCCAAGTTCCTGCTCTTTAATAACTAAGGGGCGGGGGCCACCTGATGTTGTCACCTGGTGAACCCGCCTCCTTGTGACGTCATTGACTGAGGGCATGCTGGGTCATTGACGTCACAAGGGGTGGTGTCACCGATATTCACTTGTTGTTAGGGATGCTGGTGGCCCCGCTCCTGAGTCAGGGCTCTTAAGGCTGCCTGAGCACAGCAGCGTTAAGGTCCCCTGTCCCTCAAAACTGGGGTAATGCATTGGGTAAGTTAGGCGGCCACGAGGCCCCTGTGAGTGCAAAGCCTTAGGCGACCGCCTAATTTGCCTAATTAAAGAGCCGCCTCTGACTACCTTTTTCCTCCGACATCAAATCAGGCTGTGCCCAGGCACACTAAGCTAAAATATACTTTATTCTGCAGTAATAGTACAGTTGGATGACTGATAGTCATGCTTTATTAGTTACAATTTAGCGATGACACACACAAAAATATATACATTGTAAGTAGTGATGAGCCGAACACCCCCGGGTTCGGTTCGCACCAGAACCCGCGAACGGACCGAAAGTTCGTACGAACATTAGAACCCTATTAAATACAATGGATGCGAACGTTCGAATTCTAAAGTGCTAATTATAACAACTATTATGCATGTTATTGTCCTAAAAAGGGTTTGGGAACCCGGGTTGTGCACCAGGGGACATGTATCAATGCAAAAAGAAGTTTTAAAAACGGTCGTTTTTCGGGAGCAGTCATTTTAATGATGCATAAAGTGAAAAAAAAAAAGTCAAATATTCCTTTAAATATCGTACCTGGGGGGTGTCTAAAGTATGCCTGTGAAGTGCCACGTGTTTCCCGTGTTTAGAACTGTCCCTGCACAAAATGACACTTCTAAAGGAAAAAAAAGCCATTTAAAACTGCTTGCGGCTTTAATGTAATGTCTGGTCCCGGTAATATGGATGAAAATCTTTAAGAAAAATGGCATAGCTACCCCATGACCCCCCCCCCCCCTACCCCAGCCCATTACCAGCCCCTTTGGGTCTTGTATGGATATTAAGGGGAACCCCGCACATAAAATAAAAAAGGCCCTATATACTCTGAACAGCCGTATACAGGCGGTGCATACAAGACAGGGACTGTAGGTTTGTTCTTATGTAGAATCTGTTTGTAATTTTGAACAGGTACATTGTTTAAGTGTAGCTCCAGCCCAAAAATCTATTTTTAAACTTTTTGGAAAACATAGGTAAGGGTTATCACCCCTGTAACATTTGTTTTGCTGTCTGTGCCCCTGTTCAGAACATTTCACCTCACTTTCCGTCCCAATGACAACTGTTTTTGAAATGTGGTGTTTTTCTTGAAACAAGGATTGCTGATAAAGCATCAGTACAGAGGAGACACCTTTCTCCCATATTAATTCTTACAGGAGAGAATTTTCCTTCCAAGGGGTAGATTTCCTCTCACTTCCTGTTGTCTTCTTGCGTTTGCAAGTAGGAGTCGTTTGTAAGTTGGATGTTTGAAAGTAGGGACCTGCCGTATATACTCTGCAGAAATAGGCCCCTTAGTTGTTGGTGTTGGCACAACACTGTAAGCACTCACAGTTACTCTTGGTTGGTGCTGGAACGCCCTGCTGTCAACTATTATATCAGGAATTGTAATTACATATAATTGTTGAACAGTGGTAGTAAAAATTGGGCCTTTGATGGTGGTGCTGGTGCCACAACACTGTAAGCCCTGACAGTTACTCTTGGTGGGTGCAGCAATGGGCCCTGCTGTGAATTATTAGATCAAGAATTGTAATTGCATGCCCCTGTTGAACAGGGGCTGAAAAATTGGGCCTTTCGTGGTGGTGGTGGTGGTGGTGGTGTTGCCACAACACTGTAAGCCCTCAGAGTTACTCTTGGTGGGTGCAGGAATGGGCCCTGCTGTGAATTATTAGATCAAGAATTGTAATTACATGCCCCTTTTGAACAGGGGCTGAAAAATTGGGCCTTAGGCACTGGTGGCACAACACTACAACCCCTCACAGATACTGTACTTGGAGCACAGCAATGAGCCCTGTTGCAAAGTATTGCTTCAAAAATTGTAATGACACGCCCCTGTTAAACAGGGGCTTGAAAAATTGGGCCTTAGGCACTGGTGCCACAACACTCCAACCCCTCACAGATACTGTACTTGGAGCACAGCAATGAGCCCTATGGCAAATTATTGCTAAAAAAATTGTAATTACACGCCCCTGTAAAACAGGGGCTGAAAAATTGGGCCTTAGCCACTGGTGGCGGCACCCATAAACAAAAATGATCTTCCAAGCTATCATCATCAATCGTATCATTGAGGACTCGGAGGAGGAGGATAGCCAGTCAACATAACAGCACAGGCACTCAGCATCAGCATCAGTCTTGAAGGGATGTGACATGTTAAAATCAATTAGTCTGTTATATCAGCATCAGGTGTGTGGTAGCTGGTGGTGATCCAAGACTGGTTCATCTTGATGAAAGTCAGTCGATCAACCGAGTCGGTGGACAGGCGCACCCTGTGATCCGTGACAAATCCTCCAGCAGCACTGAATGTGCGTTCCGAAAGAACGCTGGATGCAGGACAGGCCAGTAGCTCAATTGCATACTGTGCAAGCTCTGGCCAGTGATCCATCCTCAAGACCCAGTAAGCCAGAGGATTTTCGGTGGGGAAGGTGTCCAAGTCTGACCTTGCCCCTAGATATTCCTGCACCATGTTTATCAGACGCTGGCGATGGTTGCTGGAACCGATCATACTTTGGGGCTGCGGACTAAAGAATTGTCTGAACGCATCGGTCAGACGGCCACCTTCCCCACCGCTCCTTTTTTGACTGGCCGAAGCCTCAGCAACTCGTTGTCCAGGACCAGGAGTTTGTAACCTCCCAGTCTCTGGGAACGCGTTGCACAGACCTTTCTGCAAGGCCTCCCGGAGTTGTCTCATCCTCTGCTCCCTCTGCGACGGTAACATAAGGTCCGCAACCTTACCCTTGTACCGTGGATCAAGGAGAGTGGCCAGCCAGTAATGGTCCCTCTCCTTGATCCGAAGAATACGAGGATCCTTCCGCAGACTTTGCAGGATCAGGGAGGCCATGCAGCGTAGGTTTGCTGAGGCATTCGCTCCGGAGTCCTCTGGGTCACTAAGGACGACATGATCCGCAGCCACCTCCTCCCAGCCACGTACAAGTCCACTGGTTTCTTGGGACTGTAAATCATCCCTAAAAGACTGCTGCTGATGATGCTGAGTGCCAGCCTCCACCTCCATGCTGACACAATCCTCCTCCTCCTCCTCCTCCTCCTCCCCCTCCTCTTCCTGTGCGATGGGTGGGACAGAAGGAACACTGTCTGGGTAAAGGGGGCCTTGAGAGGCAAGGAAGTCCTCCTCTTCCTGCCTCTGTTCTGCCTCAAGTGCCCTGTCCATTATTCCACGCAGCGTGTGCTCCAACAGGTGGACAAGAGGTACAGTGTCACTGATGCATGCACTGTCACTGCTCACCATCCTCGTGGCCTCCTCAAATGGTGCCAGGACAGTGCATGCATCCCTGATCATGCCCCACTGGCGTGGAGAAAAAAAACCAAGCTCCCCTGACCCTGTCCTGGTGCCGTAGTCGCACAGGTACTCATTGATGGCCCTCTGCTGCGTGTGCAGCCGCTGCAGCATGGCCAACGTTGAGTTCCACCTGGTGGGCATGTCACATATAAGGCGGTTCTTGGGCAGGTTCAACTCCTTTTGCAGCTCAGCCAGGCGAGCACTGGCATTATAAGATCTGCGGAAATGCACACAGACTTTCCTGGCCTGCCTCAGGACATCCTGTAAGCCCGGGTACCTGCCCAAGAACCGCTGCACCACCAGGTTAAGGACGTGAGCCACACAGGGCACATGGGTCAGTTGTCCCTGTCGGAGGGCGGAGAGGAGGTTGGTGCCATTGTCGCAAACCACCATTCCTGGCTTAAGCTGGCGTGGCGTCAACCACCTCTCGGCCTGGCCCTGCAGAGCAGACAGGACCTCTGCCCCAGTGTGGCTTCTGTCCCCCAAACACGCCAGCGCAAGCACGGCATGGCATCTTTTTGCCTGCGTACTTGCGGAGCCCCTTGAACGGCTACGGAGCACCGCTGGTTCATAGGACAAACCACAGGAAGAGGCCATGGAGGAAGAAGAAGAGGAGGGGGTGGAGGAGAGAGGTGTGTCACAACCAGTAGTAGCATTTTGGAGGCGTGGCGGTGGAACAACCTCCAACACTACTGCACCTTGTCCTGCATCCTTCCCAGCTGCCAAAAGAGTGACCCAATGGGCCGTGAAAGAAAGGTAACGTCCCTGTCCATGCCTGCTGGACCATGAGTCAGCGGTAATATGCACTTTACCGCTGACCGCCCTGTCCAGTGAGGCCAAGACATTGCCTTCCACATGCCGGTAGAGAGCCGGAATAGCCTTCCGTGAGAAAAAGTGGCGTTTGGGAACCTGCCACTGAGGAACCGCACATTGCACAAACTCACGGAAGGGGGCCGAGTCTACCAACTGAAAAGGCAGCAGTTGAAGCTCTAGCAATTTAGCCAAGCTAGCATTCAACCGCTGGGCATGTGGATGGCTGGGAGTGAACTTCTTTCGACGGTCCAGCAGCTGGGGCAGGGAAATTTGCCTGCTAGAATCGGACGTCGGTGTACTGCTAGCAGAGTGGCCGCAAGTACTTGGCTGTGACACACCTAATTCTACACCTTCATTCCTCTCAGTGCATGTTTCAGAGAGGACTGAAGTTATAGTGGGGTTGGAGATCCCAGCTGATGCGGTGCAAGGAGAGGTCCGCTTTGTTCTTTGGTGTGGGTCTTTGAGGTAGGCTTGCCAACGAGCTGCATGGCAGGTCAACATATGTCTGGTCAGGCATGTGGTACCCAAGCGGCTGATGTTTTGGCCACGCGATATACGCTTGAGACATATGTTGCAAACAGCAGCTGTGCGATCTGATGCACTAGCCTCAAAAAAGGCCCACACCAAAGAACTTTTTGAATGACGGGCAGAGGCAGCGCCCTGCACAGGCGGAGCTCTGCGGTGTGATTCCGTCGGTGTACTGCCTTTACGCTGGCCACCAAAGGGCATCCTGCCTCGTTGGAGATGTGCCTCCTCCTCATCCTCCTCCTCTCTCCTATTAGGCACCCACGTGGAGTCAGTGACCTCATCATCCCCTCCCTCCTCATCACTGGAGCCAATCTGGCAGTATGCTGCAGCTGCTGGAACATGACTGCCAGATTGGTGTCCTTCTTGAGCATCCCCTCTGTCTGCTCTCACGCTACTGCCTTCCTGTAGCTGGGTTTCATCATCAGACCCTTCGAAACGCTGGGCATCCTCCTGGAGCATGTACCCAACACTGTGCTCAAACAGTTCGGGGGACTCCTCAGGAGGAGGACATGGTGGGTGTAGGGAAGGAGTGACTGATGATGAGTCTGACATTGATACCAGGGAAGAGGATGCTTTGGCAGCTGCTTTGCCAGTACCCTGAGCCTGGGTGAGAGAGGATGAGGAGGAGGAGGAGGGCTTGGTCATCCACTCTACCAAGTCTTCGGCATGATGTGGCTCAACATGTCCAGCTGCCGAAAAGAAGGACAAGCGTGTCCCATGGCCATGTGCTGATGACAATGCACCGCGTCCACGACCAACACTGTTGCCCCCAGACACAGAGCCTGCTTGCCCTCTTTTATTGCCTCCTGACTGTCTGCCTCTCCTTGTTTGCCTTCCAGACATTCTAATAGATGGCCTGCAGGGAGATGGGAAAAAAGCAATAAGGGCTACCTTCAGGTGTCCTTCTCTGTCCCTTTACTTAAAGATTTCTAAATATGGTTGAGGATGATTGCTTTTGCACAGAATAGCACAACGACAATTTCCCTGACTGTCCAAAAAACAAGGATTTCAAAGATGGTTGATGAGGAATGCTTTAGCACACTATAGCACAAGGAGAATTTCCCTCACTGTCCTTCCCTGTCCCTAGAAACAAGGATTATCACAGTGAAAGAAACTGACACTCTTCCTACCTATAGTTTTCTGTCCCTAGAAAAAATGTTTTTTTAAAGCACACTATAGCACAAGGAGAATTTCCCTCACTGTCCTTCCCTGTCCCTAGAAACAAGGATTATCACAGTGAAAGAAACTGACACTCTTCCTACCTATAGTTTTCTGTCCCTAGAAAAAATGTTTTTTTAAAGCACACTATAGCACAAGGAGAATTTCCCTCACTGTCCTTCCCTGTCCCTAGAAACAAGGATTATCACAGTGAAAGAAACTGACACTCTTCCTACCTATAGTTTTCTGTCCCTAGAAAAAATGTTTTTTTAAAGCACACTATAGCACAAGGAGAATTTCCCTCACTGTCCTTCCCTGTCCCTAGAAACAAGGATTATCACAGTGAAAGAAACTGACACTCTTCCTACCTATAGTTTTCTGTCCCTAGAAAAAATGTTTTTTTAAAGCACACTATAGCACAAGGAGAATTTCCCTCACTGTCCTTCCCTGTCCCTAGAAACAAGGATTATCACAGTGAAAGAAACTGACACTCTTCCTACCTATAGTTTTCTGTCCCTAGAAAAAATGTTTTTTTAAAGCACACTATAGCACAAGGAGAATTTCCCTCACTGTCCTTCCCTGTCCCTAGAAACAAGGATTATCACAGTGAAAGAAACTGACACTCTTCCTACCTATAGTTTTCTGTCCCTAGAAAAAATGTTTTTTTAAAGCACACTATAGCACAAGGAGAATTTCCCTCACTGTCCTTCCCTGTCCCTAGAAACAAGGATTATCACAGTGAAAGAAACTGACACTCTTCCTACCTATAGTTTTCTGTCCCTAGAAAAAATGTTTTTTTAAAGCACACTATAGCACAAGGAGAATTTCCCTCACTGTCCTTCCCTGTCCCTAGAAACAAGGATTATCACAGTGAAAGAAACTGACACTCTTCCTACCTATAGTTTTCTGTCCCTAGAAAAAATGTTTTTTTAAAGCACACTATAGCACAAGGAGAATTTCCCTCACTGTCCTTCCCTGTCCCTAGAAACAAGGATTATCACAGTGAAAGAAACTGACACTCTTCCTACCTATAGTTTTCTGTCCCTAGAAAAAATGTTTTTTTAAAGCACACTATAGCACAAGGAGAATTTCCCTCACTGCCCTTCCCTGTCCCTAGAAACAAGGATTATCACAGTGAAAGAAACTGACACTCTTCCTACCTATAGTTTTCTGTCCCTAGAAAAAATGTTTTTTTAAAGCACACTATAGCACAAGGAGAATTTCCCTCACTGTCCTTCCCTGTCCCTAGAAACAAGGATTATCACAGTGAAAGAAACTGACACTCTTCCTACCTATAGTTTTCTGTCCCTAGAAAAAATGTTTTTTTAAAGCACACTATAGCACAAGGAGAATTTCCCTCACTGTCCTTCCCTGTCCCTAGAAACAAGGATTATCACAGTGAAAGAAACTGACACTCTTCCTACCTATAGTTTTCTGTCCCTAGAAAAAATGTTTTTTTAAAGCACACTATAGCACAAGGAGAATTTCCCTCACTGTCCTTCCCTGTCCCTAGAAACAAGGATTATCACAGTGAAAGAAACTGACACTCTTCCTACCTATAGTTTTCTGTCCCTAGAAAAAATGTTTTTTTAAAGCACACTATAGCACAAGGAGAATTTCCCTCACTGTCCTTCCCTGTCCCTAGAAACAAGGATTATCACAGTGAAAGAAACTGACACTCTTCCTACCTATAGTTTTCTGTCCCTAGAAAAAATGTTTTTTTAAAGCACACTATAGCACAAGGAGAATTTCCCTCACTGTCCTTCCCTGTCCCTAGAAACAAGGATTATCACAGTGAAAGAAACTGACACTCTTCCTACCTATAGTTTTCTGTCCCTAGAAAAAATGTTTTTTTAAAGCACACTATAGCACAAGGAGAATTTCCCTCACTGTCCTTCCCTGTCCCTAGAAACAAGGATTATCACAGTGAAAGAAACTGACACTCTTCCTACCTATAGTTTTCTGTCCCTAGAAAAAATGTTTTTTTAAAGCACACTATAGCACAAGGAGAATTTCCCTCACTGTCCTTCCCTGTCCCTAGAAACAAGGATTATCACAGTGAAAGAAACTGACACTCTTCCTACCTATAGTTTTCTGTCCCTAGAAAAAATGTTTTTTTAAAGCACACTATAGCACAAGGAGAATTTCCCTCACTGTCCTTCCCTGTCCCTAGAAACAAGGATTATCACAGTGAAAGAAACTGACACTCTTCCTACCTATAGTTTTCTGTCCCTAGAAAAAATGTTTTTTTAAAGCACACTATAGCACAAGGAGAATTTCCCTCACTGCCCTTCCCTGTCCCTAGAAACAAGGATTATCACAGTGAAAGAAACTGACACTCTTCCTACCTATAGTTTTCTGTCCCTAGAAAAAATGTTTTTTTAAAGCACACTATAGCACAAGGAGAATTTCCCTCACTGTCCTTCCCTGTCCCTAGAAACAAGGATTATCACAGTGAAAGAAACTGACACTCTTCCTACCTATAGTTTTCTGTCCCTAGAAAAAATGTTTTTTTAAAGCACACTATAGCACAAGGAGAATTTCCCTCACTGTCCTTCCCTGTCCCTAGAAACAAGGATTATCACAGTGAAAGAAACTGACACTCTTCCTACCTATAGTTTTCTGTCCCTAGAAAAAATGTTTTTTTAAAGCACACTATAGCACAAGGAGAATTTCCCTCACTGTCCTTCCCTGTCCCTAGAAACAAGGATTATCACAGTGAAAGAAACTGACACTCTTCCTACCTATAGTTTTCTGTCCCTAGAAAAAATGTTTTTTTAAAGCACACTATAGCACAAGGAGAATTTCCCTCACTGTCCTTCCCTGTCCCTAGAAACAAGGATTATCACAGTGAAAGAAACTGACACTCTTCCTACCTATAGTTTTCTGTCCCTAGAAAAAAATGTTTTTTTAAAGCACACTATAGCACAAGGAGAATTTCCCTCACTGTCCTTCCCTGTCCCTAGAAACAAGGATTATCACAGTGAAAGAAACTGACACTCTTCCTACCTATAGTTTTCTGTCCCTAGAAAAAATGTTTTTTTAAAGCACACTATAGCACAAGGAGAATTTCCCTCACTGTCCTTCCCTGTCCCTAGAAACAAGGATTATCACAGTGAAAGAAACTGACACTCTTCCTACCTATAGTTTTCTGTCCCTAGAAAAAATGTTTTTTTAAAGCACACTATAGCACAAGGAGAATTTCCCTCACTGTCCTTCCCTGTCCCTAGAAACAAGGATTATCACAGTGAAAGAAACTGACACTCTTCCTACCTATAGTTTTCTGTCCCTAGAAAAAATGTTTTTTAAAGCACACTATAGCACAAGGAGAATTTCCCTCACTGTCCTTCCCTGTCCCTAGAAACAAGGATTATCACAGTGAAAGAAACTGACACTCTTCCTACCTATAGTTTTCTGTCCCTAGAAAAAATGTTTTTTTAAAGCACACTATAGCACAAGGAGAATTTCCCTCACTGTCCTTCCCTGTCCCTAGAAACAAGGATTATCACAGTGAAAGAAACTGACACTCTTCCTACCTATAGTTTTCTGTCCCTAGAAAAAATGTTTTTTTAAAGCACACTATAGCACAAGGAGAATTTCCCTCACTGTCCTTCCCTGTCCCTAGAAACAAGGATTATCACAGTGAAAGAAACTGACACTCTTCCTACCTATAGTTTTCTGTCCCTAGAAAAAATGTTTTTTTAAAGCACACTATAGCACAAGGAGAATTTCCCTCACTGCCCTTCCCTGTCCCTAGAAACAAGGATTATCACAGTGAAAGAAACTGACACTCTTCCTACCTATAGTTTTCTGTCCCTAGAAAAAATGTTTTTTTAAAGCACACTATAGCACAAGGAGAATTTCCCTCACTGTCCTTCCCTGTCCCTAGAAACAAGGATTATCACAGTGAAAGAAACTGACACTCTTCCTACCTATAGTTTTCTGTCCCTAGAAAAAATGTTTTTTTAAAGCACACTATAGCACAAGGAGAATTTCCCTCACTGTCCTTCCCTGTCCCTAGAAACAAGGATTATCACAGTGAAAGAAACTGACACTCTTCCTACCTATAGTTTTCTGTCCCTAGAAAAAATGTTTTTTTAAAGCACACTATAGCACAAGGAGAATTTCCCTCACTGTCCTTCCCTGTCCCTAGAAACAAGGATTATCACAGTGAAAGAAACTGACACTCTTCCTACCTATAGTTTTCTGTCCCTAGAAAAAATGTTTTTTTAAAGCACACTATAGCACAAGGAGAATTTCCCTCACTGTCCTTCCCTGTCCCTAGAAACAAGGATTATCACAGTGAAAGAAACTGACACTCTTCCTACCTATAGTTTTCTGTCCCTAGAAAAAATGTTTTTTTAAAGCACACTATAGCACAAGGAGAATTTCCCTCACTGTCCTTCCCTGTCCCTAGAAACAAGGATTATCACAGTGAAAGAAACTGACACTCTTCCTACCTATAGTTTTCTGTCCCTAGAAAAAATGTTTTTTTAAAGCACACTATAGCACAAGGAGAATTTCCCTCACTGTCCTTCCCTGTCCCTAGAAACAAGGATTATCACAGTGAAAGAAACTGACACTCTTCCTACCTATAGTTTTCTGTCCCTAGAAAAAATGTTTTTTTAAAGCACACTATAGCACAAGGAGAATTTCCCTCACTGTCCTTCCCTGTCCCTAGAAACAAGGATTCGCACAGTAAAACACACTGACACTCTCCCTACCTATCCTTCTCTTTCCCTAAACTAAAGGAATCCAGGTTAAGCAAGAAAAA
This sequence comes from Rana muscosa, assembly GCA_029206835.1. Classification (NCBI taxonomy): domain Eukaryota; kingdom Metazoa; phylum Chordata; class Amphibia; order Anura; family Ranidae; genus Rana; species Rana muscosa. Next base: position 143,561,413 of record CM055116.1, read on the forward strand.
ATAAATGTCACTGTCCCTGCCTATGCTTCTCTTTCCCTGCTCCGGAACACACTACACTAGGCCGCCGTGCTGGCGGCCTTTTATAGTGTGGGGCGTGTACTAAACACCCTCAGCAATAATTGGCCACAGGCATCCTGCCTGTGGCCAATCATTGCTCTCCTCGCTGCCGGCGCTGTGATTGGCCAAGCATGCGGGGTCACAGTGCATGCTTGGCCAATCACAGCGCCTGGATGACACTGCGATGGCGTAGTGCATTGTGGGCCGTTCGCGTCACTCGAATTAGGCGCGAACGGCCCAAATCGTTCGATCTTCGTCGAACGATCGAACAGCCGATGTTCGAGTCGAACGTATGTTCGACTCGAACACCGAGCTCATCCCTAATTGTAAGTATTTAGTGACAAACAGCAGGACACAGACACAAGGTTGTTCCACTCTCCTGTCTGTTTCTGTGCTACTTCCATGTATCAGTGATATATAGAACAGAGGCTTTCTGTCACAGTGGTAGATCCTGCATAACGTAACTGATGTCAATGTTAGTCCCACCAGCCCCGTGTTCGCACAGACACAGTCTACATATCTATACATCCTGATCAGAACTTTCTGTTTCTTAAAAGACCCGTGGCTTCTCCACCCCAACAAAAACAGAATGCACTTTTTCTTTTTTTTGACCAGTGTTAGTTTAAAAATAAATAGTGTTAGGCACCTTTCACACGGGCAGTCTGATACGGTCCGCTTGTCCGTTTTTCAGGCAGACCTGATCGGACTCTCTATTCAGCCCTATGGAGCGACGGGGGTCAGCGGTGACATGTCCACTGACATCCGCCGCTATATGATCCGGTCCGCAAAAATCCAGATGGATGGTGATCCTATTTTCCATCTGTCTGGTGGATCGGATGAAAACAGACAGGCGGTCCATTTTCATCCGATCTCCCCATAGAGGAAAGGGGTCCCCGCTGAGCAAGCGGCGTCTGTTAAAACAGACCTGCCCCGTGTGAAAGGGGCCTTAATGCAGATAAAAAAGTGCACATTTTATTTTAGAGATTGTCCTGTTTAAATTGACACAAAAATTATGATTCTGGTACAAAGCATTAAAAAGTTATTTACAAATGTTAAATGTGTAATAATAATAGTGAAAAGAACCCCAAACAAAACAAAAAAAGTTGAAAGAGGCTGTAAACCCCATAAAAAACAAACAAAAAAAAAACACCTGTAAGACAAAGGCATAATGAGCTAGTATGCATTGCATACTAGCTCATTATGAAGTACTTACCTTAGAACGAAACCCCCTCAGTGGCGCCCACACACGACTGAGACAGCTGACATCTTCCCTGGTGTTTCTTCCAGGTTCTTGGGTTCTGGCGCTGTGATTGACGTCACTCCCACGCATTTGCGCGTGAGCCGCTGGCCACGGCACAGGGCCCTGAAGAAACGGCACAGGCGGTCGCTCTTTCAGAGCGCATGCGCCGATGACGGTGGCGGCGTATATAGTAAATATCTCCTAAACGGTGCAAGTTTAGGAGATATTTACAATACTTATAGGTAAGCCTTATTATAGGCTTACCTATAGGTACAAGTAAGAAAGAAGGCTTTACTTTCTCTTTAAAGTGGAACTTTGGTCAGAGAATTAGGTCCTGCTAGATCACATCAGGCTGTCCCCTTTTGCAGGTATAGCTATGTAAAACATTAAAAATAAGTGCCCATACTGTTTAAAATCCAGTAATACGCTGTCTCAACCTGCTCTGCACATGCTCAGTTGCTCTCTATTTTTTTGGCACTGTGCCAAAAATGTAGAGGCCCATCTGCTGACAGCCTAAATATTTACTGCTGCTCAGGGGCTCTGGGCTTCAGCAAAATGGCAGCCTCCAGCAAGAAGAAACAGGAACTATGCTGGACATTTTTATAGCATAATTATTAATGGGGAATGCATTTTTCTTGCTAAAGAACATTATTTTTTTTTATCACGTTGTTATGGATAAAGTTCTACTTTATTCATTTGCTGCCAAATCATGTACCTGTATGTCATTTGGCTTCAAGTGGTTGTACCAAAGTGATGCCAGTTGCAGGCATCACCCTGGTACTGTCGTTTAGAACCGACGGTCAGCTCTCTTATAATTAGGGTGACCACATTTCCAAACTACCATTCAGGGACATCCTCCCTTCCCAAAAATCAGCTTGTGCTGTAACGACTCACAGCACAGTGATTGGACACAAGAGGGGGATTTAAAATGTCTCCAATCACAAGCAGGGGGCGGGGATTGTGCTCCTCCAGGCATTCCCGGCCAGGACAAGTACTGTCAGTGAGTAAAGCGGTGATGTGGCGGTCTTTTTTGGGGGCATCAGATTTGCCCGGGGGGTGGCTGTGTCAGTTTCATTCCGGGACACTGTATTGTCCTGGAATAAATGTGCCCGGGTCAGACCTGCAAAATGCCGGACTGTCCCGGGCAATCCGGGACACGTGGTCACCCTACTTATAATACCAACCGTAAGCAGCCGCTCGGTTGTTATTACAAACAGTGGGAGGAGACGCCCACCCCCGGCTGCCTTCCAACGCTTACCTGGACTCTCCCGTCCCACCGGGAGACCCAAGCGACCAGCAGCAGGCACATCCGCCAGCTGGCCGTAGACCCGAAGAAAGCCGGGATGAAATGAAATAACGCCTAAGCGCTTGATGCGCCTAAATTTGTTACACAAGTTTATAAGTGTCAAGCAGTCAAAACTCAGCTGCCAGGAAGAAAGAAGTCTGGGAGAGTCAGGAAAAGGCCCAGTGTGCATTAAGTAGAACTAAAGGAATAACTTGTTTTCCTGGTGTCTCCATGGCAGCATACCTGTGACAAGCTCCGCCTTGGCTCCTCCCTCAGGACAAGTGAATATTATAAAAGAGTTGATTAGCACAGCCCCAGCATTCTCCTTTTTTTCCTCATACCTCATGGCAGTGAATTCTGGTCGAACGTCCTTACCTTCTGCATTCGGCAGCTTCCGTCCGGGTTCAAGCCTCTCCCGGACGCGGTCCCTTCTCTTGGGCAGCTAAACGCGCTTATAAGGTTGGGAGTCCCTTCTGTAGGATCTTTTGGGACAAGCAGTTTGTCTCTTAACTAAGAGCTCTACCTGCAGCACATCTTCCAGGCATTAGCTCACACATGGCAACAGAGACAGCAGCTATTTCTGCATTTCTTTTTTTTCTTCCCTTTTTTCCTTCCTTTTAGCTTTTTCTTTCTGGCTGTTTTCTTAGTGTTTCCAATTTCCTTTATGCCCCCTGTCTCCCCCTTGCCCTCTATCACCTCCTCGTCCCTCTTAGGGATCGCGCGCGCTCACCCCCAGCCTTTTTATTTACGGCGTCTTTTGCCGCGTTCTGCGCATACGCCGACGCCCGGGTCCTAGAGCCGCCGGTTCGCGCATGCGCGGTAAGCGCGGAAGCCTCTGCGGCCATCTTAGGTTAGGGAAAAATTTTGTTTTTTTGCCCTTAACCCTAAATTACAGGGCAGAGGCATTTTCCTCTATCCACCTGGTCCCATTTATCTCCCTGGCTGCTTGAGATCTACTTAACAGAAAGCTCCAGGGAAGAATACCTGTCGTTTCAGGTAAGTAAAAATATATATATATATATGTATAATAATTTTTTTTAAAAAGGGGGGAAATTGTTTTTAAAATTAATTATAGTATATGCAGGTGTGCAAGTAATACTCAGGAAAAAAAATTAATTTTTTTTTTCATTATTTAAAAAAAAAAGGGGAAAAATTGTTTAAAAAAAAATTTTTTTTATATGCATGTGTGCGAGAAACCCCCCCCCCCCCCAAAAAAAAATAAAATAAAATGTTCTTTTATATAATTTATATTTAAAAAAAAAAAAAACACAGAGATTTTGTTTCTCTTAGCCAGATTAGGACATGGTCGTTAACCCTTCCCTGTTCCTTTCTTAGCTGCTACCTTTGCTAAGCCACTCAGCATGAGCCATTCGCCGCCCATACAAAGATCCTACTCTACTTCTGAGGTAAGGACCTACATCCAGGTAAGCTTACACATCTTAAAAAAAAAAAAAAAAGAGTGCACCGAAGCTGGTACTTTTATGTATTTCAGCCCTATACGCCAGAAGACGTCTAAAAAGACCTCAAGGCGAAATGAGGACTATGATGATTCTAGTCCCAGTAGAGACAGGTTGTCCAGGAATCGGGATCATAGAAGTGGCAGGAAGTCATCGCTGAGGCGCTTTTCAGGCGCTTTCACGCACAAAAAAAAAAAAGCGCCTGAAAACTTATTTCCACTAAAATCAATGAATGCTTTCACACTGGAGCAGTACACTGAAAAAAACTGCCCATCTCCATTGAAATGAATTGAAAGTGCTTCAAAAGCGCCTGAAAAGCGCTTCAAAAAGCGCTCTGTGTTTTACTGGCAGTTTTTCAAGCGCCTCAGTGTGAAAGTGGCCCAACGCTCCTGAAGCCGAGATCTCCAGGATGTCAGTCCTGTGGAGACACCCCACTTCCAGACAAAGTGATCTTTCGAACTTGCCCAGCGGACAGAAAGTCCGAAAGCCTGCAAGTGGCGGACCTACTTAAGAAAGCAGTAAATAATTCCCTTGTGGAATTGGTAGCCACAATGCCGCCGCAACATCTGGCATCTCCTACTCAGGAGCAAATGGGTGAGGCATCCATTCCCGGGCCGTCCTCAAGTGAAATCTCACGCCGGACGCCTGCTTCTTCCTCTAAACATCAGGAAGAGAATGCCATCTCAGGGGGTCTCTCTGATGACCTAGATACCTTTTGGTTTTGCTTTCGCCATGGTCCAGCCTTTTGTGCAGGCGGTAAAACAAGCGATCGACTGGGAAGAGACCGACACAGAAGTCAAAGTCGTACTTCCCCTTTTTCAAACGCCAGAATACCCTCTTTCCCTCTCATGGGGGAGATCAGGGATGTGATTGAGGAAGAGTGGAAAAAGACGGAGATAGTTTCTCCATTAATCGACTGGGAAAGTTATACCCTCTCTCAGAGGCTGATTCTGCAATGCTGGAGGGCCCTCCAGTGGTTGATGCAGATGTGGTAAGGTTGGCAAAGAACGTCACATTGCCCATGGAAGACTCGACTTTGTTTAAGGTTCCACCAGACAGAAGGATGGATCTTGATCTCCCAAAAGATGGCGGGCAACGCTTGTAAACCTGCGATAGCCCTGACGTCAGTGTCCAACGCCCTACGCGTCTGGACAGATAATATAGAGTTTGAAATCTAACAGGATATCCCAGGGGGGGACATCATCAGGGCCTTAGTGGAGCTAAAGCTCTCAGTAGATCTTATTGGTAAAGCCACGATCGATTCAATTCGATGCTCCGCAAGGTCAATGCTCCACACAGTTATGGCCAAACGGGCCTTGTGGCTGGAACCTTGGTCAGCAGATATTGCCTCAAAGCAGAATTGGTGCAAGATACCCTTTGACGGAAAAGCCTTGTTTGGGGAGAAATTGGACAAAGGCCATCTCTCGCGTCATGGGCGGAAAATCGGGCCTGTTACCCCAAGACAGGCGCTCCAGGACATTCGCAGGCAAAATTGGAGAAGCACGCAGTCTACCTTCCTCAAGACCCATAGACAGAGACTCGTGCCTATCCCTCAGGATTCTGCTAAATCCTTTTGACGCCAGGCCATCCCAAGCGATCCCTGTGGGGGCCAGACTCAAACACTTCTTGAAGATCTGGGAACAAAGTGCAGGGATTCGTGGGTAGTCTCCACAGTTAAATACGGTCACTTCTGGTCGTTTCTAGACAAACCCTCCAAAGATTTTTTCTCTCCGACAAGGGTGTCAAGGTTCCCCCAAAAAAATGGAAGCACTACAGCGATTTCTTCTCTCCTTGCAGGAACAGCAAGCAGTGGTTCCAGTGTCTCCATCAGAAAGATTTTCGGTTTTTACTCCACCCTGTTTCTAGTCCCCAAGAGAAACAGAGGTAGGGGACCCGTGTTAGACCTGAAGAGGCTAAATCGCTATATCTTCCTAAAAAATTTAAAAAGGAGTCGCTATGAGCGATTATACGTGTAATCCAATCAGGGGATCGGATGTTATCAATAGACTTGCAGGATGTTTACCTGCATATACCAACACTCCCTCCTTTCCAGAAATATCCAAGGTTTGCAGTGGTGCCTGTACATCTTAAATTTTGGAGTCTCCCATTCGGCCTCTGCACGTCACCAAGAGTCTTTACGAAGACCCCAATTGCCATTATAGCCCCTCTAATAGAATTAGAGCCTTGAGTATACCATTACTTGGATGACCTTCATCCCTGGGCGAAGGTTCCAGCCCAGTTAGTGGAACAGAACGGTACAGTATCCCTCCCACCTCAAAAGGTGACATCGACTGTTCGACAGATGAAGAAATTCAGTGTGAGATCCTACCTGGCATACTCGAACTGTCAGAGTCTGATAGGCTGGATGTCGTCATGCATCCCTAGGGTCCCTTGGGCTCATTGGCATTTGAGACATTTCCAGCATAAGTTCTAGAGGCTGTGGAACAGACGGTATCTATCCCAACCCATACACCTGACGACCCTGATGCTCAGGAGTCTACATTGGTGGATGAAGAAACACACACCTATGAAATCACATCCATTAGGACATGTCAACTGGATCACAATTATTACAGATGCCAGTAAAGCAGGTGGGGATCACACTGCAACCAGATCTCAGGGCAAGGAAGATGGTCCTTTCATACAACAGGCCTGGTATCAAATATCCTGGAGGTCCGGGCAGCCTACCTTTTGCATTGCTAGCCCTAGAATTCAAGATTACAGGCAAACCAGTTCTTCTCCGAATGGACAACAGGGCTGCGGTGTCTTATATAAACCCACAGGGAGGGACGTGCAGCAGGTCCCTGCTGAAGGAAGTGAAACCATATTCTTTTGGGCAAAAAGGAATCTAAAAGACCTAAGGGCAGTCTATCTGCCCGGTCTTCTCAACTCAAGGGCCAACCGCATATCTCGCAGGTTCGTAGATTTCAACGAATAGTCTCTGCACCCGAAAGTTTTCGACTGGTTAGTGGACCAGTGGGGTTCCCTCTGGCTGGGCCTATTTGCAACGGCATTAAATACCAAGTTTTCAAGGTTCATCTCGAGACTTTCTCATCCCCAGGCGGAGGCAGTAGATGCTCTCTCAGCCCCTGGGCATGCAATCTGGCCTATGCCTTCTCTCCATGGCCTCTCATTCCAAAAAACAAAACAAAAACTCCTGTTGAGGCTTATGGTAGAAACCACAACGGTGATAGCGGTCCTACCGTACTGGCCAAGACGTCCCTGGTTCCCCACAGCAATGTACCTGAATAGAAAGCCTTCAGTCAAGGTTACAATAATACCTTTTCTCCTGTCACAGGGATGTCACACCCATCCAGATTCCCGCAGGTTAAATCTTCACATCTGGCAGCTGAAAGGGAAAGATTCCAATCCCTAGGGTGTCCCAACAAAGTTATCGAAACCCTGCTCAGCGCAAGAAAGCCATCCACAAACAGTATATGCAATAAGGTGTGGAACAAATTCAGGGCCTTCATGATTGGCAGAAACTGCGATCCAGATTTCCCATCATCCTCTCAAATTCTAAAAACTCTTGCATGCGGGCTTAGACCTAGGTCTTGCTTAAGTACACTAAGGGTGCAGGTAGCGGCAATTTCAGAGGCAACCAGTAAAATATGGGCTGAGAATTCATTAATAATCCAATTTTTCAAAGCTGTCAAAAAAGATCCGACCACCAACTAAACAATCTTTTCCCACTTGAGACCTTGCTATCATCCTAGAGTCTTTAACCAATCCACCTCTTGCCTCTTCGGAGTCAGCATCGCTTTGAAATCTAACCATGAAGCTATCCTTCTTGATAGCCATAACTTCTGACAAACGGGTTTCAGAGCTCCAAGCTTTAGGAGCGGATCATAATCATATCATATTCTTTCCTGACAAAGTAGAACTCGGAACGGTGCAAGGATTTAGCCCCAATATCACATCATCCTCGAACATGTCGGAGCCCTGGGCACTTCCAACATTTTCAGAACAAGACTCGGGTTCTCTTCACGAGCTGGACATTGCCTCCACTTTGAGATGCTATCTGCAGGCTACAGCATCCTTCAGGGACACTATCAGGTTGTTCATAAACAAAGGCAAGGAGGCGTCAGCAAGAACGATTGCCTCATGGTTCGTTAAACTCATCCACAAGGTGTACAGGGCAAAAGGACTGGGATCCCCTTCGATAGTCAGGGCGCACTCCACCAGAACGGTTTCTGCCTCTTGGGTGGCAAGAGTGAATGTGTCAATTGAAACAATTTGCAGGGCAGCGACTTTGGTCGTTCCAACATACGTTTCTGAAACATTACCGAGTAGACCCAGGAGCTCTCTCATCGGTGGAGTTTGGCAGACAGGCGGTCAAATCGGCCTTTGCTTCTTCCTCTAAATGATGATAATAATCTCTTTAAAATATACCTCTGGGCATCATCCCACCCATATCAGCTAGTTATTTGTCACAGGTATGCTGCCATGGAGGCACCAGGAAAACGGAAAATTGTATCATACTTACCAGTAATTTTCCTTTCCTGGTGCCTATCCATGGCAGCATACAATCCCACCCTCGGTATTCTATATTACAGAGAATGCTGGGGCTGTGCTAATCAACTCTTTTATAATATTCACTTGTCCTGAGGGAGGAGCCAAGGCGGAGCTTGTCACAGGTATGCTGCCATGGATAGGCACCAGGAAAGGAAAATTACTGGTAAGTATGATACAATTTTCCGTTTTTATTTTGGATAGATCAAGGAATGTTTAAAACCCCTCTCAGTTTTTTTTTCCCATCTGTGTCCCATAGGAGAGGTTTCCCTTGGGATTTGCTTTCACTTTCACTCTCAGTGATAAGAGGACAAATAGAGAGGGTAAATCTCCCTATTGGAGGCACAGACAGCAATAAAAACTGACAGGGGTTCTTAACCCTTTCCACGTGATCCAAAAATAAAAATGTTTTCCCTTTAGTTATATTTCAGATGGATTTTAACCAGTTTCCACCCAGCCTATAGTCCAATGATGTCCTCCCAGGAACGCACCTTGCGTGAGCCCCATGGGCTGTGCTGCGGCACGATCTGTCACCTGCTGTGTCAACCGGACACAGCCAATGACAGATCACTGTACCAGGCTGCTGCCTGTACCATGTGATTGCTGTGACCAATCACAGCAGATCATATGACAATTGTAAACAATGGATGGCTTCCAAGCATGCCATTCATTGTGTACAATTGCGTTGCTAGCTGTAATTGGTCACAGTGATCACATGGTATAGACAGGACCAATCACACCTAATCACAACAGTACACACTGAATGATTTAATTTAATTAAAAAGGAACTTCCGTAATTTTTTCATCTTTCCATCTATTAAATCTTCTGCCCTTGTTGTTTTAGCTTTGAATAGTAAAACTTTTTTCTCTTACCATCCATGGACTGACACGGTGTCTCTTTACACTTTACACGTGGGTTATGTCCCTGCTTGCAGGAGAAGACCTAGGCAGAATGTGAAATGTTATACATACATTCTAAAAGCCAGAGCTGAACAGCCCCACCCAGGGGGCCGTCCCTCCGGACATAACCCTCCCACTACAGTCAGCAGACTTCAGTTTTTTTCTGCCTAGCAGAAGGAGAAGACGTGGCTCTCTCAGGAGCCAGTCTCCTGACCTATTTTTATTCCTTTTCTGGAATTCTTTTTTATTTTATTTTTGAGAATTTTCTATCAACTGTCGGCTGGGCAACAGGTTGGGTACAAGATATCCTCGTAGTCTTCCCTGTCCGACCATCGAGCGTGCTGATCCTCGCCTTGTGTGCGTGAGACTCAGTTCACGACATGCCCCATGACTCCAGGGGTGGCCGGGTTTGCTTTCATGCTCCCACGGTCCTCTCAAGACTGAACAGTTCCTGACTGACTGTATCTTTCGCGGTGGACCGGGCCGACAGCTACTCAGTACTGCACTGTGATAGTCCTGTCAGAAACACACCAGTGGGTCCCTCAGGGGACGGGTAAGTAGTCTCTCTTGCCTGCAGGTGAGTACAAAAGGCTGTGTGTTTCTCTGTGGGGGATTTTCCCTGTCTCCCCCTGTATTTCATTGTCACTCTCTGTCACCATTGCTGGTGCTGTGCTGTGTGGGGTGCCTGGGGGTCACACTGTTCTTGGAGGGGCTAATGCTGGTCTGCAGATATGCTTGGGGCCTTTTTTTGTGTGTTTTGGGGCCTGAGCGCCGAGTGGCGCTGTGTGTGTGCTGTTTTTTCACTTTTGCTGAGTCATGGCGGCCATCTTGCCGCGGATCGCCTCAGTGAAGTGCGGAGGCCATTTTCTTGTAGCCCGTGCGCTCTTCAGCACTAGTTTTGGCCTCTAGCGCTGCTGTAACAGCGCAAATCTCCTCACAATCTCCTCACAGCTCACCAGCGCTGCCACAGCGCTGTACAGACAGCGGAACTGAGCGGTCCCTGGTCCGGTTTGGTGAGTCCCCTGGGCGCCCCCTCCTCAGTCAGCACAGCCTGTGGGTGGACTTTTTATCTGAGGAGTCTCAGAGGGGGGCAATATGGAGTCTCTGTCACCAGCTTCCCCTAAATGTCAGTGGACAACAGGCAGTGCTTCAGCACCTGCGGTCCCTAGGGACCAGTTGTGGGCAGTCCTGGAATCATTTCTGACCAGGATGGGAGCTGTGTGCAAGCGCAAGGGAGCAAAAAAGCGCCCTCTCCCCACTTTACTTCATGAGGGCAGTGCGCTGATTCAGATATGGGCCTAGCCACTACCGCTCAGGACCCTAGTTCTGAATGTATTGGATGGTTTTGAACAGGACATTCCTTATGAGGAAAACTCCAGTTCTGAGTCAGTAAATGACAGGGCGCTTGTTAGTGTACTCATGACTGCGGTAAAGGACACTCTCAAGCTAAAATGCTGCGGATGCAGAACCTCAGGCGGATACAGTCTCCTTTGGTTCTTTTAAGGCCAGGCCTTCTAAAGAGGTTTTTCCATATGTACTTTCTTTGACCAGTTCATTGATAAGGCCTGGGAAAAGCCGCAGAAGAATTTTTTTATGGCCCCGCGGCGTTTGTCTATCAGATACCCCTTGAAGATGCCCTACTTAAAAAGTGGGCTTCTCCCCCAGGGTCGACCCTCCAGTCGCCCGGTTGAACAAGGCCATCACTCTCCCGATGGAGGGGACTCCTGCATTTGAGGACCCCACTGACAGGAGGTCAGAAGTGGTGAGCAGAGCCATGTTTGCCTTGTTGGGATCCGCCCTACGGCCTGTGGTAGCGGCGACCCTTGTGTCTTAAACACTTACAGGTTGGGCAAAAATGTTGCACCTAGCTGTACAGGAGCATAATCTTCCTCCAGACACAGTTGCTTTGGCCCACCAACTGGTTCAGGGCCTGGTTTATGTGTGCGACGCCACGTTGGACGCGACCCCTTTAATATCCAGGGCCTCTGTCTCGGCGGTGGTATTGCGTCGTCTTATCTGGTTGAAGTGCTGGTCTGCTGACCTAGCCTTAGGAAGCTCCTGACGGATCTACCATTTAAAGGTGGTAGACCTTTCGGTGCTGCTCTGGATGACATCGTCATGGATGTCATGGGAGGTAAAAGCACTCTTCTTCCTTAGACTAGCAAGGGTGAGGAGGCCCGCCGCAAACAGGGGCCTTCCTTTCCAGCAAAAGGTTTTTTTTTCGTCAGTCAGAGTCCACGGGTAGGCCCTCTCAGACTGACGGCAGTGCGGCTGGTGGGCACAAGTGCCCCTGGGTGCGTAAGCCGAACATGCGGCTCCCAAGCCCGCCTCCGCGTGAAGTCTTGCCTCCGCCCGACTCTGGGGTGGGGGGACGACTTCGCAGGTCACGAATCGGTGGTCCTTCCGAATCTCCGACTGGTGGGTGTGCGAGGAGGTCACCTCAGGATACAGGATAGTATTCCGATCCTGGCCCCCAGACAGATTCTTTCCCTCAAATCTTCCTCTCCTTCCTACCTGTCGGGCAGCCCTCTTGGGGGCTGTACAGGATTTGATCAGGTCCGGAGTGATTGTGCCGGTTCCGTCACAGGAGAGTTTTCAGGGATTCTACTCAAATCTGTTTGTCGTCCCAAAAATAGGACGTGGTTCGACCTATCCTGGACCTCAAGGCCCTGAATGTCTTCGAGAAGGTGCAGAAATTCCGCATGGAATCTATTCGCACGGTGATCGCTACACTCCACCAAAGGGATTTTCTTCTGGCGTCCTTGGACTTCAAGGACGCCTACTTGCATGTTCTGATCTGCGCAAGTCACCAGAAGTTTCTGCGCTTTGCGATCAGCGAAGTCCACTATCGATTGTGGCTCTTCCTTTCGGCCTAGCCTCGGCACCAAGGGTGTTCACCAAGGTGCTTGCTCCGGTTCTAGCCTTCTGTTACAGCGAGGTATTGCTGTCGTGGGCTATCTGGACGATCTTCTGCTAAGAGCAGAAAGTGGATCAGACTTAGAGGAAAGGTGACTATCGTCAATTAGACCCTCAGGGACTCGGGTGGTTCCTGAACATTCAGGAGTCAGTCCTGGTCCCGACTCAGTGTCTGGAGTATCTAGTTCTGATTCTGGACTCCTTGGAGGCAAAGGTATCCTACCTCTGGAGAAGTTGCTGACACTTCAGTCTGCGGTGTGGGTGCTGACATCCCAAAAATGGTTGTCAATCCGTTTTTTGCATGAGAGTCCCGAGACTCGTCGTGGCCTCCTTTGCGGCCGTTCCGTATGCCCAATCACACACCAGGGCATTGCAGAAGGAGATCTTGTCCACCTGGGACAAATCCCCGTTGTCCTTTGGATCTTCAGATCCAGGTGATTCACCTGGTCAGGGCGCCCCTGACATGGTGGTTGAGATCCTCGGCTCTTCGGTCCGGAAAGTCGTTCCCCTCCCATCCAATGGACGGCACTCATGATGGACACCAGCCTGACGGGCTGGGGTGGAGTCTGGGGAATCCTGTCGGCTCAGGCCTTGGACTCCGGACGAGCCCGTTTACCAATCACTGTTCTGGTAATACGGGCCATCGGACTGTGTCTCTCCTCAGGTCAGAGAGAGTACGGGGTCGCTCCATCAGGAGCCAGTCGGACACCGCCACAGCGGTGGCGTATGTAAACCATCAAGGGGGAACTCGGAGCTCAGCTGCGGCTTCCGAGGTAGTCTGTATCCTGAAGTGGGCCGGAAGAAACGTGCCGGCTCTGTAGGCCATTTTACATTCTGGGCATAGACAATGGGCAGGCGGACTATCTGAGTCGCCAATCGCCAGACACCGGACCAAGAAGAGTGGTCCTTGCATATTTCAACTCCTTTACCGACGGTGGGGCACGCCGGATGTGGACCTGATGGCCTCTCGACTCAATCGCAAGGGTCGAGGTTGTGGCCAGATCCAGGGATCCTTGGGCGATGCCTCGGATGCGTTGGTGGCCCCATAGGGTCCTTATCGCCTGATATAAACTCCAGCAATCCTAATTGTTCCGGATTGGCCTCAGCATCACTGGTACGCTGATCTGGTACGTCTCGTCGCGGACGTTCCCCTGCCGATGAGGGAGGACCTTCAGTCTCAAGGTCCTATGTTTCATCCGGCTTACAGTCTCTGGCTTTAACGGCAGGGCTGTTAAAAGCCAGGTGCTAAGGGACCGAGGTCTCTCGGACTCGGTCATTTTGACCATGTTAAGGACACGGAAGTCTTCCTCCAGGCAGATCTATCACCGTACCTGGAAAGCTTATATCGCCATGTGCGAAGCGCTGGACTGGCGTCCTCAGACGTATTCCGTCCCCAGAATCCTGCGTCCTCTGCAGTGTGGAGTGACCCAAAAGCTTGCTTTGAGTACCATCAAGGATCAGATTTCGGCCTTGGCCGTCTTCTTTCAGCGACCTCTAGCGGGTCATTTTCTTGGTTAGCACCTTGTGTTGGGGGTTCGCCATGTGCTCCCTCCTGTCAAGCCTCCTCTCCCACCGTGGGATCTGAATTTGGTGCTCTCGGTCCTCCAGGAACCTCCTTTTTGGAATATCCGGGATATTCCCCTCTTGTCTTGTCTCAGAAGGTGGCCTTTTTAGTGGCAATCACTTCTGTTTGACGAGTGTCTGAGTTGGCGGCTTTGTCCTGCAAGTCGCCATATTTAGTCATCCATAAGGATAAGGCGGTATTGCATCCGCGACCTTCCTTTTTTGCCAAAGGTGGTGTCGACCTTTCACCTACATGAGGACATTGCCCTCCCGTCCTTGTGTCCTCACCCATCGCATCCCAGAGAGTTTGCGCTGCACATATTGGAGGTGGTACGAGCCTTACGGGTGTACCTGTCTGCTACTGCTTCTATTCGGAAGTCCGACTCACTATTTGTGACTGTCTCTGGTCCATAACAGGGCCAAGCGGTTTCGTCTGCCATCATTTTTAGGGGAATCAGACAAACCGTCATTCAAGCCTATGCTCTCAAAGGGCGGGCGCCTCCCTTTCCGGTTACGGCGCATTCCACCAGGACAATTGTTGCTTCCTGGGTTTCCCGACATCAAGCGTCGGTTGCACAAGTGTGCAAGGTGGCGACCTGGTCGTCTGTTCATGCCTTTTAAGTTTTATAAGGTTAATGTGGCTGCATCTTCGGATGCTTCCTTCGGCCGCATGGTGCTGCAGGCCGCTGTTTAAAGTTGCGACTCCTCCGTTGAGGAGCTCTGCCTTATTGGAGTGAAGTTTTGGTTTTTCCATTTATACTGCTCCCATCCCTCTTGACACTGCTTTGGGACATCCCACGTGTAAAGTGTAAAGAGACACCGTGTCAGTCCATGGATGGTAAGAGAAAATAGGATTTTTTGTACTCACCGTAAAATCCTTTTCTCTGACATCCATGGACTGACACGGCACCCACCCTTCCTTTTAAGTTTGTACTGCTTTGTTACGAACTGAAGTCTGCTGACTGTAGTGGGAGGGTTATGTCCGGAGGGACGGCCCCCTGGGTGGGGCTGTTCAGCTCTGGCTTTTAGAATGTATGTATAACATTTCACATTCTGCCTAGGTCTTCTCCTGCAAGCAGGGACATAACCCGCGTGTAAAGTGTAAAGAGACACCGTGTCAGTCCATGGATGTCAGAGAAAAGGATTTTACGGTGAGTACAAAAAATCCTATTTTTTCTGCCAGTAAATACTTTATACAGCCCACTTCCTATTTCTTGTCTGGTAAAAAGCCTAGGCTTATGACATCATGCACAGCTCTCTCTCTCTCTCACTCTTGTGAGAGTTTGCCAGGAAGGGAGGGGGATGAGTCATAAGAGGGCCAATGAGAGCTGCAGAGCTGAAGGCGTGCATCTGTGTAAATCCAGGAAGTGAACAGGCAGCAGCTTCAGCTGCCCACAATTAAAATGGTTGCAGACAGACTCAGTGGAGGGAGAATTCTGCAGCATATTTGGCAAGTACAGAATCACAGTATATATAAAATATTATGCAAAGTGGATGGAGGGAAGTTTCAGAATGGCAAAGATGTTTTTATTACAACTTATGTGAGCAGAATGCAGTTCCTCTTTAAAGGGGTTGTAAAGCTTTGTGTTTTCCCACCTTAATGCATACTATGCATTGAGGTGAAAAAACACTTTGCACTCTCAGGCCCCCCAGCCCCCCCGTTTTACTTACCTGAGGCTCGAAACTCCGTGGGCGCGATCCCGCAATGGTTTCCCCCAGTTTGAGGCGGCTCTTCATTGGAGATTGTTAGCAGCGCAGCCATTGGCTCCCACTGCTGTCAATCAAATCAATGACGATGTGCTATAGCCGCCACTGTATCACACAGGAGCGCGCCCGCAAGCTTAACCCCCTTGGGAGAGAGCTTCCCATGAAGGGGGTTAGCTCTTGCGGGGAGGAGCTGAGACAGCCGCCGAGGGACCCCAGAAGACCAGGATCGGGGCCACTCTGTGCAAAACGAACTGCACAGTGGCGGTAAGTATGACATGTTTGTTATTTAAAAAAAAAAAGAATACCTTTACAACCCCTTTAAGTAAAAATGGTTGCTTATACCAGTGAAATTCACTGGCATAAGCAAATATAATGTGTAAAAAAAAAAAACCTTGATCACTCCCCCAGAGTAGTACAATGTGACTATGCCATTGTATTGCTTTGGTTACAGTGTATTAAAAAAAATAAAAAAAAAAATAATGAAAATAAATGTAATAAAAATAAAAAAAATGAAAAAAAAATATTATTATTATTTATTTATTTTGACCACCACCCTGACCACTGCCACACCAATTATATCATGACGCTGTACTGCACTGGTGACAGTATGTAAAAAAAAGAATTTGTGAAAAATAACTTTTATTTTAACCACTTAAGCCCCGGACCATTTGGTAGCTAAAGGACCAGAGGTGATTTCAGAATTTTGCACTGCGCTGCTTTAACTGTAAATTGTGCGGACATGCAATGTTGTACCCAAACGAAATTTGCGTCCTTTTCTTCCCACAAATAGAGCTTTCTTTTAATGGTATTTGATTGCCTCTGCGATTTTAATTTTTTGCGATATAAACGGAAAAATACCGAAAATTTTGAAAAAAAATTATATTTTCTACTTTTTGTTATAAGAAAAATCGAATAAACTCAATTTTAGTCATACATTTAGGCCATGTATTCAGCCACATGCCTTTAGTAAAAAAAATGTCAATAAGCGTATATTTATTGGTTTGCGCAAAAGTTTAGGTACATTTTCTGGAATTTACACAGCTTTTAATTTATGACTGCCTATCTCATTTCTTGAGGTGCTAAAATGGCAGGGCAGTACAAAACCCCCCCAAATGACCCCATTTTGGAAAGTAGACACCCCAAGGAAATTGCTGAGAGGCATGTTGAGCCCATTGAATATTTTTTTTTTTTTGTCCCAAGTGATTGAATAATGACAAAAAAAAAAAAAAAATACAAAAAGTTGTCACTAAATGATATATTGCTCACACATGCCATGGTTATATGTGGAATTACACCCCAAAATACATTTTGCTGCTTCTCCTGAGTACGGGGATACCACATGTGTGGGACTTTTTAGGAGCCTAGCCGCGTACGGGACCCCGAAAACCAAGCACCGCCTTCAGGATTTCTAGGCACAAATTTTACCTCGCATGCATGGTGCAATTGCTGTTTACATATGACGCCAGACCCACGCTTGCGTTCGCCATTGCGCAAGAGCAGGGCAGGACAGGGGTGCTTTTTTTTTTTTTTATTATTAATTTTGCTTTTTTATTTTATTTTTAAACTGTTCCTTCCATATTTTTTTTTTTTATTATTGTTATCTCAGGGAATGTAAATATCCCCTATGATAGCAATAGGTAGTGACAGGTACTCTTTTTTTGAAAAAACTGGGGTCTATTAGACCCTAGATCTTTCCTCTGCCCTCAAAGCATCTGACCACACCAAAATCGGTGTGATAAAATGCTTTCCCAATTTCCCAATGGTGCTTTTTATATCCCGGGGGGGGGGGGACATTCCCTCCCACTGCTTGTAAAAGCAGTCCAGAGGCTAATTAGCTACTAGGATTGCTTTTACATGAAAGCCGGCCGCTGGCTGAAAAGAATTATACCAAGATGATACCTAAACCCGCAGGCATCAATCTGGTATAACCATTCAAAGTCCAGCAACATACCAGTACGTTGCTGGTCCTTGTTGAACATGTATTGTAATCTTTTTTTTCATGCAGCCTGTTGGCTGAATGAAAAAAAGAGATTGATCGGTGGGTATGCCCACCATTAGAATACCGCCCTTCATCCACCCACTTCTAATGATGGGCATACATGCACCATTTATATATGCCGAAGCATTGGTGCATCCTCCCGCAAAAATTATGCCGCACACACATGGTCAGACTTTTCCACGGGCAAGCCTCCGTCGGAATTTCGACCGTATGTACGCGGCATTAGGAGCAAAATCGCTCATCCGCCCCTGTTGCCCCAATGCTTCGGCATATGTGCTTTTTTTTTTTAACCGTGGTGGTGAAATCACCTCCTACAGCACTGGAGTCGCAGGGATCAGGCCTGTCTCTGCGAACGCTGCAGTTATGTGTGTTGTGTTTTGCAAGTGACAGTGATTGATCGATACTGCACTTGGGTGGCCTGGGCTGGACGGGGGGGGCAAAACGCAGGTGCTAGCAGGTATCTGGGCTGATCCCGCTAACACTGCGTTTTTGGGAACCCTAAACTGCTGGGGACGCTAGTATAGATCTGATCAGATCAGATATTGATCTGTTCAGATACTATACCACTAAGGGGGGTGTATGCTTCACGCGTGGGTGTTGGCATTACTGTCACTAACCTGACGCTGCCTGGGGTGTGACGCAGGGTTAACTAGGGGCAATTAGGGGGTTAAAACCTTTATTAGATAATATATGGGGGTACCTGACGCTATAAAAACCTGCGGCGAACCTAAAAAAATAACTGGCTATCTATCGGCACCAGCATAACTAATATAGCCTTTAGAAAAACGATTGCTTAGTGACACTGGCAAAAGGGGGTGAAAGGGTTACCTGGGGGGGCAATCAAGGGGTTAAACCTTTATTAGGTAATATATGGGGGTACCGGACGCTATAAAAACCTGGGGCGAACCTAAAAAAAATAACTGGCTACCTATCGGCATTACCGACAATAAGACAGCGATCAGAAAAACGATTGCTTAGCGACAGTGGTAATAGGGGGTGAAAGGGTTACCTGGGGGGCGATCAAGGAGGTTAAACCTTTATTAGGTAATATATGGGGGTACCTGACGCTATAAAAACCTGCGGCGAACCTAAAAAAAATAACTGGCTACCGATCGGCATCACCGACAATAAGACAGCGATCAGAAAAACGATCGCTTTGCGACAGTGGTGATAGGGGGTGAAAGGGTTACCTGAGGGGCGATCAAGGGGGCTAAACCTTTATTAGGTAATATATGGGGGTACCTGACGGTATAAAAACCTGCGGCGAACCTAAAAAAAATAACTGGCTACCGATCAGCATCACCGACAATAAAACAGCAATCAGAAAAACGATCGCTTAGCGACAGTGGTGCTAGGGGGTGAAAGGGTTATCTGGGGGGCGATCAAGGGGGTTAAACCTTTATTAGATAATATATGGGGGTACCCGACGCTATAAAAACCTGCGGCGAACCTAAAAAAAATAACTGGCTACCGATCGGCATCACTGACAATAAAACAGCGATCAGAAAAATGATCGCTTAGCGACGGCGGTGCTAGGGGGTGAAAGGGATATCTGGGGGGCGATCAGGGGGTTAAACCTTTATTGGGGGGGTTAGGGGGCTACAATGGACCTAAAACTAAACTGCCCTGACACTTTTACAGTCACAAATGTCACTGATTGCAGTGATCAGTAAATAAATGGTCACTGCAATCAGTGACACTGTGACTGGGGGCTGGGGGGTGATCTGGGGGTGTCTGGGGGGGCGATTTATGTTCCTATGTGTCCTGGTGTCAGTGTGCTGTTTGTGCACTAACCTGTGTGTCTTCTCTTGTACGGCGCTCGGTATATGTGAGCGCCGCAGGAGAGATGACATCACTTCCTCTGCCTGTCTAAACATTACACAGGCAGGGAAGCTTTCTCATTCGCCGGGAGCGATCGAAAGGGGGTGGCCGGAATCGAACGGCTGTCCCCTCATCCCGGATCGCTCCCGAATAAATAACCACCGCTCACTGTAAAGAAGGGGGGTCCGATCGGACCCCCCAACTATACAAAGGTGATCATGTACATCTACGTGATTCTGCCTGTCGGTGCCATTCTGCCGACGTATATTTACAGTGGGCGGTCGTTAAGTGGTTAAGTTCTTAATTTTCCAAAACATTGTGACAAAAAATTACAACTTCAAAAAACTTGCCATGCCCCTTACTAAATACTGTACCCTGGACTGTCTACTTTCCAAAAAAGGGGTCACTTGGGGGATATTTGTACCGTCCTGGCATTTTTGGGCCTCAAGAAATGAGCTCAATACATCTATATATCAGGATTGATCAATTTTCAGATATATACCATTTGTGGACTCTATAACTTTCCTGCAGACTAAATAATATAACTGAACCCCCGTTATATCGCGGTTCAGTTTTCGCTGTCCTGGTATATTGCGTTTTTTTCTGTAAGACCTATTAACATTATTTTATTGATTAAATCCTTGTTAATTAAATATTTTTGTGTTTTCCATTGCTCTTGCTATGTCTCTCAGTATCTTTTATGTGTTTAAATGTGTTTCTATTGTTTTAAAAGTGTGTTTAAAGACCTTAAAATGCTTTTAAAGTACAGTGAAAGTTATAAAAACATGCCTAGTGTGTATTTAAATAGGGTATTTCTATTTAGCGGATTTTCACTTATTGCGGGTGGGTCTGGAACGTAACCCCCGCGATGGAGGGGGGTTTACTGTACACTTATTTGGGTTATTTTCACCCAAGAAATGTAGCAGAATAGATTTTGTGTTAAATTTATGAAGAAAGATTATTTATTTGCAACATTTTATAACAGAAACTAAGAAAAACGTGTTTGGCCCCTTTCACACGGAGGTCCGTTCAGGTCCGCCTGTCAGTTTTTTAGGCGGACCTGAAACGGATCCTCCATGTACCCCTATGGAGGCACGGATGTCAGCGGAGACATGTCCGCTGACATCCGCTCCGCTCCGCTCCACCAAAGTGTGACGGAGGAAAACCCTATTTTTCCTTCCGTCGGCGGAGCGGATCGGATGACAACGGACTCTACGGTCCGTCATCATCCGATTCCCCATAGGGGAGAGCGGCGCTCTGACAGGGCGGTCCCTGCACAGTGTGCGGGGACCGCCCAGTCATCCGTCGGCTCAGCGGGGATCAACGGAGCGATCCCTGCTGAGCAAGCGGAGCTTCACGGGGCGGATCTGCACGGATCCGCCCCGTGTGAAAGAGCCCTTTCTTAAATTTTTTTTTGTCTTTTCTTGTTTATTTAGCAAACAATAAAAAACCCAGTGATGATTAAAGTGGAGTTCCACCCAAAAGTGGAACTTCCGCTTAAACCACTCCTCGTCCCCTTAAATGCCACATTTGGCATGTCATTTTTTTGGGGGGGGAGTGGGGGCTTCAGTAGGATTGGGACTTCCGGTCCCACTTCCTCCTTCCGCCCAGGGACCGCTTAGGCGACTTGTCATATCGCCTAAGGCGGCCCCTCCCTGTAGGCGATCGCCTGGGACATGTGACAGGTCCCAGGCGATCGCCTTTCCACTCAGGGAGCGCAGCGCGGCTTGCGCAAATGCGCAGTAAGTGCCCGGCCCTGAAGCTGAAAGCTGTCACGGCCGGGTGCCCACAGTTAGAATGGAGGCGCCGGTGGAGAGGGGGGGAGAGGAGCGAAGCTCCGGGCGGCCGTGTCGTTGGACAGTGGAACAGGTAAGTGTCTGTTTATTAAAAGCCAGCAGCTACACTTTTTGTAGCTGCTGACTTTTGATAAACATAAAAAAGTCTGGAACTCCCCTTTAAGGTGTTCAGCTCTATGGACGTACTACCTATGCTTACCCGCTTAAAGAGATTGTAAAGTCTCATTTTTTCCCCCATAAAAATAATAAACATGTTATACTTACCTGCTCTGTTGCAGTGGAATTGCACAGAGCAGCCCAGATCCTCCTCTACTCAGGTCCCCCCTCTGTGATCCTGGCCCCTCCCTCCTGTTGAGTGCCCCCACAGCAAGCAGCTTGCTATGGGGGCACCCAAGCTGAGTCACAGCTCCCTGTGTCCATTTAGATACGGAGCCCTGACCTGGCCGCCCCGTCCCCTCTCTCCCCTGATTGACTAGCTGACTTTGATTGACAGCAGCAACAGCCAATGGTGCTGCTGCTGTGTCTCAGCCAATCAGGAGGGAGAATCTCGAATGGCTGAGACACTCGTGGACATCGCTGGACAGAGAGGGACCTCAGGTAAGTTTTAGGGGGGCTGAAGGGGGCTGCTGCACACAGAAGGCTTTTTATCTTAATGCATAGAATGCATTAAGATAAAAAAAACGTCTGCCTTTACAACCCCTTTAATGACCAGGCCATTTTTTGCGATATGGCACTGCGTCGCTTTAACTGACAATTGCACGGTCGTGCGACGCTGTACCCAAACAAAATGTATGTCCTTTCTTTCCCACAAATGGAGCTTTCTTTTGGTGGTATTTGATCACCTCTGCTGTTTTTATTTTTTGCGCTTTAAACAAAAAAAGTCCGACAATTTTGAAAAAAACAAAACAATATTTTTTACTTTTTGCTATAATAAAAATGCCAAAATAAACCAATTTCTTCCTCAGTTTAGGCCGATATGTATTCTGCTACATATTTTTGTTAAAAAAAACTGCAATAAGCATATATTGATTGGTTTGCGCAAAAGTTATAGCGTCTACAAAACAGGGGATAGATTTAATGCATTTTTATTATTATAATTAAATGAATTATAAATTAATTAACCACTTCCATACTGGGCACTTATACACCTTCCTGCCCAGACCAATTTTCAGCTTTCTGCGCTGTTGCACTTTAAATGACAATTGTGCGGTCATGCTACACTGTACCCAAACTAAATTTTTATAATTTTTTCCCCACAAATAGAGCTTTCTTTTGGTGGTATTTGATCACCTCTGCGATTTTTATTTTCTGCTAAAAAAAATAAAAAAAAGACCGAATATTTTGAAAAAAAAAACCTTTTTTTTTTATTTCAGGTACAAAACTTTGTAAATAAGTACGTTTTCTCCTTTACTGATGGGCACTGATGGGGCTGCACTGACGGGCACCGATGAGGTGGCACTGATGGGCACCGATGAGGTGGCACTGATGGACACCGATAGGCGGCACTGATGGACACCGATAGGCGGCACGGATAGGCACTGGTAGGCGGCACTGATGGGCACTGGTAGGCGGCACGGATGGGCACTGATAGGCGGCACAGATAGGCGGCACAGATGGGCACAGATAGGCGGCACGGATGGGCACTGATAGGTGGCATGGATGGGCACTGATAGGTGGCACGGATGGGCATGGATGGGCACTGATAGGTGGCATGGATGGGCACTGATAGGTGGCACTGTACTGTAATGTGTTGTACTAATAGATGCCAATCAGTGCCAAACAATAATGCCTGCCAATCAGTGGTGCCCATTGTGGGCACTGATTGGCATCCATTGTGGGCACTGATTGGCATCCATTAGGCATTTCTAGTGGGCACTGATTGGCATCCCTGGTGGTCTAGGGTGGCTTACCTGATGGTGGGCATCCCTGGTGGTCCGGTGGCATTCCTGGTGGTCCAGTGTGGGCATCCTCGGGGGGGCTGCGCTGATAATCAGCACAAACCCCCCCTGTCAGAGGAGCAGCCGATCGGCTCTCCTCTACTCGCGTCTAACAGACGCGAGTGAGGAAAAGCCAATCACCGGCTTTTCCTGTTTACATCGTGATCAGCCGTGATTGGACACGGCTGATCACGTGGTAAAGAGTCTCCGTCGGAGACTCTTTACCTAGATCGGTGTTGCGGGGTGTCAGACTGACATCCCGCAACAACGATCGCCGCGATGCGCGCCCCTGGGGGCGCAGCGGCTCAATATTCTGAAGACGTCATATGACGTCCAGTCAGGATATTGAAACCACTTTGCCGCCGTCTTTCTGCTATAGGGCGGGCGGCAAGTGGTTAAAAATAGTCACTGATTACTGTATAAATGTCACTGGCAGGGAAGGGGTTAACACTAGAGAGCAATCAAGGGGTTAAATGTGTTCCCTGGGAGGTGTTGCTAACTGTATAGGGGCTGTGCCGACTGGAGGAGGAGAAAGATCGCTGTTCCTATTTACTAGGAAGAGACAATCTCTCTCTCCTCCCCTGACAGAACGGGGATCTGTTTGTTTACACTGACACATCCCCGTTCTGCCTGTCTCTGGAGCAATCACGGGTGGCCGGCAGACATCGAGTCTGCCGGACCCGCTGGTTGGCTCCCCCTCTCACAAATGTGCGCACCTCCGGTGGCATGAGCGTGCCCACAAATCGCTGTGCACGCGCTCGACGTACAATGATGGTGATTTGCGCAGTGGAACCAACCTGCCGCAGTACAACTGTGGTGGGCGGTCCGTAACTAGTTAAAGTGGTTGTAAAATAAGGAAGAAAAAAACGCACTAACTTAAAACTAATAAATGGTATAAGGCAGCAGCTTGAGTGGGATAAACACAAAAACATATAGAAAAAATGAAAGCTGCGCCAAACTTAGATATTGAAATAAAGTCCTCAGATGACACAAGGATCAAAACACTCAATGTACTCCAATAGCATGGAACACCAGATAACAGTCTATAAGCATATCATATCATGACAAGCGCAGCTGCATGGATTGCATAGAGTGAATTCCTAGGTTGGATGTGTCATTGGGTACCCTGCCTCCTCCTATGAAGACGGTCAGTCAGAAGATGCTGACTGCATGAGTGTGGAGAAATCTATGTTCAGGAGCCTTCACCCTGTATGACGTTACATCTCTTCCTGGAATCTAAAGGCCGCGGCTGGGCTATAGCCGATTGCTCAATTGTGCTTGCCCTCTGGTAAGCGGCTTTTTCATTCGGTGGTGGTCTTCACATATGTCTATAAAGTCACTGTGGTGTCGTTTTTATCAACATTAAGACCATGATATGCTTATAGACTGTTATCTGGTCTTCCACGCTATTGGAGTACATTGAGTGTGTTAATCCTTGTGTCATCTGAGGACTTTATTTCAATATCTAACTTTGGCGCAGCTTAAATTTTTTCTAAAGTGGTTGTAAAGCCTTAAGGTTTTTCACTAAATGCATTCTATGCATTCAGGTGAAAAACCTTCTGTGCTCCAGCACCCCCCCCCCCTTTTTCTTACCGAATCCCATCTGATCCAGCGATGTGCATGAGCGCAGCGGCTCCAGCCTCTGTCTTCTCATTGGACAGATTGATAGCAGCGGGAGCCATTGGCTTCTGCTGCTGTCAATCAAATCTTGTGACGTGGGGGTTGGGGGTGGGGCCAAGTCCCGCTGTCTATGTCAATGGATGCAGCAGCAAGACTTGGGAGCGAGCCCGCCCATGGAATGCGGCTTTCTGTGGGGAGCACCCAACAAAGAGGAGGAGCCTGGAGCGCCAGAGGGGGATCGGAGAAGAGGAGGATCGGGGCTGCTCTCTGCAAAACCATTGCACAGAGCAGGTAAGTATAGACATGTTTGTTATTTTAAAATAATAATAATAAAAAAAAAAAGTTTAAATGCCACCAAAAGACAGCTCTGTTTGTGTGAATTTTTATTATTTTTTTTAAATTCATATGGGTACAGTGTTGCATGACCACGCAATTGTCATTCAAAGTGCAACAGTGCCGAAAAGCTGATAATTGGCCTGGGCAGGAAGGGGGTGAAAGTGTCTTGAAGTGGTTAAGCAGGATGGAAATTTGTATTCCTAAGCACACACCCAAAAGCTGCTTTAAAAAAAAAAAAGGGACAGGTCTCCCCTAATGAGGGGAAGTTGGTGGCTTTGCTGACATTGTTCTTTGTGCAGGCAAGTGATAGGAAAGAATCCTGCCTCATTCCTTGCCAGCTAAATGTTGTACTGCCTGGGGGTCCCAACAGCCTTTTCTAATATCCATCATAAAGAAAGCCTGGGGGCCCCAGCACCCTTTTCTAATATCCACCAGACAGAAGCCTGGGGGTCCCAGAACCCTTTTCTAATATCCATCAGACAGAAGCCTGGGGGTCCCAGCACCCTTTTCTAATATCCACCAGACAGAAGCCTGGGGGGTCCCAGCACCCTTTTCTAATATCCAGCAGACAGAAGCCTGGGGGTCAGAGCACCCTTTTCTAATATCCATCAGACAGAAGCCTGGGGGTCCCAGCACTCTTTTCTAATATCCAGCAGACAGAAGCCTAGGGGTCCCAGACCCCTTTTCTAATATCTAGCAGACAGAAGCCTGGGGGTCCCAGCACCCTTCTATAAACATAGCAGACAGAAGCCTGGGGGTCCCAGCAGACAGAAGACTAGGTGTCCCAGCACCATTCCAGCAGACAGAAGCCTGGGGGTCCCAGCACCCTATAATATCCAGCAGACAGAATCCTGGGGGTCCCAGCACCCTATATTATCCAGCAGACAGAAGCCTGGGAGTCCCAGCACCTTTCTAGCAGACAGAAGCCTGGGAGTCCCAGCACCCTATAATTTCTAGCAGACAGAAGCCTGGGGGTCCCAGAACCCTTCCAGCAGACAGAAGCCTGGGGGTTCCAGCACCCTTCTAGCAGACAGAATCCTGGGGGTCCCAGCACCCTA
This sequence comes from Rana muscosa, assembly GCA_029206835.1. Lineage (NCBI taxonomy): Eukaryota > Metazoa > Chordata > Amphibia > Anura > Ranidae > Rana > Rana muscosa. Next base: position 143,587,617 of record CM055116.1, read on the forward strand.
TAATATCTATCAGACAGAAGCCTGGGGGTTCCAGCATTCTTCTAGCAGACAGAAGCCTGGGGGTCCCAGCACCCTTACAGCAGACAGAATCCCGGGGGTCCCTGTCCAGCAGACAGAATCCCGGGGGTCCCTGTCCAGCAGACAGAATCCCGGGGGTCCCTGTCCAGCAGACAGAATCCCGGGGGTCCCTGTCCAGCAGACAGAATCCCGGGGGTCCCTTCCAGCAGACAGAATCCCGGGGGTCCCTGTCCAGCAGACAGAATCCCGGAGGTCCCTGTCCAGCAGACAGAATCCCGGGGGTCCCTGTCCAGCAGACAGAATCCCGGGGGTCCCTGTCCAGCAGACAGAATCCCGGGGGTCCCTGTCCAGCAGACAGAATCCGGGGGGTCCCTGTCCAGCAGACAGAATCCCAGGGGTCCCTGTCCAGCAGACAGAATCCCGGGGGTCCCTGTCCAGCAGTCAGAATCTTTGGAGTCCCTGTCCAGCAGACAGAATCCTGGGGGTCCCTGTCCAGCAGACAGAATCCTGGGGGTCCCTGTCCAGCAGACAGAATCTTGGGGGTCCCTGTCCAGCAGACAGAATCTTGGGGGTCCCTGTCCAGCAGACAGAATCCTGGGGGTCCCTGTCCAGCAGACAAAATCCTGGGGGTCCCTGTCCAGCAGACAAAATCCTGGGGGTCCCTGTCCAGCAGACAAAATCCTGGGGGTCCCTGTCCAGCAGACAGAATCCTGGGGGTCCCTGTCCAGCAGACAGAATCCTGGGGGTCCCTGTCCAGCAGACAGAATCTTGGGGGTCCCTGTCCAGCAGATAGAATCCTGGGGGACCCTGTCCAGCAGACAGAATCCCGGGGGTCCCTGTCCATCAGACAGAATCCTGGGGGTCCCTGTCCAGCAGAGAGAATCTTGGGGGTCCCTGTCCAGTAGACAGAATCTTGGGGGTCCCTGTCCAGTAGACAGAATCTTGGGGGTCCCTGTCCATCAGACAGAATCCTGGGGGTCCCTGTCCAGTAGACAGAATCCTGGGGGTCCCTGTCCATCAGACAGAATCCTGGGGGTCCCTGTCCATCAGACAGAATCCCGGGGGTCCCTGTCCAGCAGACAGAATCCCGGGGGTCCCTGTCCAGCAGACAGAATCCTGGAGGTCCCTGTCCAGTAGACAGAATCCTGGAGGTCCCTGTCCAGTAGACAGAATCTTGGGGATCCCTGTCCAGTAGACAGAATCCCGGGGGTCCCTGTCCATCAGACAGAATCCTGGGGGTCCCTGTCCAGTAGACAGAATCCTGGGGGTCCCTGTCCATCAGACAGAATCCTGGGGGTCCATGTCCAGCAGACAGAATCCTGGGGGTCCCTGTCCAGCAGACAGAATCCTGGGGGCCCCTGTCCAGCAGACAGAATCTTAGGGGTCCCTGTCCAGCAGACAGAATCTTGGGGGTCCCTGTCCAGCAGACAGAATCCTGGGGGTCCCTGTCCAGCAGACAGAATCCTGGGGGTCCCTGTCCAGCAGACAGAATCTTGGGGGTCCCTGTCCAGCAGATAGAAGCCTGGGGGTCCCTGTCCAGCAGACAGAATCCCGGGGGTCCCTGTCTATCAGACAGAATCCCGGGGGTCCCTGTCCAGCAGACAGAATCTTGGGGGTCCCTGTCCAGCAGACAGAATCTTGGGGGTCCCTGTCCATCAGACAGAATCCTGGGGGTCCCTGTCCATCAGACAGAATCCTGGGGGTCCCTGTCCAGCAGACAGAATCCTGGGGGTCCCTGTCCATCAGACAGAATCTTGGGGGTCCCTGTCCAGCAGACAGAATCCTGGGGGTCCCTGTCCAGCAGACAGAATCCTGGGGGTCCCTGTCCATCAGACAGAATCTTGGGGGTCCCTGTCCAGCAGACAGAATCTTGGGGGTCCCTGTCCATCAGACAGAATCTTGGGGGTCCCTGTCCATCAGACAGAATCTTGGGGGTCCCTGTCCATCAGACAGAATCTTGGGGGTCCCTGTCCAGCAGACAGAATCTTGGGGGTCCCTGTCCAGCAGACAGAATCCTGGGGGTCCCTGTCCAGTAGACAGAATCCTGGGGGTCCCTGTCCAGTAGACAGAATCTTGGGGGTCCCTGTCCAGCAGACAGAATCCTGGGGGTCCCTGTCCAGCAGACAGAATCTTGGGAGTCCCTGTCCAGCAGACAGAATCTTGGGAGTCCCTGTCCAGCAGACAGAATCCTGGGGGTGCCTGTCCAGCAGACAGAATCCTGGGGGTGCCTGTCCAGCAGACAGAATCTTGGGGGTGCCTGTCCAGCAGACAGAATCCTGGGGGTCCCTGTCCAGCAAACAGAATCTTGGGGGTCCCTGTCCATCAGACAGAATCCTGGGGGTCCCTGTCCAGCAAACAGAATCTTCGGGGTCCCTGTCCAGCAGACAGAATCCTGGGGGTCCCTGTCCAGCAGACAGAATCCTGGGGGTCCCTGTCCAGCAGACAGAATCCTGGGGGTCCCTGTCCAGCAGACAGAATCATGGGGGTGCCTGTCCAGCAGACAGAATCTTGGGGGTGCCTGTCCAGCAGACAGAATCCCGGAGGTCCCTGTCCAGCAGACAGAATCCCGGAGGTCCCTGTCCAGCAGACAGAATCCTGGGGGTCCCTGTCCAGCAGACAGAATCCTGGGGGTCCCTGTCCAGCAGACAGAATCCCGGGGGTCCCTGTCCAGCAGACAGAATCCTGGGGGTCCCTGTCCAGCAGACAGAATCTTGGGGGTCTCTGTCCAGCAGACAGAATCCTGGGGGTCTCTGTCCAGCAGACAGAATCTTGGGGGTCCCTGTCCAGCAGACAGAATCCCGGGGGTCCCTGTCCAGCAGTCAGAATCTTTGGAGTCCCTGTCCAGCAGACAGAATCCTGGGGGTCCCTGTGCAGCAGACAGAATCCTGGGGGTCCCTGTCCAGCAGACAGAATCTTGGGGGTCCCTGTCCAGCAGATAGAAGCCTGGGGGTCCCTGTCCAGCAGACAGAATCCCGGGGGTCCCTGTCTATCAGACAGAATCCCGGGGGTCCCTATCCAGCAGACAGAATCCTGGGGGTCCCTGTCCAGCAGACAGAATCTTGGGGGTCCCTGTCCAGCAGACAGAATCCTGGGGGTCCCTGTCCATCAGACAGAATCTTGGGGGTCCCTGTCCAGCAGACAGAATCCTGGGGGTCCCTGTCCAGCAGACAGAATCCTGGGGGTCCCTGTCCATCAGACAGAATCTTGGGGGTCCCTGTCCATCAGACAGAATCCTGGGGGTCCCTGTCCAGCAGACAGAATCTTGGGGGTCCCTGTCCAGCAGACAGAATCTTGGGGGTCCCTGTCCATCAGACAGAATCTTGGGGGTCCCTGTCCATCAGACAGAATCTTGGGGGTCCCTGTCCAGCAGACAGAATCTTGGGGGTCCCTGTCCATCAGACAGAATCTTGGGGGTCCCTGTCCAGCAGACAGAATCTTGGGGGTCCCTGTCCAGCAGACAGAATCCTGGGGGTCCCTGTCCAGTAGACAGAATCCTGGGGGTCCCTGTCCAGTAGACAGAATCTTGGGGGTCCCTGTCCAGCAAACAGAATCCTGGGGGTCCCTGTCCAGCAGACAGAATCTTGGGAGTCCCTGTCCAGCAGACAGAATCTTGGGAGTCCCTGTCCAGCAGACAGAATCCTGGGGGTGCCTGTCCAGCAGACAGAATCCTGGGGGTGCCTGTCCAGCAGACAGAATCTTGGGGGTGCCTGTCCAGCAGACAGAATCCTGGGGGTGCCTGTCCAGCAGACAGAATCTTGGGGTCCCTGTCCATCAGACAGAATCCTGGGGGTCCCTGTCCAGCAGACAGAATCCTGGGGGTCCCTGTCCAGCAAACAGAATCTTGGGGGTCCCTGTCCATCAGACAGAATCCTGGGGGTCCCTGTCCAGCAAACAGAATCTTCGGGGTCCCTGTCCAGCAGACAGAATCCTGGGGGTCCCTGTCCAGCAGACAGAATCCTGGGGGTCCCTGTCCAGCAGACAGAATCTTGGGGTCCCTGTCCAGCAGACAGAATCCTGGGGGTCCCTGTCCAGCAGACAGAATCCTGGGGGTCCCTGTCCAGCAGACAGAATCCTGGGGGTGCCTGTCCAGCAGACAGAATCTTGGGGGTGCCTGTCCAGCAGACAGAATCCTGGGGGTCCCTGTCCAGCAGACAGAATCCCGGAGGTCCCTGTCCAGCAGACAGAATCCCGGAGGTCCCTGTCCAGCAGACAGAATCCCGGGGGTCCCTGTCCAGCAGACAGAATCCTGGGGGTCCCTGTCCAGCAGACAGAATCCCGGGGGTCCCTGTCCAGCAGACAGAATCCTGGGGGTCCCTGTCCAGCAGACAGAATCTTGGGGGTCCCTGTCCAGCAGACAGAATCCTGGGGGTCTCTGTCCAGCAGACAGAATCTTGGGGGTCCCTGTCCAGCAGACAGAATCCCGGGGGTCCCTGTCCAGCAGTCAGAATCTTTGGAGTCCCTGTCCAGCAGACAGAATCCTGGGGGTCCCTGTCCAGCAGACAGAATCCTGGGGGTCCCTGTCCAGCAGACAGAATCCTGGGGGTCCCTGTCCAGCAGACAGAATCTTGGGGGTCCCTGTCCAGCAGACAGAATCTTGGGGGTCCCTGTCCAGCAGACAGAATCCTGGGGTCCCTGTCCAGCAGACAGAATCTTGGGGGTCCCTGTCCAGCAGACAGAATCCTGGGGGTCCCTGTCCAGCAGACAGAATCTTGGGGGTCCCTGTCCAGCAGATAGAATCCTGGGGGTCCCTGTCCAGTAGACAGAATCCTGGGGGTCCCTGTCCATCAGACAGAATCCTGGGGGTCCATGTCCAGCAGACAGAATCCTGGGGGTCCCTGTCCAGCAGACAGAATCCTGGGGGTCCCTGTCCAGCAGACAGAATCCTGGGGGTCCCTGTCCAGTAGACAGAATCTTGGGGGTCCCTGTCCAGCAGACAGAATCCCGGGGATCCCTATCCAGCAGACAGAATCTTGGGGGTCCCTATCCAGCAGACAGAATCTTGGGGGTCCCTGTCCAGCAGACAGAATCTTGGGGGTCCCTGTCCATCAGACAGAATCTTGGGGGTCCCTGTCCATCAGACAGAATCCTGGGGGTCCCTGTCCATCAGACAGAATCCTGGGGGTCCCTGTCCATCAGACAGAATCCTGGGGGTCCCTGTCCATCAGACAGAATCTTGGGGGTCCCTGTCCAGCAGACAGAATCCTGGGGGTCCCTGTCCAGCAGACAGAATCCTGGGGGTCCCTGTCCAGCAGACAGAATCCTGGGGTCCCTGTCCAGCAGACAGAATCCTGGGAGTCCCTGTCCAGCAAACAGAATCTTGGGGGTCCCTGTCCAGCAGATAGAATCCTGGGGGTCCCTGTCCAGCAGACAGAATCCCGGGGGTCCCTGTCCATCAGACAGAATCCTGGGGGTCCCTGTCCAGCAGAGAGAATCTTGGGGGTCCCTGTCCAGCAGACATTGTCCTGGAGGTCCCTGTCTAGTAGACAGAATCCTGGAGGTCCCTGTCCAGTAGACAGAATCTTGGGGGTCCCTGTCCAGTAGACAGAATCCCGGCGGTCCCTGTCCATCAGACAGAATCCTGGGGGTCCCTGTCCAGTAGACAGAATCCTGGGGGTCCCTGTCCATCAGACAGAATCCTGGGGGTCCATGTCCAGCAGACAGAATCCTGGGGGTCCCTGTCCAGCAGACAGAATCCTGGGGGTCCCTGTCCAGCAGACAGAATCCTGGGGGTCCCTGTCCAGCAGACAGAATCCTGGGGGGTCCCTGTCCATCAGACAGAATCTTGGGGGTCCCTGTCCAGCAGACATAATCCTGGGGGGTCCCTGTCCAGCAGACAGAATCCTGGGGGTCCCTGTCCAGGAGACATAATCCTGGGGGTCCCTGTCCAGTAGACAGAATCTTGGGGGTCCCTGTCCAGCAGACAGAATCCTGGGGGGTCCCTGTCCATCAGACATAATCCTGGGGGGTCCCTGTCCATCAGACAGAATCTTGGGGGTCCCTGTCCAGCAGACATAATCCTGGGGGGTCCCTGTCCATCAGACAGAATCTTGGGGGTCCCTGTCCAGCAGACAGAATCCTGGGGGTCCCTGTCCAGCAGACAGAATCCTGGGGGTCCCTGTCCAGGAGACATAATCCTGGGGGTCCCTGTCCAGTAGACAGAATCTTGGGGGTCCCTGTCCAGCAGACAGAATCTTGGGGGTCCCTGTCCAGCAGACAGAATCCTGGGGGGTCCCTGTCCAGTAGACAGAATCTTGGGGGTCCCTGTCCAGGAGACATAATCCTGGGGGTCCCTGTCCAGTAGACAGAATCTTTGGGGTCCCTGTCCAGCAGACAGAATCCTGGGGGGTCCCTGTCCAGCAGACAGAATCCTGGGGGTCCCTGTCCAGCAGACAGAATCCTGGGGGGTCCCTGTCCAGCAGACAGAATCCTGGGGGTCCCTGTCCAGGAGACATAATCCTGGGGGTCCCTGTCCAGTAGACAGAATCTTGGGGTCCCTGTCCAGCAGACAGAATCTTGGGGGTCCCTGTCCAGCAGACATTGTCCTGGAGGTCCCTGTCCAGTAGACAGAATCCTGGAGGTCCCTGTCCAGTAGACAGAATCTTGGGGGTCCCTGTCCAGTAGACAGAATCCCGGGGGTCCCTGTCCATCAGACAGAATCCTGGGGGTCCCTGTCCAGTAGACAGAATCCTGGGGGTCCCTGTCCAGTAGACAGAATCCTGGGGGTCCCTGTCCATCAGACAGAATCCTGGGGGTCCATGTCCAGCAGACAGAATCCTGGGGGTCCCTGTCCAGCAGACAGAATCCTGGGGGTCCCTGTCCAGCAGACAGAATCCTGGGGGTCCCTGTCCAGCAGACAGAATCCTGGGGGTCCCTGTCCAGCAGACAGAATCCTGGGGGGTCCCTGTCCATCAGACAGAATCTTGGGGGTCCCTGTCCAGCAGACATAATCCTGGGGGGTCCCTGTCCAGCAGACAGAATCCTGGGGGTCCCTGTCCAGGAGACATAATCCTGGGGGTCCCTGTCCAGTAGACAGAATCTTGGGGGTCCCTGTCCAGCAGACAGAATCCTGGGGGGTTCCTGTCCATCAGACATAATCCTGGGGGGTCCCTGTCCATCAGACAGAATCTTGGGGGTCCCTGTCCAGCAGACATAATCCTGGGGGGTCCCTGTCCATCAGACAGAATCTTGGGGGTCCCTGTCCAGCAGACAGAATCCTGGGGGTCCCTGTCCAGCAGACAGAATCCTGGGGGTCCCTGTCCAGCAGACAGAATCCTGGGGGTCCCTGTCCAGGAGACATAATCCTGGGGGTCCCTGTCCAGTAGACAGAATCTTGGGGGTCCCTGTCCAGCAGACAGAATCTTGGGGGTCCCTGTCCAGCAGACAGAATCCTGGGGGGTCCCTGTCCAGTAGACAGAATCTTGGGGGTCCCTGTCCAGTAGACAGAATCTTTGGGGTCCCTGTCCAGCAGACAGAATCCTGGGGGGTCCCTGTCCAGCAGACAGAATCCTGGGGGTCCCTGTCCAGCAGACAGAATCCTGGGGGGTCCCTGTCCAGCAGACAGAATCCTGGGGGTCCCTGTCCAGGAGACATAATCCTGGGGGTCCCTGTCCAGTAGACAGAATCTTGGGGTCCCTGTCCAGCAGACAGAATCTTGGGGGTCCCTGTCCATCAGACAGAATCCTGGGGGTCCCTGTCCAGCAGACAGAATCTTGGGGGTCCCTGTCCAGCAGACAGAATCCTGGGGGTCCCTGTCCAGCAGACAGAATCCTGGGGGTCCATGTCCAGCAGACAGAATCTTGGGGGTCCCTGTCCATCAGACAGAATCCTGGGGGTCCCTGTCCAGCAGACATAATCCTGGGGGGTCCCTGTCCATCAGACAGAATCTTGGGGGTCCCTGTCCAGCAGACATAATCCTGGGTGGTCCCTGTCCATCAGACAGAATCCTGGGGGTCCCTGTCCATCAGACAGAATCCTGGGGGTCCCTGTCCATCAGACAGAATCTTGGGGGTCCCTGTCCAGCAGACAGAATCCTGGGGGTCTCTGTCCAGCAGACAGAATCTTGGGGGTCCCTGTCCAGCAGACAGAATCCCGGGGGTCCCTGTCCAGCAGACAGAATCCCGGGGGTCCCTGTCCAGCAGACAAAATCCTGGGGGGTCCCTGTCCAGCAGACAGAATCCTGGGGGTCCCTGTCCAGGAGACATAATCCTGGGGGTCCCTGTCCAGGAGACAGAATCTTGGGGGTCCCTGTCCAGCAGACAGAATCTTGGGGGTCCCTGTCCATCAGACAGAATCCTGGGGGTCCCTGTCCAGCAGACAGAATCTTGGGGGTCCCTGTCCAGCAGACAGAATCCTGGGGGTCCCTGTCCAGCAGACAGAATCCTGGGGGTCCATGTCCATCAGACAGAATCCTGGGGGTCCCTGTCCAGCAGACATAATCCTGGGGGGTCCCTGTCCATCAGACAGAATCTTGGGGGTCCCTGTCCAGCAGACATAATCCTGGGGGGTCCCTGTCCATCAGACAGAATCCTGGGGGTCCCTGTCCATCAGACAGAATCCTGGGGGTCCCTGTCCATCAGACAGAATCTTGGGGGTCCCTGTCCAGCAGACAGAATCCTGGGGGTCTCTGTCCAGCAGACAGAATCTTGGGGGTCCCTGTCCAGCAGACAGAATCCCGGGGGTCCCTGTCCAGCAGTCAGAATCTTTGGAGTCCCTGTCCAGCAGACAGAATCCTGGGGGTCCCTGTCCATCAGACAGAATCCTGGGGGTCCCTGTCCAGTAGACAGAATCTTGGGGGTCCATGTCCATCAGACAGAATCCTGGGGGTCCCTGTCCATCAGACAGAATCCTGGGGGTCCCTGTCCATCAGACAGAATCCTGGGGGTCCCTGTCCAGGAGACATAATCCTGGGGGTCCCTGTCCAGTAGACAGAATCTTGGGGGTCCCTGTCCAGCAGACAGAATCTTGGGGTTCCTGTCCATCAGACAAAATCCTGGGGGTCCCTGTCCAGTAGACAGAATCTTGGGGGTCCATGTCCAGCAGACATAATCCTGGGGGTCCCTGTCCAGCAGACATAATCCTGGGGGTCCCTGTTCAGTAGACAGAATCTTGGGGGTCCCTGTCCAGCAGACAGAATCTTGGGGGTCCCTGTCCATCAGACAGAATCCTGGGGGTCCCTGTCCAGTAGACAGAATCTTGGGGGTCCATGTCCAGCAGACAGAATCTTGGGGGTCCCTGTCCAGCAGACAGAATCTTGGGGGTCCCTGTCCATCAGACAGAATCTTGGGGGTCCCTGTCCAGCAGACAGAATCTTGGGGGTCCCTGTCCATCAGACAGAATCCTGGGGGTCCCTGTCCAGCAGACAGAATCCCGGGGTCCCTGTCCAGCAGACAGAATCCTGGGGGTTCCTGTCCATCAGACAGAATCTTGGGGGTCCCTGTCCATCAGACAGAATCCTGGGGGTCCCTGTCCAGCAGACAGAATCCTGGGGGTCCCTGTCCATCAGACAGAATCTTGGGGGTCCCTGTCCATCAGACAGAATCTTGGGGGTCCCTGTCCATCAGACAGAATCCCGGGGTCCCTGTCCAGCAGACAGAATCCTGGGGGTCCCTGTCCATCAGACAGAATCTTGGGGGTCCCTGTCCAGCAGACAGAATCTTGGGGGTCCCTGTCCAGCAGACAGAATCTTGGGGGTCCCTGTCCAGCAGACAGAATCTTGGGGGTCCCTGTCCAGCAGACAGAATCTTGGGGGTCCCTGTCCATCAGACAGAATCCCGGGGTCCCTGTCCATCAGACAGAATCCTGGGGGTCCCTGTCCATCAGGCAGAATCCTGGGGGTCCCTGTCCATCAGACAGAATCCTGGGGGTCCCTGTCCATCAGACAGAATCTTGGGGGTCCCTGTCCATCAGACAGAATCCTGGGGGTCCCTGTCCATCAGACAGAATCCCGGGGTCCCTGTCCATCAGACAGAATCCTGGGGGTCCCTGTCCATCAGACAGAATCCCGGGGTCCCTGTCCATCAGACAGAATTCTGGGGGTCCCTGTCCATCAGACAGAATCCTGGGGGTCCCTGTCCATCAGACAGAATCCTGGGGGTCCCTGTCCAGCAGACAGAATCTTGGGGGTCCCTGTCCAGCAGACAGAATCTTGGGGGTCCCTGTCCATCAGACAGAATCTTGGGGGTCCCTGTCCAGCAGACATAATCTTGGGGGTCCCTGTCCAGCAGACATAATCCTGGGGGGTCCCTGTCCATCAGACAGAATCTTGGGGGTCCCTGTCCAGCAGACAGAATCCTGGGGGTCCCTGTCCAGCAGACAGAATCTTGGGGGTCCCTGTCCATCAGACAGAATCCTGGGGGTCCCTGTCCAGCAGACAGAATCTTGGGGGTCCCTGTCCAGCAGACAGAATCTTGGGGGTCCCTGTCCAGCAGACAGAATCCTGGGGGTCCCTGTCCAGCAGACAGAATCTTGGGGGTCCCTGTCCATCAGACAGAATCCTGGGGGTCCCTGTCCAGCAGACAGAATCTTGGGGGTCCCTGTCCAGCAGACAGAATCTTGGGGGTCCCTGTCCAGCAGACAGAATCCTGGGGGTCCCTGTCCAGCAGACAGAATCTTGGGGGTCCCTGTCCATCAGACATAATCCTGGGGGGTCCCTGTCCATCAGACAGAATCTTGGGGGTCCCTGTCCAGCAGACAGAATCCTGGGGGTCCCTGTCCAGCAGACAGAATCTTGGGGGTCCCTGTCCATCAGACAGAATCCTGGGGGTCCCTGTCCAGCAGACAGAATCTTGGGGGTCCCTGTCCAGCAGACAGAATCCTGGGGGTCCCTGTCCAGCAGACAGAATCCCGGGGTCCCTGTCCATCAGACAGAATCCTGGGGGTCCCTGTCCAGCAGTGTGAAGCCAGGACAGGCTGTGTTGGGTGAATTGCAGGTTGTAGGAATCATTCTGTATATATCAGCCTCCCTCCCCTCTCCTTCACTCCTCCTTCCCTGAATATGATCGCAGGAGAAGCAGGGCAGCTGCTTAGAGATTTTCTTCTCCTTGCCTGGCCCTCTCCCACCCTGTAAAAGCATTTGGTGACAACACTGCCTGGGGGAAAGAGAGAGCCTATTCCTGCCCAGTGCCAACAGCTGGATCCTCTGCCCAGTGCCCAGCAGCACAGCACCCAATGGCTCAGATCTCCCTAGCTTCTTCTCCTTGTGACAGATAGAATCCAGTGCAAAGAGCTTATTGTCTGCAGGACACAGCTGACCATCACCCCCCAACCATGGTGTCATGGATCATATCCCGGCTTGTAGTGTGAGTACCCCTCATTGTGTGACATTGTGTGACATGTGTGTGTGTCTGTGTGTCCACCCTGACACTGTTCCCTGTGTCAGTGCAAGGTGATCTGCCAAAGCTATATATAGCTGTTGTCTTATCCCATGTGTTGCAACTGTTAGAACAAAAAATACCTTCACTGGGGCTCTTTATTTCTACAGGGATGCATGTTGCTTATTCATTTCAGCTGCAAGATTTTTAGCATTAGAGTCTTTCCATGGTATAGAATAGATAATGATGATTTAAAAACAGCCTTTGTTTGTGCATTGGAATAAAGGGCAGTTACACGGTGACACCGCTAGGGGGCTCTGCAGTGATGACTCCTCTGTTCTGTGTATTACCTATTACTGTACTCTATTGGGGATCAGCAGTGCAAAAATGGTGTGCAATAACCCAGAGCACACAGATTTCAGCTTTTATCAGTCTGAAATAGTAGAAGAGGGTTGGCTGCTGAGGGGGACAGCACGCTGGCCTTTGTTTTTAGCTTTCTAATGCACAGCATAATGCAATGCATGTTGTGTATGTAGAGTCAGTTCTACAATCTGCATATTAGAATAGTCAGTAATGGATTGTGAGGCTGAGCTTCAGCTAAGTGACAGTAATGGGGGGTCAGCAATCAAATATTTATTAAAGGCACAGCTGCTATGAAGTAGCTTGGGGGCAGAACATGTCCAGATAGACATTCCTGTATTATTTGCAATGTCATATCTAATATCTTCTAATTCTATGGGAGTGCTGCAGCAGGGATGGGGCTCATGTATAGCAAGGCTCACTGGAAAGACACAATCTATGCAGTGTGTTTTATTTCTTTATTATGACAGTTTACGTTGTGATGTTTGGAAATACTGGCGTGTGATTTATAGAATAAAGTGATGTTGTAAAAAATATTTTCAAATCAAGTTAGGTGTAACATTTCAGGGCCAGACTGTTTCCTGCCGGTATCTATTGTTTTGTCTTGCTTGGCTGTCTGTTTTACAATGGAACACAACGATGGTCATGGAAAATTTCTGTATTGGCCTGTAGTGATGAATGACATCCATACCTGCACTGGAAAGTGACAACTGGGGAATGAAAAGTCAAATTGGTTGCTATAGGACAGCCTTTCTTGGCCTTTTTTCCCCGGAGGGGCCCTTAATTTTTTGTTCCAGGTATCAGATTAATAGCAGATGCTGATCCTTATGCCGCGTACACACGACCGTTTTTATTGTCATTGAAAAAAACTGCTTTTTTTTTTTACGTGATTTTTCGTGTTTCCTCTCAAACCTGCCTTGCCTACACACTATCGTGGAAAAAAATGTTAGAGTAAAGCGCGGTGAAATACAACACGTACAACGGCACTATAAAGGGGAAGTTCCATTCGGATGGCGCCACCCTTCATGACGATTCGCGCTTTTCAGCCTTGTGCTTTTCAGTCCGTTACAGCGTGACGAATGTGCTATCTCCATTACGAACGCTAGTTTTACCAGAACGAGCGCTCCCCCGTCTCATACTTGATTCTGAGCATGCGCGTTTTTTTCACGTCGTTAAAGCCCACACACGGCCGTTTTTCATGACGAGAAAAACGACGATGTAAAAAACGACGTGAAAAATTAGAGCATGTTCCAATTTTTCTCGTCATGATTCTCAGCGTTTTCCTCGTCGGGAAAACTGCTGGAAAGCCCACACACGATCATTTTTAATGACCATTTTAAAAAATGTAATTTTTCTCGTCATTAAAAACGGTCGTGTGTACGCGGCATTAGACATTCTATGGTCTGACCAGTTAGTCCGGGTCCCATCCCCATTTAACTGTAGAAGTGATCATAGCTATTCAAAGCAAACCTATTGCATAAATATTTACTGTATTGCATTTGCTCTCCTTGCAATTGCATAATAATTTATTTATTTTATTTCTAATTTGGTTTCATTGGTCAACGTTAGTGAAACCCGAAAGGTTTCCCCATCAGGGACACTGCTCTAAAAAGAATGATATCACTGTATCTTGGCATGATCACTTTGTATAACGTATAACGCATTTTTGACACCCTGGGCTGATGATTTTTTTTACATCCTGCTCAGTACAATAAAATTTTTTAGAGGTAAACTTGAAAATAAATTAATAATAACAGTAAAGAAATGAAGACAGTAAAAATGTTGGCGTTCCAAAGGATTAGTGTTCAGTGCGGAATTGCCCCCTTACTTTGTTGGTCAGTGTAGGCCCTCAATCTGTGGCCCTCCAGCTGTTGCGGAACTACAAGTTACAAGCTTGACTCCCAAAGGCTGAGGCAGATGGGAATTGTAGTTCCACAACAGCTGGAAGGCCATAGGTTGAACACCCATGGTGTAGGCGGTAGATCAAGTCAATAGTGCTCACTGCTCTAGGAAGCCCTGAGAACCTCAGAAAGGACCCTAGGGATCCATAGAACCATGGTTGAGAAAGGCTGCTCTAGGGTATTGCTAAGGCTGGAGGTAGGCGGTTCGAATCTTGGCCTGGTTCAGCAGGGACCATGTATGGGCAGACTGAATGTACCAAGTTGATCATTTGATCAACTTGGGTACAACCAGCCAGCCGGATTTTACTTGCGGCTTTTGCTAGTGGCTGCTATAGCTGCTAGCAATAATCACTGTCTTCTCCCAGCGAAGATATGGTTTCCCCTGCCACCCCCCCCCCCCCCCCCCTGCTGGGAGAATACAATGTCTCGGCATGCAGGATTCCCTTCTCAGCACTGTCTGTGTTGATGTGGGAATCGTGCAAATTTCTTTCCTGCAACCCGTGGTTGCAGGAAAGAAATTTGCACCGTCTACGTATGGGCAGCCTCAAGGTCCATACACACGATCGGATTTTCCAACGGGAATTGTGTGATGGCAGGGTTTTGTCGGATAATCCGACCGTTTGTACGCTCCATCGGACAATTCTTGTCGGATTTTCCGACAACAAATGTGGGATAGCATACTTTAAAATTTTCCAACAACAAATGTGTGTTGTCGGATTATCCGATCGTGTGTACAGAAGTCCGTCGGAAAAAAAATCCAAAGTACAGTACAAACACGCATGCTCAGAAGCAATGCTCACCATAAGACAACATTAGCAGAAGTTGCCCAAAGGGTGAGAGCTGAAAAACCACGTAGTTTCTGTTTGTTGGCCGACAATTCTTTTCCGTTTGTATGCAGAACAAGTTCACGGCCAACGCCTTTCGGACAAAATTCCACGGCTTTTTCTGATGGAAATCCGATCGTGTGTACGAGGCATTACAGTTCTCATTTCAGAAACTTTGATAAAAAAAAGACTGCTGTAGGGCAATACAGAGAGTTCTCTTTCCCAGCACCCTGAAAATTAAGGCCCATCATTTTTTGACTCTAGAAAAAAGGAAAGTGTGTTTGTTTTCCATATCAGCCGAAAAAGATTCTATGTATAGTTTTCTAATTTAGTTAAGCCCAGGTTCACACTGGGCTGCGGGGAGTGAAGCCGTGCGAGTTCAGCTGAACTCGCACGATTTCACTCCTGCCTGTCAGTCCTGATTTCAGCCGCGATTACAAAGACATCTGTGAAAGTTTCTGCACAGATGTCAATGTAAATCGCGGCCGAAATCGCAAAAAGTAGTACAGAAACTACTTTTTGAAATCGGTGCAGCGCTGCAGATCGGCGTCGCACCGATTAGGACAGTGCCATTGCCGTCAATTTGCGGCAAATATCGCCGTTTTGGCATGCAATTTGACATGCCAAATCGCATGTCAAAACACACCAGTGTGAACCAGGCCTTAGACAAACAAAAGCTCAAAAGTGTGCTTTGCTTGGGTCTTTTTTAAGCAGGCTTTTGTACATAGCATATTTTTCTCTGTGGCTTTTGCATGGTACCATTGTCCATTCCAGCTGCTGGCTCGGCAGGGTGTGGTAGGATGTGTAGTTCCTTAGCAGCTGTCTGACCATGTCGTTTAGTCCAATGTATGTGATATTTAACAATCAGTGGCGTCACTAGGGTTGGTATCACCCGGTGCGAAAAAAAATGGTGTCACCCCCCAACAACTATAGTCCCCCCTCAGTACAGACCCCCCTCCACTAACTACAGACCCCACTCCCACAGTATAGATCCCTTCCCTCAGTACAAACCCGCTCCACTAAGTACAGACTCTCCGCCATCAATATAGACCCGCCTCCCTCAGTATGAACCCCCACCTCAGTGCAGACCGCTCCATCAGTACAGACACCCCCACCTCAGTGCAGACCCCCTCAGTTACAGACACCCCTCCTCAGTTACAGACACCCCTCGTACAGACACCCCCCTCAGTACAGACACCCCCCTCAGTACAGACACCCCCCTCAGTACAGACACCCCCTCGTACAGACTCCCCCTCGTACAGACCACCCCTCAGTTACAGACACCCCCTCAGTTACAGACACCCCCTCAGTTAAAGACCCCCCCTCAGTTAAAGACCCCCCTCAGTTAAAGACCCCCCCCTCAGTTACAGACACCCCCCTCAGTTACAGACACCCCCCTCAGTACATACACCCCCCTCAGTACAGACACCCCCTCAGTACAGACACCCCCACCTCAGTACAGACCGCTCCATCAGTACAGACACCCCCACCTCAGTGCAGACCTCCTCAGTTACAGACACCCTGCTCAGTTACAGACACCCCCACAGTACCAGACACCCCTCGTACAGACACCCCCTCAGTTACAGACACCCCCCTCAGTTACAGACACCCCCCTCAGTACAGACACCCCCCTCAGTACAGACACCCCCTTGGTACCAGACCCCCCTCAGTACAGACACCCCCTCAGTTACAGCCCCCCTGGTGCAAACTCCCCCTAGTGCAGACCCCAGCAGTACAGACACCCCCTCCCCCCATCAGTAAAGATGCCCCCCTTACCTTACAGACCTCAGAACAGAGCGGCATATACACACAGCGGTGTGTCTCTCGAGCGCGGGCTCCTCCTCTGTGGATGTAAACAGAGAGGAGGCAGAGGGGGCGGCGGCTTCCTTCCGCTCCGCTCCGCTGAGGGACACAGCCGCAGCGTGAGCCTAAGGCACAGGGCAGCGGGCAATGTCAGTGTGGTGCCGCTGCGCTACCCACGGGTGTCACCCCTCTGGTGGGTGTCACCCGGGTGCGGCCCGCCCCCCCCGCACCTGGCTAGCAACGCTAGTGCGTGTCGTCACATCATCACAGTGCAGTGTGATGATGTGACAGGCTGAGTCGCTCGCTGGCTCTGTAGGGTAGGGAGGAGGATTGGAATTTAGGAATAGGAAGAATAAGGAGCCGGAGGACACATACCAGGCGCGGCCGCGGCGCTGGAGGTGTTGTTCCAGGCTTCCAGCCCAGCGGGGTGAAATTAATCAATGAATGGGTCAGCTGTAAAAAATAAATAAAAAATAAATAAAAAAAAAAATAAAAAAAAAAGGGAGGGTGTCACCCCTCTAGCGGGTGTCACCCGGGGGCGGACCGCACCCCCCGCACCCCCCTAGCAATGCCTCTGTTAACAATCGTTTTGTATTGGCCCCAATTCACACTTGAAAGTGAGGGTTTTCAAGCAATTTTGTCCATTTGTACACATATTTTTGGGGCGTTTTTAGGCTTTACTGACTTTGTTATAGCTAATGAAAAGAGAGTGAAAAAATTGTATGAAATAATTCTGTGAAAAACAGACTTTATACATGTTTTCAGGAGTTTTTCAGCCGCTCTCATTGAAGTCCAAGGGAGCCAGAAACGGGCAACTCTGTCCCAAAGAAGTGACATTTTTCCGGCTTTGAGTGACATGTTTCAAGTTACATTGCTCAGGTGCAAACGGACATCATTGAATATAATGGGAATCCTGATTTTTGATAATTGAAGTGCTTCTGGAAGCGACCTTCCAACCACTCAGGTCTTAAGCCTAGTACACACGGCCGAGATTCTCGTCAGGAAAAAAACGTAGTTTTTCCTGACGAGAGTCTTGACAAGAAACTTGTCCCGGCCGAGTGTACACACGTACGATTCAAAAGAACCGCCGTTCTTTTAAATGGCACGAACGCGGTGACATCATCGACTATGACAAGCGTGCGCTCGTCACATTCGATGCCGTCGCAGCCATCTTGCTACACCCTATGCCTAGGAAGCTACCACGCATGCGTCAAAATCATTTTGACCATGCACGGGTTTCCACAGCGACAGGTAAGTGTACACACGCTCGGGTTTCTTGTCGAGGAACAGGCCGACGAGATTCTCGACGAGAAAAAAGACCGCAGGTCTTCTTTTTTCTCGTTGAGAATCTGGGCAGTTTTCTTGACGAGAAAACTGAAACCCTCGTACACACAGCTGGTTTTCGGCAAGAAAGCTCTCCCGGCAGTTTTCTTGTAGTTTTTTGCCGAGAAAACCGGTCGTGTGTACGCGGCCTCAAGCTGCATACACAGGAGACATTGGCCAGTTCAATAAAAGCCGGCCGACATTCGGCCCGTAAGTATGTCTGCCGGTCACACAGAAGCCAACTGTTTGGCCAACTTCTTACAGCTTGTATAAAGGCCCGTACACACGGTCTGACTTTTTGCCAACAAACTTCAAAATGAGCACGTTTTTCAAAAAATCCGACCGTGTGTACGTTCCATCAGACAAACTTTTAAGGTTTTCATCGGACAAAGGTTTGCTCTGCAAACGGACAAACTTTTCGGCAACAAAAGTCAGATGGTGCAAAGTCCTATCGTGTGTACAGAAATCCATCAGACTTTTGTCCGAGGTACAAATACGCATGCCCAGAACCAATGTTAAAATCAACCAACAATAGCAGAAGTTGACCAAAGGGTGGCGGTAAAGAGCAGAAAAACCACGTGATGTTGGAAAAGTTTTGGGAAAGTTTGCAGAAAAGTCTGAGCGTGTGTATGCTATGGGTGTGCCCAGCCAACTCCCTTCGGACAAAAATCCACGGAAAAGTTTGTTTGAAGTCCGACCGTGTGTATGAGGCTTAACAGTGTAAATTTTCTGTCCCCTCAAAATAACTAAACACACAGCCGTTAATGTCTAAACCGCTGGCAACAAAAGTGAGTACACCCAAAGTGAACATTTCCAAGATTTTGCCCAAAGTGTCAATATTTTGTGTGGCCACCATTATTTCCAGCACTGCCTTAACCCTCTTGGGCATGGAGTTCACCGGAGCTTCACAGGTTGCCACTGGAGTCCTCTTCCACTCCTCCATGATGACATCACAGAGCTGGTGGATGTTAGAGACCTTGCGCTCCTCCACCTTCCATTTGAGGATGCCCCACAGATGCTCAATAGGGTTTAGGTCTGGAGACATGCTTGGCCAGAGACGGTTTGCAACCACTTTAACCCAGAGCAACCAAATTGGATTTATCTTTCAGCTGAAGCAAGTATTTACTTGGTTGCCAGAGGTTGTACCTCCACATTTGTTCCAGTTTACTTTAAAACACTTTTTTTTTTCTATATAGGAAAAAAAATAAAGCTCTATCCTGGCACAGATTTATGCTGATAGCTTCTAAGGCCCCTTTCACACTGGGGCGGTTTGCAGGCGCTATTTTGCTTAAAATAGCGCCTGCAAACCGAGCCTAAACAGCGACTGCTGTCTCTCCAATGTGAAAGGCCGAGGCCTTTCACACTGGAGTGGTGCGCTAACAGGACGTGAAAAAAAATCCTGCTAGCCACATCTTTGGAACGGTGAGAGGAGCGGTGTGTTTACCGCTCCTACACCGCTCCTTCCCATTGAAATGAATGGGACACCGCGGTAATACCGCCCGCAAAACGCGGCTGTAGCCACGGATTGCGGGTGGTAGTAACCCTTTTTCGGCCGCTAGCGGGGGTTAAAACCGCACCGCTAGCGGCCGAATACCTTAGCAATTCGGACGGTATAGCGCCGCTACAAATAGCGGCGCTATACCGCCACCGCACCCAGCGCCCCAGTGTGAAACCGCTCTAACTCTCCATGAGAATTAGAGATATAGCTTTCAAACTACAGGCACAAAACCTTCATTGAAATAATTTCTTTTACTTTGGCTCTTGTATTTTGACAATATTTACTTACCCCGGAATTCTGCTTTAAAGTGTAAGTTTCCCTTTTCACAAAAAAATATAAAGTGGACTAACACCCTACACTCTCCCCCCTCCCCTTTTGGTCCCTGCTGCACTTACTTTCGTGGGTGATTACCCATCCCTACCTAAGCAGCCAATGCAGCAATCTGGGGCAATCAGGTAGTTCACACTGTGCTCTGCGAACCGCTACAGGTCTCAATATAAAGTTAGTGACACCCCCATAGCGGTTCGCAGAACGCAGTGCGAACTTTGGAATCAGATGGAATCGAACCCCATGGGTCACCCATTCCAGTGCGGACAGAAAAAGGGTCCTACAAGCTGAGCTCTCCCTCCCTGTCACAAATTTATCTCATGTGTTGGAAAAATGTCTTAAAGCGGAGGTCCACACAAAAATGGAACCTCCGCTTTTCGAAACCCTCCCACCCTTTGGTGTCACATTTGGCACCTTTCAGGGGGGAGGGGGTGCAGATACCTGTATAATACAGGTATTTTCACCCACTCCCAGACATAGGCCCCCACAGGGGTTACGCCACTTCCAGTTGCCCCCCGCTGTCTTCTGGAAGACACACAGGTCCCATTTCGATTGCGCGACTCGCGCATGCGCAGTAGGGAACCGGGAAGTGAAGCCGCAAGGCTTCACATCCTGATTCCCTTACAGAAGATGGCGGCGGCAGCATCCGAGGACCGAGGGACGGGTTTGCCTCCGGTGCTGACATCGCGGGTGCCCTGGACAGGTAAGTGTCCATATTTTAAAAGTCAGCAGCTGCAGTATTTGTAGCTGCTGACTTTAAAGAAAAAAAATTTGGCGGACCTCTGCTTTAAGGCCCATACACACGATCAGACTTTTTGACAACAACGGTCCGACGGACGTATTTTATCGGACAATCAGACCGTGTGTATGCTCCATCAGACAATTGTTTTCGGTTTTTCAACGGACAAATGTTCGCTGTGCATGCTCTCAACAAATGTCCGATGGAGGATAATCCGATCGTGTGTACACAAGTCCATCGGACTAAAGTCCAAAGTACAAACACGCATGCTCAGAACCAATGCTAAAGATCAGACAACAATAGCAGAAGTTTTCCAAAGGGTGGTGGTAAAGAGCTGAAAAACCACGTGATTTGGTGAATGTTGGCTGAAAAAGTTCTGCCATGTGTATGCATACCAAGTTCACGGCCAACGCCCCTTCGGACCAAAATCCACAGAAAAGTCCGATGGAAGTCAGATCGTGTCATGTGTATGAGGCTTCAGAAGTCACTCATGCTGATAACAGAGGAACGAAGCACCAGATAGAAACAACACTTAGAGCTTTGGAGATAGACAAGTAAACACTACAGATATATGTGCTTTGTTCAGATTTCATGACTGAGGTTTAAAACCACTTTAAGCCAGCCATACAGTAGTAGAATTTCATTTGAGATTTTTTATCTTAGAAACGTTCATTGGATTTTCCAATTGTTAATGGGGATAAATCCAACGTTGTGACCACAGTGATGACAAAATTTGAAAGAGTAGGTTGGAAAATATTTCATACTAATTTCTAAGAGTGTACAGTATGTGGTTTATGTTCTGGAAGGTCCATTCATTCGAAGATCAGAAAGCAAATGAAATTTTGAAGTACCTTCAAATGACAAATCATCAAATGTACTAAGAATTTTCTTACAAATGTTTGTTTAAAAATCTACTAGTGTATAGCCAGCTTTAAGGTGTGGTTCAGCTTCAGTTCAGTTTTTATAGATTGGCTTCCTTGTAGTAACGTACAATTCATAGACAGTGGCAGGCCGCTCATTAGGGGTGCAGGGGCTCCGCCCCCCGATCCATGCGCTCGGCCCCTAATCTACATGCAGGGCGACGGACACATTGATTTCAATGGGGGTTTTTCTTTTTTTCAGAAGCACATGAGGCTGAGCCTGAGGCTCTAATTGTCTTCAAAAAAGGGTGGGCTTGGGGCACAGAGCACTGCACCCCGAGCCCACCCACTTGTGTGTTCTAAATCTTGGTGCATGCGCAGTTTTTGTGTTCACGAATGTCTGACACAAGTCAGTCCCTGTTCGTGACTTACTACAAAGTTACAATGTTTCAGTCTCATTGCCAGGGAAGAGGAGACTGAGTAAATACTTCCTCCTGCCTGCAGCAGACTGAAGACATTATCTCAGGCTAGGTAAAGTCACTAAACTGGACCCCTTTACAATGATAGAAGGTGGAGCTTTTTTTCCAAAGCAAATACTGTTACTGTGTAATGTGACTTGTCAGGAATTTATGCATGTAGATTTGTAAAGTTACTAAAAGTTCCACAGGAAGAGGTAGATGCACCTTGCCCAGCCCCCCCTTGATCTAAATTTTATGGAGCTGGGAATTTGTTTCCAGCTTCACAGAGGCCTCCAATGATAACCCCTTCATTGGTGTTAGAAATAATAACCCCCCCTTGTTGGTGTCGCTGACAGTGTCAGTGGCAGCAATAATCTCCCTCCCCATTTTTGTTCAGTGGAAAAAAAAATACCCCCCCCCCCTCGTTTTATTGATGTGCAATCCCTTGCCAGTGATATTTTATCCTTTTTGATTTTGTACATACCTTTCCTTAAAGTCTTCAGAAAGGGCACCTGACATGTAGGACCCTCTTCATTCTTGTCCTGACAGTGGCCGATCCTTGATAATGCAGAGAGCATTGCTGACAGGATCAAATTAGCACCATTTTCTGTGTCAATACAATGCAGCGCCTTAGTGGGCAGGTTCAAGGTGCCCAGCACTCACAATATGTCCTCAGTCTTTCAGGTTGAATGACACTCATGAAAGAGTGAGGACATCTTGTGGCAGAAAAAAATACTACAGGGAGACGTCATCACAAGAGGTGAATATTGCAGCCTGGGCTACTTTTTTTTTTTTTTTTTTTTTTAATGAACGCTGCTTGTGGGAATTTTTAAAAAGAAGAAAAAAAAAGTAGCCCAAAAGTTAAGCTTTAAACATGCCTTCAGGTGTCCTGAAAAAACACCATACCTTTTAGCAGCTTTTCCCACCCAGGAACAGAGTGTTTCTTTTAAAGAACAAAGAGATTTTTTTCCATTAAACACCTTCTTTTCAGAATAATGTGCAACCATATCATTTACAGAAGTATGTACGTATGTGTATAGAACATTCTGGGCAGGAGATTGTTCTTCTTTGCTCTTAATCTCTGGAACTCATTACCTCCTGATAAACTTGGCTCAGCGTTTGCACATAACCTGTCTACAGGATTGCATAACTCAATTAATACTTCAAGAATGCTCTATCTACAACCATTAGAACAGACAATGGAAAGACAACTCATTTGAATATTTATTCTTAAATCAGTATACCGGTACATGACCTGATCAGGGGAATTTAAAAAGATGCATATTTGCCCCTTGGCTTTGCTTATTTAAAACCCTGAGGCTCTGAGTCATAGCTGAGAAGTTCCCTGAGGCTCCATGTACACAGAAGCTCAAAAACGGTCGTTTTTAAAGCAGCAGAAAAAGCTAGCTTTTATCAGCATTTTTTTACTAGCTTTTATTAGCGTTTTTCAGTGTAGCGTTTTTTATTTTTATTTTTTTCAATGGACCAAAAAACACAAAAAAAACGCTCGCGGCCAGCGTTTATGAGCGTTTTTCGTCGTTTTGCGCTTTTTCTGTCGAAAAACGGCACTTTGAACGCAAATTTCTTGCGTTCAGAAAAAAGCCCATTAACTCCACTGCTCATTAAAGCTAAAAAACGTTATGTGTACATGAACGCATAGGCTAACATAGAGTGCAGTTAATAGGCTTTTTTTTAAAAACGCCAATAAACTGCAGTTTATCAGCTTCTGTGTACATGGAGCCTTAGGCTGACAGTAGCTGTTCAGTCAAATGCCTGACTTCAAGCGGTAGTAAAGCTTAACCTCCCTGGTGGTATGATTATGTCCGATTTTTTACGCTTAAAGCGGTACATTATTTTGCATGGAAATTTGGCGTTTTATATTGTAGGCCTGTAATTCTTAGGAATAACTCCCTTAAATCTGTCCAAACCAGAGTCTAGTAGACATCCCGGGTATGATAAAGTTTGAAACACAAAATCATGAATTATAATATAATAAATAACTATAAATAATTATAACAAATAATAATAATATAATAATAAAAATTATTCAATAATGTAATCAAATCAAAAACACTGAAATTTGCTCAGTTGCAGAATTGTCGCTGTCATTACTTTCGGTGTTTGATGAAGAATTTCCCCACAAATCGCTATCGCTCAATTCTGCGAATGATTCCTATTTATTATCACTGTTTTCTAGCTGCATGCAGGGCACTGGACAGACCACTAGGGACAAAGGGGATGTGTAATTATTTGATACAGTACTGTAATCTGTAAGATTACAGTATACTGTATGTATACTGTGTTTTTCACTTTTTGAATTTGGCGCCGTGCTCCGTCCCTGTGCGTCGCAACGCTCGCAGGGAACGGAGCTTGGCACTCGGCACTGTGAATCGAGCGAGGAGATGGCTCGCAGACACAGCAGGGAGACATCGCAGGATCCAGAGGACAAGGTAAGTAACTTTCCCTGCTTCTTGTAAAAAAAAAAAGTAACTTTCCCTGGATACTGCAATGCGATCCTGAGTGTGGCTCGGGGTTACCGCTTTTAGTAGTAAAAACTCACCCCGAGCCTGACTCGGGAATACCGCCAGGGAGGTTAAAAAAAAAAAAACTGCAAGGTAAAGGCATAATGTGCTAGTATGCATTGCATACTAGCACATTATGAAAGACTTACCTGTCACCGCTGCAGATGCTTCCATCTTCACCAGGTCTTCCTTGCAGGTTTGTAAACTGTGGCCACTTGAATGGCCGAGCTGTGATGATGCGCACAGGAGTCTCGGCCATGGCACATAGCTCTGAAGGAACGGCATGGGCATACGATGCACGTTTAGAAGATATTAATTTTGCCTACAGGTAAGCTTTATTATAAGGATACCTGTAGGTTAAAATCAATATACGGACTTTACTACCACTGTAAAATATAACTAAAGGCAAAAACTTTTTTTTTTCATTTTGGATAGAGTGGAGAGGGATTAGAACATCTGCCTGTTCTTATTGCTGTCTGTGTCTCCCTCTTTATTTTTCCTGTTTACTATTATCACTGAAAGTGAAAGTAAAAGGAAACCCCAAATTTTGGATTGTCCCCAGAAAAGTAATAGAGGGGGAATCTTCCAATGGGGACACTAGTTCTGGTGACCTGGGGGTCCCCAAGAAATTCCCTTAATTTGCAGGGATTTTATCTAACTTCCTGTTTGGCTATGGGACAGGAAGTGATTTTTTTTACCGAGGTAATGATCCTCTCTTACTCTATCCAAATGACGACATTTTTTTTGCCTATAGTTGTACTTAAAGCTGAACTCCAGCAATTATTTTTATTGCATACTTCCATCAGTGAATCGTGGCACAATGAAAGTATGCATTACACATACTGTACCTGATGGACTACTGGGGAAGCTGGAAACCAATGTAGTAGTTGGCACTAATACTACTATTAAAGCTTTTATCTTCTGGGTTTTGCTCACGTTAAATGTGAGCGGCTGCCACACTGCAAGCTAACCACAGGGAGTTGCTCGCTCGGTAGCACTGTCATTGACTGAACGCCTTGTATTTTTTTTCAATGATTACAAGGCTCTCTCTGATTGGATGAGTTGTAGAGGCAGGGGTGTTGCTAGGTGGGAAAAAGAACAGGGGCTTCAGCTCGAAGGAAATTTTGATAACCCCTCCCACATTTTAAAGTAAGTCCAGCCCAAGCCTGGCATCATGTCTTTAGGCTCACCTTGCTTGCTCACCAGTGCCCATCAATGCAGCCTCACCAGTGTCCATCGATGCTGCCTCACAATGCCCATCAATGCAGCCTCATCAGTGCCCATCAGCTCAGCCTCACCAATGCCCATCAATGCAGCCTGATCAGTGTCCATCAATGCAGCCTCACCAATGCCCATCAATGCAGCCTCACCAGTGTCCAACATTGTAGCCTAATTGGTGCTAATCAATACAGCCTCATCAGTGCCCATCAATGCAGCCACACCAGTGCCCATCAGCTCAGCCTCACCAATGCCCATCAATGCAGCCTCATCAGTGCCAATCAATGCAGCCTCATCAGTGCCAATCAATGCAGCCTCGCCAGTCCCAATCAATTCAGTCTGATCATTGCCCATCAATGCAGCCTGATCATTGCCCATCAATGCAGCCTGATCAGTGCCCATCAATGCAGCCTCATCAATGCCCATCAATGCAGCTTCACTAGTGCCCATCAATGCAGCCCGATCAGTGCCTATCAATGCAGCCTCACAAGTCCCCATCAATGCAGCCTGATTAGTGCCCATCAATGCAGCCTCACCAGTGCCCATCAGTGCAGCCTCACCAGTGCCCTTCCACACAGCCTCATCAGTGTCCATCAATGCAGCCTCATTGTTGCCCATCAATGCAGCCTCACCAGTGCCCATCAATGCAGCCTGATTAGTGCCCATCAATGCAGCCTGATTAGTGCCCATCAATGCAGCCTCACCAGTGCCCTTCCACGCAGCCTCATCAGTGCGCATCAATGCAGCCTCATTGGTGCCCATCAATGTAGCCTCACCAGTGCCCATCATTGCAGCCTGATCAGTGCCTATCAAGGCAGCCTCACCAGTCCCCATCAATGCAGCCTGATCAGTGCCCATCAATGCAGCCTCACTAGTGCCCTACAATGCAGCCTTACCTGTGCCCATCAATGCAGCCTGATCAGTGCCCATCAGCGCAGCCTTGCCAAGTGCATGGGGAGAGGAGAGCTGCCGGTTTACACAGAGCAGGGATCTCCAGCTTACCCGGCACAGCTGCTGTCACACTAAGTCCTGCCTCCTGGACCGGCTCCTATGATAGACGTCCCACGTCCTGGCATTGGACCAGTATGACGTCCATCATAGGAGCCGGTCCAGGAGGCGGGACTTTGCCACGTCGGGTAAGCGGGAGATCCCTGCTTTGCGTAATCCTGCAGCGCTCTCCCCCTTCTCTTCAGAGGCAGTCCGTGCACCCCCAGGATCGGCCCTACAAAGCAGCCCTAGGGCAGGGGGCCTTCCGGGAAATCTCCTGCAATCCTGGTAGGCCAGTCTAGACCCAGGCTTTTTGGGGCCCACTTGGGGCTATAGCCTGGGTCAGCCTCCTCCTGCCGAAGCCACTGTGTAGAGTAGAGCAGGGGTCATCAACCCCCGGTCTGCGGCCCACTACCGGGCCGTGGCCCTTCTGCAGCCGGGCCGCGGGTGCGGGCGGGCGGCATGAGAGAGCCCGGCGGCCAGCTGTAGGATGTGAAGTTCCTCAGAGTGGATGAACAATGTCGGGGAAGGTGAGAGTGAAGCACACAGTGTTGTTTATTATGCACCGTGGCCCCTCCCTATGTCTCTCACACGGACACTCCCCGTGCAGTGTGAATGCATGTGCTGCCTCCTCACTGAGCTTTCCCCGCCCTTCTGTCATAGGGGAAGGCGCAGCACACCGTCACCTCCAGGACAGCCCACAGTAACAGGGAAGCCACTGGTGTCCCTTGATAGAGCTGAGAGGAGACGAGTCCACACTTCTTCCGGGAAAGCATGGAGCCGCCCCTCCCCTCTGATCCCTCCATACACTTACCTGCTGCTAATCCTCAGCCTTCATCACCGAACACACACCAACATGACTGAGCTCCGGAGGAGAGGCACGGGGGAGCCCCGAGTACGACAACACTGCCAGTGACAGGGTGAGTGTGAACTGGGACACGTGTGTGCATGGAGTGTACAGGGCCTAGTGGGGGCACTACCTTCATCTGTGGGGGGGTACTTCCTTCATCTGTAGGGGGGTAATACCTTCATCTCTGGGGGGTAACTACCTTCATCTGTGGAGGGGGGGGCTACCTTCATCTGTGGAGGGGGGGCTGCCTTCATCTGTGGAGGGGGGCTGCCTTCATCTGTGGAGGGGGGGCTGCCTTCATCTGTGGAGGGGGGGCTGCCTTCATCTGTGGAGGGGGGGCTGCCTTCATCTGTGGAGGGGGGGCTGCCTTCATCTGTGGAGGGGGGGCTGCCTTCATCTGTGGAGGGGGGGCTGCCTTCATCTGTGGAGGGGGGCTGCCTTCATCTGTGGAGGGGGCTGCCTTCATCTGAGGAGGGGGGGCTGCCTTCATCTGAGGAGGGGGGGCTGCCTTCATCTGAGGAGGGGGGTCTGCCTTCATCTGTGGAGGGGGGGGCTGCCTTCATCTGTGGAGGGGGGGGCTGCCTTCATCTGTGGAGGCACTTCCTTCATCTGTTGGGGCCTTACCACATCTGGTGGCAGGCAGCGTGGCAAGTGACATTCCGCATCTGGTGGTTGGCGACATGGCAAGTGACACGCTCAAAGCTCCCACTGATTCTGCATTATGGTGGGTTGAACTATTTCATTTATTACTACAATGTAATAATAGAAATAATGCGCTGACAAATTGCCCGCGAAAAACCGCTTACCCCCCGCGTGCCATCCCTAACCTCCCCCCAACCGGGCCTTGGCGCAATTTTCTTCCACGCAGCCGGTCCCCGGTGCCAAAAAGGTTGGGGACCACTGGAGTAGAGGACACTTTGTATTAATTGAAAAAAATACAAGGTGTTCTATAAATGGAAGCGGTCCTTAGCAAGTGACACTCGGTGGTCAGTGTGCATGTGACAGCCATCGGGTATGAGTACCGTTAATTCATACTTGCACTGTGAAAAGCTGGTTGAATATAAGTAAGCAATACAGGTATTTCCTAGAGTTCAGTCTTAAAGTGTTACTAAACCCACAACAGTAAAATTAGTCTATATATGCAGTAAAGCATGCTTGTTATACTCACTGTGGAATCTAATGGGTTAATACTCCACATTGTGTTTTTAAACGGCTGTTTGATCCTGTCTTCTCTGATCCTCCTCTTCTTCCACAGTCCCCGATCCATCTGCTGATAGGACAGAGACCTTGGAGGCTCTCTGCACATGCTCATTTTGGTGTGTATTGCTAGGGAGTTTTTTTTTTTTCTGGGAGGGTGCATGTGATCAGGACAGGCCCAATCAGCACTGTCCAGACAGAGGGTCAGCCTCATATTGCAGTCTGAGGAGAATGAAAACTTTAACCAGACACTGATAGCAGTCAAACACTGCTATATACTGCTGATGAGAAAAGGTATTTAATAGTTGATATTTACTAAAATAATTGCATTTCCATATTCTGTGTACTGTGGGAGACCAGATATAGTGAATGCAGGGTCCTGGGTTTAGTAACCCACTGTCTCCCAGCTCCAGAGTGTGCATAATGCACAGATAATGGTGTCGTTATCTGACGCCTTTTGATGTGTAAATGTAGATGCTGATGTAGCCTAATAGCATTAGAAAAAACACACCTTGCAGTAAATTGCTATTGCCCCCGAAGTGCAAGAACAATTTTGTGGTTTGCAAAGATTTATTAAATCTGCCTTTCTGCAACAGCCTGTAGTACTTTGTGTAGAAGTTAAGAAAACCTAAACATCGATCTGTTTAGATTTAGAGATTGGATATGGGTGACATTGCCTTGTAGGTGTCCACAGTGTTCCCGTCACCAGATATGCTTTCACAACACAGGCTGTTTCAGGTCAATCTGTGTACAAAACCATCTTCCCAGCTATCTGAGTCATTCGTGTTTTCTTCTCCTTCATACAGTGTTTATGCGGATATGCTGCCGTGTAGCTGTTGTGTTCCAGCAGAACAAGGCTGTCAACCAGGACTGGTTTTATTACAGGCAAATGCAGCCCAAAATTTCAGACATCTCAGAGAGATATGAACCACTTCAGCCAGGGCCACCATCAGGAATTTTGGGGCCCCTTACACTAAGGTGACCAGATTTTTTAAATTAAATCCGGGGACATATTTTTTTTTTACTAGTAATGGCGGCAATCAGTGACTCATAGCGGGACTGCGATATTGCGGCGGACAAATCGGACACTAAGTGACACTTTTGACACTTTGTGGGAACCAGTGACACTAATACAATGATCAGTGCTAAAAATATGTACTGTCATTGTACTATAATGACACTAGTTGGGAAGGGGATAATATCCAGGATCAATGTCTCCCATACTGACAAAACAGCGATCTGCCTTGTTTACATAACACTCAGGTACCGGTGGACCCAGAAATGCAGGATCACGTATATACGTGACCGCGACCGCCCTGTAGCAGTAAATATGCTATCGGGCAATCGGCAACTGGTTAAGATCATCAGCATTATGATAACTCACAGGCAGCAGGCACTCTATCATGGCTCTGGCTGGCTCTGTCACAGTGTGTCACATAACATGGCTGCTGGGTGCTGATTTTGTTAACTTATGACCAATATGCCAGAGAGACAGACAAAGTGCAATGTAGTCTATTCACAGACACCCCAAAGCACACCTGTGTTGAAGCCTTGAAGGCACTGGCAGCCCCACCATCGGATCCGCTTCCCCTCTGTTCCTGCTGCTGGACAACGTCAGCTGAGCTCAGCTGCCTCTCTGCCCGTCGCTACCCACCTCACAGCCTCTCAAGTCTAATGCCCCATACACACGATCGTTTTTCTTGCCATTTTTTTTCTTGCCGTTTTTCACGTCGTTTTTTTTCATGTTTCCTCTCAAGCCTGTCTTGCGTACACACGATCATTTAAAAAAACGATCAAGCAAAGCGCAGTGACGTACAACACGTACGACGGCACTATAAAGGGGAAGTTCCGTTCGAATGGCGCCACCCTTCATGTTAGTAAAGTTTGTTGAGCGACGATTCGCTCTTTTCAGTCTCGTGCTTTTCAGTCCGTGACTGCGTGACGAATGTGCTATCTCCATTACGAACGCTAGTTTTACCAGAACGAGCGCTCCTGTCTCATACTTGATTCTGAGCATGCGCGTTTTTTTTCACGTCGTTAAAGCATACACACTATCGTTTTTCGCCGGGACTTGAGCCAAGGCAGAAGAACATGCGAGTGGAGCTGAATGGGCATGCACCCAAAACTGAAGAAATATTCCCTCTGCTCCGACCAGCACATGATCATCAAAAAGGATCACAGATAATGGAAAAATATTTTTTTTTTTTAATTCTGCACTAACTGTCTTTGAAATTGCCCCAGCCCCTGTTCAAATCCAATCCGGGGACAAAACTGGGGACAGACTTGGTCCGGGGACAGTGTCCTCAATCCGGGGACTGTCCCCGGAAACCGGGGATGTCTGGTCACCCTACCTTACACAGCTTCAGGCATGGACCCCCTGGCTGGAGCAGAGGAGAACCGGGGGGGGGGGGGGGTGTGCTGCCGCTGCAAATTGAGGAGCGGGGTGGGGCAGCCGCCTATTGAGAATCGGGGGTGCCACGAATTGTCGGGGGGCTTTGGGTGCTGACCTCCGGACCTCTTGGGGCCTCTGGGCCCCTTACAAAATCTTTTTTTTTTATAAAAAAATAAATAAAAATAAAATAAAAGGGGGTTGCCACCCGGGGCCCTGGGGACCTCCGGGCCCCTGGGGACCTCTGGGACCCTTACAAAAATAAATAAATAAATAAAATAAAATTTTTTTTTTTATTTTTATAAAAAATACATAAAGAAGGGGGGTTACCATCTCTGGGCCCCTTACAAAAAAAATCATTAAAAAAAATAAAGGGGGGGGGGGGTTGCCATCCGGGGCCCTGGGGACCTCAGGGCCTCTGGGCCCCTTACAAAAAAAAAAAAAAAAAAATTATATATATAAAAAATACATAAAAAAGGGGGTTGCCATCCAGGGCCCTGGGGACTTTTGGGCCCCTTACAAAAAAAGGGGGGTTGCCATCCGGGCCCCTGGGGACCTCCGGGCTCCTTACAGGTGTACTGCCTGTACCCCCCTGACTTCAGCTACCACACCAGAGCAAATTTTATATTTTTGCAGCGGGCCTATTGATTCTTCAATAACTTTGACATTACCTAATTACCTCAGCTAGCTGAGCTCCAGGAGGTTTTCCCCCCTTCATGACCAGGCCATTTTTTGCCTTTTTGGAATGCAACGCTGTACCTAAACAAAGTTTATTTAATTTTTTCACACAAATAGAAAAAACAAAACAAAAAAAAACTGAACAAAACAATATTTTTTACTCTCTGCTATTATACAGGATTTACATAGCGTCAACAGTTTGCGCAGCGCTTTACAACATGAGATCAGACAGTACAGTTACAATACAAATCAATAGAGAGGGATCAGAGAGCCCTGCTCATTAGAGATTACAATCTAGAAGGGAGGCTCAAGTGGAACAAAAGGTAATAACTGTGGGGGATGAGCTGATGGAGAAAATGAAAATACGGTTGCTAGGTGTGGGTAAGATAGGCTTCTCTGAAGAGAAGGGTTTTCAGGGATCGTCTAAAAGCAAATAGAGTAGGAGATAATCGGACAGATTGAGGTAAAGAGTTCCATAGGATTGGGGAGGCTCTGGAAAAGTCCTGGAGGCGAGCATAGGAGGAGGTGATGAGGGAGCTAGAGAGTAGTGATGAGCCGAACACCCCCGGGTTCGGTTCGTACCAGAACCCGCGAACGGACCGAAAGTTCGTACGAACATTAGAACCCTATTAAATACAATGGATGCAAACGTTCGAATTCTAAAGTGCTAATTATAACAACTATTATGCATGTTATTGTCCTAAAAAGGGTTTGGGAACCCGGGTTCTGCACCAGGGGACATGTATCAATGCAAAAAGAAGTTTTAAAAACGGTCGTTTTTCGGGAGCAGTCATTTTAATGATGCATAAAGTGAAAAAAAAAAAGTCAAATATTCCTTTAAATATCGTACCTGGGGGGTGTCTAAAGTATGCCTGTGAAGTGCCACGTGTTTCCCGTGTTTAGAACTGTCCCTGCACAAAATGACACTTCTAAAGGAAAAAAAAGCCATTTAAAACTGCTTGCGGCTTTAATGTAATGTCTGGTCCCGGTAATATGGATGAAAATCTTTAAGAAAAATGGCATAGCTACCCCATGACCCCCCCCCCCCCTACCCCAGCCCATTACCAGCCCCTTTGGGTCTTGTATGGATATTAAGGGGAACCCCGCACATAAAATAAAAAAGGCCCTATATACTCTGAACAGCCGTATACAGGCGGTGCATACAAGACAGGGACTGTAGGTTTGTTCTTATGTAGAATCTGTTTGTAATTTTGAACAGGTACATTGTTTAAGTGTAGCTCCAGCCCAAAAATCTATTTTTAAACTTTTTGGAAAACATAGGTAAGGGTTATCACCCCTGTAACATTTGTTTTGCTGTCTGTGCCCCTGTTCAGAACATTTCACCTCACTTTCCGTCCCAATGACAACTGTTTTTGAAATGTGGTGTTTTTCTTGAAACAAGGATTGCTGATAAAGCATCAGTACAGAGGAGACACCTTTCTCCCATATTAATTCTTACAGGAGAGAATTTTCCTTCCAAGGGGTAGATTTCCTCTCACTTCCTGTTGTCTTCTTGCGTTTGCAAGTAGGAGTCGTTTGTAAGTTGGATGTTTGAAAGTAGGGACCTGCCGTATATACTCTGCAGAAATAGGCCCCTTAGTTGTTGGTGTTGGCACAACACTGTAAGCACTCACAGTTACTCTTGGTTGGTGCTGGAACGCCCTGCTGTCAACTATTATATCAGGAATTTTAATTACATATAATTGTTGAACAGTGGTAGTAAAAATTGGGCCTTTGATGGTGGTGCTGGTGCCACAACACTGTAAGCCCTGACAGTTACTCTTGGTGGGTGCAGCAATGGGCCCTGCTGTGAATTATTAGATCAAGAATTGTAATTGCATTTCCCTGTTGAACAGGGGTTGAAAAATTGGGCCTTTCGTGGTGGTGGTGGTGGTGGTGGTGTTGCCACAACACTGTAAGCCCTCAGAGTTACTCTTGGTGGGTGCAGGAATGGGCCCTGCTGTGAATTATTAGATCAAGAATTGTAATTGCATGCCCCTGTTGAACAGGGGCTGAAAAATTGGGCCTTTCGTGGTGGTGGTGGTGGTGGTGGTGTTGCCACAACACTGTAAGCCCTCAGAGTTACTCTTGGTGGGTGCAGGAATGGGCCCTGCTGTGAATTATTAGATCAAGAATTGTAATTGCATGCCCCTGTTGAACAGGGGCTGAAAAATTGGGCCTTTCGTGGTGGTGGTGGTGGTGGTGGTGTTGCCACAACACTGTAAGCCCTCAGAGTTACTCTTGGTGGGTGCAGGAATGGGCCCTGCTGTGAATTATTAGATCAAGAATTGTAATTGCATGCCCCTGTTGAACAGGGGCTGAAAAATTGGGCCTTTCGTGGTGGTGGTGGTGGTGGTGGTGTTGCCACAACACTGTAAGCCCTCAGTGTTACTCTTGGTGGGTGCAGGAATGGGCCCTGCTGTGAATTATTAGATCAAGAATTGTAATTACATGCCCCTTTTGAACAGGGGCTGAAAAATTGGGACTTTCGTGGTGGTGGTGGTGGTGGTGGTGGTGGTGTTGCCACAACACTGTAAGCCCTCAGAGTTACTCTTGGTGGGTGCAGGAATGGGCCCTGCTGTGAATTATTAGATCAAGAATTGTAATTGCATGCCCCTGTTGAACAGGGGCTGAAAAATTGGGCCTTTCGTGGTGGTGGTGGTGGTGGTGGTGTTGCCACAACACTGTAAGCCCTCAGTGTTACTCTTGGTGGGTGCAGGAATGGGCCCTGCTGTGAATTATTAGATCAAGAATTGTAATTACATGCCCCTTTTGAACAGGGGCTGAAAAATTGGGCCTTTCGTGGTGGTGGTGGTGGTGGTGGTGGTGGTGTTGCCACAACACTGTAAGCCCTCAGAGTTACTCTTGGTGGGTGCAGGAATGGGCCCTGCTGTGAATTATTAGATCAAGAATTGTAATTACATGCCCCTTTTGAACAGGGGCTGAAAAATTGGGCCTTTCGTGGTGGTGGTGGTGGTGGCGTTGCCACAACACTGTAAGCCCTCAGAGTTACTCTTGGTGGGTGCAGCAATGGGCCCTGCTGTGAATTATTAGATCAAGAATTGTAATTGCATGCCCCTGTTGAACAGGGGCTGAAAAATTGGGCCTTTCATGGTGGTGGTGGTGGTAGTGGTGTTGCCACAACACTGTAAGCCCTCAGAGTTACTCTTGGTGGGTGCAGGAATGGGCCCTGCTGTGAATTATTAGATCAAGAATTGTAATTGCATGCCCCTGTTGAACAGGGGCTGAAAAATTGGGCCTTTCGTGGTGGTGGTGGTGGTGGTGTTGCCACAACACTGTAAGCCCTCAGAGTTACTCTTGGTGGGTGCAGGAATGGGCCCTGCTGTGAATTATTAGATCAAGAATTGTAATTACATGCCCCTTTTGAACAGGGGCTGAAAAATTGGGCCTTTCGTGGTGGTGGTGGTGGTGGCGTTGCCACAACACTGTAAGCCCTCAGAGTTACTCTTGGTGGGTGCAGCAATGGGCCCTGCTGTGAATTATTAGATCAAGAATTGTAATTACATGCCCCTGTTGAACAGGGGCTGAAAAATTGGGCCTCAGGCACTGGTGGCACAACACTACAACCGCTCACAGATACTGTACTTGGAGCACAGCAATGAGCCCTGTTGCAAAGTATTGCTTCAAAAATTGTAATGACACGCCCCTGTTAAACAGGGGCTGAAAAATTGGGCCTTAGGCACTGGTGCCACAACACTCCAACCCCTCACAGATACTGTACTTGGAGCACAGCAATGAGCCCTATGGCAAATTATTGCTAAAAAAATTGTAATTACACGCCCCTGTAAAACAGGGGCTGAAAAATTGGGCCTTAGCCACTGGTGGCGGCACCCATAAACAAAAATGATCTTCCAAGCTATCATCATCAATCGTATCATTGAGGACTCGGAGGAGGAGGATAGCCAGTCAACATAACAGCACAGGCACTCAGCATCAGCATCAGTCTTGAAGGGATGTGACATGTTAAAATCAATTAGTCTGTTATATCAGCATCAGGTGTGTGGTAGCTGGTGGTGATCCAAGACTGGTTCATCTTGATGAAAGTCAGTCGATCAACCGAGTCGGTGGACAGGCGCACCCTGTGATCCGTGACAAATCCTCCAGCAGCACTGAATGTGCGTTCCGAAAGAACGCTGGATGCAGGACAGGCCAGTAGCTCAATTGCATACTGTGCAAGCTCTGGCCAGTGATCCATCCTCAAGACCCAGTAAGCCAGAGGATTTTCGGTGGGGAAGGTGTCCAAGTCTGACCTTGCCCCTAGATATTCCTGCACCATGTTTATCAGACGCTGGCGATGGTTGCTGGAACCGATCATACTTTGGGGCTGCGGACTAAAGAATTGTCTGAACGCATCGGTCAGACGGCCACCTTCCCCACCGCTCCTTCTTTGACTGGCCGAAGCCTCAGCAACTCGTTGTCCAGGACCAGGAGTTTGTAACCTCCCAGTCTCTGGGAACGCGTTGCACAGACCTTTCTGCAAGGCCTCCCGGAGTTGTCT
Source organism: Rana muscosa (assembly GCA_029206835.1). Lineage (NCBI taxonomy): Eukaryota > Metazoa > Chordata > Amphibia > Anura > Ranidae > Rana > Rana muscosa. The sequence goes on from CM055116.1 coordinate 143,623,397, forward strand.
CATCCTCTGCTCCCTCTGCGACGGTAACATAAGGTCCGCAACCTTACCCTTGTACCGTGGATCAAGGAGAGTGGCCAGCCAGTAATGGTCCCTCTCCTTGATCCGAAGAATACGAGGATCCTTCCGCAGACTTTGCAGGATCAGGGAGGCCATGCAGCGTAGGTTTGCTGAGGCATTCGCTCCGGAGTCCTCTGGGTCACTAAGGACGACATGATCCGCAGCCACCTCCTCCCAGCCACGTACAAGTCCACTGGTTTCTTGGGACTGTAAATCATCCCTAAAAGACTGCTGCTGATGATGCTGAGTGCCAGCCTCCACCTCCATGCTGACACAATCCTCCTCCTCCTCCTCCTCCTCCTCCTCCTCCTCCTCTTCCTGTGCGATGGGTGGGACAGAAGGAACACTGTCTGGGTAAAGGGGGCCTTGAGAGGCAAGGAAGTCCTCCTCTTCCTGCCTCTGTTCTGCCTCAAGTGCCCTGTCCATTATTCCACGCAGCGTGTGCTCCAACAGGTGGACAAGAGGTACAGTGTCACTGATGCATGCACTGTCACTGCTCACCATCCTCGTGGCCTCCTCAAATGGTGCCAGGACAGTGCATGCATCCCTGATCATGCCCCACTGGCGTGGAGAAAAAAAACCAAGCTCCCCTGACCCTGTCCTGGTGCCGTAGTCGCACAGGTACTCATTGATGGCCCTCTGCTGCGTGTGCAGCCGCTGCAGCATGGCCAACGTTGAGTTCAACCTGGTGGGCATGTCACATATAAGGCGGTTCTTGGGCAGGTTCAACTCCTTTTGCAGCTCAGCCAGGCGAGCACTGGCATTATAAGATCTGCGGAAATGCACACAGACTTTCCTGGCCTGCCTCAGGACATCCTGTAAGCCCGGGTACCTGCCCAAGAACCGCTGCACCACCAGGTTAAGGACGTGAGCCACACAGGGCACATGGGTCAGTTGTCCCTGTCGGAGGGCGGAGAGGAGGTTGGTGCCATTGTCGCAAACCACCATTCCTGGCTTAAGCTGGCGTGGCGTCAACCACCTCTCGGCCTGGCCCTGCAGAGCAGACAGGACCTCTGCCCCAGTGTGGCTTCTGTCCCCCAAACACACCAGCGCAAGCACGGCATGGCATCTTTTTGCCTGCGTACTTGCGTAGCCCCTTGAACGGCTACGGAGCACCGCTGGTTCAGAGGACAAACCACAGGAAGAGGCCATGGAGGAAGAAGAAGAGGAGGGGGTGGAGGAGAGAGGTGTGTCACAACCAGTAGTAGCATTTTGGAGGCGTGGCGGTGGAACAACCTCCAACACTACTGCACCTTGTCCTGCATCCTTCCCAGCTGCCAAAAGAGTGACCCAATGGGCCGTGAAAGAAAGGTAACGTCCCTGTCCATGCCTGCTGGACCATGAGTCAGCGGTAATATGCACCTTACCGCTGACCGCCCTGTCCAGCGAGGCCAAGACATTGCCTTCCACATGCCGGTAGAGAGCCGGAATAGCCTTCCGTGAGAAAAAGTGGCGTTTGGGAACCTGCCACTGAGGAACCGCACATTGCACAAACTCACGGAAGGGGGCCGAGTCTACCAACTGAAAAGGCAGCAGTTGAAGCGCTAGCAATTTAGCCAAGCTAGCATTCAACCGCTGGGCATGTGGATGGCTGGGAGTGAACTTCTTTCGACGGTCCAGCAGCTGGGGCAGGGAAATTTGCCTGCTAGAATCGGACGTCGGTGTACTGCTAGCAGAGTGGCCGCAAGTACTTGGCTGTGACACACCTAATTCTACACCTTCATTCCTCTCAGTGCATGTTTCAGAGAGGACTGAAGTTATAGTGGGGTTGGAGATCCCAGCTGATGCGGTGCAAGGAGAGGTCCGCTTTGTTCTTTGGTGTGGGTCTTTGAGGTAGGCTTGCCAACGAGCTGCATGGCAGGTCAACATATGTCTGGTCAGGCATGTGGTACCCAAGCGGCTGATGTTTTGGCCACGCGATATACGCTTGAGACATATGTTGCAAACAGCAGCTGTGCGATCTGATGCACTAGCCTCAAAAAAGGCCCACACCAAAGAACTTTTTGAATGACGGGCAGAGGCAGCGCCCTGCACAGGCGGAGCTCTGCGGTGTGATTCCGTCGGTGTACTGCCCTTACGCTGGCCACCAAAGGGCATCCTGCCTCATTGGAGATGTGCCTCCTCCTCATCCTCCTCCTCCTCCTCTCTCCTATTAGGCACCCACGTGGAGTCAGTGACCTCATCATCCCCTCCCTCCTCATCACTGGAGCCAATCTGGCAGTATGCTGCAGCTGCTGGAACATGACTGCCAGATTGGTGTCCTTCTTGAGCATCCCCTCTGTCTGCTCTCACGCTACTGCCTTCCTGTAGCTGGGTTTCATCATCAGACCCTTCGAAACGCTGGGCATCCTCCTGGAGCATGTACCCAACACTGTGCTCAAACAGTTCGGGGGACTCCTCAGGAGGAGGACATGGTGGGTCTAGGGAAGGAGTGACTGATGATGAGTCTGACATTGATACCAGGGAAGAGGACGCTTTGGCAGCTGCTTTGCCAGTACCCTGAGCCTGGGTGAGAGAGGATGAGGAGGAGGAGGAGGGCTTGGTCATCCACTCTACCAAGTCTTTGGCATGATGTGGCTCAACATGTCCAGCTGCCGAAAAGAAGGACAAGCGTGTCCCATGGCCATGTGCTGATGACAATGCACCGCGTCCACGACCAGCACTGTTGCCCCCAGACACAGAGCCTGCTTGCCCTCTTTTATTGCCTCCTGACTGTCTGCCTCTCCTTGTTTGCCTTACAGACATTCTAATAGATGGCCTGCAGGGAGATGGGAAAAAAGCAATAAGGGCTACCTTCAGGTGTCCTTCTCTGTCCCTTTACTTAAGGATTTCTAAATATGGTTGAGGATGATTGCTTTTGCACAGAATAGCACAACGACAATTTCCCTGACTGTCCAAAAAACAAGGATTTCAAAGATGGTTGATGAGGAATGCTTTAGCACACTATAGCACAAGGAGAATTTCCCTCACTGTCCTTCCCTGTCCCTAGAAACAAGGATTATTACAGTGAAAGAAACTGACACTCTTCCTACCTATAGTTTTCTGTCCCTAGAAAAAATGTTTTTTTAAAGCTGATTGATGATCAATGCTTTAGCACACTATAGCACAAGTAGAATTTCCCTCACTGTCCTTCCCTGTCCCTAGAAACAAGGATTATCACAGTGAAAGAAACTGACACTCTTCCTACCTATAGTTTTCTGTCCCTAGAAAAAATGTTTTTTTAAAGCTGATTGATGATCAATGCTTTAGCACACTATAGCACAAGGAGAATTTCCCTCACTGTCCTTCCCTGTCCCTAGAAACAAGGATTATCACAGTGAAAGAAACTGACACTCTTCCTACCTATAGTTTTCTGTCCCTAGAAAAAATGTTTTTTTAAAGCTGATTGATGATCAATGCTTTAGCACACTATAGCACAAGTAGAATTTCCCTCACTGTCCTTCCCTGTCCCTAGAAACAAGGATTATCACAGTGAAAGAAACTGACACTCTTCCTACCTATAGTTTTCTGTCCCTAGAAAAAATGTTTTTTTAAAGCTGATTGATGATCAATGCTTTAGCACACTATAACACAAGGAGAATTTCCCTCACTGTCCTTCCCTGTCCCTAGAAACAAGGATTATCACAGTGAAAGAAACTGACACTCTTCCTACCTATAGTTTTCTGTCCCTAGAAAAAATGTTTTTTTAAAGCTGATTGATGATCAATGCTTTAGCACACTATAGCACAAGTAGAATTTCCCTCACTGTCCTTCCCTGACCCTAGAAACAAGGATTATCACAGTGAAAGAAACTGACACTCTTCCTACCTATAGTTTTCTGTCCCTAGAAAAAATGTTTTTTTAAAGCTGATTGATGATCAATGCTTTAGCACACTATAGCACAAGTAGAATTTCCCTCACTGTCCTTCCCTGTCCCTAGAAACAAGGATTATCACAGTGAAAGAAACTGACACTCTTCCTACCTATAGTTTTCTGTCCCTAGAAAAAATGTTTTTTTAAAGCTGATTGATGATCAATGCTTTAGCACACTATAGCACAAGGAGAATTTCCCTCACTGTCCTTCCCTGTCCCTAGAAACAAGGATTATCACAGTGAAAGAAACTGACACTCTTCCTACCTATAGTTTTCTGTCCCTAGAAAAAATGTTTTTTTAAAGCTGATTGATGATCAATGCTTTAGCACACTATAGCACAAGTAGAATTTCCCTCACTGTCCTTCCCTGTCCCTAGAAACAAGGATTATCACAGTGAAAGAAACTGACACTCTTCCTACCTATAGTTTTCTGTCCCTAGAAAAAATGTTTTTTTAAAGCTGATTGATGATCAATGCTTTAGCACACTATAGCACAAGTAGAATTTCCCTCACTGTCCTTCCCTGTCCCTAGAAACAAGGATTATCACAGTGAAAGAAACTGACACTCTTCCTACCTATAGTTTTCTGTCCCTAGAAAAAATGTTTTTTTAAAGCTGATTGATGATCAATGCTTTAGCACACTATAGCACAAGGAGAATTTCCCTCACTGTCCTTCCCTGTCCCTAGAAACAAGGATTATCACAGTGAAAGAAACTGACACTCTTCCTACCTATAGTTTTCTGTCCCTAGAAAAAATGTTTTTTTAAAGCTGATTGATGATCAATGCTTTAGCACACTATAGCACAAGTAGAATTTCCCTCACTGTCCTTCCCTGTCCCTAGAAACAAGGATTATCACAGTGAAAGAAACTGACACTCTTCCTACCTATAGTTTTCTGTCCCTAGAAAAAATGTTTTTTTAAAGCTGATTGATGATCAATGCTTTAGCACACTATAGCACAAGTAGAATTTCCCTCACTGTCCTTCCCTGTCCCTAGAAACAAGGATTATCACAGTGAAAGAAACTGACACTCTTCCTACCTATAGTTTTCTGTCCCTAGAAAAAATGTTTTTTTAAAGCTGATTGATGATCAATGCTTTAGCACACTATAGCACAAGGAGAATTTCCCTCACTGTCCTTCCCTGTCCCTAGAAACAAGGATTATCACAGTGAAAGAAACTGACACTCTTCCTACCTATAGTTTTCTGTCCCTAGAAAAATTTTTTTTTAAAGCTGATTGATGATCAATGCTTTAGCACACTATAGCACAAGTAGAATTTCCCTCACTGTCCTTCCCTGTCCCTAGAAACAAGGATTATCACAGTGAAAGAAACTGACACTCTTCCTACCTATAGTTTTCTGTCCCTAGAAAAAATGTTTTTTTAAAGCTGATTGATGATCAATGCTTTAGCACACTATAGCACAAGGAGAATTTCCCTCACTGTCCTTCCCTGTCCCTAGAAACAAGGATTATCACAGTGAAAGAAACTGACACTCTTCCTACCTATAGTTTTCTGTCCCTAGAAAAAATGTTTTTTTAAAGCTGATTGATGATCAATGCTTTAGCACACTATAGCACAAGTAGAATTTCCCTCACTGTCCTTCCCTGTCCCTAGAAACAAGGATTATCACAGTGAAAGAAACTGACACTCTTCCTACCTATAGTTTTCTGTCCCTAGAAAAAATGTTTTTTTAAAGCTGATTGATGATCAATGCTTTAGCACACTATAGCACAAGGAGAATTTCCCTCACTGTCCTTCCCTGTCCCTAGAAACAAGGATTATCACAGTGAAAGAAACTGACACTCTTCCTACCTATAGTTTTCTGTCCCTAGAAAAATGTTTTTTTAAAGCTGATTGATGATCAATGCTTTAGCACACTATAGCACAAGGAGAATTTCCCTCACTGTCCTTCCCTGTCCCTAGAAACAAGGATTATCACAGTGAAAGAAACTGACACTCTTCCTACCTATAGTTTTCTGTCCCTAGAAAAAATGTTTTTTTAAAGCTGATTGATGATCAATGCTTTAGCACACTATAGCACAAGTAGAATTTCCCTCACTGTCCTTCCCTGTCCCTAGAAACAAGGATTATCACAGTGAAAGAAACTGACACTCTTCCTACCTATAGTTTTCTGTCCCTAGAAAAAATGTTTTTTTAAAGCTGATTGATGATCAATGCTTTAGCACACTATAGCACAAGGAGAATTTCCCTCACTGTCCTTCCCTGTCCCTAGAAACAAGGATTATCACAGTGAAAGAAACTGACACTCTTCCTACCTATAGTTTTCTGTCCCTAGAAAAAATGTTTTTTTAAAGCTGATTGATGATCAATGCTTTAGCACACTATAGCACAAGTAGAATTTCCCTCACTGTCCTTCCCTGTCCCTAGAAACAAGGATTATCACAGTGAAAGAAACTGACACTCTTCCTACCTATAGTTTTCTGTCCCTAGAAAAAATGTTTTTTTAAAGCTGATTGATGATCAATGCTTTAGCACACTATAGCACAAGGAGAATTTCCCTCACTGTCCTTCCCTGTCCCTAGAAACAAGGATTATCACAGTGAAAGAAACTGACACTCTTCCTACCTATAGTTTTCTGTCCCTAGAAAAAATGTTTTTTTAAAGCTGATTGATGATCAATGCTTTAGCACACTATAGCACAAGTAGAATTTCCCTCACTGTCCTTCCCTGTCCCTAGAAACAAGGATTATCACAGTGAAAGAAACTGACACTCTTCCTACCTATAGTTTTCTGTCCCTAGAAAAAATGTTTTTTTAAAGCTGATTGATGATCAATGCTTTAGCACACTATAGCACAAGTAGAATTTCCCTCACTGTCCTTCCCTGTCCCTAGAAACAAGGATTATCACAGTGAAAGAAACTGACACTCTTCCTACCTATAGTTTTCTGTCACTAGAAAAAATGTTTTTTTAAAGCTGATTGATGATCAATGCTTTAGCACACTATAGCACAAGTAGAATTTCCCTCACTGTCCTTCCCTGTCCCTAGAAACAAGGATTATCACAGTGAAAGAAACTGACACTCTTCCTACCTATAGTTTTCTGTCCCTAGAAAAAATGTTTTTTTAAAGCTGATTGATGATCAATGCTTTAGCACACTATAGCACAAGTAGAATTTCCCTCACTGTCCTTCCCTGTCCCTAGAAACAAGGATTATCACAGTGAAAGAAACTGACACTCTTCCTACCTATAGTTTTCTGTCCCTAGAAAAAATGTTTTTTTAAAGCTGATTGATGATCAATGCTTTAGCACACTATAGCACAAGGAGAATTTCCCTCACTGTCCTTCCCTGTCCCTAGAAACAAGGATTATCACAGTGAAAGAAACTGACACTCTTCCTACCTATAGTTTTCTGTCCCTAGAAAAAATGTTTTTTTAAAGCTGATTGATGATCAATGCTTTAGCACACTATAGCACAAGTAGAATTTCCCTCACTGTCCTTCCCTGTCCCTAGAAACAAGGATTATCACAGTGAAAGAAACTGACACTCTTCCTACCTATAGTTTTCTGTCCCTAGAAAAAATGTTTTTTTAAAGCTGATTGATGATCAATGCTTTAGCACACTATAGCACAAGGAGAATTTCCCTCACTGTCCTTCCCTGTCCCTAGAAACAAGGATTATCACAGTGAAAGAAACTGACACTCTTCCTACCTATAGTTTTCTGTCCCTAGAAAAAATGTTTTTTTAAAGCTGATTGATGATCAATGCTTTAGCACACTATAGCACAAGTAGAATTTCCCTCACTGTCCTTCCCTGTCCCTAGAAACAAGGATTATCACAGTGAAAGAAACTGACACTCTTCCTACCTATAGTTTTCTGTCCCTAGAAAAAATGTTTTTTTAAAGCTGATTGATGATCAATGCTTTAGCACACTATAGCACAAGTAGAATTTCCCTCACTGTCCTTCCCTGTCCCTAGAAACAAGGATTATCACAGTGAAAGAAACTGACACTCTTCCTACCTATAGTTTTCTGTCCCTAGAAAAAATGTTTTTTTAAAGCTGATTGATGATCAATGCTTTAGCACACTATAGCACAAGGAGAATTTCCCTCACTGTCCTTCCCTGTCCCTAGAAACAAGGATTATCACAGTGAAAGAAACTGACACTCTTCCTACCTATAGTTTTCTGTCCCTAGAAAAAATGTTTTTTTAAAGCTGATTGATGATCAATGCTTTAGCACACTATAGCACAAGTAGAATTTCCCTCACTGTCCTTCCCTGTCCCTAGAAACAAGGATTATCACAGTGAAAGAAACTGACACTCTTCCTACCTATAGTTTTCTGTCCCTAGAAAAAATGTTTTTTTAAAGCTGATTGATGATCAATGCTTTAGCACACTATAGCACAAGTAGAATTTCCCTCACTGTCCTTCCCTGTCCCTAGAAACAAGGATTATCACAGTGAAAGAAACTGACACTCTTCCTACCTATAGTTTTCTGTCCCTAGAAAAAATGTTTTTTTAAAGCTGATTGATGATCAATGCTTTAGCATACTATAGCACAAGGAGAATTTCCCTCACTGTCCTTCCCTGTCCCTAGAAACAAGGATTCGCACAGTAAAACACACTGACACTCTCCCTACCTATCCTTCTCTTTCCCTAAACTAAAGAAATCCAGGTTAAGCAAGAAAAAATAAATGTCACTGTCCCTGCCTATGCTTCTCTTTCCCTGCTCCGGAACACACTACACTAGGCCGCCGTGCTGGCGGCCTTTTATAGTGTGGGGCGTGTACTAAACACCCTCAGCAATAATTGGCCACAGGCATCCTGCCTGTGGCCAATCATTGCTCTCCTCGCTGCCGGCGCTGTGATTGGCCAAGCATGCGGGTCACAGTGCATGCTTGGCCAATCACAGCGCCTGGATGACACTGCGATGGCGTAGTGCATTGTGGGCCGTTCGCGTCACTCGAATTAGGCGCGAACGGCCCAAATCGTTCGATCTTCGTCGAACGATCGAACAGCCGATGTTCGAGTCGAACGTATGTTCGACTCGAACACCGAGCTCATCCCTACTAGAGAGCAGGAGGTCTTGAGAAGAACGAAGAGAACGAGTAGGTTGGTATTTTGAGACTAGGTTAGTGATGTAGCTGGGGGCCGAGTTGTGGATGGCTTTGTAAGTACAGTGGAACCTCGGATTGCGAGTAACGAGGTTATCGAGCATTTCGCAATATGAGCACTGTATTTTGAAAAATCCTAACTCGGTTTGCGAGTGTTGTCTCGCAAAATGAGCAGGATTCAGGCCAAAGCGGTGTGCAGTACCGCGTTTGGCCTGAGGTGGGGGACGCCGGAGCCGATCGGCGCCGTCCGAAAATGCTCGGAAAGACTCGGAAATACTACGTTCCCGAGCCATTCCAAGGTTTGCCGAGGTCAGCCGAGCTGTCCTCGGGCCTTTCCGGCTCTTTCTGAGGCTCTCTGGTGCCCCCTCCGCCTCTGGCCGCATGTGGTATTGTATGCTATTGAAGTCAATGCTGAACTAATTATTTTAGTTTCCATTAAATTCAATGGTGAAACTCGCTTTGATATGCGAGTACTTTGGATTACGAGCTTTCTCCTGGAACGTATTATGCTTGTAATCTGAGGTTCCACTGTAGTTGTCAGTATTTAGAATTTAAAGGGTAACTAAAGGTTGTTTTTTTTTTTTTTTAAATAAACATATCATACTTACCTCCTCTGTGCAGTTGGTTTTGCACAGAGTGGCCCCGATCCTCCTCTTCTTGGGTCCCTCAGCGGCGCTCCTGGCTCCTCCTCTTCTCGAGTGCCCCGTGGAGAGCCGCTCTCCCTTGGGGTACTCATGCAGGCTTGCTCCCGTGTCCTGCTGCTGCATCTATTGACACAGACAGCCGGACTCGGCCCCGCCCCTCGGCTCCCACGTCATTGGATTTGATTGACAGCAGTGGGAGCCAATAGCTGCGCTGCTATCAATCTATCCAATCAGGACACAGACTGGAGCTGGTGTGCTCGTCCCTGTCGCTGGAAAGACCGGGTTCAGGTAAGTAAAAGGGGGTCTCTGGGGGGCAGCTGCAGCACAGAAGTTTATTTTTTGAAAAACCACAAGGGTTTACAATCCATTTAATTTGTTGGGAGAGTGGAAGCCAGTGGAGGGATTGACAGAGAGGAGTAGCAGACACAGAGCAAAGATATATAAAACATGTATAAACCATATCCAATAAAAAACATTTAAAAATTCATATTCTTCATAAATTTTGGCCAAAATGTATTCTGCTACATGTCTTTGATAAAAAATCCCAATAAGTGTATATTGATTGGTTTGCACGAAAGTTATAGCGTCTTCAATCTATGGTGTATATACTAGGGATCTACCGATATCGTTTTTTCAGGGCCAATACAATACAGATTTTTTGGCTGCCTTTCAGGCCGATAGCCGATATCGGGTGCCGATATTCGGTACCGGGGCTGCAGGCATCAGCCCGGTACAACCCCTTGAAGCAATATCGGTAATATCTGTAAGTTTTGTGACTGATACCGATGCTTAAAAAAAAAGTGAATATCGGCTGCACCCATAATCAGTCAACCCCTAGTACATACTGGAATTTTATTTACTTATTTATATTTTATCCTGATCAGCGACTCATAATGGGACTGCAATAGTGCTGCGGTCAATCTGACACTATCTGACACTGAGGTAAGCTGACTAACTGCCACTGACATCACCAGTGACATTAATACAGTGATTAGTGATAATACTATACACTGCCACTGCACTGGCTGGGAAGGGGTAACATCTAGGGCGATCAAGGGGTTAAATGTGTGCCTAAATATGTGTACTGTGTGTAAAGTGTGCTGCTTTTACTAATAGATCTCTCAGTTTCTCATCCCTGCTTTGCAGGGATGAGAAAATGACAGATCGCTTCCTCTGTAGAGAGCTCTTTATCACCACAGAGCTCTGGGCTGTGACTGTACACAGCCAATCAGCAGGTCCCAGCCGTAAATCATTGGCTGATGCCGCGTACACACGGCCGTTTTTCCCATTCGACGAGAAAAACGATAGTCTGTGGGCTTTCTGTCGTTTTTTTCGACGAGAAAAACGGCATTAAAAACGACGAGAAAAATTAGAACATGTTCTTTTAGAACATGTTTTTTTCGACATGTTTTCCGCGGCAGTGTTTCCCATAGGGAAACACTGCCGCGGAGCCCACAGACGGTAGTTTTTCTCGACAAGAGAAAAAACGACGTGAAAAATGACCGTGTGTGGGGAACAAGTAGTTCCCTCGTTTTTAATGACATTATTCACGGCGGTTTTTTAACCGCCGTGAATAATGATCGTGTGTACGCGGCATCAGACTTGCTGAAAGGGCATGTGCACGCCCTAAACCCAGAAATAGGCAGCCACGTACCAGTATGTCGCTTTGCCTACACCGGCTGCTCGCCTGCAGATATAGCCTGAGTAGAAAAGTCTGCCCCCTGCTTGCAGCTGCAGAGTGGGACCCTTGCTCTCTGTGGGGAAACAGTGGTCTCTCTGTAGACACCCCCTTGTTGAGTCAGGCCTATATTTTTGCTACCAGTAAAGCTCATGCTCTGTGCTGATTGGATAGCTCTCAGTCAGCAAGGGGCGAATAAGCACAGAGCATATGCTTTACTAGTAGGAAAAATATAGGTATACCCTCCAAAATGCCTACAATGCAGGTAAAAAAAAATCTCTCTCGCTCTCTCTCTCCAATATACAAGGGTTCTGAAAATGTTTCCATATTGCAAATGATCAGAAATTTCCCCATTAAAAACATAAACAAAAACACTTATAAGCCCAGGTTCACACTGGGGCTGCGGGAGTGAAGCCATGCGAGTTCAGCTGAACTCGCACGATTTCACTCCTGCCTGTCAGTCCCAATTTCAGCTGCGATTACAGAGACATCTGAAACCGATGTCAATGTAAATCGCGGCTGAAATCGCAAAAAGTAGTACAGAAACTACTTTTTGAAATCGGTGCAGCGCCGCAGATGCGGCGTCGCACCGATTAGGACGGTGCCATTGCCCGCAATTTGCGGCAAATATCGCCGATTTGACATGCGATTTGACATGTCAAATCGCATGTCAAATCGCACCAGTGTGAACCAGGGCTAAATGTGATTTGACACGTTTGCACGCTGTTACAAGCTTTTGGTGTTTCAAATGCCAAACTTCCGTCCTGAACGTGATTTTTTTGCTTAAAAAAAAAAAAAAAAAAAGCCTCTAAACTCAACTGCCTCTAAACCACTATAAACCACCCAGTGTACATGTACAGATAAGATAACATAGAGAAGGGTTCAGGAACTGCTGAAAAAAACGCCCAACTGCTCCTAAACATCCGTTAACCAGCAGCAGTGTACATGAGGCCTAAGGCCCCATGTACACGGGACGCTGCTAAACGCACGTTCAGAGGCAGTTGGACGCTTTTTTCAACTGCCCCTGAACTCATTCAATGTTATTCTATGTGACCACAGTCTCGTTTATTGCCGTTTTTAGGCAGTTGCGTTTAACAGCGTTTCTTTGAAAGCAAATATATATATATTTTTTTTAAACGCGGCATGTAAACGTGGCAAAACGGACGTTTTAAACGTGGGTTACTATATGTCAAGTTGAATCATTTAGGAGCAGTTGTAAAAACGTCCCGTGTACATGAAGCCTAAAGCCCTGTACACACGATCGGATATCCTATGGATTCTAATCCGATGGTTTTTTCCATCGGAAATCCGATGAAACTGTCTTCCATCAGTCTTGCCCACACACCATCAGTCAAAAAACCGACTGTTCCAAACGCGGTGACGTAAAACACTTCGATGAGCCGAGAAAAATTAAGTTCAATGCTTCTGAGCATGCGCCGACTTGATTCTGAGCATGCGTGGGTTTTTTATCCGATGGAGTTCCACACAGACGATTGGATTTTGCTATCGTTTTTTTTCCCATCGCATAAATTTAAAACATGTAGGCTGCATTGAGCAATTATCTGCTTGAAGCTCAAAAATGCTGGGAGGAGAAAAAATCAATGATTCTTTATGGAGATGGTTCACATCTCCACCCATGCCGCCTGAAGCTCAAGCAAGTTCTGGAGCTTTTTTTGTCGCTCAAATTGGGCAGATTCGGGAATTTTTGGCGTGTTTTTATTCTCATAAAAATGAATGGAAATGCGCCGTTCGCGCGTTTTGTCACACGTTTTTGCGTGATTTTCTGCTCAAATTTAAATTTTTAAAAATAAAATAGTAATAATATATAAATAAATAAATGTAAATTCAATACACAAATAACTAAAAATCATCATAAATAAGTAGAAATAAATTAATAATATGTAATAATACATTAATAAATAATATATGATAATATAATAAAAAATTTGAAATACATTATTATTATTTATAATAATAATAATAATAAAATAACAAACACCCAGACTCGGACAAAAAAATACATTATTATTGATAATAATATATTTTGTGTTAGGGTGTTTAGTTATTTATTATTGTTTAATTTTTTTAAGGGTTAAGGGTTAATTATTTATTTATTGTTACTTAGTATTAATTTATCTAATTTATTTATTTTGTATTTATGATTTTTATTTATTTGTGTATTCCTTTTACATTTACTTATTCATTTATTATTATTCATATAATAATAAACAAAATAAAATAAAAATAATAACAAATAACCCTAACTCCAACTCCTAATCGTAACCCTAACCTAAATTGAACTCGAACCCCTTACCCTAACGACAACAACATTATAATAGAGGAATAATAATAAAAGAAGAAATAAAAGCAAATGGAAGCGCTAAAAAAGCTTAAATACCTAGCAATAAATGAATGAACAGATAATAGTTTTCTCTATTGGCTAATAAAAAAACGCCAAAGCCCAAAAACACTGCATACAAACGTGCAAGTCGCGCAAAAACAAACACCAGGAAATCGCTCAAAGACGCTACGCTCAGGTGTGAATGCAGCCTAAGGGTCCCACTCTGCAGCTGCAGACAAAGGCGGGGCTGGCCTATACGTGATCGCGGTGGGGCTGGCCTATACGTGATCGCGGTGGGGCTGGCCTATACGTGATCCCGGCCAGCCTGGAGCATTGTGAACAGCGCTGCCTTCACCTCCTCCAGGCTCCCCCTCTCCTCCGGACTGATGAAAGCTACAAGCTGCAGGTGAGGGGGTGGATACGGTCTGGGGAGAGAGGGAACAGCCAGCCAGAGTAAGAGTCAGTATAAATAAAAAAAACATCTGGTGTCAGTATAAGTGTAGTGTAGTAGTCAGTGTAGTGGGCAGTGCAGTGCAGTGTAGTGTAGTGCTCTGTGTAGTGTAGTGGTCAGTGCAGTGAAGTGGACAATGTAGTGGTCAGTGCAGTGAAGTGGTCTGTGTAGTGCAGTGGACAATGTAGTGCAGTGGTCAGTGAAGTGGTCTGTGTAGTGCAGTGGTCAGTGTAGTGGTCAGTGCAGTGAAGTGGACAATGTAGTGGTCAGTGTAGTGTAGTGGTGTAGTGGACAGTGTAGGAATCAGGTAGTGTAGTGGTCAGTATAGTGGACAGGTAGGTCAGTGTAGTGGCAAGTATAGGAAGCAGGTAGGTTAGTGTAGTGGTAGTGTAGGTATCAGGTAGGTCAGTGTAGGGGTCCGGTAGGTCAGTGTAGGAATCAGGTAGGTTAGTGTAGGAATCAGGTAGGTTAGTGCAGTGGTCAGGTAGGTCAGTGTAGGAATCAGGTAGGTAGGTTAGTGTAGTGGTCAGTGTGGGAATCAGGCTGGTCAGTACTATTGTAGGAAGGGACTCAGGTAGTGCTAAAAGTCCACAAGTTAGGGGGCGCAAATGACTTGCCTTGCCCCGGGCGCTGACAACCCACGCTACGCCACTGACGCTCATTGTGCCCCGCGACCAGTTACCAAATCGATAAAGTGGCCCACGCTCCTCAAAAGGTTGGGCACCCCTGGTTTTAGAGTTAGGCTTCAATGGTGAGCCTACTAAGAAAAGTTGATTTTGGCTGTCAGGACATGCACTAGGTTTAAGTGACACGGCAGCATGAAAGCCGCGGACTACCCTGGTTAAATAATGTAAGTCATGTACTAAAGTGTCCGTACTATGTATTTTACAATGGACTTTATTTATGCACACACACTCGCAGAGACTTGTTTACAGGCAGCACAGATAGGACAACCAGGACAGATATGAGCCACCTATAACATTCAAAGTTGATAATTAAAAAAAATGAATATTATCAATATGATAATAAAAAAATGTGGTGAGAGACAGGGCTTTTTTTCAGCAGGAACGTGGGGGGGGGGGGGGGGGAATGCAGTTCTGGCACCTCCAGCACTGAATGTATGTAATGGCATTGGGTGCTGGAGGGATCAATTGATGCAGGCTGCTGGAGGATCTATTGTTGCTGGTAGGTATTTTGTTGCAGCGGTGTCTTTTGCTGCTGGGGGGATCTGTTGTTGCAGGGTAGGATCTATTGTTACTGGGGGATCTGTTGTTGCAGTGGGGATCTATTGTTACCCGGGGGATCTATTGTTACAGGGGGGATCTATTGTTGCTGGGGGGGATCTGTTTTTGCAGGGAAGCAAATTCATGTTGCAGGGAGGGATATGTTGCTGCTGGGGGATCTATTGTTGCAAAGGGGGTCTCTGCTTGATGGCTTCAGCAGGTCTAATTTTCTTTTTGTCATGATCAAATTCCATACAAATTACTTAGCACCACAAAATGATACTTGGTTCTGTATTCTCTAAAAGGGGCGTTACTAGGAGGTGGGTAGGGGGTGGAGACAAGCCCTGGTGGGAGCCATACACACTTGGAGAACATCTTTCAAACAATCAAATCTTATAGCAAGCTATCTGTGTTTGCAATGATTGTAAATTGTCAGTCACCAAAAATGTGAATAATGAGATAAAGTAAAACTGAATAAGGGAATTAATAGAAATCCTTCACTGTGAAGAATGTACTTATATAATAACATAGGGAATACTGTGATTCTACTGTGATAAACCAAACTGTGATTCTCTTTAATCTAATCCTCTTATTTAAATGCAGACACTAATTTTATTAGGGCTTGTTCACATTTGTGGCAGCCTTTGAAAAGCAATCCACAGTGGATTGCTTTTAAGACAGGGTTTGATAGGTTTTGAGGAGGTGACATATTGCCTCAGCACTGCCTGATTTAACCCTTTAAAAGCTGCACCGCAATCTTGCGCATTGCATGCGGTCGTGGGGCAGTTGCGACATGGCCCCATAAACTTGTATTGGTTGCGTACGGCGGTGGTAAGTCTCACTGAATGGGATATGCTGTTTAATTTTTGCTGCTGCTATGAAGCACAGCATCGCAGCCGCAGCATGTGTACAGTCCTGAGTGACTGCATGCCCTGGTTCATGCGTGTGGCTGGGGGTGGTAAAACCAGGTGGTTGAGTCATGGTTTTACCACCCCCAACCGTACCCATGAACCAGGGCATGCAGTTGCTCTGGGCTATACTCATACTGCGACTGCGATTATGTGCCACATCCATGAGCAAAGACTGATAATCCAGACCCTATCATTCCTGCCCGTTATCAATGATCAGCCTTTTTCTGTTTCAATGTATTTTTTGGTTTTATGACACAATGCAAGAAATCAAAAGCAAGCATGTCAGTGACATGAGAGAGTTGAGATATTACTCCCCCAGTTATATGACAGTACTTGGATCTAGCTCGCCCAGATGGGGGTTAAAGAATGGATCTGGCATTACAAAAGGATTACGAACATACAAACCGTTGTTAAACAACTTTATGCAATTGGAATAATATTGAAGAATAATAAATGCAAAATGGAAAGAAAAAAATAAAATAAAAAGGTCATATTTCACAGCCTACTTGCAGTCATCCCGGGGGTGGCTCAACTCCTGCGACCAATCCCAAAGGATGTCATTTGTTTGAATGAGAAAAAAGAAGAGCCAGAAAGAAAGTAGAAGGGAATAAGGGAAGGTCAGAGTTTAGATAAGAGAAGAGAAAAGGACATGCCATCGGAAGCAGTCAGAGAAGGCTCAAACAAGTGAGGGAATATCATAGGAAATCCATGGTTCCCAGACCTTGAGATATTTAGAATGCAAGTCTTTTACAATGCTGGACATCTGCTCATGGAGCATCAAGGCATAGGTAACTTCACCCCTTGGGGTCTTCCAGGCTTGGGCTATGGTCCGTTTGACAAATAAAAAGGTAAGTAGCCACAGTGGCGTAACGTAGGTTGTCAGCGCCCGGGGCAAGGCAAGTAATTTGCACCCCCTAACCTGTGGACTTTTAGCACCCAAGAATGGTGGCCCAGGTTCCTCTACTCACAGCCTGAGCCTCTGATTGGCTGCCTGCAGCCTTTTACTATTGGTTAGATCTGAGATATCTCTTTGATTACAGTAGTCAAAGAGATATCTTCTCAGTATCAAGCAATGATAAAAGGCTGTGGGCAGCCAATCAGAGGCTTAGATTGTAAATAACGAGGAGCACCTATATACAGCAGAGCAGGCAGCCAATAATAATACAGACCCACACGTAAGGGTTGTGCATATTATTTAGTATGCTAGACATACTACAGGAGACAGTCAGAAACTGCAGGCTTACTATAGAAGATGGTCAGAGACTAGAGATTCTACAGTAGACAGTAAGAGACTGCAGACATAGTACAGTATATGGTCAGGGACTGCAGACATACTACTCAAGATTTTCAGAGACTGCAGACATTTTACAGGAGACAGTCAAAGACCGCAGACATAGTACAGGAGATGGTCAGAGACTGAAGACATACTACAGGAGATAGTCAAAGACTACAGACATACAGGAGACAGTCAGAGACTGCAGACCTACTACAGGAGACGTTGAAAGACTGCAGACATACTATAAGCAGGGCATTTTTTCTCAGAAAATAAGTGCAGGACCTTAACCACACCACCACCGCCTAACAGTGGGAGAGTCTTAATGGGGCATTGTTAAATACTAGTGGTGAATTCTGCACAGAGTGCAGCGTTTAGGAGTGCAGTGCATACAGAGTGCAGAGTTCATGAGTGTACTGCGTATAGAGTGCAAAGGTCAGGAGTGTGCTATATACAAAGTGAAAAGATCAAGATTTTGCTACATACTGGGTGCAAAAATCAGGAGTACCCTACGTACAGAGTGTAAAGTTTAGTAGAGTGCTAGGTACAGAGTTCAGAGTGCACTTCATACAGAGTGAAAAGCTCAGGATTGTACTGCATATAGAGTTCAGGCGTGCACTGCGTACACCGTGCAGACTTCAGCAGTGCACCAAGTACAGAGTGCAAAGATTAGAAAATGTGCTATATACAAAGAGAAAATATTAAAATTCTACTACGTACAGAGTGCAAAGTTCAGGAGAGCGCTAGGTACAGAATGCAGGGTTCAGGAGTGCACTACATACAGAGTGAAGAGCTCAAGAGTGCACATAGTTCAGGAGTGCGCTACACAGAGTGAGCAGAGTTCAAAAGTGCGCTGCGTAGAGAGTGCACTGCAGAGTTCATGAATGTGCTATGTACAGATTGCAGGGCTCAGGAATGCATGTCTCACAGGACAATTTACAACCCCCCCTTCCAGAACAGAACTCTCCTCTCACCCCCAAATCCTCTCTTCTCCAACTAAAAAGTATCAGAGAGAGGGGCTGCTATAGAAGAGCAGCTACAACTTACAATAGGAATGCAATGTTTGGTGGGGAGAGGGGGCATTAGTGCAAAGAGGGGGTATAGGCGATGATATTGGTGCCAAGTTAATGGGGCATTGGTGCTAAATTGGGGGGTGGCAATGTGCTCATTTCTAACTTGGGGGAGGGTTGGAACATCGGTGCTAAGTGGGGGGGATGTTTGGGATAAGTGGGGAATATTAGGGATACATGGGAGGAGAGGAGAAACATTTGGGATAAGTGGGAGGAGAGGGAGGGACATTTGAGACAAGTGGTGGGACAGGAGGGACATTGGGGATAAGTTGGGGGAGAAGAGGAACATTTGGGATAAGTGAGAGGAGAGGAGGGGCATTGGAGATAAGTGGGAGGAGTGGGGGGACATTTAGGATAAGTGAGGATAAGTCGGATAGTGGGGATAAGTGGGGGGGGGGGCAGAAGGAACATTAAGGATAAGAAGGAGGACATGAGAAACATTGGAAGGACAGCAGGGATATTGGGGATAAGTAGGGGGACAGGGGGGGCATTGGGGGGACAGGAAGGACATTGAGGATAAGTGGTAGGGCAGGAGGAACATTGGGAGGACAGGAGGGACATTAGGGATAAGTGAGGGGACAGGAGGAACATTGGGGGGACAGGAGGGACATTGGGATAAGTAGGGGGACAGGAGGAACATTGGGGGGCCAGGGGGGACATTGGGGATAAGTGGGGGGGGAAAGGAGGAACATTGGGGGGCCAGGAGAGACATTGGGGATAAGTGGGGGGAAAGGAGGAACATTGGAAGGACATTGAGGATAAGTGTGGGGGGAAGTCAGGAGGAACATTGAGAGGACAGGAGGGACATTGAGGATAAGTGGGGGGACAGGAGGAACATTGGAGGACAGGAGGAACATTGGGTATAATTGGGGGGACAGGAGGAACATTGGGGATAATTGGGGGGACAGGAGGGACATTGGGGGGACAGCAGGTATATTAGGGATAAGTGGGGGTACAGGAGGAATATTGAGGATAAGTGGAGGAGGGCAGGAGGAACATTGGGGGGACAGGAGGAACATTGGGGGACAGGAGGGACATTGGGGATAAGTAGGAGGAACATTGGGTAGACAGGAGGGACATTGGGGGACAGGAGGGACATTGGGAATATGTGGGGGAAAGGAGGAACACTAGGGGGCCAGGAGAGACATTGGGGATAAGTGGGGGAGGAACATTGAAAGGACAGGAAAGACATTGAGGATAAGTGGGGGGGGGGCGAGGAGGGACATTGGGGATAAGTGGGAGGACAGAAGGTTCATTGGGAGGACAGGAGCGACATTGGGAGGGACAGGAGGGACATTGGGGATAAGTGGGAGGACAGGAGGGACATAGGGGATAATTGGGGGGACAGGAGGGACATTGGAGATAAGTGGGGGAGAGGGTGATGTTCTGTGTATGTGTGTAGTGTACACTTTGTGAGTGTACTGTACATCCGTGTCACATACCACAGTTCACTTAGTAAGGAAGATCCCCGGAGATGTCATTTCATCACATGTGCATGTGAGGTATAGCAGGTGCCGCCGTGCCAGTGCCAGACTGGCTGCCACAATAGGGAAAGGGGAGATCCAGTCCAGAGTGGCGGAGGAGAAGACGGCGGCGGCTCATACAGCGAGGCGGAGGTGGGACTCCTGGAGCTACCCAGCCCTGCCACCGCAGATAAACCCTGTTCGTCCAATCACCGGGCCTATCCCTGAGCCAAAACGTGGCGGCTGGAGCTCAGCGAGTGACACCGTCCGTACACATTAGGACCGAGTGACACTGGCACTGGATGTTGCGCTGCGCCCCCCTACATTTTGCGCCTGGGGCCACGGCCCCCTCTGCCCCCCCCGCACTATCCCAATGAGTAGCCCGATTCTGATGGGGTGCGTATAAGCCGAGAATCTATAGTGCTTTAACCACTTCAGCCCCGGAAGATTTGGTTACTCAATGACCAGGCAATTTTTTGCAATAGGGCACTGCGTCGCTTTAACTGACAATTACGCGGTCGTGCGATGTTGCGATTTTTATCGGGACTGCAACATTATGGCGGACAGATCAGACATTTTTGGGACCATTGGCATTTATACAGCGATCAGTGCTATAAAAATGCACCGATTACTGTGTAAATGTCACTGGCAGGGAAGGGGTTAACACCAGGGGGTTAACTGTGTTCCCTAGTGTGTGTTCTAACTGTAGGGGGATGGGAGTGACTGGAGGAAATGAGAGATTGTGGTTCCTAGCTAGTAGGAACTCACAATCTCTCTCTCTCTCCTCTCCTTACAGAACTGGGATGTGTTTGTTTACACACACACACACACGTCCCTGTTCTGGCTCTCGTGGCCGCGATCGCGCGTGGGTGGCGGTCATCACGACCGCCGGTCGCGCACATCGGCACCCCCGCAGTGTAGCGTGTGCGCTTCTCCGGCGGCGCCTGTTATCCTGCTTAAAGGAGCCGACTTACAGCTACGACGGCTTGCGGGATCGTGCCGACCTGCCGCCATATAATGACGGCGGCAGGTCGGCCAATGGTTAAAAAAGAATTCACACCCATTAACATTTTCCACATTTTGTCATGTTACAATCAAAAACGTAAATGTATTTTATTGGGATTTTATGTGATAGACCAACACAAAGTGGCACATAATTGTGAAGTGGAAAGAAAATGATAAATGGTTTTCCAAATCTTTTACAAATAAATATGTGAAAAGTGTGGCGTGCATTTGTATTCAGCCCCCCCTGAGTCAATACTTTGTAGAACCACCTTTCACTGCAATTACAGCTGCAAGTCTTTTTGGGGATGTCTCTACCAGCTTTGTACATCTAGAGAGTGACGTTTTTGCCCATTCTTCTTTGCAAAATAGCTTAAGCTCTGTCAGGTTGGATGGAGAGCGTCTGTGAACAGCAATTTTCAAGTCTTGCCACAGATTCTCAATTGGATTTAGGTCTGGACGTTGACTGGGCCATTCTAACACATGAATATGCTTTGATCTAAACCAGGAATGTCCAAAGTCCGGCCGCGGGCCAATCGCGGCCCGCGTTCCGGTTTCGGACGGCCCACCTGGTGATCTTGACATATATATCTTTTGTGGCCCCCAACGAATCCCCGAGCGCCGGGGGCCACAAAAGATAGTATGCTGGCTGCCTTGGAGGGGACAGGACGGGACGAGTGCCGTGCATACAGGAGAGTATTTCCTGTTTACACGGCGTCCTGTGTAAAAGGAAGTCCCGTCTCTTGCGCTGCCATTGGACAACTGTTATGTCCATAACAGGAGGTGGGACTTTCAATTAAAGAGGCCCATCGAGAAAACAGAAGTTTCTCCTGTTTGTCTGTTGGCGCTCGTCCCGCCCCCTCCCTGTCTCCTCTGCAGCCTGCACTGACGATAATAGTGAGTCTGCATTCATGGCAATACAATGGGTGCTGCATTCATGGCAATACAATGGGTGCTGCATTCATGGCAATACAATGGGTGCTGCATTCATGGCAATACGGAGGGTGCTGCATTCATGGCAATACAATGGGTGCTGCATTCATGGCAATACAATGGGTGCTGCATTCATGGCAATACAATGGGTGCTGCATTCATGGCAATACGGAGGGTGCTGCATTCATGGCAATACAATGGGTGCTGCATTCATGGCAATACGGTGGGTGCTGCATTCATGGCAATACGGAGGGTGCTGCATTCATGGCAATACGGAGGGTGCTGCATTCATGGCAATACGGAGGGTGCTGCATTCATGGCAATACGGTGGGTGCTGCATTCATGGCAATACGGTGGGTGCTGCATTCATGGCAATACGGTGGGTGCTGCATTCATGGCAATACGGAGGGTGCTGCATTCATGGCAATACGGAGGGTGCTGCATTCATGGGTATGGGTATACGGTGGGTGCTGCATTCATGGCAATGGGGTGGGTGCTGCATTCATGGCAATGGGGTGGGTGCTGCATTCATGGCAATGGGGTGGGTGCTGCATTCATGGCAATACATGGGTGCTGCATTCATGGCAATACGGTGGGTGCTGCATTCATGGCAATGGGGTGGGTGCTGCATTCATGGCAATGGGGTGGGTGCTGCATTCATGGCAATACATGGGTGCTGCATTCATGGCAACGGTGAGGCTGCAGATGGGCACTGATTAGGCTGCATTCATGGGCACTGACCCTTATTTTGCTTCACAGTTCTTTATTTAAAATGTAAGATTTTTTTCCTGAAACTTCCTTTTTTAAAGTGAAGGTGCGTGTTATAAGCCGATAAATACGGTAAATCCAAATAACACGCCTGAGCTCATCTCTTCACCACACACAGCCACAAAGGCAAGAGAATTCTTGTTGGGCAGTGTATTAGTGCTCGGAGGAACACACTTATGCCCCGTACACACGGTCAGACTTTTTGCCAACAAACTTCATTTTGAGCAAGTTTGCCAAAAAATCCGACCATGTGTACGCTCCATCGGACAAACTTTTTTGATTTTCATCGGACAAAAGTTCGGTCTGCAAACGGACAAACTTTTGGCCAACAAAAGTCCGATGGAACAAAGTCCGACCGTGTGTACAGAAAACCATCGGACTTTTGTCTGATGGACAAAACAAATAATGTTAAAATCAACCAACAATAACAGAAGTTGACCAAAGGGTGGCGGTAAAGAGCAGAAAAACCACGTGATGTTGGAAAAAGTTTTGGGAAAGTTTGCAGAAAAGTCCTGTGGTGTGTATGCTATGGGTGTGCCTGGCCAACTCTGTTTGGACAAAAATTCACGGAAATAGTCCAATGGAAGTCCGACCGTGTGTACGAGGCTTAAGACCGAATTTTAATGCTTTAAAGAATGTCAGGCAAAATGGTTGGCCCCCAAGCATGTTCACTTTATCAAATCTGGCCCTCTTTGAAAAAAGTTTTGGACACCCCTGACATAGACCATCCTCCACACCACCATTGATGTCGTTTCTTCCACAAGCGGTTCAAGCCTCGCTTTCAGATCGCTCTACTGCAAGGAAGTCTTCCCGGTCACGATTGCAGACTGACAGCGGTGAGAGCCGGTGGTGAGGAGGACGGTCTTTGTGGACAGCTTTACCCCGGATCCCTGCATACTTAGATGTGCCTCTTTTAATCATCAGCGACATGAGTTGCTAAATGTTGTACTTTCATTAAATGTAACCATATTGCTACACTTAGAGGACCCTCTCTTCTCTTTTATACTCTGCCGGATTTTGCTTCTAATCCCCTTTTTTCATTTGTGGATGGACATTTTATGGTTACACGAGTTTCCATTATTTGTCATGTGGAAATTTTTATATACATGTGATTTGGATTACAAGCATGTTTCCGGAAAGAAAAATACTCGCAATCCAAGGTTTTACTGTAAAAGAGTAAAACCATGGAACAGCAAACACTTCAAAATGTGAAAGTCACTCCTAGACAACGTCCATCGTACACACTTTGTCTTTTTCATTCAGAACGAATAACTGATTTATCATGTCATTGCGATAACATTTTGTCATCTCAGCAGATGGAAATATGTGCAGTCAGAGTTATTGCTGCCAAATCTGCCCCTAATGAAAAAGGAGAAGGTCCCGTACTGCCGTGACAATCCCAGAACAGGTGACAAACCGGTTACTGAGCGCAGGGCGCAAGAGGTGAAGGCCTAGAGTAGGGAGAAATCTCGTCCTCTGTAGGAGACATTTGTGTCAACTCTGAAGAGATTAGGTTTCAGTGCTGCAACTGTTCCCGGGTCTCAGGTCCCATTGAGGAGCGGCACATGTCACAGAAGCAGACAGAACTGATCTATTTAAGTGGCTTTAAAACCTCAAGTACATTGATTGAGGGTTAGTATGGGTGGGGAGAGGAGAAAATGATTTCCTCAGTCCCATCTGTACAAAGACTGATTTAAATCGGAGCTTTAGAGAAAGTCATAATGGAGGAAAGGAGTGGGTTAAGGCATTTAGACTATAGAAATGATCAGCAAAACAAGGAACAAAGAAACACTGAAAGAAAACTGGAGCCTGCCCAGCAGTCAGGTTTAAAGAGAACCAACATGCATTTGTTGTTTTATCTGTCTAGAGTTTTAAGGCTACAATCATCATGACTCAATGGGAGTGCGACCTCCAATCCCCAATAGATCTAGAGCAGGGGTCTCCAAACTTTATAAACAAAGGGCCAGTTTACTGTTCTTCAGACCTTAGTGGGGCCGGATTGTAGCCAGTGGGAGTAGAAAATCCCCCAGCTTCAGTGGAAGTAAACAATGCCCCATAATTGGTTTTAGTGAAAGGAATGGTGCCCAATTGTTTATCAGTGGGAGGAATAGCACCCCATCCTCGGTGTCTGTGGGAGGAATAGCACCTCATCCTTGGTGTCTGTGGGAGGAATCACACCCATTGTTATCAGTGGGAGGAATAGCACCCCATCCTTATCGTCAGTGGGCGGAATAGTACCCCATTGTTATCACTGGGAGGAATAGCTCCCCATCCTTATCGTCAGTGGGCGGAATAGTACCCCATTGTTATCACTGGGAGGAATAGCTCCCCATCCTTATCGTCAGTGGGAGGAATAGTACCCCATTGTTATCACTGGGAGGAATAGCTCCCCATCCTTGGTGTCAGTGGGAGGAATAGCTCCCCATCCTTGGTGTCAGTGGGAGGAATAGCACCCCATCCTTATCGTCAGTGGGAGGAATAGTACCCCATTGTTATCACTGGGGGGAATAGTGCCCCATCCTTGGTGTCAGTGGGAGGAATAGTGTCCCATTGTTGATATCAGTGGGAGGAATAGCCCCTCCATCCTTGGTGTCAGTGGGAGGAATAGCTCCCCATCCTTGGTGTCAGTGGGAGGAATAGTACCCCATCCTTGGTGTCAGTGGGAGGAATAGTGTCCCATCATTAGTGTCAATTGTGTATAGAACAGTGCCCCGAGGGCTGGATAGAGGCAAGCAAAGGGCCACATCCGGCCCCAGGGCAGCAGTTTGGAGACCACTTTTCTATGTGGACAGCTTTACCCCGGATGCCTGCATACTTAGATGTGCCTGTTTTATTCATCAATCATGGGAGTTTCTAAATGTAAAATTGTCTGCCAAAAAGTGCCTGCAGTATATTTAATCAGATGCTGTTGCTGTTTGGGTGTTTTGAGAGCAGGGCCCTTGAAGCAATTGATCCCCCCCAAGTGGTGCCTGCAGGGCCATCCAATTTCCACCAGGAAAACTTCAGACAATTTTCCACCTGCTACAGTCGATTTTTAGTTGGGCCTTCCATGGCCAGCCGAAAGCACAATCACTGTGTGGCATTTCTAAGCAGCAAGCACAGATCACAGGTATTGAGAAAATATCCTTCTAGTACTTCTGAAATAAGGATGAGAGCACATTTGAAGTAATTATTTACAGTTGAGCAGGGTTTAGGGCAGGGTTAATGGTTTCATTTGGAGCACTCCCAAGACACATTCACTCAATTTGGCAAAACTTTTTTTTTTTCATTTTAGAAAGAGTAAGCCTGGGTCCACACTAGTGCATGCGGAACACCGCATGTGATTCACACGGGAATCGCACCGCAATGTCTTTGTATGCCTCAAATCGCGTCCGCACCAAAATGGTGTAGGACCCTTTTTTCCCCCGATAACTGAATCACATCGCATGGGTGTTCACCCCCAATGCGATGCAATTCTGGAATTTGCACTGAATTTTGAGATCTGTGTTGGGGTGTCGTTAATCTAACATTGACTCCCCCAGCAGATCGCATGGACACCGTGTGATTGCTATGCAGTGCGATGCGGGGAAACGCAATCTTGTGTATTTGTGTGAACCAGGGCTAAGGGAGGGTTATAAGCCCTGTCAGTTTTTTTATTGCGTCTGTGTCCCATTGGGGAGATTTCCCTTCATTTCCTGTCTCATACATCTTTGTCAAAACCAATGTAATAAGGAATTTACACCAACCACCTATGTAAGTACCTTGACCACCAAAATAAAAGGGGAATATCAAACCACTAATGTAGGAGGGGGGGGGGGGGGGGCGGTTACACTGATCACCATTGTAAGGGTGGATTTCTACACTAAACATCAATGAAAAGTGGGATTTACACCAACCATCAATGTAATGGGGAATTAATTCACACTGACCACCAAAGTAATGGTTAATTAACCCCTGAATCTGACCTGGTATGTGCCTCTTGCTGTATGTACAGCAGGGTTGGAATGTCATGCCGTGTACACACGGCCGTTTTTCTCGTAGAAAAAAACGACATTTTTCCCATTCGACGAGAAAAACGATAGTCTGTGGGCTTTCTGACATTTTTTTCGACGAGAAAAACGGCATTAAAAACGACGAGAAAAATGAGAACATGTTCTCATTTTTCTCGTCGTTTTTTTCGACATGTTTTCCGCGGCAGTGTTTCCCATAGGGAAACACTGCCGCGGAGCCCACAGACGGTCGTTTTTCTCGTCAAGAGAAAAAATGACGTGAAAAACGACCGTGTGTGGGGAACAAGCTGTTCCCCCGTTTTAAATGACATTATTCACGGCGGTTTTTTAACCGCCGTGAATAATGATCGTGTGTACGCGGCATTAGAATAAGAAGCAACACAAGGAGCCAGTCAGTTCATGTGCTGACAGAGAACATGCAAATAGGAGAAGAGGGCAAAGTGACAGGAAGATAAGCTTATCACCGTGCTGCTTCTTCTTTCACTGTCCAGTCTCAGGCTAGGGTGAGTCCAGGACAGTCAGGGTGTAGAGAAGGTGGGTTGAAGGACGCTGGCCATTAGACTGAGAACATCTTGTAGCAGAAAACAAAAAACTGCGGGTGAGATCAGAATTGAAAGTGATAATTGTAACGAAAGCTTTTTTTTAAAATCTTTTAATGAAGTATTCATGTTGTCATGTTATATTTGGCTGTAGTACTAAGATTTTTTTAATAGGGAAATAGGTAGTTGGGGGTAAGCGGAAGGGAGTTTAATGTATGCCCAAGGCAGGCTTTAGGCAAGTGACGTAGCCTACTTATACAATGAACACATATGGCTGGATCCCACTACCTATACACTTGGTCCGTAGGGTTCAATATTGAGTTGGCCCACGCTTTGCAGCTATAACAGCTTCAACTCTTCTGGGAAGGCTGTCCACAAGGTTTAGAAGTGTGTCTATGGGAATGTTTGACCATTCTTCCAGGAGTGCATTTGTGAGGCCAGGCACTGATGTTGGATGAGAAGTCCTGGCTGGCAGTCTCTCTGCTCTAATTTATCCCAAAGGTAAGGTTGAGGTCAGGACTCTGTGCAGGCCAGTCAAGTCCCTCCGCCCCAAACTCGCTCATCCATGTCTTTATGGACCTTGCTTTGTGCACTGGTCCAAATCATTTGATGGAGGGGGGATTATGGTGTGGGGTTGTTTTTCATGGGTTGGGATTGGCCCCTTAGTTCCAGTGAAGGGAACTCTTAAGGCGTCAGCATACCAAGACGTTTTGGACAATTTCATGTTCCCAACTTTGTGGGAACATTATGGTGATGGCCCCTTCCTGTTCCAACATGACTGAGCACCAGTGCACAAAGCAAGGTCCATAAAGACATGGATGAGCAAGTTTGGGGGCGAGGAACTTGAATGTTCTGACCTCAACCTGATAGAACACCTTTGGGATGAATTAAGCCTCATACACACGATCGGATTTTCCGCTGACAAAGTGTAGGACTTTTGTCCGAAGGGCATTGGCCAGGAACTTGTATTGCATACAAATGGCAAAAAATTGTTGGCCAACAAATACAAAACTACGTGGTTTTTCAGCTCTTTAGCGCCACCCTTTGGGCAACTTCTACTAATGTTGTGTTATGGTTAGCATTGCTTCTGAGCATGCGTGTTTGTACTTTGGAGTTTTGTCCGACGGACTTGTGTACACACGATCGGATAATCCGACAACACACATTTGTTGGCAGACAATTTTAAATCGTGCTATCCCACATTTGTTGGCGGAAAATCCGACAACAATTGTCCGATAGAGCATAAAAACGGTCGGATTTTCCGACAACAGCATGTCATCACACAATTCCCGTTGGATAATCCGATCGTGTGTATGAGGCTTTAGAGCGGAGACTGTGAGTCAGGCCTTCTCATCCAACATCAGTGCATGACCTCACAAATGCCCCTCTGGAAGAATGATCAAACATTCCTATAGATACAGTACAGGGGGTCCCCGGGTTACAAACAAGATAGGGACTGTAGGTTTGTTCTTAAGTTGAATTTGTTTGTAAGTCGGAACAGGTAAATTTTTTAGGGGTAGCTCCAGCCAAAAAAATAGTTTTTATACTTTTTAGAAAACATAGGTAAGGGTTATCACCCCTGTAACATTTGTTTTGCTGTCTGTGCCCCTGTTCAGAACATTTCACCTCACTTTCCGTCCCAATGACAATTGGATTTTGAACATTTTTGGTTGTTAGGGAAACAAGGACTGGTGATAAAGCTCCAGTAGAGAGGAGACACCTTTTTCCCATAAAAATGCTTACAGGAGTGAATTTCCCTTCCTAGGGGTAGATTTCCTCTCACTTCCTGTTGTCTCCTTCCGTTTGTAAGTAGGAGTCGTTTGTAAGTCGGATGTTTGTAAGTAGGGGACCGCCTGTACTAAACCTTGTGGAAGCCTTCCCAGAAGAGTTGAAGCTGTTATAGCTGCAAAGGGTGGGCCGACTCAATATTGAACCCTATGGACTAAAGCCTCATACACACGATCGGATTTTCCGCGGACAAAGTGTAAGACTTTTGTCCGAAGGGCGTTGGCCAGGAACTTGTCTTGCACACAAACGGCAAAGAATTGTCGGCCAACAAACACGAGACTACGTGGTTTTTCAGCTCTTTAGCGCCACCCTTTGGGCAACTTCTGCTGATGCTGTGTTATGGTGAGCATTGCTTCTGAGCATGCGTGTTTGTACTTTGAAGTTTTGTCCGACGGACTTATGTACACACGATCGGATAATCCGACAACACACAATTGTTGGTGGAAAATTTTGAAGCACGCTATCCCACATTTGTCCGCGGAAAATCCGACAACAATTGTCTGATGGAGCATACAAACGATCGGATTTTCCGACAACAGCATGTCATCACACAATTCCCGTCGGAAAATCTGATCGTGTGTATGAGGCTTTAGGCCCCTTTCACACATGCGGACCGTATGTCTGCTTTT
The DNA here is from genome assembly GCA_029206835.1 of Rana muscosa. Classification (NCBI taxonomy): domain Eukaryota; kingdom Metazoa; phylum Chordata; class Amphibia; order Anura; family Ranidae; genus Rana; species Rana muscosa. The sequence continues at coordinate 143,653,085 of CM055116.1, forward strand.
TCATCCATCTGTTTACGGATGAAAAAGAGACCTACATGTATCCCTATGAGATAGCGGGTGTCAGCGGATGAACATTTGCTGACACCCGATCTCCTCAGAGTCCACAATGCTCCGATTCTGAAGATGGGGGAAAATCCTATTTTTCTATCCGTCTGCAGAGTGGATCGAATGAACACGACAGACGGTCCCCGTACATCCGATCCCCCCCATAGGGGAGAGCAGGGATCTGAGAGAGCGTGTTATGGATGACATGTTTCTTTAAATGCAACTCTATGGTGCATCTCTGTTGTACTTCTTCCTGTGTTGTGTTTCCTGTTCCAGCAGACAAATTACACCCATAGTGGTAGATGTTCAAAACCACCTATGAGACTTAACCTGTAGAATGTGTTATTGCTTTGTCTCTTTTAAATTTCACAATGTTCATTTATTAACACTAAAAGGGGGAGATGTTATGGATGACATGTTTCTTTAAATGCAACTCTATGGTGCATCTCTGTTGTACTTCTTCCTGTGTTGTGTTTCCTGTTTCCTGCTGGTTCTTTTCAGTAAACATGGCTTATGTACAGTAATGGTTTGTGCTGTCTCTCTACATATATCACGACAAACAGAGCGGTCCCTGCACAGTGTGTGGGGACCGCCCTGTCATCCGCCGGCTCAGCGGGGATCAACGGAGCGATCCCCGCTGAGCAAGCGGAGGTTCACGGGGCGGATCATCACGGATCCATCCCGTGTGAAAGGGGCCTTAGACTGGGATGCCATTAACCACTTAACGACCGCCCACCGCCGATTTACGTCGGCAGAATGGCACGGACAGGCAGAATCACGTAGATCTACGTGATCGCCTTTGTGCAGTTGGGGGGTCCATCCGGACCCCCCTTCACTGCAGTGAGCGGCCGTTAAGTGTTCGGGAGCGATCAGGCATGAGGGGGCGGCCGCTCGATTCCGCCCCCCCCCCTCGCGATCGCTCCCGGCCAATGAAATTGCTTCCTCCGCCATGTGATGTAAACACAGGCTGGAGGAAGTGATGTCATCTCCCTCGCCGCGGTCTTTTCGTTCCCGGCGCCGAGGAGTGAAGACAGAGGTTAGTGCTCCAACAGTCCACTGACACGTAGGTACACATAGGCACACAAATCACCCCCCAGTCACCCCCAGATCACCCCCCAGGTCACCCCAAAGCCCCCAATCACAGTGTCACTGATTGCAGTGATCATTTATTTTACTGATCACTGCATTTAGTGTCATCTGTGATTGTAAAAAGTTGCAAGGCAGTTAGGATTAGGCCCCTTTAGGTCCAGGGTAGCCCCCTAACCCCCCCTAATAAAGGTTTAACCCCTTGATCACCCCCCAGGTAACCCCTCACCCCCTAACTTCAGCGTCACTAAGCGATTGTTTTTCCGATCGCTGTATTCGTGTCGCTGGTGTTTTAGATAGGCAGTTATTTTTTTTTTAGGTTCGCCGCAGGTTTTTATTGGTGTCAGGTACCCCCATATTTAACCTAATAAAGGTTTTAACCCCCTGATTGCCCCTAGTTAACCCTTTCACCAGTGATCACCATATAAAGGTTACTGGTGACGCTGGTTGATTAGTTTGCTTTTTATAGCATCAGGGCACCCGCCGTATATAACCCAATAAAGGTTTAACCCCCCTGATCGCCCGGCGGGTGAGATCAATTAGGTTTTAGCGCCAGAGAGGGTCTGCGTCGCCCCAGGCAGTGTTAGGTTAGTGCCAGTAACGCTAACACCCACGCGCAAAGCATACACCCCCCTTAGTGGTATAGTATCTGATCAGATCTATACTAGCATCCCCAGCGGTTTAGGGTTCCCAAAAACGCAGTGTTAGCGGGATCAGCCCAGATACCTGCTAGTACCTGCGTTTAGCCCCTCCGCCCAGCCCAGCCCAGCCCACCCAAGTGCAGTATCGATCGATCACTGTCACTTACCAAACACAACACACATAACTGCAGCGTTCGCAGAGACAGGCCTGATCCCTGCGATCGCTAACAGTTTTTTTGTAGCGTTTGATATATTTGCTGACGACAGTCAGGTGCTTTTTTTCCTGTGAATCTTACTAGTGTACCCCTAAATTTAGAGCCCAAAATGGCAAGACGAAGGTACACTAGTAAAGAGGCCTACGAGATTCTGAGCATGACAGATAGTGAAGAGGAGGTCACGTATCTGTCAGATTCAGGCTCAGAATATCTTCCCGTAGAAGACAGTGACGTCAGCGGCCCCACGTCAGATAGCTCTGACGACGAAGTTGAGGTCCCTGCTAAGGTCAGGCGTACCCGATCCCGATCTTCTGAGGTTGTTGAGGAGCAAGAACCGCAGGTCTCTCGTATCATGGAGCAGAGTAGTACTAGCGCCGCTATTCCTTCTGGTGAACTGGCAAGCACCAGCGGCCTAGTACAGCCTGGACGTACATCCAGCACTGCAGTAACAATTGGTGACGTGGCGAGTCCCATAAGTGCAGTTCAAGCTGGCGAGGTGGCAAGCACAAGTAGTGTCCCGCTGCCACCAAGAAGACAAAGGCAGGCCCGTCGTGCCCATACTGCCCTTCCTGCAGAATTCGCCTATCCTGATTGGGTCCCCACCACTTCTGCAGAACCCGTACTTCCCCCATTCACTGCCCAACCCGGTATTCAGGTGGAAACAGCTGATTTTATGCCAATCGATTTTTATTCGCTGTTTTTCACGGAAGATCTCTATAGATCTATTGTGGACCAGAGTAATTTATATGCTGGTCAATTTATCGCCGCTAACCCCCAGTTGCCTAAAATTGCCAGAAATTGGAAACCAATTACGGTTTCCGAATTTAAGACCTTTCTGGGCCTTTCCCTCAACATGGGCACACATAAATTTCCGTCATTGCGTGCTTATTGGTCCACGCACCCAATTGACCACATGCCCGTGTTCTCTGCCTCCATGCCCAGGACACGATACGAGCAGATTTTGCGGTTCATGCACTTCAACGACAATGAACTTTGTTGTCCAGGTGGGGACCCTGAATACGACCGGCTCTATAAAATTCGGCCCCTCATAAACCACTTCAACGAACGTTTTGCAGCCTTGTTTACTCCCGATCAAGTTGTCTGCGTTGATGAGTCCCTGATTAAATTTTCTGGCCGCTTGTCTTTCAAGCAGTACCTTCCCAGCAAGCGTGCCAGATACGGGGTCAAGCTCTACAAGTTCTGTGACAGGGCAACAGGCTATGTAGTGAACTTTACGGTTTATGAGGGAAAAGACAGTCAGATTGAGTCGGTCAACTGCCCGGATTACATAGGGAGCGCTGGCAAGATAGTGTGGAACTTGGTGTCACCCTTATTCGGAAAGGGGTACCACTTGTATGTGGACAATTATTACACGAGCGTGCCACTGTTTAGTCACTTGTTTGATCATAAGATTGGAGCATGTGGCACCGTGCGACCTAATCGCCGGGGCTTTCCCCAGCGGCTTGTAGATGCCCGTCTTAGGCTGGGGGAGAGAGCCTGCTTGAAGTGTAATAACTTGCTCGCTATGAAGTGGAGGGACAATAAGAATGTTTTCCTTCTTACCTCCCTTCATGCAGACACGACAGTCCACATTCGTACGGCGACTGGTGTTGTGGAGAAACCCCTCTGTGTCCACGAATATAACCAAAATATGGGAGGGGTGGACCTCAACGACCAGTTGATGGCGCCGTATCTAATTGACCGTAAGGCGAGACGCTGGTACAAAAAAGTGTCTCTATCATTATTCCAATTGGCTTTGCTGAACGCTCATGTGCTATACAGAGCTTAAGGCGGGACGTTATCTCTTCTAAAATTCCAGAATGAGATAGTCACAGAACTCCTGTATCCAGGCGGTTCTGCACCTCACCATCCCCAACCAAATGCAGTAAGCCGGCTGCATGAGAGGCATTATTCGTATGTCCTCCCGAGTACCCCTACCCAAAGCCACCCCCAAAAAAGATGTCGTGTCTGTAGCAAGCGCGGATTTAGGCGTGACACCCGTAGTTTTTGTCCACTCTGTCCTGACAAGCCTGGTCTTTGCCAAGGTGAATGTTTTGAACGCTACCACTCAAAAGTGAAGTTTTAGCGTAGGGTACAGCATTTCACAGACTAGGACACACTTACACAGGCTCTCCCAAGATGCCATTACATTTTGAGAGACCCGAACCATTACAGTTGTAAAGTTACAAAAAAAAGTGTAAAAAAGAAAAAAAAAAAACGTAAAAAACAAAACACAAAAAAAATATAAAATAAAAAAACCAAAAATAGTTGTCGTTTTATTGTTCTCTCTCTCTCTATTTTCTCTCTATTGTTCTGCTCTTTTTTACTGTATTCTATTCTGCAATGTTTTATCATGCTTGCTTTTCAGGTATGTAATTTTTTGTTTTCAGGTGCGCCATTCAACTGCAGCGCGGAATTATTTATCTTGACAGCAACAGCGTTTGCTCCCACGATACATAAAGCCGTGACTCAAGTGCTGTAGGAGGTGATTTCACCACCACAGTTAAAAAAAAGAGCATATATGCCGAAGCATGGGGGCAGCAGGGGCGGAGGAGCGATTTTGCTCCTAATGCCGCGTACATACGGTCGAAATTCCGACCGTGTGTACGCGGCATAACTTTTTTGCGGGAGGATGCCCCCATGCTTCGGCATATATATATTTTAGGCACAGGTTGCGTTAAAACATTTTTTTATTTTTTACTAGGTTTTGTTTTGGTATTTGCTTTGCAGGTATGGCATGGTAAGGTCCTACTGTTGTACTGTAATGTTACTTTGTTTTAATGTTAACCACCATTTGCTTAGCAGGTACGCCATTCAGTTGCAGCGCGGATCTATTTATCTTGACAGCAACAGCGTTTGCTCCCACGATACATAAAGCCGTGACTCCAACGCTGTAGGAGGTGATTTCACCACCACAGTTAAAAAAAAAGAGCATATATGCCGAAGCATGGGGGCAGCAGGGGCGGAGGAGCGATTTTGCTCCTAATGCCGCGTACATACGGTCGAAATTCCGACCGTGTGTACGCGGCATAACTTTTTTGCGGGAGGATGCCCCCATGCTTCGGCATATATATATTTTAGGCACAGGTTGCGTTAAAACATTTTTTTATTTTTTACTAGGTTTTGTTTTGGTATTTGCTTTGCAGGTATGGCATGGTAAGGTCCTACTGTTGTACTGTAATGTTACTTTGTTTTAATGTTAACCACCATTTGCTTAGCAGGTACGCCATTCAGTTGCAGCGCGGATCTATTTATCTTGACAGCAACAGCGTTTGCTCCCACGATACATAAAGCCGTGACTCCAACGCTGTAGGAGGTGATTTCACCACCACAGTTAAAAAAAAGAGCATATATGCCGAAGCATGGGGGCAGCAGGGGCGGAGGAGCGATTTTGCTCCTAATGCCGCGTATATACGGTCGAAATTCCAACGGAGGCTTATCCGTGGAAAAGTCCGACCGTGTGTACGCGGCATAACCTTTTATGCCGCGTACATACGGTCGAAATTCCGACGAAGGCTTGACCGTGTGTACGCGGCATAACTTTTTTGCAGGAGGATGCCCCCATGCTTCGGCATATATGCCCATCATTAGAAGTGGGTGGATGAAGGGAGGTATTCTAATGGTGGGCATACCCACCAATCAATCTCTTTTTTTCGTTCAGCCAATAGGCTGTATGAAAAAAAAGATTACAATACATGTCCAACAAGGACCAGCAACGTACTGGTATGTTGCTGGACTTTGAATGTTTATACCAGAATGATGCCTGCGGGTTTAGGTATCATCTTGGTATCATTCTTTTCAGCCAGCAGCCGGCTTTCATGTAAAAGCAATTCTAGCAGATAATTCGCCTCTAGACTGCTTTTACAAGCAGTGGGAGGGAATGTCCCCCCCCCCCCGGATATAAAAAGCGCCATTGGGAAATTGGGAAAGCATTTTATCACACCGATCTTGGTGTGGTCAGATGCTTTGAGGGCAGAGGAAAGATCTAGGGTCTAACCCCCCAATTTTTTTCAAAAAAAGAGTACCTGTCACTACCTATTGCTATCATAGGGGATATTTACATTCCCTGAGATAACGATAAAAATGGTAAAAAAAAAAAATATGGAAGGCACAGTTTAAAAATAAAATAAAAAAGCCAAATAAATAATAGAAAAAAAAAAAAAAAAAAAAAAAAGCACCGCTGTCCCCCCCTGCTATTGCGCAAAGGCGAACGCAAGCGTCGGTCTAGCGTCATATGTAAACAGCAATTGCATCATGCATGTGAGGTATCACCGCGAAGGTCAGATCGAGGGCAGTCATTTTAGCAGTAGACCTCCTCTGTAAATCTAACGTGGTAACCTGTAAAGGCTTTTAAATGCTTTTAAAAATGAATGTAGTTTTGTCGCCGCTGCGCGTTTGTGCGCAATTTTAAAGCATGTCGTGTTTGGTATCCATGTACTCGGCCTATGATCATCTTTTTTATTTCATCAAACATTTGGGCAATATAGTGTTTTTTAGTGCATTAAAAATAAAAAAAGTGTGTTTTTCCCCCAAAAAATGCGTTTGAAAAATCGCTGCGCAAATACTGTGTGGAAAAAAAAAATGCAACACCCACTATTTTAATCTGTAGGGCCTTTGCTTTAAAAAAATATATAATGTTTGGGGGTTCAACATAATTTTCTTGCAAAAAAAAAATTTCTTTCATGTAAACAAAAAGTGTCAGAAAGGGCTTTGTCTTCAAGTGGTTAGAAGAGTGGATGATGTGTGACATAAGCTTCCTAATGTTGTGCATAAAATGCCAGGACAGTTCAAAACCCCCCCAAATGACCCCATTTTGTAAAGTAGACACCTCAAGCTATTTGCTGAGAGGCATGTTGAGCCCATTGAATATTTTTTTTTTTGTCCCAAGTGATTGAATAATGACCAAAAAAAAAAAAAAATGTACAAAAAGTTGTCACTAAATTATATATTGCTCAAACATGCCATGGGCATATGTGGAATTACACCCCAAAATACATTCTGTTGCTTCTCCTGAGTACGGGGATACCACATGTGTGGGACTTTTTGGGAGCCTAGTCGCGTACGGGACCCCAAAAACCAAGCACCGCCTTCAGGATTTCTATGGGTGTAAATTTTTGATTTCACTCCTCACTGCCTATCACAGTTTCGGAGGCCATGGAATGCCCAGATGGCACAAAACCCCCCCAAATGACCCCATTTTGGAAAGTAGACACCCCAAGCTATTTGCTGAGAGGTATGTTGAGTATTTTGCAGATCTCGCTTTTTGTCACAAAGTTTTGAAAATGTAAAAAAAGAAAAAAAAAAAAGAAAAAAAAATGTCTTTCTTAAATTTTCAAAAACAAATGAGAGCTGTAAAATACTCACCATGCCTCTCAGCAAATAGCTTGGGGTGTCTACTTTCCAAAATGGGGTCATTTGTGGGGGTTTTGGGCTATTTTGACATTTTATGGCCTTCAAAACTGTGATAGGTAGTGAGGAGTGAAATCAAAAATTTATGCCCTTAGAAACCTTGAAGGCGGTGCTTGGTTTTTGGGGTCCCGTACGCGGCTAGGCTCCCAAAAAGTCCCACACATGTGGTATCCCCGTACTCAGGAGAAGCAGCAGAATGTATTTTGGGGTGTAATTTCACATATAACCATGGCATGTGTGAGCAATATATCATTTAGTGACAACTTTTTGTACATTTTTTTTTTTTTTTCTTTTTGTCATTATTCAATCATTTGGGACAAAAAAAAAAAAATTCAATGGGCTCAACATGCCTCTCAGCAAATAGCTTGGGGTGTCTACTTTCCAAAATGGGGTCATTTGGGGGGGTTTTGTGCCATCTTGGCATTTTATGGCCTTCAAAACTGTGATAGGTAGTGAGGAGTGAAATCAAAAATTTATGCCCTTAGAAACCTTGAAGGCGGTGCTTGGTTTTTGGGGTCCCGTACGCGGCTAGGCTCCCAAAAAGTCCCACACATGTGGTATCCCCGTACTCAGGAGAAGCAGCAGAATGTATTTTGGGGGTGTAATTTCACATATGCCCATGGCATGTGTGAGCAATATATCATTTAGTGACAACTTTGTGCAAAAAAAAAAAAGTTTGTCATATTCCCGCAACTTGTGGCAAAATATAAAATATTCCATGGACTGAACATGCCTCTCAGTAAATAGCTTGGGGTGTCTACTTTCCAAAATGGGGTCATTTGGGGGGGTTTTGTGCTATTTTGGCATTTTATGGCCTTCGAAACTGTGATAGGTAGTGAGGAGTGAAATCAAAAATTTGCGCCCTTAGAAATCCTGAAGGCGGTGCTTGGTTTCCGGGGTCCCGTACGTGGCTAGGCTCCTAAAAAGTCCCACACATGTGGTATCCCCGTACTCAGGAGAAGCAGCAGAATGTATTTTGGGGTGCAATTCCACATATAACCATGGCATGTGTGAGCAATATATCATTTAGTGACAACTTTTTGTAATTTTTTTTTTTTTGTCATTATTCAATCACTTGGGACAAAAAAAAAATATTCAATGGGCTCAACATGCCTCTCAGCAATTTCCTTGGGGTGTCTACTTTCCAAAATGGGGTCATTTGGGGGGGTTTTGTACTGCCCTGCCATTTTAGCACCTCAAGAAATGAGATAGGCAGTCATAAATTTAAAGCTGTGTAAATTTCAGAAAATGTACCCTAGTTTGTAAACGCTATAACTTTTGCGCAAACCAATAAATATACGCTTATTGACATTTTTTTTACTAAAGACATGTGGCTGAATACATTTTGGCCTAAATGTATGACTAAAATTGAGTTTATTCGATTTTTCTTATAACAAAAAGTAGAAAATATCATTTTTTTTTCAAAATTTTCGGTCTTTTTCTGTTTATATCGCAAAAAATAAAAATCGCAGAGGCAATCAAATACCATTAAAAGAAAGCTCTATTTGTGGGAAGAAAAGGACGCAAATTTCATTTGGGTACAACATTGCATGTCCGCACAATTTACAGTTAAAGCAGCGCAGTGCCGAATCCCAAAAACAGGCTTGGTCCTAATGGCCCGGGGCTTAAGTGGTTAAAGTTCATGTGTGTGTAAAGGCAGGCGTCCCAATACTTTTGGTATTGTAGTGTACAATATATGTATGTATTGTCTATATGTACTGAATGTAATGTTGCATACATATGGAACATAGATTTTGGTGCATTAAGCAGGCTGGAGTCGGATATATTTAAGAAGAAAAGTAAAAAGATTATAATATCCATTAATGTGCCAGTAAAGACTATGTAAAACAGAGAGGTGTTTATAATGAATTATATGACAGACATCGCACTCTGAATACAGCAATGCTGATTTGTTATATAAGCAGCTGTGCGCTGAAAGGTGGCGTGTATGCAAGCGAATGACTTTGTAGTGCGGGATGACGGCTGATAAACGATGTGCGTGCTGCTGAATTAATAAATCATTATTATTTCCGTCTGTAGTCACTGTCTATCACTGCGCATTGTATGCAAAATGGGGAGAATTATTCAGTGCGCTTCTGTTTACCATCACCTGAGGTAAAACTGTTTTGGATAGAATGATAGATGCTGTCTGCTTTGCTGTCCCAGTTTGGGAAATTTTCCCTCACTTCCTGTCACCTGACACCAGAAAACGATGGCAATATCCTAAGGGACAGAGGCATTAATGCAAATCTGACAGAGGAACCCACCCGTCCTCACTCTATCCAAAACGTAAAATATACTGGAAAGATATAAAGGAAGACTTTCATATGAGAAACTGAGCTCCGTTACTTACCTATCCTTCTGAAAATGCTAGTTGCCTGGCTGCTACTCTGGTTTCCATGCTTTCAGAATCCATAGACAATTGCTGTATGCAGTCTGTTGCAGATTCATTGTGTTCAATGACAGTCGTTCACATCTATGTGTTGCGATAGCTATGAGAATGCGATGCAGCAGCAAAAAAAGGGCCCTGTGCGAGTTTACTGCCTTGCGATTTTCCTCTCCATAGACATCAATGGAAACTGCACTGAAATCACATCTTGTGTTCAGATGTGTGCGAATACTTATTTTTCTCTGTAGATTTTTACATATTTCCCCCCTCGCAAAAATTGCAGCTGCGCCCAATCCCATTCAAAAACGCATTCAATTTGCATTACAATCGCTATCTTTAGCACAAATCGCAACACAAAATCGCACTGATCTCCAGGAAAAATGTGCATGAGAATTGCACCTATTCTCATTGCATCAGTGTGAACCCAGACTTAGTCTTAGTGCGGTATTCACAGAGATTCCTGCGTCTTACCCGCACCGCATCACAATCACATTCCATTCATGCAAACTGCTGCAGGTGTCAATGTTAAGTCAACGACACCCCAAACACAGGTCGCAAAATTGCAGTGCGATTGGCTGAATCGGATTGTGATCCGATTCCAGTGTGACCAAAAAAAAGTGCATGCTCCTTTTTCGTGCAGGTGCCGTGCGATTTGAGCCATACAAAATGAATGGGCTGAAATCGCACTGCAAAGAATCGTATGTGATTTGAACAGAAATGCGGTGCAATTCCCGTTCTGAATCACATGCGGTTTCTCATGCCGCATCAGTGTGAATCAACACTGAGGCTGGATTCACACTTGTGTGTTGCGTTTTTGAGCTCCGGAGTCTTTGGCAAGATATCAATCAGTGGTTCATCGGTTCGTCTGCGTTCTAGCTGCGGATTTGCTGACCTGGCAGAGGAGAGGGGAGGGGAGGGTAGGGAAGCCGCTGTTATCATGAGGGGGGAACTCCACGCCATATTTTAAATAAAAAAAACAGCATGGGTTCCCCTCCAGGAGCATACCAGGCCCTTAGGTCTGGTATGGATTTTAAGCGGAACCCCTACGCCGAGAAAATGGCGTGGGGGGTCCCCCCAAAATCCATACCAGACCCTTATCCGAGCACGCAGCCTGGCCGGTCAGGAAAGGGGGTGGGGACAAGCAAGCGCCCCCCCTCCTGAACCGTACCAGGCTGCATGCCCTCAACATGGGGGGGTGGGTGCTTTGGGGCAGGGGGGCGCCTTGCGGCCGTCCCTCCCCAAAGCACCTTGCCTCCATGTTGATGAGGACAAGGGCCTCTTCCCGACAATCCTGGCTGTTGGTTGTCGGGGTCTGCGGGCGGGGGGCTTATCGGAATCCGGGAGCCCCCTTTAATAAGGGGGCCCCCAGATCCCGGCCCCCCACTCTATGTGAATAAGTATGGGGTACATCGTACCCCTACCCATTCACCTGGTGGAAAAAAAATGTTAATAAAAAAACACACTACACAGGTTTTTAAAGTAATTTATTAGGCAGCTCCGGGGGTCTTCTTCCGACTTCGGGGGTCTCTTCTTCTGCTCTCCGGTGTCGTCTCCGCGCTCTCTGGTTCCTCTCCCGCTATCCGGTGCCTTCTTCCTTCTGCCAGGCGCCTCCGCTATCTTCTTCCAGCTCTTTTGCTAGCGGGGGTCTGGTCTTCATCGTCGTCTTCTTCCCTCTTCTCTCCTCCCGATGTTGACTCGTCGCTCTCTGCCGCTATAATGCTGTGTGCGCGGAGCACAATGACTTATATAGGCATGGGGCGTGGTCACCGGGTGATGCCACCCGGTGACCCCGTGCCCGTATGACGTCACAGTCCCGGGGAATGATGGGACGGTGGCATCACCCGGTGACCACGCCCCATGCCTATATAAGTCGTTGCGCTCCAAGCACACATCATTATAGCGGCAGAGAGTGACGAGTCAACATCGGGAGGAGAGAAAAGGGAAGAAGACGACGATGAAGACCGGGCCCCTGCTAGCAAAAGAGCTGGAAGAAGGAACCAGGGAGCGGGAGAAGAACCAGAGAGCGCAGAGACGACACCGGAGAGCAGAAGAAGAGACCCCCGAAGTTGGAAGAGAACTCCCGAAGTTGGAAGAGACCCCCGAAGTTGGAAGAAGTATGAGATACCCTTGCTTCAGCTTCCCCAATGCCTCTTATGTTTAAACCACCCTGTGTCTCTATTAGGGGCACAGGGTGAATGAAAATCCCACTATGATCTGTACTAATCAGATTCAATGCTGTATATACGTTGTTGTGACAGGGGTCATTTTGGGCACAGGGTGAGCCAGGAAATAATGGACATTGAGAATATGTATTGGATTGTTTTAAAATGGGTCTGTAATATTATTCCCCAATATTTCCCAGGATCTGTAAATAACTATTTTGTTGATCCTGAACTCAACAGGTTAAATTAAGAGATGCTGATGTGTCACCTGTCTGCTTGTGTAATATTAATGAACCTCAATTATGCTACAGATGTTTTCATTGTGAGATGTGTATTGGGAGCTCGTTATGTATCTATTGTGTGAAGTCTTTTGAGAAATGGGAGACAGTACGGCTAGCCTAAAAGGTCATACATAATCATTTAAACTGAAATGTGGATTGGGAGACAAAAGCTAGCCTAAAAGGTCGTATGTCTGAGTCATCAAGCTGTAGTTAAGTAGATCATGTAAATTTGCTCTGGTCAAAGATGTATGGTGAGAAGAAAATAAGAAACTCCCCTCTATGTGTATAAAAGTTGCAATGTTTTTCAATAAACAGAGTCTATCTTGGGAAGATACAGAGCGTGTTGTCTCGTTCTTCCGGAAGGATTAATCCTATGGGAAGTGGTCGCCTGACTGTGGAGTATCGGTAGCGAATGTGTGTCCAGGAGAGGGAATCGCTTAAGCGGCGTTAACCCCCTTTCAGATTTGGGGTGCCGTTACAGTATGGTACGTTGTATTAAGGTAGCCATTATATACTATATTGACAAAATTATTGGGACACCTGCCTTTACATGAACTTTAATGGCATCCCAGTCTTAGTCTGTAGGGTTCAATATTGAGTTGACCCACCCTTTGCAGCTATAACAGCTTCAACTCTTCTTGGAAGGCTGTCCACAAGGTTTAGGAGTGTGTCTATGGGAATGTTTGACCATTCTTCCAGAAGCGCAATTGTGAGGTCAAGCATTGATGTGGATAAGAAAACCTGGCTCCCAGTCTCAGCTCTAATTTATCCCAAAGGTGTTCTGTTGGGTTGAGGTCAGGACTCTGTGTAGGCCAGTCAAGTTCCTCCACCCCAAACTCACTCATCCATGTCTTTATGGACCTTGCTTTGTGCACTGGTGCGCAGTCATGTTGGAACAGGAAGGGGCCATTCCCAAACTGTTCCCACAAAGTTGGGAGCATGAAATTGTCCAAATGTCTTGGTATGCTGACACCTTAAGATTTCCCTTCACTGGTACTAAGAGGCCCAAGCCCAACCCCTGAAAAACAACCCCACACCATAATCCCCCCTCCACCAAATGATTTGGACCAGTGCAAAAAGCAAGGTCCATAAAGACATGGATGAGCGAGTTTTGGGTGGAGGAACTTGACTGGCCTGCACACTCCTAAACCTTGTGGACAGCCTTCCCAGAAGAGTTGGAGCTGTTGCAGCTGCAAAGGGTGAGCCAACTCAATATTGAACCCTACAAAAGACTGGGATGCCATTAAAGTTCATGTGTGTGTAAAGGCAGGTGTCCCAATACTTTTGACAATATAGTGTATTTTGAATGGGTTACTAATGAACAATGCAGGGGAAAATGGTCATGCACCTTTTCCTGAAACACCACAGCACACATGCGTGTGTTCTAGTGTGATGCAGTGTGGTTGTCTTTGTCAATATTTTACTAGTGTGTTAGGTTGCCTTTGAAAATGATTTGCGCGCATTGCGGTGATGCATGATGAAGCACATTTTACCACTCATTACTGCAATGCATTGAACTAAATGGTCTCTCAGACTCCAGAGATGAGATCCAACCCTAAACCCCCCGACCCTCCGTCATGGTAGGCATGTTACAAAAATGTTTCTGTATTTGGCATATAGCAAGAGAGAATCACTTTGCTTGGCTTCAGGATGACGGTGTCTGGGCAATAGGGAGGGAGCTGGCAACACTGGCAGGGAGATCTTGCGGCATTACTTCCCAGGAGATGTCAAAAGCCAACAAATGATTTAACACGCCAGCATTCACCTGTAACTAGGGCTGGATTACCATCCCAGGAGCCTATAGTGCCTAAAGTAATGCCTATTTACACAGAACATTTTCTCGTTTTACTGGTTTTAATTTGGCTTGGAATATTCTGGCAGTGTGTAAATAATCTTACAGTATACAGGATGACTGTATTCTGTAGATGATGTAAAAGAGATAGGGGGTCAAACCACCCCTGACAACTACATGGGACAACATGTCTACTGTGCCTGATGGCAAATCCTGTTCTTCTAGTAACTAAAATACTGAATTTAGGTGTCGAGATAGAGAAACAAAAGGCCTAGTTCACACCTAAGCGGTCTGAAGCGTTAGTTAAAGCTCCACCACTAGCGTCGCAACACTAGACACTGGGATATCCTATACAGTAAAGCCTTGGATTGCGAGCATAATTCATTCCAGAAGCATGCTTGTAATCCAAAGCACTTGTATATCAAAGTGAATTTCCCCATAAGAAATAATGGAAACTCAATTGATTCGTTCCCTAGCCATTTATTCATAGGTCCTACAGTTTATAGTCCATATAAAAAGATTATAGCAATGTGATAGGTTGTGTAACCATAAAATGTCCACCCACAAATGGAAGCCTCCACAAGGGGATTAGAAGAAAAATCCAGCAGGAGCTACAGAGTATAAAAGAGAAGAGAGGCGCCTCTAAGTGCCGGTTCACACTACCGCGACTTGGGGGGCGACTTGTCGCTTGACATCAGAAATCACAGCTATGTGAATGAGAGCCGTCTTAATGAACGCGTATGAAGTCAGAGCGACTTCAGAAAAGGTTCCTGTACTACTTCAAGGCGACTTCTAGGCAACTTGTACCCATAGATTTCAATGGAAGTCGCCTCCAAGTCGGATCCCCCGTCTTAACTGAAGCAACTTTCCAGGAAGTGAAAATTGTTTTCTAAGGCAAACCCCTCCCTCCCACAGAGCAGATAATTATGTGATTGGCCACTGGCAAAGTCGCCTGTCCTGGAGGCGACTTGAAGTTGCGTTGTAAGTCGCTCCAAGTAGCGATGAAGGCGCGCTCATGTCGTCTCCAAGTTGCCTTGAAAAGTCGCGCTGGAAGTCGTGTTGCCCCAGTGTGAACCGGCACTAAGTGTAGCAATATGTTGCTAAATGTTGTACCTTCATTAAATGTAATCATATTGCTACACTTAGAGTAGGGTGACCAGACATCCCCAGTTTCAGGGGACAGTCCCCAGATTGAGGACACTGTCCCCAGAACAAGTCTGTCCCCGGTTTTGTCCCCAGATTGGATTTGAACAGGGGCTGGGGCAATTTCAAAGACAGTCAGTGCAGAATAAAAAAAAAATCTGAATTACACACCCCCGCTCCGCCGCTCCTACTAGCTTAGGGGGGTGTATTTTCCATTATCTGTGCCCCTTTCTGATGATCATGTGCTGGTCGGAGCGGAGGGAATATTTCTTCAGTTTTGTGTGCATGTCCATTCAGCTCCGCTCGCATGTTCTTCTGCCTTGGCTCAAGCCCCGGCCAGCCGCCTACCTGCTTATTATCTCCTTGCCTTCCCTGGCAAAGTGATCTTCCTCCGCTCCCCACCCAGTAGTAGCCGGGGCCCGGAGAGTAAGACCTAAAGTAATTGTAAAGGACCGTTTTTAAAAGAAAATAACAAACATATCATACTTACCTCCACTGTGCAGCTGGTTTTGCACAGAGTGGCCCCGAACACCGACTTCTGGGGTCCCCCTTTAACAGGCTTGAACAGGCTTTAACAGGCTGGCGATGGCGACGAGTCGCTGATTGCCGCCATTACTAGTAAAAAAAAAAAAAAAAATGTCCCCGGATTTCATTTTAAAAATCGGGTCACCTTAACTTAGAGGCGCCTCTCTTCTCTTTTATACTCAGTTGTGACATGGCGCTACTTGTATATCAAGAAATCGCTTGTATATCAAGTCAATGTATTAAAACATTTTGCTTGTCTTGCAAAACGCACTCAAACCAAGTTACTCTCAAACCAAGGTTTTACTGTATATTTTATGGGGCCTGTTCACAACTGAGCATAGTGTTGCTTGAACCTCTTCGCTAAAAAAAGTACACAAGCTAGTTTTGGGGCAGAGTCACACTTTTTGGCCTCTATAGACTTCATTGGAAGTGCATGAAAAACATGCATAAAACACATTTGTACTTGGAGTCTTAACGAGAGATTGAGTAAGGAACGTGATAATGGAAAACATGGAATTGACCTGGGGTGTGCCAAAGGTCACGTGGTCACTCCGTACGCCTAAAGAGGGCATACTCAAATGAAAAGAAAAAGATGAGAATAAAGGGGACCGGGTGGGTGGTATACAACAGAGATGGCCGACAGCAGAAGGAGGAGGGCTGCTGCCAGGCCTGCTGCCAGCCTTCTCATTTCTCAAATTTTCTTGCATAGAACTGGCTATATAACTGTTCTACGTCAAATAGTCTTTCAATATAATTTTTTTTTTCATTTTAAATCAGCATTCATTATAGATTCTGCATCATATACTATGGCCACAACGTTGCAAGGTACAGTTAAGTGATGTAGGAAAACATAATGGGTGCCACAATAATTGAGGACATTTTAATAATTTCAATAATTGAGAATTGAGAGCATCTCACTGCATATGCCACATTTGTGACCCTTTTTAATCATCCCTTTATACAATAAAGGAGACCAATGAGAATTCTCATTTTTATTGTCTCAAGCTCAAGGGTAGCTCTCAGGTTTCCATTATTCTATATAGTATCATGTTTCCATTATTCTATATAGTATCAGGTTTCCATTATTCTATATAGTATCAGGTTTCCATTATTCTATATAGTATCAGGTTTCCATTATTCTATATAGTATCATGTTTCCATTATTCTATATCGTATCAGGTTTCCATTATTCTATATAGTATCTAGAGTTATCTCCTAGCCCCAAAAAGATCTAAAGTGGCCATTCTTGGGGTGTTAAGCCATTTGTTCTACAGCATCCCAGTTGTAGGAAATATCTTTTTGTTTAGTATCGGTGGCAGAATTTGCCTGTTCTACACATTACCCAAGATGACTTAGACTACATTGTCAAAAGTATTGGGACACCTGCCTTTTACACGCACATGAACTTTAATGGCATCCCAGTCTTAGTCTGTAGGGTTTTAATATTGAGCTGGCCCCCCCTTTGCAGCTATAACAGCTTCAACTCTTCTGGAAAGGCTATACACAAGGTTTAGGAGTCTGTCTATGAGACTTTTTGACCATTCTTTCAGAAGCGCATTTGTAAGGTCAGGCACTGATGTTGGACGAGAAGGCCAACACAGTCTCCGCTCTAATTCATCCCAAAGGTGTTCTGTCAGGTTGAGGTCAGAACTTTGTGCAGGCCAGTCAAGTTCCTGCACCCCAAAATTCACTCATCCACACTATATTGCCAAAAGTATTGGGCCACCCCTCCAAATCATTTGGTGGAGGGAGGAATTATGGTGTGGGGTTGTTCTTCGGGGGTTGGGCTTGGCCCCTTAGTTCCAGTAAAAGGAACTCTTAAGGCGTCAGCATTCCAAGACATTTTGAACAATTTCATGCTCCCAACTTTGTGAGAACAGTTTGGGATGGCCTCTTCCTGTTCCAACATGACTGCACACCAGTGCACAAAGTAAGGTCCATAAAGACAAGGATGAGTGAGTTTGGGGTGGAGGAACTTGACTGGCCTGCACAGAGTCCTAGCCTCAACCCGATAGAACTCCTTTGGGAATCAGTGCCTGACCTCACAATTGCGCTTCTGGAAGAATGGTCAAACATTCCCATAGACACTCCTAAACCTTGTGGACATCCTTTCCAGAAGAGTTAAAGCTGTTATAGCTGCAAAGAGTGGGCCAACTCAATATTGAACCCTACGGATTAAAGTTCATGTGCGTGTAAAGGCAGGTGTCCCAATACTTTTGACAATATAGTGTATCTATGATTGTTCCTCTGCTCTTCATAAGGGGTATAGGTCTGGTGGGTTCAGGAGGTATCATGAGCATATATCGTTCAGACTAAATGTAAGATCTTTGAGGATTGTAGGTCTCTATGAATGAAGCTCTTGTATGATTATTACTGTCTGGATTGGCCAGGTTTATCAGAGTTGGCCATTGCTTTGGGCAACCCTCACCCGAGAAGCACAAGGTGGTCTGATCTACAATATGTGGTCCACTTAAACCTAATTTACTGTTGCAGTCATTTGGGATTGCATCTTTTTCAAACTATTAGAGTGCTGACAGTCTATTACCAATATTCAGTTCTTTTATTACAAGATACACAGTTTTGTGTATATACAGTATATATGTAACAGGAAATAGTTCATTTCCGGAACATGCTGTTATGTACTGCTCATTTCAGACCCGAGTATTGAGAAAATCAATTTTTATCTTTTGATGATAGCTCAAACATTATGTTTTAATGAGCCTTCATTGTGGAAAGCAGATACAGTACTGAGGCTGAGACGCACATTCGGCTCAGTCCCTCTGTGTGATGCTGCAGTGCTGAATCAGGGTGTGATTATAAATGCTCCTGAGACACATGGCTGAAGAAATGCATGTCATTAGAATTTGCTCATAGGAACTATATTATGTAAGAGTAATTAACCAATCTCATATTATTTTTAAGAAGGCAATACTCAGAAGAATCACCTTAAAAGTGTTCTTTTTTCCCCAGACAGTATCTTGTACACCCAACATGGACATTTAGTCCATGATGAGTATCTCACCATTATTGTCAATATTAGACATGTGTACTGCCGAAAAATTGTTTTTAGTTTTTGTTTCATCCGGGTTTTTTTACGGGTCATTCGTTATGATCGCAATTCGTAAATTTGAAAATTCATAAATTAGATAATTTGAACATAAAGAAAATCCGTGAATTCAAAAGAACAAAAATCGGAAAATTCTAAATAATAACTAACTACCGTATATACTCGAGTATAAGCCGAGTTTTTCAGCACATTTTTTTGTGTGCTGAAAATGCCCCCCTCGGCTTATACTCGAGTCTGTGTCCATCTTCAACTTTGTGTGCCTTATCCCGGCCGGCCATAGGTCCCTTAGCACACATGCAGCCCCACTCTTCCTCTACAAGTGTGCAAAGTTTGTTGTCCGGGGGACCTACGGCCAGGGAGCACTGATTTTTCAAAGACAGGCACCCCTTCCATGAAATCCCATGTTAAACTGTAATTTCTCTGGTGATTTTGGGGACCTGGTACCAGCCGGCCCTAGGTCCCCTGGAACCCAATCTTGGCACACGTGTAGCCCCACTCTTCATTTACAATTGTGCAAAGTTTGTTGTCCAGAGGACCTACGGCCGGGGAGCACTGATTTTTCAAAGCCGGGCACCCCCTTCATAGACTCCCATGTTAAACGTCAGTCTAGTCACACAGCGCCGGAGATCAGGTAGGGAGATTGGGCACAGTGAGGCATGGACACAGTGAGGCATGGACACAGTGAGGCACAGTGAGGCATGCAGATGGACACCCTAGGCTTATACTCGAGTCAATACGTTTTCCCAGTTTTTTGTGGTAAAATTAGGTGCCTCGGTTTATATTCGGGTCGGCTTATACTCGAGTATATACAGTAACTAACTATCTATTAAATAATAGGTATTGGAATTTCCTTTCATTAGTGAACGTAATGAATACGAACTTATCCGAAGTTACAAATAATGCGAAATAAGGAAAGCCACATCTAAACAAAAGGAACGGATCGAATTAATGATAAATAATAATAATAAAACCTTTTTTTAATTATTATTGTTAATTATTATTATTAATTTGTTACTTTCCATTCGTTTAGATACGGCATTTGTTATTTCGGATAATTCGTAACTTTGAATATGTTCACTCACACTTAAATTTGAAAGGAAATTCCAATACCTATAATTTAAAGAGGAAGTAAACCCTCTCGGCAAAAACAAAAAAAATACACCCTGCAAGACAAAGGCATAATGAGCTAGTATGCATAGCATATTAGCTCATTATGAATTACTTACCTGAGATCGAAGCCCCCCGCAGCGGCCCTCGTTCGCCTCCTCCGACGCCACCATCTCTCCCGGAGTGACTTCCGGGTATCGCGGCTCCGGCGCTGTGACTGGCCAGAGCCACGATGACGTCACTCCTGCGCATGCACGCGGGTGCTGCCACTAACGGCATGATCGCCGTTAGAAGAGGCACGCTCAGTGCGCCGTAGACATCGGTGCCGCTATTTCTGCAAATATCTCCTAAACCTTTTAGGTTTGGGAGATATTTCCTTCACCTACAGGTAAGCCTTAATCTAGGCTAACCTGTAGGTTAAAGTGGTTGTAATGGGTTGGGTTTACAACCACTTTAATAGTTAGTTATTATTTCAGATTTTCTAATTTTCGGGTTTTCGCATTTTCAAATTTAGAATTTACGAATATTCTGAAAAATTTGTTAAACAGGTTTTCGTTAATTCAGTTGTTTCCTAAATAACAAATTTGTCGAAATCCGTAAAAAATCGAATTCAGAACGAAACAAATTGCACGTATCTAGTCAATATCATGTTTTGTTGGTAGTTACCAACAGGGACAGGTTGGCCTATACTTTGTGCAGGATAAGGCTTTTTCATTTACACCATACACCTATTTACCTACCTAAAAACAATATTTAATACAGATTTTGGTCATGACAGTAAGGCAACCAGTGGTGGCGGGTCCATAAGGGGCGCAGGGTCGCCACACCCCTAGTTTGCATGCGGGGTGCTGGACTAATGACTTTCTATGAGGTCTGTCATTTTTTTAGAAGCACGTGATTAGAGCCGGAGGCTCTAATTGTCTTGTAAAAGGTTGCTCTGCGCCCCGAACCCTCCCACTTGTGATACTAGCAAATCAATATTCGCCATCGGTTTCTGGGTTCTCATCCCAGGCCAATCAGGGCAGGAGCCAGATCTAAAGAAGACTGGGTTAGCCTGGTCAACTTGACACACACTACAATTGATGTAAAAAATGTCTTAGTACATTTACAGCCCCCTTCCTGTCTCCAAACACACCTGCTGTCCCTGCCTCCTAAAGATATGCGCCAAACCTCTTGTTTGTAGAGGAGAGGTCAGGGTAGGGTAGCAATGGCTTTTTGCCACTGTCCGTGAGGAGCTGGAAGGAGCGAGCAGAAGCATAGCTTGCTGGGTGTTGTGTGTGTAGCGGGGTCTCTAAATTTAGGTGGGACACCCAGGTGTGTATGTATGGGAATAGTGGACCACTTGTGTTCGTGGAGAATTGGATGGTGTATAATCTCCTTGGCCTCTGGTTGGCGGGGTACCTGGAGGCTCAAGGTAGATTTGCCATTACAGTGCTAGCCTTTTTGTCCCTTTCCGTAGATGGTGCGGCGAGGGCGGGGAACCTGCCGTGGTGTCGATGGGAGGAGATAAAAGGGGGAGACGCCCTAACCACGAGGTCTTCAGGAGGATCTTCTTCACGCGCCAAGGCACCTTAGGCCTGGGTGCGGGCGGTTCTGGATTCCGGCCCAGGCGCCCTAGGCCTGACCGGAATGGAGTTGGAGTCCATCCCAGGCACATTCAGCCTGGGGTGAGGTACTAAACTAGGAGGCCTGGGGTCCAGTGACTTCGACTGGATCCCGCAAGGGTGGAGACGTCCGAGGGTCCCTGAGGTGGACGGGGCCCATGTCTGATGTGAGGAGGCCGGGGAGGTTACCCGTCTGGAGAGTCTGGAGCAGCATCAACCCAGTGACGGATGGGCCTCTGGTAACTCCCTTGGAGGGACATCTTCCCCTGATAGGGGCCGCAGCGCAGCGAAGGTACTCCTATCTACGTTCTCTTGAGTCGCTGGTAGAGACTGTCAGATTCTAAGTCCTTTCTAGCTAAATGATATAGTAACCGCTGGCGAGATCGCAGTGGTTTAGCTAATAACCAGGATAGTGCCTCGACCTGCTCATTCCCCGTATCAAAAATGTTATCAAGTCGCAACCAGTTGGCTACTGAAGCACTGTTTATTGTGAGATGTACAATAAAGCAAGAGTTGGACGGTGATCGGTGTGTGGAACTCTGGTTAATGGGAGCAGAGGGAAGTGTTGACATAGCAGGACTGTATTCTAGACAAAAGCACATAGGCCCGAGGAAATATCTGGTGCTGGCCTTCACCTCACCCACAGCTATGGGGAGGACATGGGCCGTAGCGCATCTCACCCTGTCGTGTGACATACCCCTAGACAAAGGAGATGGGGTGAGGCCGCTACACGTGGGGGCTCGTGAGTCCGGGATGATATGTGTTTTAACTTTGGAAGAAAGAATGGCTGTGTCTGGACTTTGCTGCCCGGAGGAGTTCCGAGCAGGTCGTCCATGTGATTGGCCAAAGTGCATCCCTGCTCAAAGTCGTGGAAATGACCCTAGGACGGGAAAGGCCCATGCAGAGGAGCGAGAAGAGGGAGGAGTCCAGCTGTGTGAAGTACTACATGTGGGGGCTTTTATTGCACTGCGCCACGAGGCACCCCGTGACTGTACAGTTCGTAGGCGGAGCTTGAAGGGAGCCCGCGAAAACGTGCAAGTCATGGGAGGAGTCTGGCCATGTGGAGGAACTCACGTGGAGACTTCGGCGCGTGGTCAGTGCGTGATGGAGCAGCAGATAGTCGGGATGGCCTCAAGCTCCCCGTGGATTCCGGTTCCCTACCCCACGAAGATGACTACGTTCGCTGCTCCCCTTACAGACACGGGGATAAGACTCAGGCCCCAAAGGGCAGTTGGCTTTGTACTCATGCAGAGACACGGAGGCCCTCGGCGTGATCTGTCCCGGATGCTCGGGACTGGTGGTCCACCTGAAGCCATTCGGGCGTTGCGAGGCATGCAAAGAGTTCTTGTTCGAGGTGGAGCCATCCACAGTAAGGCCCCAGGCCCTTCGCCTTAACAGCCTCACAGGTACCGCTACTCTGGAAGGAGAGATCCAGGCCTTTGCGGAGGTTCCCGTACGCACTGACCAGGGCGATGTGACTGCCCAATCAGAGACTGAGAGAGAAAAATCCGAGGATGCTGCTTCGGTCACCACAGATTCTCTGCTCCCACCTCCGAAGAGGAAAGTTGGCCTGGTGCAGGCCTCCTGTGGTCGTGGTCGAGCTTCACCCCGTCGCTTGCCTGGCCTGGATGGATCCGGTTGGAAGAGTCCTGGACATCCCAGTTCTACAAAAGGTCAAGGTGAGCCAGGGGCTGGGACTGTGGTGGTGGTTGGAGGTGTCGGGGGTCCACAGTCGGTGGAGCCCGCAAGGGAAGGTAGTACCACGTCTACCAGAGACTACCTTCCCGCCGAGATGTATGACACTTCCGACCTAGAGTCGCTGTCAGATTGTGGAGATGACGGGGAGATTGATGAACTGTTTTATCGGAAGGGCTGGGACAAACGCCCATTGCCTGTGTTACGTGTACCGCAGGATTCCCCTATGTCAATAGCAGACAGCACGCCTCGGGTACAAGCTCTGGAGTCTACGAGGAAGTCTAGTCCTCAAAGTGCCTTCCCACAATCTACAACATCGCCCGTCTTGGTGGCGGGGATGCAGCGAGCCTCACTACGAGCACCGAGAGAAAAGCCATCAGAGGTAGTGAAAGTACCTCGGCACCCGGAGGCCATCGTTCAACCCGGAGAAGGTGAGCGGGAAGCCATGCCTCCTTTGGCCAGATTGCAATGACTTTTCTCACAAAGAGTCGCCCGTGAGTATGGGTGGGAATATCCCTACTTGCCTCGGGACTTACTTTTTGAAGTTGAGGTCATACGCCAGAGATGGTATGACGAATTTGTTTGGGAAAATCTCAAAGTACCCCATGCACGAAGATATTTGTCCTGTTCGCCATCCGTGTCGAAAAAGTTTCGGGACTGCAGAGCAGACTGGATGTGGGGCCGCCATATCCACGCAGACAAGGTGCGCATCTGTAGGAAGGATGGAGAGGATGCTGACTATTCAATTGAGGTTTTTGATAAGCATCTGAAGCCCTTGTTCTTGCCTGACCCGAAGTTCTATTTGTGAGAAGAGACTCACTTGTTGTTTCCTTTCCTACAATCTTCCAGAGGTGTTCTTGCCGGAGCATCCGAACTGTGCCCTAGTTTTTTTATTTGGGCTTTTGTTTTCTACTCTTCAGGAGGAATGAGAGTTTTTTTTTTTTGTTTGTTCTCTCTTCCTCACAGCTCGAAGACAGACTTTGGGGGTAGAGTTAGTGTAGGGGCGCAGGAAGAATGAAGATTGCACCAAGTGTCATTACCGCGGCGCTGTCACCAGGTGGCAGTGTTGTGCAACGGCTGTTTGTTTTTTTTTACACACGCATCACTTTACTCATTGGAGCGAGTGGGTCCATTGGTTGATGGACCCATTCATTCCAAAATAACACCGAATGTCAGGATGTGATTTCATTTTTGTGTGTTGTGTTTTTTTTTCTTTCTTCCCTTCTGCAGGAGATTCGTCTGCCAAGACTGCTGAGTATGGGGTGGTTCTTAGACAGTGAAGGGAGGGATTGTATATGTGTACATGATAGATGTTTTTAGGGCAAAGTTTTATTGTTTTATGTTCCCTTTCCCCTTTGAGCAGGTCTTGGTATGGTTGAGGTTCAAAATTAGGGATAGCCTCTGGGGCTAAGCTTGTGTCATCACTTCATGGGAGACATGGGTTTGCACCAGATGCTGGGGACCAGCGTCAAATCACAGGGGGGAGTATGTAGCGGGGTCTCTAAATTTAGGTGGGACACCCAGGTGTGTAAGTATGGGAATAGTGGACCACTTGTGTTCGTGGAGGATTGGATGGTGTATAATCTCCTTGGCCTCTGGGTGGCGGGGTACCTGGAGGCTCAAGGTAGATTTGCCATTACAGTGCTAGCCTTTTTGTCCCTTTCCGGAGATGGTACGGCGAGGGCGGGGAACCTGCAGTGGTGTCAATGGGAGGAGATAAAAGGGGGAGACGCCCTAACCACGAGGTCTTCAGGAGGATCTTCTTCACGCGCCCAGGCACCTTAGGCCTGGGTGCGGGCGGTTCTGGATTCAGGCCCAGGCGCCCTAGGCCTGACCGAAATGGAGTTGGAGTCCATCCCAGGCACCTTCAGCCTGGGGTGAGGTACTAAACTAGGAGGCCTGGGGTCCAGTGACTTCGACTGGATCCCGCGAGGGTGGAGACGTCCGAGGGTCCCTGAGGTGGACGGGGCCCATGTCTGAGGTGAGGAGGCTGGGGAGGTTACCCGTCCGGAGAGTCTGGAGCAGCATCAACCCAGTGACGGATGGGCCTCTGGTAACTCCCTTGTAGGGACATCTTCCCCTGATAGGGGCCGCAGCGCAGCGAAGGTACTCCTATCTACGTTCTCTTGAGTCGCTGGTAGAGACTCTCAGATTCTAAGTCCTTTCTAGCTAAATGCTATAGTAACCGCTGGCGAGATCGCAGTGGTTTAGCTAATAACCAGGATAGTGCCTCGACCTGCTCATTCCCCGTATCAAAAATGTTATCAAGTCGCAACCAGTTGGCTACTGAAGCACTGTTTATTGTGAGATGTACAATAAAGCAAGAGTTGGACAGTGATCGGTGTGTGGAACTCTGGTTAATGGGAGCAAAGGGAAGTGTTGACACAGCAGGACTGTATTCTAGACAAAAGCACATAGGCCCGAGGAAATATCTGGTGCTGGCCTTCACCTCACCCACAGCTATGGGGAGGACATGGGCCGTAGCGCATCTCACCCTGTCGTATGACATACCCCTAGACAAAGGAGATGGGGTGAGGCCGCTACACGTGTTTCAGTGGACACGCACAGGGACCATTAATGCACAGGTGTCTCTTTAATAGCCTGCTACAGTGTCTTGAAAAAGTATTCATACCCCTTGAAATTTGCCACATTTTGTCATGTAACACCCAAAAACGATAATGTATTTTATTGGGATTTTATGTGATAGACCAACAAAAAGTGGCACATAATTGTGAAGTGGAAGGAAAATTATAAATGCTTTTAATTTTTTTTTTACAAATAAATATCTGAAAAGTGTGGTGTGCATTTGTATTCAGCCCCCCTTTACTCTGATGCCCCTAACTAAAATCTAGTGGAACTAATTGACTTCAGAAGTCACCTAACTAGTAAATAGAGTCCACCTGTCTGTAATTTAAGCTCAGTACAAATATAGCTGTTCTGTGAAGCCCTCAGAGGTTTGTTAGAGAACCAAAGTGAACAAACAGCGTCATGAAGGACAAGGAACACGGCAGACGGGTCAGGGATAAAGTTGTGGAGACGTTTAAAGCGGGGTTAGGTTATAAAAAATATCCCAAGCTTTTAACATCTCACTGAGCACTGTTCAATCCATCATCTGGAAATGGAAAGAGCCTTGTACACACGGTCGGACTTCAAACAAACTTTTTTGTGGATTTTTGTCCGAAGGGAGTTGGCGGTGAACGCCCATAGCATACACATGCTCGGACTTTTTCGGCAACAAACACAAACGTAGTGACGTTTCAACGTACTGACGACACTTCAAAAGAGGAAGTTCAATTCTCCGGTGTCACCCTTTGGGCTCCTTCTGCTAATCTCGAGTTAGTAGAAGTTTGGTCAGTGTTGATTTGCGATTTTCATTTTCACTAGAACACAAACCTTTTGTAAATACGTTTGTCATTTCTCTGTATCATCAGCAAAGCAGCTTTATTATTATCCCATTAAATAAAGAAGAAGAGAATGTGCGCTGCATTTCTAGATTTCATAACTTGCCGCGTCACGAATGGGATATCTCCATTACGAACGCTAGTTTTACAAGACAGAACGCTTCCGGCTGGTCCTTGCTTCTGAGCATGCGTGTTTGTACTTTGGACTAAAATCCGATGGATTTCTGTACACACGATAGGACTTTGCACTGTAGGACTTTTGTTGCCGAAAAGTTTGTCCGTTTGCAGAGCAAACTTTTGTCCGATGAAAACCGAAAAGTTTGTCCGATGGAGCGTACACATGGTAGGATTTTTTTGAAAACCTGTTCATTTTGAAGTTTGTTGTCAAAAAGTCCGACCGTGTGTATGGGGCTTTAGGCACAACTGCAAACCTACTAGGAAATTCCGACAACAATTGTCCGATGGAGCGTACAAACGGTTGGATTATCCGACAAAACCCTTCCATCACACATTTGTTGTCGGAAAATCCGATCGTGCGTACAAGGCTTTAGATTGTGGATGTCTGTAGATGCAGGTATTTTAGTGTTATGCCGCGTACACACTACCGGTTTTCATGACGAGAAAAATGCCATTTTTAAAAATGGTCATGAAAAACGGTGGTGTATGCTCCAGAGTATTTTTCTCGACGAGAAAAATGGCCGAATTTTTTTTAGAACCTGCTCTATTTTTCACGTCGTTCTTTTAACGTAGTGAAAAACGGTCGTGTGTATGCTTCTACGAGGGGAAAAAAAATGCGCATGCTCAGAATCAAGTGTAGCAGAACCTACCCCACTCTCTCTCTTTTGTTGGTTATATGGCTGTTCTCTAGGGGTACCTGGGAGAGAGAGGTAATACACACCACGGCCCATGTCCTCCGTAACTAAGAGGTGAAGGCCAGAAGATTGGGCTTTTGTGTAGGTGTCCTAGAGTCAAGTCCAGTCCTTCGTCCCTGACTCCTTTGCTTTAGTAACCCAAGTTCCACACAGTGAATAGGTACAACTCAGTTTTATTGCTTGGCAAGAAGAATAAAACTATCTCTTTTCTTTGGAAAATGGGGAACCGATCGAGGCACAATCCTTTCCCTTCTTGCTGCTGACCACTGTGCTGTCACCAGTGGTGAATAGTCACTGCCACTGACTAGGTAATATAGAACGTGAATTACCTTCGCTCACTTTGCTCCTGTCAGAGGAAGAAATCCGTCCAAGGGAGAAGTGGAGGCCTCTCCATCACCAGCGATGCTGCGCCGGACTCTCCGGAGAAGTTACTGCGCACCAGTCCTCACAAACTCCAAGGAGTTAGGGCCCCCTCAGATTCCTCCACCCTCGCGGAACTCAGTCGAAGGTACTGAGCTCCAGGCATCCGCCATAGTACCTCACCCCAGGCTAAAGGTGCCTGAGATGGACTCCATCTCCACTCCACCTAGGCCAAGGGCGCCTAGGCCTGGAACACCGGAACGCCAGCACCCAAGCTGAAGGTGCCTGGGTGCGGCCACGTCCTCCGACTCTGACCCCAAGGTCAGGGCGTCCGCCCCTTTATGACCTCTCCCTTTGCGTCACAGCGGGTTCCCCGCCCCGCTGTACCAGCTCCAGGGGAGGACAAAAAGGCACAGTCTTGCGGTGCGAGCCCAACCCCGACCCAAGGCAACAATGCCACCTTTAGGCCGGCGAGAACTTCACACCACCAGAGTCCTTCAAGACTCACAAAGGGAACCTTGAATTTCCTAACAATTAAGCACCCGGGTTACACTACCACCCAGATGCTCCCCCCAAATTCAAGTACCCGCTACACAAGTATGAGACGGGAGCGCTCGTTCTGGTAAAACTAGCGTTCATAATGGTGATAGCACATTCGTCACGCTGTAACAGACTGAAAAGCACGAATCGTCTCTCACCAAACTTTATTAACACGAGGATCAGCAAAAGCATCCCAAAGGGTGGCGCCATTCGAATGGAACTTCCCCTTTATAGTGCTCAAGCATTTTTTTTCACGAACGTGTGTATGCAAGGCAGGCTTGAGAGGAAACACGAAAAATCACGTCAACAACGTTTTTTCCCATGACATGAATAACGATTGTGTGTACGCGGCATTAGCGTGGACTTCTACTTTAATCAATTGAATTTGATTTGTCAGTTAAAGTAACGCAGTGGCAAAAAGCAAAAAATGGCTTGGTCATGAAGGGGGGGGGGGGGGTGAATCTTCCGGGGTTCAAGTGGTTAAACAGCAGTAGCATGGCACTGTGTAATCTCCTCCAGAGGGACACAACCTACATACACTTTCCAATGATCAAACAAGCAAAAAGGTCAATCGAGAGTCTGATCATTCTTGCAAGAGAAATATGACAAACCCCTGTATTGGGTTAAATCTTGCTCCACTTTTTTCCAAGCATAAACTTGTTTCTCTAACCAGCAATCCTAATAATTAAATTGCATGATTTTAAACATACAGAGCTTTTATTGTGCTATTCCCTCGCTGAATTAAATATGCAACACATAAGCTGAGTGTACATAAAATATACATTAGCGCCTGAATATGTGGGGGAGGAGATAAATTTAGCCTTGATGTGCTGCTTGTTGGGTTTTTCATTTGTTATTTCTGTCTGCATGTTACTTATCACAGGGGCTGGATGATGCTCTTTGTTCTCTGACTGTCTTACAACGCCCCTCTTCCTTGGCTGACACATCAGGTCCTGAGATAGATCTGTAGAGGAAATGCACAGCAGTTTTACAGGAAAGAATCTTAGGTAATTAGGGAAAGCATGACATATCCCACTTTTACCATGCAATCAACAAATCAATATTTGCTTCGAAAAATTGAGTTTTATTTATTTGAAGATTCTCAGTTTATTAAGAAAAAGGCCCGATGCACTTATTGCAGTGGCTTTAGTGAAGTTTATTACTGCTGCCTGCTCCAGTTCTGTAGCTAATATAAGCATTTTATTTCCTAAGAGATGCTGATTTTGAGAAAGAGAAATGGAAGATTGAACAAACAGGATGTGGTTATCAATCATTTTTCTGTATCTGAATGTAGAACGAAATGTCCATCTTTGCTTGCTAAATCCACCTTGTGGCTGCCTATAGGGTTGCCATCTTGTCCAGGATTCACCCGGACAGTTCGGGTTTTGAATAATGTGTCCGGGTTTCAGTCCACCTGAAACCTGGACACAATATTCAGACAGGAATGTAGCTCAGAACAGTGACTGATAGGAGGGTAAGGGGGCACTATGCACGCCATATTACCATTCTCTTTGGAGCGCCAAAAGGTGTCCTAGGTCTTTTACCATTCTATAGGGCAGGGGTCTCCAAACTTTTCAAACAAGGGCCACTTTATTGTCCTTCAGACTTTAGGAGGGCCGGATTGTGGCCAGCAGGGGCAGAAAATGTCACGGGCCCAGCATCAGTGAGAATAAATATGGCCTCAGGGTTGGTGGTCAATAGGAGGAGTATTCCCCCTATTAGTAGGAGGATTATTATCCCATCATTGGTATCCGTGGAAGATATAGTGCCCCATTGTTGGTGTCAGTGGGAGGAATAATGCCTCATATCATTGGAAGGAATTGTGCCCCAAGGGCCGGATTAAGGCTAGCAAAGGGCCACATCTGGCCCTCGGGCCGCAGTTTGGAGACCCCTGCTATAGAGTATGCTAAAAAAAAAATTTTTTTGCTGTGTGCCGCTAAAATGTTTCTAGTTTGGCTTGAAATAAAAAAGTGGCAATCCTAGCTGCCTTCCAACGTGGTGGGGTTGGCACTGCCCAACTTTCATGTCTATTACTGGGCGACACTGGTAGTTTCTGTATACTGGTAGTTTATGGGTCCTCGCTCTAACGCTGCTGAAAGTTTGGACGTCGCTTTCCTGGCCTCCTTAGCTGACCTCCGAAACATGATTTACAGAGCACCCAAAGAATACAATGTTGTTCCGGGACTGACACGTGCCACCTGGAGGGTGTGGGGGGGGGGCTGCCCATCGTCGTTTTCTACGTCCAAAACAGTGATCACCTGCTCGACCTCTATGGGGCAGTCCTTTTCTCCCCCAACTTCGTACCACTCCTGACCCTCAATTGTGGTCACGCAAGGGAAAAAAAACCATGGCAGATATCATGCCCTCAGGAACTCTTCTGTCTTTTGTGCAGCTTGCTGGGCTCAATTTCCTCAGTCGCTCCTCCAGGCTGACTCAATTGAGAAACTACTTGCACACTGTCCCTTTAATGCTTTTTTATTTTTTATCACTTTTATTCCTATTACAATGAATGTAAACATCCCTTATAATAGAAATAAGGATGACAGGTCCTCTTTATAGAGAGATCTAAGGTCAAAATGACCCAAAATCTTTCCTTTACCTTTAAAAGCAAAAGATAAAAAAAAAACTGTTTACTTTCACCCTGGACCAGAAGTGACATAATGATGTCGCTCCGGTCCTCCAAGGCCATAGAGGCGACCAAAGACAATCTAGTCTTTGATCGCCTCTGGGACCAGCCGGCCGCACCGCTGGATTGTTTCTCGGCGCACCGGTGAACAGGTAAGCCTAAGAAACAGCGGCGGGAGGGGGGAACTTCCCCTCTAGCTGCTTCTGAAAGCATTTCAGGGGCTCATAAGCCTCTCTAAAAGCTTTCATGAGAAAGACAGTTGGCTGGAAAAAAAAATACGGGGGTTAAGGCTGATAGCTTCAGCCATAATGCAGGTAAACCACTTCAAAGCTGCAACGTATATATATATATATATATATATATATATATATATATATATATATATGTAGCTACAGTACCTTCCCTGCTACTCAGGATTAATATTTGTTATTAAATGGGAATCCACTGGTTTTGTTACTTTGGGTCTGCAGCAATTACCTCCCACGAGTGGATCCTTCAGCTCCGTTGTCTAGGTACACCAATATCTTCCAGGAATAAGGCCAATGTCCACACATGAGTAAAACCTAATCAGTAAGGCTTTATTATTTTTCCGCTTTGAGTTAACTTGAAGAAAGCAAGAGCAGAAAAGCTGAAAGACGTAGGGGAAGGTTCAGGCACGCAACACTTAAATCCAGTATCTACACTCGTCGCCACTCAAGCCTGAGTGGGTATTGCTCACCCGGATAGTCCCTATGAGAGCAGTCCTAGCAGCGGGGATGGAGCACGGATGTCAGAGATGATGAATCCCCCTCTAGGCAGGTCTCCAGGCCTCTCACCGAGACAGCAGTACCGTCGCTAGTCTCCGCCAGGACTGTTCTTCCCCTGGAACTCCTTTCCTAAAGATGGGCCCCTACAAACGGGCAGCCTGGGATCTTTCTCTGAAGCGTACGCCCTAGTCAGCGGAGCTGGGCCTACAATGCAGCAACAGGGCCTCGGGCTGAAGGTGCCCAAGGCCTAAGCACACTAGCGCACCTTGTGCCATGCGGGCCACGAGGCACACTCACTGGACCAGAGGTCCCCCTGAACGCCTTGGGGTCCCCCTGGAATCGCCTCGCCCCAAATGGCGTCTGCCCCTTTTGTACCCTCTCCCAGCATGCACCACGGGTAGACCACGCCCACTGCACGGCTGCCGAGAGAGGACACCCAAGGTGCTGTGATACCCCCGTAGTCTAGCCCGTGCCGGCGGTGACAGTGCCACCTGCAGGCAAAGGAGAACAACTACTGCCAGGCAGTATCACACCCAGAACAGAACAAACAATTGAAACATAATTGGTCTGAGCCCAACTACTGGCTCAGACTGCCCTTAAATTTCCACATAGCGCCCCCAAATATTGGGGGGGCGCTACACACACATATATATATATATATATATATATATATATATATATATATATATATTGCGGTCTTGAAGTGGTGCGTGGAAATAAAAGGAAATCCCATACTTTGGGTTGTCACTAGAAAAGGAATAGATGGGATATCCTTCAATGGGGACACTTGTTCTGGTGACCCTGAAGACAACCAGAGAGTCGGTCACTTAGGAGGGATTTCCTCTCGCTTCCTGTTTTAGAAGTCGGACAGGAAGTGAAGGAAAGTCTCCACACTGAGACACAGATGGCAAACTAAAAATTACAAGGTCTATAACTCTCCCTACACACGGCTTGCTTTTTTTTTATCATTCAGACAGCGGGCTGAACGAAAAAAAGAACTAACAGATTCCCGCATCCACGGTGGATGTGGATGTAGGAAACCAACCCCCCCGGTGGGACATTGCCATACACTGATCATTGCTGTAGCTAATTGGCTGCAAGCTGCTGATCTGAGATTTTCAGGAGTTTCCATTTGATAGAAGCTGATAGTAAGATCAGCTTCTGTTGAACAGAGATGGCTGCACTAAATTTCAATCTGTGTGTACCCTGCTTTACTTTATTCAAAATGAAAAACAAAACGTCTTACCTTTACTTCTACTTTAGGCTCGGTTCACACTGGTGTAATGCCGGAAACCCTGCGATTTCTCTACCGCATCGCACCTGAATCACAGGCAGTTCACACTGACATCTGTGAACCGCTGCGGTTGTCAATGTAAAGTTAATGACACCCCCAAATCGGTTCGTAGATCGCAGTGCGAACTGTGAAATCGGACAAGAATCAGATTGCATGGATGTGAACACCCATGTGATCCGATTCCAGTGCGGACCAAAAAAAGGGTCCTGCATCCTTTTGGTGTGATAGCGATGCAATTTTGGCCATACAGTTTGTATGGCTGAATTTTCATTGCACAGACATCGCATGTGATCGGCACAAGAATGCGGTGCGAATCACATGCGATGTCTGGCATCAGACTTGTGTGAACCCAGCATTAATCTCCATTACATGTGGGATGATTGGATTAGTAGGTTACACCAGATGAATGACATTGTTTTGCTTCACGTTCATAGCACAGGAAAAGACAAGGACACTGCAAAATCAACAGCCAATTTCAATACTTGGTAAAAAATATTCTTAACCAAAAAAATGAAGACCTAATGCAGCCACCATATTTAGGGCCCGATTCACACTCCGTGTAACGGGAACTCCAATTTGCATTTGTTTTCGGTGATTTTCACGCGATTCTGCGTGTCACTCATAGGGCAGCACATTCACTTCAATGGGCTGCCCTATGCGAGTTTGTCAACCATAAGAAGCTTGTGCTCCTTTTTGGGCAACAAGCATCACGCGTTTTTTTAAAGTCGCATTTTGCCACTATTGAAGTGCAATTGCAGAAAAATTGCACCGCATTTGGGTTGCCATTTAGAATAAATGACACCCAAATGCGCTTTGCACCCATTGCCCCACAATTAGAATTTGTGGCCAGAATCATGTCGATTCCGCCCCTGATTCCAAATCGCCAAGTGTGAATGAGGCCTAACGAATTTTAAACTGCATTACACAGAATTACAGTTTTGTGCTTGAGTTTAGTTATCATTTTGGCCTCACATATCTGGGTCTCCTGCTCTGTATGTTGGATTCACAATTTTGCTGCTATGGGTGTGTCTGCCACAAGAAAAATGATAATGATTAATTTATTAATCTTAATAATCTCATGATTGTGTCCACTATAAATGAGCATACTGTAATTGAGCAAGAATTTTCTCCTAGTCTCATCTCATGCTTCGCAGTGCTGAGCTTGTAACTCAGAGTGGTAGACCACCCACCCCTCTGTTTCCCTGATTGACTGCTCATATGTCTACCACAGAGAGAAGACATCTCCTGGGAGCGACGTTGGCTGGCAGATGGTCTCCATTTAGGCAACATGCACTTTTCAAAGAATTCATTTAGATGATAGAAACATTTGGCACAGTGCAGCAGAGAACACTGTAGCGGCGGTTAATGGATATATCTGGTGATCATTCCCTAATAATAGTATTTTTGTAGCAAGGCTAGCACTCTATAATCAGTCTATGCACATAGGTCAGTTTCAGGGCTTTCCTGACCATTTATGTTTTGCCGCAAAAGTATAGCAGCCAGTTTTCCTGCAACGCCGTACAGCCAGCTTACACACAAATATGAACTTTCAGATTTCTGGCTATTTTGCTCGCTATCTCTGTCTGTTTCACTCACAGAGAGGAACACGCTTACACAACTTTCCAACCTTAGGCAGACGCTTCCTGTCTTTTATGGTCTACCCACCTGTGACATCTGCAAGGTGGAAATCCTGACCTAGAGTGGAACCCAACCTCGCTCCACCAGGCCAGACTCCAGAGTCCAAATCACAGACTTCCTGCCTGATCAACACATTGTCATCCTCTCAAGCTTTTCTTTTTTTTTTTCGCTTTATTTTATTAAGTAGTAACTCCACTTTTAATAAGATTTATAAAAAAAAAAAAAAAAGAAAAAAATCAGATTCCTACCTTTTTTGTTGCTCAGAAGAAGTAGTTATTTGTTTTACTTTGTCCTTTGATGACTGAATCTGAATGGGAGGATCTGGTTCATTATAATCACCTGGTGTGCTCTCAGTGTTTTGATGAGAAAAGCACAAGGGTCTGCATCTCCTTGGAAGTATTTATTAGGGATGCACAGATCGTCTGCCGAAAATTATCATCTGAAAATAGAGTTATTAGTGATAGAAAACAAAAAGGTGCCGATAATGGCATGCTGAGTCCCATTAACTTGAATGCAAAATCGCATCCCATAGACTTTAATGCAAAAACGCCCCCTTAGTGACATCAATGCAAAATCACGCCCCATAGACTTCAATGCAAAAGTGCCCCCTAGTGACTTTAATGCAAAAATCGCATCCCGTAGACTTCAATGCAAAATCACTTCTTATAGACGTCAATGCAAAAATGCCCCCTCGTGACTTCAGTGCAAAGTCGCATCCCATAGACTTCAATGCAAAATAGCTTCTTATAGGCTTCAATGCAAAAACTTCCCCTAGTGACATCAGTGCAAAATCACGTCCCGTAGAGTTCAATGCAAAATAGCTTCTTATAGACTTCAATGCAAAAATGCCCCCTAGTCACATCAGTGCAAAATCGTGTCCCATAGACTTCAATGCAAAATCACGTCTCAAAGACTTCAATGCAAAAATACCCCTTAGCAACGTCAATGCAAAATCGGTCCCTCTTAACTTCAATGCAAAGTCACGTCCCATTGACTTCAATGCAGAAACGCCCCTTAGAGTTCAATGCAAAAACGCAACCACATTAAGGCTGAGTTCACACCTGTGAGTTGCGTTTTTGAGCTTGGAGTCTTTGCCAAGTTCGCAATCAGTCGTTCAGCGGTTCCTTTGCGTTTTTAGCTTGCCGACCTGGGAAGTCTCGCCGCTGTTATCATGAGGGGGAACTCCACGCCAAATTTTAAATAAAAAACCGGCATGGGTTCCCCTCCAGGAGCATACCAGGCCCTTAGGTCTGGTATGGACTTTAACGGGAACCCCTTTGCCGACTCCCCCTACTCCAAAGCACCCTGCCCCCATGTTGATGAGGACAGGGCCTCTTCCCGACAACCTTGGCCGTTGGTTGTCGGGGTATGCGGGCGGGGGGCTTATCGGAATCCAGGAGCCCCCTTTGATAAGGGGGCCCCCAGATCCCGGCCCCCCACCCTATTTGAATAAGTATGGGGTACATCGTACCCCTACCCATTCACCTGGTGGAAAAAAAATGGCAATAAAAACACTACACAGGTTTTTAAAGTAATTTATTAGGCAGCTCCGGGGGTCTACTTCCAACTTCGGGGGTCCTCTTCCAACTTCGGGGGTCTCCGGTGTCGTCTCCACGCTCTCTGGTTCTTCTCTTGCTCTCCGGTTCTTTCTTCCTTCTGCCGGGCCTCCGCTATCTTCTTCCAGCTCTTTTGCTAGCGAGGGCCCGGTCTTCTTCGTTGCCCTACTCCCTCTTCTCTCCTAGAGATGTTGACTCGTCGCTGTCTCCGGCTGTAATGCCGTGTGCGCGGAGCGCATTCACTTATATAGGCATGGACGTGGTCACCGGGTGATGCCACCCAATGACCCCGCCCCCATATGATGTCACAGTCCCGGGGAATGATGGGACTGTGACGTCATATGGGGGCGGGGTCACTGGGTAGCATTACCCGGTGACCACGCCCATGCTATTGCAGAGGATGCCTAAAAGACTTCTGGAAAAAACAGTGAGCCTATCACACAAGCGGGAAATTACATTTCTGGGGATGGGGGTGTTCTGTTTTGAGTGCCCCAGGTTTCCCTATTGCCTTGTATTTGACAGAAAATGAGAGCAGCTGCATACCTAAAAAAGGAGAGGTAATGTTTAACAATAAATTACAACATGGCTTGTGTAGTAATTGGATATTCTATATATTTTTTTTTTATTTACTATACGTTACCATTTAGAGCCCATTCACACAGGGACGACTTTGGATCTGACTTCAAGTCGCCCCGCATGAGAAAATCAATGTAAGTGAATGGAGCCGTCTTAAAGCGGAGCTCCACCCTAAAGTGGAACTTCCACTCATCGGATTCCTCCCCCCCTCCAGTGCCACAATTGGCACTTTTCAGCGGGGAGGGGGGTGCAGATACCTAAGACAGGTATTTGCACCCACTTCCATGCATACAGTCTGCGGGTAGACTGCGGGTAGTGCGTCACTTCCCGGCCCCCCCCCCCCCTTTGTGTTCTGGGAAACACACGGCTCCCAGAACACAATGGTGACCAGTGAAAGACGCGCTGCTCGCGCATGCGCAGTAGGGAACCGGGAAGTGAAGCCCCAACGCTTCATTTCCTGATTCCCTCACCCATGATAGCGGTGGGAGAGCCGAGAGACGAGCAATCGCTCGTCTTCTGCTACCGACGTCACTGGACTCCAGGACAGGTAAGTGTCCTAATATTAAAAGTCAGCAGCTGCAGTATTTGTAGCTGCTGGCTTTTAATATTTTTTTTACGGCGGAGCTACGCTTTTATGCACACTACTGCAGTCGCTCCGACTTCAGAAAAGGTTCCTGTACTACTTCAATCCGACTTCTAGGCGACTTGTAGGCAACTTGTATCCATTGATTTCAATGGAAGTCGCCTCAGAAGTCGGATCACTGTCTTAAAGGGGGGTTCCACCCGCAATTTTTATTTTTATTTTTAAAGTCAGCAGCTACAAACACTGTAGCTGCTGACTTTTAATAAAGGACACTTACCTGTCCTACTTGCCCGTGATGTCAGCCCCCCGAGGCCGATCCCTCGATCCTGGCAGCTCCCGGCGCCGCCATCCTCAGTAAGGGAAACAGGCAGTGAAGCCGTGCCGCTTCACTGCCCGTTTCCTACTGCGCATGCGCGAGTCTCGCATTGTTTTCTGAATGGGCGGCTGCTCTCTGGGATACACACAGTTCCCAGAAGGCAGCGCGCCCCATTCACCAGAAGACAAGGCAAGGAGGATGCGGAAGAAGACCAGCCGCGGATAAGGAAGAGGCAGATTAGGGACTTCCGCATAGCAACCGGTATTTCTGGTGAGTAAATTTTTTTATTTTATTTTTTCTATTTTTTTGCAAGTTTTTTGTGATTTTTTTTCTTTAGGGTGGAACTCCACTTTAACAGAAACAACAATACAGGAAGAGAACATACTTTGCTCAGGCAAACCCCTCCCTCCCCCTCCCTCCCACAGAGCTGATTCTTGTTTGTTTGGCCATTGGAAAGCCAACTTGAAGTTACCTTGTAAGTTGCCTCATGTCACGTCGTGTTGCCCCTGTGTGAATGGAGTCTCAAGCACCCAAGCCTGGGTGGCAAAGAAGATCATGGGCTATGAAAATGGTCATAGATAAACAAATAAGTTATCCAGTGAAGAAAATATTCTGTAACTGCTCATACTCATATTGTTAAGCAGCAATAGACAATTATAAATCCCATTACACTTGAATCAATTGTTTTTCCATGCCTAGCTTTTTGAAAAGGACCAGTCCACACTGATATTTTAGTTATGGGTGATTAGAATGGGCCAGTGCGTCATTGGAATGACCAGAGAACTTTTATTTTATTAATAATAATGTACAGCTGATGTACCAAGAGGTGAAGTTGTGAAGATGTTCCCAAGCTAAATGCTAGCCGTGCAGAGGCTCTGGGTATTTGGCTGATGCAATTACCATCAGATGATTGCTTAGGTTAAAGTGGTTGTAAAGGCAGAAGGTTTACTCTGCATTAAGGTACATAAACGTCTGTGTTCAACTCCACCTCTCTCTCTCTGGTGTCAGTGGGAGAACTGGTGCCCCATTGCTGGTGTCAATGGGAGAAATAGTGCCCCATTGCCACTGTCAGTTGGTAGAATAGTGTCTCGTATCAGAGGGAGGAATAGTGCCCCAAGGGCCGGATAAAGGCAAGCAAAGGGCCATATCCGGCCCTTGGGCCACCGTTTTGAGACCACTGCTATGGGCACTTCTGGTGCTGCTGACCGTAACAGCTACCGACGAGGGGCTCCTCCTCTTTATCGCAGAAAGTCCCTTTCCATGGGGGCACCCATGCGGGTTCGCTCCCGAGTCAAGCTGTTGCGTCCATTGACACAGACAGCGGGACTCTGCCCCATCCCCCGCTCCCGTGTCACTGAATTAGATTGACAATAGCTGGAGCCAATGGCTCCAACTACTATCAATCGGTCCAATGACTCGGGCACAACACTGGATTGGATCAGACTCAGGTAAGAAAAAGTCGGGTCTGGTGGGGAGCTGCAGCAGAGAAGGTTTTTCACCTTAAAGTGATTGTAAAGTCTCGTTTTTTTCTTTAAAAATAACACACATGTCATACTTACCTGCCCTGTGTAATTGATTTGCACAGAGCAGCCAGATCCTCTTCTACTGGGGTCCCTCTTCGGTGCTTCTGGCCCCTCCCTCCCGTTGAGTGCCCCCACAGCAAGCAGCTTGCTATGGGGGCACCCGAGCAAAGTCACTGCTCCCTGTGTCAATACAGACATGGAGTTCCGGCCCGGCCCCCTTTCTCTCCTCATTGGCTGACTGACTTTGACAGCAGTGGGAGCCAATGGCGCTGTGCTGCTGTCTCAGCCAATGAGGAGGGGAGTCCCGGGCAGCCAAGATACACTCCTACAACATCGCTGGATCTAGAGGGACCTCAGGTAAGTATTAGGGGGGCTGGGGCTGCTGCACACAGAAGGCATATCCTAGTGCATAGAATGCTTTAGGATATAAAAAAAAAAAAACTTCTGCCTTTTCAATCACTTTAAAAAGTGGATGTAAACCCCCCATATACACAGTGAAGTGAACAGCCTCAGATGATACACAGAGATGAAACCAATCTCCCTACATACGTTTTACATGTATATCTTCTGTCTTCAGCTTTATATATTCTTTAGAAAGTTCAGATCGTGTTACAGATTTTCTCTTCCTGGTTAGCACTGCAGTGAAGCCTGGGCATACAGCAAGGACAGCTAATTGAAGGAAAAGCACACACCCCCTCTCCTCATAGGTAGAGACTTTTAAAACTGTTCCTTGAATAGTTCAGCTCGCTCAGTGGCGGCTGGTGCTCAAATTTTTTTGGGGGGGCGCAAACAAACTGAAAAAAAAAAATCATCAATTGCCGCCACTGTGCCCATTAAACGCAGCCACTGTGCCCAAACGCCACTAGTTTGTCCCCAAATGCAGACAGTTTCCCCCCCATATACAGCCAGTTTCTCCCCCATATGCAGCCAGTTTCACCCCCAATATACAGCCAGTTTCTCCCCCATATGCAGCCAGTTTCTCCCCCATAATGCAGCCAGTTTCTCCCCCATATGCAGCCAGTTTCTCCCCCATATGCAGCCAGTTTCTCCCCCATATGCAGCCAGTTTCTCCCCCATATGCAGCCAGTTTCTCCCCCAATATACAGCCAGTTTCTCCCCCATATGCAGCCAGTTTCTCCCCCATAATGCAGCCAGTTTCTCCCCCATATGCAGCCAGTTTCTCCCCCATATGCAGCCAGTTTCTCCCCCATATGCAGCCAGTTTCTCCCCCATATGCAGCCAGTTTCTCCCCCATATGCAGCCAGTTTCTCCCCCATATGCAGCCAGTTTCTCCCCCATAATGCAGCCAGTTTCTCCCCCATAATGCAGCCAGTTTCTCCCCCATAATGCAGCCAGTTTCTCCCCCATAATGCAGCCAGTTTCTCCCCCATATGCAGCCAGTTTCTCCCCCATATGCAGCCAGTTTCTCCCCCATATGCAGCCAGTTTCTCCCCCATATGCAGCCAGTTTGTCCTCATAATACAGCCAGTTTGTCCCCCCCCCCAGCCCTGCACTTACCTTCCTCGAGTCAGCGCCGTCCTTCTTCCGTCCTCGATGTCTTCTCCCGCCCTCGATGTCACTTCAGCCAATCAGGTTACCGGTAACCAGACCCGGTGAACCTGATTGGCCAGGGAACGCACCCCTGTGCGTCCTCTCATTAGATATTTAGAAGCCGATTACAGCCCTCAGGCTGTAGTCGGGAAGCCTATCAGAGCCTGCTGGCTCTGATAGGCACTTCTAAAGGCCAATCAGACGCTGTGATTCAGATGGCCGGCGCTCAAGGGGCCGGCTATCTGAATAGTGGGCGGCAGCAATACATAGGTTCATGCAATGCATGAACCTATGTATTGTTGGGGTGAGTGACGGCCGGGCGCAGAAGCGAGCGGTTGCGGCGCCTCTGCGCCCACTATGGTCGTGCCGCCATGTGTGAAAAAAAGACATTAAAAAAATAAAAAAAAAAACTCTTAAAGGGCCCGTTTTTTTTTTTTTTTTTGGTGACCACAGGAGGGGGGGGGGGGGGGGGGGCGGCGCCCGGGCGCCCCCTATGGACGGGCTGCCACTGAGCTCGCTGCTAATCTATTCATAGCATCCTCCCTGACACAAAACCCAGGCTGGTTTTATCTTCTGTGTTGGAGAACTTGTCAGAAGTCATCAGGCCGATAACAGAAGAACGGTGCAGCAGAAAGCTACGGGACATCGGACTTTGAAGAGAAATTAGAAAACACTGCAGATTAGGGATCGACCGATTATCCGTTAGGCCAATGTACAGAATATCAGCAGACAATATTGGCTTTCGGCCTGAGAGGTTGCGAAATATCGGTATCGTATCGGTACCCAAAAAACGATATCAGTCGATCCCTACTGCAGATATATGTGCCCAGCTCAAATTTCATGAATCAGGTCTACATCCACTTTAATGCATAGAATGCATTAAGGTGAAAAACCTTGTGGCTTTACAATCACTTTAACAAGATATATATATATATATATCTTTATACGTATATCTTTTATTCATTTAATTCCAAGTATCTGTGAAAAAAGATAGATATTCCAATCTTTCTAATTCCACAGGTACCCATCCACGTGGTATTTGTGATATATCACATCAAAGAAAATGGAAAGCCACATGTACAGTAGGTTCTCCTGTTTTTTTTTGAGAGCAACAAATATGTGCTCCTGTTTTTGGAGAGCATCCGAGGCGTACCACCTACGTTGTACAGTAATACCTTGGATTACAAGCATAGTTTGTTCCAGAAGCATGCTTGTAATCCAAAGCACTCGTATATCAAAACAAGTTTCCCCATAAGAAATAATGGAAACTCAGATGATTCGTTCCACAACCACTGCTGGTGTATGCAGTACTGTATGTGGCCAGAGGTGCGAGGGCTCTGGTGACACGCAGAGACACTCAGGAACTGTTCACACTTTTGGGCGCTCCGACACACGTTATGGCCGCCCCAGCCAGCTGGGAGTGTCTCCGAGTGTCTGAGCGTCTCCGACTTCTTCAGGAAGCGCTGGAAGCCTCCAGCGCCCCTGGACCTCTGGCCACATATGATAATATATACACCAGTGCTTGAGTCCTGCTCTTCTTGCGAGACAGCGCTTGCAAATTAGGTCAGGATTTAAAAAATATATAACTCATCCTGCGAAACTCTCGTATACCGCGTTACTCGCAAACCAAGGTATCACTGTATATATTTTAGAGGCCACATAGGCAATGCACTTCATGAATCACATGGATACACATGATAGAAATTATTACATTTTTTTTATATTTTCCTGTAACCTGTGAACTAAATTCTAATTTTATTTTCTGAAAAACTCTATAGTATGCAAAGCTAGTGAAGAGAACAATGCCACAGGTTACAGGAGAATGTTTTAAAACAAAATAATTTCAATCTTGATTATCTACCCATGTGTAAATAGAAGGACTTTAACCTCTTGTCACATGATTTTATTCTGCACATCCTCAGAGTACACTAAAGCTAATTAGATGCACAAAGTAAAGGCCAGGGTAAAAGATTTAGATACTCTGCATGTAGGACTCTGTGCAATGATTTGGCTGAAATCCCGAAGTGTAATTTCCCCTTGGTAAAATTGCTAAAAGATCCAATTAAAGTAGAAGAGGATGAAGGACACAAGGCAGTAGAGACAGACCTTAAGATGTAACTTTTCCAGGGAAAACCCCTGGGCTGTGATTGCTGAACCACTTCTCATAAATATTCTATTAAAGGTAACTTCATTATTGGTCACTGAAATAAATTATTTTAAATAAATATTACCTCTATTTATTCCATATACGTGTTAACTTGTCTATTCCTATAGTTAGCTAGTCTATTAAAACTCTGATAATGTTACTGTTGATAGTA
The DNA here is from genome assembly GCA_029206835.1 of Rana muscosa. NCBI lineage: Eukaryota > Metazoa > Chordata > Amphibia > Anura > Ranidae > Rana > Rana muscosa. The sequence continues at coordinate 143,696,146 of CM055116.1, forward strand.
CAATGATATAAGGTTAGCTTTGAAAACAAACGCACTGCTTAGTAAAACAACGTCTTATTTATTTCCCAAGAAAATAGGAAATTCTAACATAAAAACACTAAAGGAAAATATTACAAAGCATATAACAAAAGATCATGATCAATGATACTTAACGTAAGGCAGTCCCCTAGATATTGTCTTGTCAGCTGGGCTCAAAATGGCAAGAGAGGGCCATGAGGCATGAGAGCCATCAGGCAAGAGAGCGATTTCCCTTCTGTGTGCACTTTTAAACTGCATTCAGACCCCCTCATACACCACACCCCACTAGCCTCCTGTCCAATGGGATATTGCCAACAGGCAGTCCTTTTAATATATAATTTCTCTGTCCATCCTCTAGGCATCCTGCTGTATTGTCCTCTAGGGGCAGTATTCGTCCATGAATAATCGCTATGTGACCTGGGTCATCTTCAGTGTTAGCTGGCCATTTGATCTTCTGTAACTCAACTTCATCAATCATCTCTCTTTGAAGCTTGCTTGCAGAGTGTTAATCAAGGATTTCAATCTTATCACATCAGTTAATCTAGCGCCAAGCTTTTGTTCTCATACTCCTCCTGCCAGGGGCATGAATCGACACCCTGCTGGCTGGTTGAATCAACCAGAAAGAAAACTCCAGAAATATGATATTAAACCATGTTGCCTTCCAACAGTCAAGCCCTGTACACACGATCGGTTTAACCAATGAAAACCGTCCGATGGATTGTTTTCATCAGACAAACCGATCGTGTATGGGACCCATCGGTCTATTTTCCATCGGTTTTAAAAAATAGAACATGTTTTAAATTTTTCCGATGGATAAAAAACCGATCGAAAACTCTGATCGTCTATGGGCAAGTCCATCGGATAAAAAACCCACGCATGCTCAGAATCAAGTCGACGCATGCTCAGAAGCATTGAACTTCATTTTTCTCGGCTCATCTGAGTGTTTTACGTCACCGCGTTTGGAACGGTCGGTTTTTTGACTGATGGTGTGTAGGCAAGACTGATGGAAGTCAGCTTCATCGGATTTCCGATGGACAAAACCATCGGATTAGAATCCAAAGGATATCCGATCGTGTGTACGAGGCTTTACACTTCCATCATTCTGAACTGTGGGCCTCTTTTTAAAATAATAATAAAAGATAACAGTTACCGATTGCTGCCAGTCTGACCATTGCTTTCATTGCCTTACCTGTACCAGAATAGTGGTAGTAGGATTATTATAACAATACAATACAATTACTGCATGAATATTTTGTGCTCATATTTACTTTCTCTTTTGCAGGCTGATCTTTGGCACTCTTTATCCTGCCTATTATTCCTACAAGGCTGTTAAGTCCAAAGACATAAAAGAATATGTAAGTGTTCATTTTATTAATATAATTTCACATTATTCTGTGATTGGCATTAGGGTTGCCTCAGTAATGACAAGAAGATAATTACAGAATCCATTTGTACATGAATCATGTTCTTCTGTAATGGGCTTATTCCATAAGAGCAAGTGCAGTAACACATGGCAGATAATCAGCAGTCATATTCTTTGATCTAATGCTGGCCATACACTATACGAAAAATCGCCTGAAATTCGGTCATTTGGCCAGTTAATGGGTACAAAATCGATAATCATTGGGACTTTTTTGAGCCGAAAAAACGAAGGACAAGTTTGGAAATTTTCTGCCAAACGAACGATAAATTGAAAGATTAATGTGTTTCCCGTCCGAACTGTTTGCACTAGGTATATGTAAAAAAACAAACAATTTTTTTTTTTTAATTTGTGAGGTCAGGCACTGATGTTGGACGAAAAGGCCTGGTTCGCAGTCTCCACCCTAATTCATCTCACAGGTGTTCTATCAGGTTGATGTCAGGACTCTGTTCAGGCCAGTCAAGTTTCTCTACCCCAAACTCGCTCATCCATGTCTTTATGGATTATTTTTTTTGTGCACTGGTCCAAATTATTTGGTGGAGGGGGGTTATGGTGTGGGGTTGTTTTTCAGATGTTGGGCCCCTTAGTTCCAGTGAAGGGAACTCTAAAGGCGTCAGCATACCAAGACATTTTGGACAATTTCATGCTCCAAACTTTGTGGGAACAGTTCGAGGATGGCCCCTTTCTGTTCCAACATGACTGCACACCAGTGCACAAAGCAAGGTTCATTAAGACATGGATGAGTGAATTTGGGGTGGAGGAGCATGACTGGCCTGCACAGAGTCCTGACCTCACCCTGATAGCACACCATTGGGATTAATTAGAGTGGAGACTGCAAGCCAAGCCTTCTCAACCACATCAGTGCCCGACCTCACAAATGCGCTTCTGGAAGAATGGTCAAACACTCCCATAGACACTCCTAAACCTTGTGGATAGCCTTTCCAAAAGAGTTCAAGCTGTTAAAGCTGCAATGGGTGGGCCAACTCAATATTGAACCCTACGGACTAAGACTGGGATGCCATTAAAGTTCATGTGCGTGTAAAGGCAGGTGTCCCAATACTTTTGACAATATAGTGTATAATCCCATTGGGATATATCATCCCTAATAAAGTGCAAGACCAAAATATTCATGTAACAAAAGAGACATTAAATATATCTCCAATGGTTTTACAAAGAAAAAAACATCATTAAAAATAATCATACATCTTTATTCATACATAATAAAAATACATGTAGCGGGGTGTTCCCCTTTAATCAGAGACAGGAAATTCCAGAGAGAGAGGAGTCGGGGGGAAGGAATATAAGGAGGGGGCGAGGCCTAACTCTTTCTCTTTGGACACGGGGAGGCAGAGAGAGAGACACCTGTGCGGATCTGTGCTGCTCCAGGCCTGAAGCCTGGGGCCTGTGGAGCGAACCAAAGAGCCTTCCACCCCTTTGCGAGCCTGGGTGGCATCCAGACTCATCTCGTCGAAAGTTGTCTGGATCGGGGATCCGATCTCAGAAGCCGCTGTGGACGAGGACCGACACAGCCGGTGGAGGTTCCGGACTGAGGGAAGTGTTCCGGAGTGGTGAGCGAGCGAAAGCTCATCTTTAAACTGTTACTTTTATACTTTGTGCCTACTAGACTTCCGAGGCCTAACACCTCCGGTGAGGGAGAATTACCCCCCCCCCCCTATTGGATTACAAATACATGGTTTTAAATACTTCAAGTGCACCACCTTTACAGATCCTGTGCCGGTGAAGATTTGTGTTTCTTCTAAGACTGAGTTTCATGGTTAGGGATCAGGCCTGATCCGTTAGATAGTTATAAGTTAGTTATCACACCACAGGGTGTTTAGGTAACGGTCGCCCCACGTGGCGTTCCGTCCCCTTTCCATTGCTGGTACACACACACACAGTATTGTGATTTATAACTGCAGGGACCTGCTTATGTGTTTGTGAACCAAATGTTACATGCATGTTATCCCCTTTTTATCTTACCACTAGCAGTAAAGTCAGTTATTATTTACAACATTGTCTATGAGTCTGAGTTATCAATCCACACACCCACATTTAAAGCATAAGTGATTGTTTATGTGAAATTGCTGTGGGTTAACTGTGCCAGAGCGGGTAGAGCAGATTGCCGGGGGGTTGGGGAAGCTGTACTCAGGGCCCAAATCAAAACTTGCGGCTCTCTTAAGTTGAGGGTATCGCTACACGTGGGGGCTCGTAAATCCGGGATTACTGAGACAGCGGTGAGAGCCCGCCAAGACTTACCGGCATGGACCCGAAAGACATCAGAACGTGGTGTGAAGTAACTAAGACAGATCCAAGCCAGTCAGTGGTCATTAACATTCCGGGTCAGGAATGGTCGACCGAAACGGTGGAAGGGTTAATGAAGTCAGACCCAGGCACCTCACACCAGTATACGCTAGTGGAATATTCAGATGGGAAGCCAGAGGCTTGTAAATGCAAATATGCGCAGATGCCGGATAACAGATCTTATAGTCTGGCGCACGCTACTAAGAAAGAGCTATCACCAACGGGATCACCGCAAGTTGCGGCCCGTACCCCGCCAGAGAGGAAAGACGGAGCGACACCTCCGGTGACGCCTGCACCTGCCACGGCCATATCACCCGAACTGATAAAGGCGTTAGGGGATCTACTAACAAACTGTCAGAAGACAAGCACAGTGCACGTAGAGACTAGCTACCGGAGACTAAAAACATTCTCGGGGGAGCTCCCCGTCCCTGCGGGAGAGGAAGATTTTGACACTTGGGTGGAACAGGCATTACAAGCAGTAGAGGCATGGGAGGTGCCTGAAGCACAGAAAAGACAACGAGTTTTAGAAAGTTTGAAAGGTGCCGCGGCAGAAGCGGTGAAGAGCTTCCGTTTTGGAAATGCAAACTGTACAGCTCAAGATTGTCTGGCCATGCTGCAGGAAGAGTTTGGACAGCTGGAGAAGGTGACAGAGATGGTCTACCAATTTGAACATACTTTCCAGCAGTCGAATGAGAAACTGTCAGAGTATGTTAGAAGGTTGAACAGGCTGTTATGCAAGATCGTCCTGAAGAAGGGAATGCTGCCTAAAGATGCAGATGAAGCACAAATGAAGCAGATCATGAGGGGAGCGCGGCGCTCAGACCCAGTCTGGCTGCACCTGAAAACCTCAGGAGGAGGAATGTCACTAACCTACTCTGATCTAATAAAAATTATTAGGGACGGAGAGGCGCTGCAGAGAGATCAGCAGGTGGCCAGGGTGAAGGTCACCCCTGTACCAGTGTTGGTCAGTTCAGTCAAGAGCCCGGAAAGAGATGCAGAAGTCGACACTTTGAAATCACAAATGTCCCAAGTGTTGAAGATGCTGACCTCTTTGATGGAGAAAGATCAAAGAAGAGCAGAGAAACCAAGTCCAAGAAAGGAGTTGTTCCCGAATACCTCAGAACCAGCCTCCATTCAGGACCGAGAAGAGATGCTATGCTACAACTGCGGGGGCAGTGGCCACTTTGCCAGTAGGTGTTCCAGTCCCAAGAAGAAGAAAATGGATAATCGCCAGCCGGCGGGAAACTCCAGAGGGCCCCGGTGAGGGAGTCAACCGGGTGCCCATCTCTTTCAGTGAGCTCCAAACTGAATGGAAGGAAGCAAAAGAGAGGGGACAAGACCCCTCAGAAGGAATCTAGGGTCTCTCAACCAAGATACACACCAGAGAAAGGGGACAAGACCCCTCAGAAGAAATTTAGCACTCCCAAGAAGGAATGTCTACAACCAAGAGACAATAACATCCCTCAGCGGGTTTGTACTCCCATTAGGGTGGGGAAGGTCAATGCATACCGGGCTCAAGAGAGAATAAAGTCAAAAACAAACTGGATGAAGACAAGTCCTCAGAAGAAAGTGACCTCAACCCGGCCGTACCCAGAAGAATTGGTCGGCCCGTCCCCCACTGTATCTATCCAGGTGGAAGAAGTATATACAAAGGCCCTCCTGGACACTGGAGCTCAAGTGACTTTGTTGTACAGAGACTTCTACGATAGGCACTTAAGCCATTTGCCTATACAGAAGATAGAAGAACTGGAGATATGGGGCCTGGGAACGCAGAGGTTCCCCTATGATGGTTATCTGCCCATAAAGCTGACATTCGACCCCTCTGTGGCTGGGAAGACAGAAGTGTTCGACACCCTGGCAGTTGTGTGTCCTAGACCACCCGGGGCCAGCAAGATGTCCCTCATCATAGGCACCAATACGGATCTAGTGAGAAGACTTCTGACCCCCCTGGTGAAGATGAGGAGCCATCAAGATCCAAACATCCATCCCATGCTGAAGACAGCCTACCAACGGTTAGTGTTGGAGCAGAAGACCCCAGGAGAGGGGATAGGGAAGGTGTGGAGACTGGGGAGAGAAGGAGTGGTGCTGCAGCCCGGACAGGTGGCTTGCCTCAGGGCCACTGTGAAGCTCACCTGGAAGCAGCCTGGTCCCTTTGTCATGCTGGAATCCGACCCAAGGGAAGATCACTCAGGCCTGGAAGTGATACCGGAAGTGATTCCAATCAAGGCCCTGAAGAAAGCCAGGGGAAGAGTCCCGGTGAGTGTGAGGAACTCTACAGAAAGGGCCATAGAGATCCCTGCCCGGATGCTGTTGGGACAGGTGAGTCCTGCTGTCCCAGTCAGCTGGTCAGAAGTAAAGGGGACGGGTGAAGAAGGAGATGTTTGGGAAAAACTTTCCATGGAGAACCCGAATTTACCTGGAGCCTGGAAAGAGAGAGCCAAGGCCCAGCTGACTAGATGGGAGAAGATTTTCTCCAAAGATGAGTTCGATGTGGGGTGTGCGAGGAGTGCTACCCACCGCATCCGCCTGCAAGAAGACAAACCGTTCAGGGAGAGAGTCAGGCGGGTTCCGCTGGCAGATCTGGAGGATCTGAGGGAACAGCTTGCAGAACTGAAAAAGACTGGGGTGATTCGAGAGTCCAGAAGCCCTTATGCCTCTCCAATAGTGGTGGTCAGGAAGAAGAATGGGTCGCTGAGGCTCTGCATTGACTACAGAACTCTCAACAGGAGGACCACCCCTGATCAGTACACCACGCCAAGGATAGAGGACGCCTTACAGAGTTTGTCTGGAGCTAAGTGGTTCAGCGTGATGGACCTCAAGAGCGGGTACTATCAAATTCCCATGCACCCAGAGGATAAAGAAAAGACCGCTTTCATAACTCCTGTGGGGTTCTTTGAGTTTAATAGAATGCCTCAGGGCCTATCTGGGGCCCCAGCTACTTTTCAACGTCTCATGGAGAAGACTGTCGGAGATATGAACCTCATAGAAGTCCTCGTGTACCTGGACGATGTCATTGTCTTCGGGAGAACTTTGGAGGAACATGAGGCCCGATTGGAGAAAGTGTTGAGAAGGCTTAGTGAAGAGGGACTAAAGCTTTCCCCCGAGAAGTGTCGGTTCTACCAGTCTTCGGTGAACTATCTGGGACACATAGTGTCTGAAAAGGGGGTGGCTACTGATCCTGAGAAGTTGGAGGCAGTTACCTCCTGGCCAAGACCCACAACAGTCACCGAACTTAGATCTTTCCTGGGCTTCTGCTCCTACTATAGGAGGTTTGTGGATGGGTTTGCCCGTATTGCCAAGCCCCTAAATGAACTGCTCAAGACTGAAGGGGAAGAGGATGGCTTGGGACCCAGAAGACCCGGGGAGTCGGTTCAAGATCAGTGGACCCCCAGGTGTGAAGAGGCCTTCAGAACCCTGAAGAGGAGCCTCACCACAGCCCCAGTATTGGCCTATGCTGATCCCACCAGACCATACGAGTTACATGTTGATGCTAGTCATGAAGGCCTAGGTGGAGTGCTCTACCAAGAGTATGAAGAGCAACTGCGACCAGTGGCCTATGTGAGTCGGAGTCTGACCCCCTCGGAGAAGAACTACCCCACTCATAAGTTGGAGTTCTTGGCCCTCAAATGGGCAGTGGTGGACAAACTAAGAGACTAACTCTATGGGGCAGAGTTTACAGTAAAAACAGATAACAACCCTCTGACTTATCTATTCACCACTGCCAAGTTGGATGCCACAGGACACAGGTGGCTGGCTGCATTATCTGGGTTCAACTTCAGTCTTAAATACAGACCAGGGACTGGAAATAGGGATGCAGATGCCCTGTCCCGAAGATCTCATACCATGGCTGATGACTGGGAGGACTGGACTCAGGTAGCACCGGAGGGAGTGCGAGCCCTTTGTCAGGGGGCTGAATTTCAAGCCAGAGGGGGCTCCAGAGCCGAGGAGATAGGAGTTACCACAGTGGGAGTCCCAAAACACTACTGCGGGGTGACTCAACTTGAAGAGGAATGCTTGCCGAAGCTGTCTAAGAAGGAGCTGAGGTGCGACCAATTGGAAGACCCCATGGGGAGATTGGCCTTTGAAGCATTGGAAAATGAGAGTCCAGAGAAACTTCGACATCACCCCTCCAAGGAGGCTCGTCTGCTATGGAGGGAGCTAGACAAGCTACAGGTCCATCAGGGAGTGGTCTACCGAAGGGGCCCCTCTGATGACTCCGAGGATAAATGGCAGTTGTTTCTCCCAGAGAGGCACCGAGAGACTGTGCTGTTTGCCTTACATGACCAGCATGGTCACCTGGGAGCTGAAAGAACCTTCCAACTTGTCAGAAGCCGGTTCTATTGGCCCTGTATGAGGGATGAAGTGGAGGAGTATTGCCACTCCTGTGCACGATGCATCCAGAGGAAGACTCTACCCCATCAAGCTGCCCCAATGGGCCACCTACAGAGTCAAGGCCCAATGGACCTGGTATGCATTGACTTTCTCTGCCTCGAACCCGATTTGAGTGGATTGGGAAATGTTCTGGTGGTAACCGATCATTTCACCCGTTATGCACAGGCGTTTCCCACCAGAGACCAGAAGGCTTCCACTGTAGCTAAGGTGCTTGTAGAAAAATACTTCGTCCACTATGGATTACCACAGAGAATCCACTCCGACCAAGGAAGGGACTTTGAGAGTCGCCTGATCCGGAACCTACTGGACTCCCTGGGAGTGGAAAAGACCAGGACTACCCCTTATCATCCACAAGGAGATGCCCAGCCTGAGAGATTTAACCGGACTTTGCTAAACATGCTTGGGACTCTGGAGACAGAGAAGAAGCAGCATTGGAGTCAACACATATCCACTTTGGTGCATGCCTACAATTGCACCACCAGTGATGTGACGGGTTACTCTCCCTATCGCCTCATGTTTGGGAGAGAAGCAAGATTGCCAGTGGATCTGGCCTTTGGCATTTCTCTAGACTATACCTCTGCTACCTCCCACAAAGGATATGTAGACAGACTTAGGTATAATTTGAAAGCGGCCTATGAACAAGCCCAAGCGGCCTCAGACCAGAGAGGGGCCCGAAATAAAAGGAACCATGATTTGAAGGTTCGAGTGCAAGACCTGCAGCCTGGAGACCGTGTTCTGCTACGCAACCTAGGGATCCCAGGGAAGCACAAACTTGCTGATAGGTGGAGGTCTGAGCCTTACGTTATTTGTAGGAAACTCCCTGGACTACCGGTGTACAAGTTAAAGCCAGAGGGGAGAGTGGGACCCTTGAAGACCTGGCACAGAAACCACTTACTCCCGCTTAAAGAAGCAGTCAGGATACCTCCAGTGAGGAACCTACCGGAATCTGTTTCCATCTTGGATACTCCCAGACCCAACACTCGGTCTCAGACCTCTCGATCTAGAGGTGGACAGGCTTCTCAACCAAGTGAAGATGGGAGAGGAGAACTGGAGTGGCTATGGCCTTCCCCAACCCCGGAAAATCCCACCATAGACCTTCCACCCACTGAGGATATGCAGGATGGGACCCTGAACCCAGAAGCTACAGAGTTCATTCCATCCAGTGGCGTGCCTGAATGCTGGGAAGATATTCTGGGCCTGTACTCAGATGAAGAAGAGACAGAGGCCCCAGAACCAGTGACGATGTCAGAAAGTGTTCCTGAAACAGAGCCTGTGGCACCAGAGCCTGAAGTCCCAAGGGAGCAGAGAGCTCGCAGAGTCGTAAGGCCTCCCATGAAGTTAACCTACCCTCAATTGGGAAAGAGCTCAGAGGACTCTGTTACCACCGCTAGAAGAAGTACCGAGTGCTCCAATCCTTCCACTGTTCATTTGGTGGAGGGCAACCCCAGCTCACTCTCTGGCACAGTTAGGCAGGCCACTCATGCCAGTGTGACCTGTGGGACAGGGAATCCCACCTCTGAGTTTTGGTGGCAATTCCCTGTACCAACATCATACTCCGCACGAGAGAGGAGTCGGGGGGAAGGAATATAAGGAGGGGGCGAGGCCTAACTCTTTCTCTTTGGACACGGGGAGGCAGAGAGAGAGACACCTGTGCGGATCTGTGCTGCTCCAGGCCTGAAGCCTGGGGCCTGTGGAGCGAACCAAAGAGCCTTCCACCCCTTTGCGAGCCTGGGTGGCACCCAGACTCATCTCGTCGAAAGTTGTCTGGATCGGGGATCCGATCTCAGAAGCCGCTGTGGACGAGGACCGACACAGCCGGTGGAGGTTCCGGACTGAGGGAAGTGTTCCGGAGTGGTGAGCGAGCGAAAGCTCATCTTTAAACTGTTACTTTTATACTTTGTGCCTACTAGACTTCCGAGGCCTAACACCTCCGGTGAGGGAGAATTACCCCCCCCCCCTATTGGATTACAAATACATGGTTTTAAATACTTCAAGTGCACCACCTTTACAGATCCTGTGCCGGTGAAGATTTGTGTTTCTTCTAAGACTGAGTTTCATGGTTAGGGATCAGGCCTGATCCGTTAGATAGTTATAAGTTAGTTATCACACCACAGGGTGTTTAGGTAACGGTCGCCCCACGTGGCGTTCCGTCCCCTTTCCATTGCTGGTACACACACACACAGTATTGTGATTTATAACTGCAGGGACCTGCTTATGTGTTTGTGAACCAAATGTTACATGCATGTTATCCCCTTTTTATCTTACCACTAGCAGTAAAGTCAGTTATTATTTACAACATTGTCTATGAGTCTGAGTTATCAATCCACACACCCACATTTAAAGCATAAGTGATTGTTTATGTGAAATTGCTGTGGGTTAACTGTGCCAGAGCGGGTAGAGCAGATTGCCGGGGGGTTGGGGAAGCTGTACTCAGGGCCCAAATCAAAACTTGCGGCTCTCTTAAGTTGAGGGTATCGCTACATACATATCAAATCTTTTAAAAATGTGATGCCAGTCAGATTGTAAATAGTATAGGGACTTAAATAGTAGAGTCCCCGGAGAACTTTAGATGTGGGTCAACACTTTTCGCGGGAGGTGGAGATCCGTTTCATGGAAAACCCCGCTTCCTCAGGACCTCGGATCGACCCACATCTAAAAAGGTATTTTTAATATGTATGAATAAAGATGTATGATTGTTTTAAAATTATGTTTTTTCTTTGTTTGTAAAACCATTGGAGATATATTTAAAGTCACTTTTGTTAAATGAATATTTTAGTCTCAGAAGTAGAAGTGGAATTTGTCCAGCAGCCCCAGATTCGATCAAACTTGCAAGATAGACCTTTGTTTTTGTTTTTTTTAATATCTTTTTATAAATTTTTCAACAACATATAACACACTTTACAATACATAAAACACATATACCGACTCAATATTTCCCGAAGAGAGAAAAAGGAAAAAAATTAAAAAATAAATAAAAATGAAAACAATAATCTACGCTCCTATATAAAAAGCCCAGCCCTGGAACCCCACACTCCATACTGACTAGGGGAATCAGGGCTGGGCAGAGAAGAGGGAGAGGGGTGCACAAGAGAAAAAGGAGAGGGAGAGGAGAAAAAAAAAAGAAGGGGGGGAGGGAGAGGGGGAAGGGGAGGATACAGTCACTCGTTTTCTCCCCTAAGTATTTTAAGGTTTATTATGTGTTAGAACTCTAATGTTAGTGCTCTTTTAAGTGAAAGTACTTAATGTGGGGTGACAAAAAGTGGTTCCAAAAACTTCTTCAAACTAAAAAAAAAAAAAAAAAACCCAAGTATTAGAGTCCAAAAATGGGCTATATAAATGACTGAGGGATGAATTTGCAAGTGGCTGTGTTGATGAAGTGACAAAACATATATGTAGAGATAAAAGGTGACAGGGATAAGTGACCTCACCAATATGTGAGAAAGGGGGGAGAAAAGAAAGAGAAAAAAAGGGGGGAGGGGGTGGAAAATTGAGGAGGGGAGGGGGGATAGGGGAATAAGATCCCCTTATTCTCCCCCCAATATCTTATGTGATGAGACTCTAATATTGATGCCCCTTAAAGTGAGGTGATTCCAAAAACTACTTCAAACTAAAAACCTGGTGTTAGGGTCCGTTAATGGACTATTTAAAAAACTAAGAGATAAATTTACGGTTGGCTATATTGATAAAGTGACCCAACTTATATGTGAAAAGGAGAGGAGAAAAAAAAATGTATACACAAAAAATACACCCCCCCCCCCTTCTCTATGTGCATTGATCATAAATGATTTATCACAACTTCATTAAGTTCTCTCTCTAAGTATAAAAAAAAAAAGGGGGGGGGGGAAGGGGGAGGAAATTAGGAAGGGATAAAGGGGGAGAGGAAGGGTAGGCCGGCATGCATGGTATCTAGTAATATGTATGTCTCAGTACATTTTAGACTCTTAAGGAATAGGCCCGACAATATCCCCAAAGAATCAACCTTAAGATATAAATAGCTTATTCAGTAAATATAGATTGAGTCTCAGTGAGATTGTGCAAGTATCTCTCTATAGGTTGTGGTGTCCTTGAACTCCATCCACGGAGTCCAAGTTAGGGTATGTCGTTGGAAATTGTCCTTGTTACAATTAGTAATTTCTTCCATGAGATGGACCTCCTGATATATTTTGAAACCACTTTTTCACGGATGGAATCTCAGGCTGGCCCCAAAGGGTAGGTATAAGTGCTTTAGCCGTGTTAAGCAGGTGTGGAACTGGAGAACATTTATATTTTCTGATAGATTCCTTAGTAGAATGGAAGAGGATGGTCCATGCATCAAGAGGAAGATTAATACTGGATATTTGTTGGGTGATACAAATGATGCTAGACCAATAGGGGCGGATAAGTGGGCACGACCACCATATATGAGCATGAGTTGCTCTGTTCCCGCAGTTCCTCCAACACAGTGGGGAGTTGGCGGGGGACATCTGATGAAGCTTTGATGGGGTATAGTGCCATCTAGTTAGCAATATGTAATTGACCTCAGCCATCTTTGATGCAATTGAAGAGATATGAGTCAGCTGCAGGACTTTGTCCTTTTGGCTATCTGGGATACTGGATTCCAGGTCTGCCTCCCACTTAGCAAAGAAGGGAGGGTAAATGTCTCCTTGGAGCTTGATAAGTGATTTGTAAAATACCGAGATACTGTGTTCAGATAACTCTGTTGAATTGAAGATTTCCTCAATACTGTTTAAAGCGGAGGTTCCGCGGTCCATAGTTATTTTTTTTTTCAGTCCATTAAATGTGGTTACAGATTACTAGTTTAGTACTCACTTGCCCTGCGCTTTATTACATCCCCCGTCCGTTTTGGTAAAAAAGAAACGTTTATAAAAAAGGTTGCTGTTTTCCATTTTGCTTGTGGGCATTGTGAAGCCCACAAGCACAGACTTCCGGGTAGCGGTGAATGCGCGTCTCCCGGCATTCACCGCTCTACCTGACGTGATAAGTGTTGACGGCGAGCTGCGCCGTCAACTCTTCCTGGTTGCCATCACAACGGGCGGAGGCGTTGGAAGTTCCCGTCCCGTTGTGATGGCAACCAAAAATACACAGGTCAGTACGGGGAGGGAGAGCAGATGATCTCGCGAGATTTCGCACGCAGCAGCGATCCGCACTGACTCCTGGGAATGTTTACACTTAGCTCCCAGGAGTCGGGGAAAAGGAATGCACACGCCCACTCCCGCGGGAGTAAGACAGGAAGTAACATAAAGAAACAGAATATATAAAGGTAAATACAACACTTATAAAATAATTTTTTGTCATTTGCGCATCTATGCTATGCACAGAAGTGTATAGCATTAAGTCAGTAATTTGGATGAACCTCCGCTTTAAGTCCTGTATCCCTTTGAGCAGCTGAGGCAAGGTTCTAAGGAAGCCCTGCAACTGGTTATATCTCCATTTGTCCAGAAACGTAATCGGCTTGAGGCCGAGAATTTCCTTAAGAGGCTTAAGAGTATTTGCTCGCAGAACCTGATGTGATAAAAGAGGTCCTTCTGGTGACCACGTCCTATATCCCGAGTCTAATAGACCAGGTAAGAAATAATCGTGGTCCAAAAGTGGTAGCAAAGGAGAAGCATATGACCATGAAATCTTCCTATGTAAGGCATCCCATACATCAAGAGTGGAAGTGGTTAATATAGAGGTACTTGGAGCAAGGTGTCTGTGTATACGTGGTAACCAGGGTATAGTTGCTAGGTCTGTGTTACTAAGAGCATATTCTAAGCTCACCCAGAGTTTGGAATTAGCGGCATATTTCCACTCGGCAATTCTAGATAGAATAACAGCATTATAATAAGTCTTAAGGTTTGGAAGGGCCAGTCCCCCAGCATCCTTGGAGCGGAATAACACTTCCTTGGGTACTCTGGGGTGGCTGTTCTTCCAGATGAAGCGGGAGACCATGGTCTGTAATAGGGAAAAAAAACCTATAGGTACACCCAATGGGATCATTTGAAAAAAAAAGAGGACTCTAGGCAGAAGGTTCATTTTAACTATGCTTATGTAGCGGGGTGTTCCCCTTTTACTTCCCGGAGACTACATCACCCAGAAACCCATTCGGTAGTGTTCACCGCAGAGACTCATGGGAGGGGTTATATAAGGAGAAGGCGCGGCTGCGCTCGGCCTCTTTGGGACACAAGACTTCAGAGACTGATCCTCCTGTGCGGATGTGTCGGAGTGCAAGGCCTGAAGCCTGAGACCTTGCGCAGCACCAAAGAGCCTTCCACCCCACTGCGAGTCTGGGTGGCTCCGGACCTCGTTTGTCTACAGCCGGGACCGGATCGAGGACCCGATCATGGGGGACACTGTGCGTGTGTGTGGGATACAGTCGGTGGAAGTTCCCCGGACTGGGACCCTGTCCGGGCGGGTGAGAGGGCGTATGCCCAAAATATATACTGTTGTTGCGAATAGGCCTATAGACTGCCGTGGCCCGCAAGTTGTTCTTGATACTCTCATTAGAGGACCTTAAAGGAGCGGTACCAACACTTTATATAATACAGTGTTCACCCCATCTTTACATTTCCCATTGGATTACAAATCATACTCTGTTAATGTGCACCACCGTTAAAGACCTGCCGGTGAAGAAAAGAACTTTATCCCCAATAGACTAAGTTGTAGATATCTGAACCAGGCCTGGTCAGTTTGCTAATTTGTTTGGTTACTGCGCCACAGGGCGCCTAGTTAACGGTCGCCCACTTGGCGCACTTGTTACTGTTCACTTCATATGCATAGTGTGTTAGTGCTGCAGGGCTCTGCAATATATATATACTATCTGTGAACTGTTATAAATGTTAACCCCTTTCTTATCAAAAGCTTAAGTAAATCTTATACCCTTTTTATACTATTATCGTCTCGATGTTGAATTACTCATACAGTATAAGAGTTTATTGCTGCCGTAACTAACTGTGCCAGTAGGGGGTCGAGTACTTTGCCGGGGGTTGGCGGAGCTGTCTTTCAGGGCCCAAACTAAATCTGCGGCCTTCTTAGTTGGAGGTATCGCTACACGTGGGGGCTCGGGTCCGGGATCCTGATACAGCAGGTGAACGCCAGAAGTGCCGGCATGGACCCCATGGATCCACAAGCGATAGAAGAGTGGTGCAAAGCCGTAAGGGCAGAGCCAAACAATTCAATAGTCATCAGCCTCCCAGGGGAGGAATGGAAGCCTGAGACGGTAGAGGAGTTGATGAAGTCAGTGTCCCCAGATCACACACCATGGGTGATAGATATAAAGGCAGACCCGGATACTTTATATCAGTATGCACTAGTGGAATACAGAGACGGGATACCAGAGGCGTGCAGGCGCAAGTGTGTAAAGACGCCAGATAATAGAACCTATAGGGTGGCGCCTGCTTTAACTATAAAGAAGGAACCATCACCGATGGGATCACCGCAGGCTGTGGCCCGCGCCTCACCATTAAAGGGAGACAGGGTGACGCCCCCGGTGATACCCGCACCTGCCACTGCTATGTCACCAGAATTGATAAAGGCGATAGGAGATCTGCTAAGCAAATGTCAGAAGACAAACACAGTGCATGTAGAAACTAGCTACCGGAGATTGAAGACATTCTCAGGGAAGCTCCCTGTCCCTGCAGGGGAAGAAGACTTTGATACCTGGGTGGAGCAGGCATTGCAGGCAGTAGAGGCATGGGAGGTGCCTCAAGCACAGAAGAGGCAACGAGTGATAGAAAGCCTGAAAGGCGCAGCAGCAGAAGCAGTGAAAAGTTTTCGGTTTGGGAATGCCGATTGCACGGCTCAAGACTGTCTAGCTATGCTACAGGAAGAGTTTGGTCAACTGGAAAAGGTGACAGAGATGGTCTACCAATGTGAACATACTTTCCAACAACCAAGGGAAAAACTGTCAGAATATGTTAGACTAAACAGGTTGCTGTGCAAGATTGTGTTGAAGAAGGGAATGAAGCCCCAAGATGCAGATGCGGCAAGAATGAAGCAAGTCTTAAAGGGAGCGTTATGCTCGGATCCAGTCTGGCTGCACCTGAAAACCTTGGGAGGAGGAACGTTGCTGACTTATGCTGATTTGATAAAAATCATCAGAGATGAGGAGGCGCTACAACAGGACCAGCAAATGATTAAGGCAAATGTTGTCCCCGCACAGGTGCTACTCAACCCAGTGATGACCCCTGAAAGAGACTCAGAGGTAGACACTTTAAAAGCACAGATGTCCAAGGTGTTGGAAATGTTGACCTCTTTGATGGCGAAAGACACAGAGGGTCCCAAGAGAGAGGTACCACGGAAGGAACTATTCCCAATTGCTTCGGCACCCGCATCTTTACAAGAATGGGGAGATATAGTCTGCTTTAACTGTGGAGGAATTGGCCATGTTGCGGCTACTTGTTCCAGTCCCAAGAAGAAGAAGCTGGACAACCGCAAGCCGGCGGGAAACTCCAGAGGGCCCCGGTGAAGGAGTCAACCGGGTGCCCATCACCTTCAGTGAACTCCAAGCTGAAAGCGAAGCAGAAAGAAAGAAGAGATAAAACACCTCAGAAGAAATACATCATTCCTCAACAAAGATACACCCCAGAGAAAGGGGGCAAGACCCCTCAGGAAGAGGCACAGCGTTCCCCAGAGGGGGTGCACACCTAGGAAAATCAATAATATCCCTCAGCGGGTCTGTACACCCATTGAAAGGAGGGAAATCAATGCATACCAGGCTCAGGAAAGACTAAAGTCCAAAAGGAGCTGGACGAAAGAGAGTCAGAAGGGAAAGGGCCAGAAGAAGGCGACCCCTGCCGGGCCATATCCGGAGAAGCTAGTAGGCCCATCTCCCATAGTGCACATTCAAGTGGAGGGGGTCTACACCAGAGCCATCTTGGATACTGGGGCACAAGTGACCCTGTTATACCGAGATTTCTATGAGAAGCACTTGAGTCACCTGCCCATCCAGAAGATAGAGGGACTAGAGATATGTGGGATTGGGACCCAGAATTTCCCCTACGATGGCTATTTGCCTGTCAGGATGATCTTTTACCCATCCGTGGCTGGAAAAGCTGAAGTGTTTGATACTCTGGCGGTTGTATGCCCTCGGCCGCCAGGAGCCAACAAGAGTTCCCTTATAATAGGAACAAACACGGACTTGGTCCGAAGACTTCTGACCCCTCTAGTGAAAGAGAAGGGGTCAGCGGCCACCAAGATTCACCTCATGCTGAAGACGGCTTATCAACGGCTGGTCCTAGAGCAGAAGACCCCTGGAGAGGGGATAGGGAAGGTGTGGAGACTTGGAAGAGAAGGGGTGGTGTTGCAGCCCGGTGAAGTAACCTGTCTCAGAGCCACTGTGAAGCTTACTTGGGAGCAACCTGGACCCTTTGTCATGTTAGAGTCTGACCCAAGGGAAGAGTTCCCCGGCCTGGAAGTGATACCAGAAGTGATTCCGCTGAAGGCCCTGAAGAAGGCCCATTGTAGAGTTCCAGTGAGTGTTAGGAACAATACAGATGGACCCATGGAAATCCCAGCCAGAATGCTGCTGGGCCAGGTGAGCCCTGCTGCCCCGGTCAACTTGTCGGAAGTAAAGGGGGCGGGCGAAGGACGAGATGCTTGGGAGAAGCTATCCATGGAAAACCCGAACCTGCCCAGGGCTTGGAAGGAGAGAGCCAAGGCCCAGTTGACCAGATGGGAGAAGATCTTCTCCAGGGATGAATTCGATGTGGGGTGTGCAAGGAGTGCCACCCATCGGATCCGCCTCCAAGAAGACAAGCCCTTCAGAGAGAGAGTCAGGCGGGTCCCACTAGCAGATCTGGAGGATCTAAGGGAACAACTTGCAGAATTGAAAAGGACCGGTGTGATACGGGAGTCCAGAAGCCCTTATGCCTCACCGATAGTGGTGGTCAGGAAGAAGAATGGATCGTTGAGGCTCTGTATCGATTACAGGACCCTTAACAGGAGAACCATACCCGACCAGTACACCACTCCGAGGATAGAGGATGCCTTGCAGAGCTTATCTGGAGCCAAGTGGTTCAGCGTTATGGATCTCAAGAGTGGGTACTATCAGATCCCTATGCACCCAGAAGACAAGGAGAAGACAGCATTCATAACCCCAGTGGGATTCTTTGAATTCGACCGGATGCCCCAAGGTCTGTCTGGAGCCCCAGCTACTTTCCAACGTCTCATGGAAAAGACTGTAGGGGACATGAACCTTATTGAAGTCCTTGTATACCTGGACGATGTCATTGTCTTTGGAAGAACCCTGGAGGAACACGAGGAGAGGCTGGAAAAAGTCTTGAGGAGACTCAGTGAGGAGGGACTCAAGATTTCGCCTGAGAAATGTCGGTTCTACCAATCTTCTGTGAATTATCTGGGACACATAGTGTCTGAAGAAGGGGTGGCCACTGACCCTGAGAAACTGGAGGCAGTTACCTCCTGGCCGCGACCCACCACAGTAACAGAACTCCGGTCCTTCTTGGGGTTCTGCTCCTATTACAGGAGGTTTGTGGAAGGATTTGCCCGAATTGCTAGACCATTGAATGAACTGCTCAAGACTGAGGGAGAAGAGGACGACTCAGGACCCCGGAAGCCGGGAGAGTCAGTCCAAGATCAGTGGAACCAGAAATGTGAAGAGGCCTTCCAGGCATTGAAGAAGAGCCTAACCACTGCTCCAGTCTTGGCCTATGCAGACCCAACCAAACCCTATGAACTACACGTAGATGCTAGTCATGACGGTCTGGGGGGAGTGCTTTATCAAGAACACGAGGGGCAACTGCGGCCTGTTGCCTATGTGAGCAGGAGCTTGACCCCCTCTGAGAAAAACGACCCCACTCATAAACTGGAGTTCTTGGCCCTTAAGTGGGCGATAGTAGACAAGCTCAAAGACTACCTGTATGGGGCGGAGTTTATTGTGAAGACCGACAACAACCCCCTGACCTACTTATTCACTACAGCAAAACTGGACGCCACTGGACACAGGTGGCTGGCCGCATTGTCTGGATTCAATTTCAGCCTAAAGTACAGGCCAGGGATTGGGAATCGAGATGCAGACGCTCTGTCTAGGAGATCCCATGGTCCCAACTGTGACAAGGAAGACTGGACTCAAGTAGCACCTGATGGGGTGCGGGCCCTTTGTCAAGGGGCTGAATTGCAAGCCAGAGGGGGCTCACGGGCGGAAGAGATAGGAGTTACCATGGTAGGAGTCCCCAAACAATACTGTGGAGTAACTCAGCTGGGAGAAGACTATCTGCCAAAGTTGTCCAAGAAGGAACTAAGAAGTGACCAGTTAGAAGATCCAATGGGGAAATTGGTTCTGGAAGCTCTGGAGAATCAGGATCCAAACAAACTCCTGAGTCACTCCTCAAAAGAAGCCCGCCTGTTGAGGAAAGAGTGGGACAGGTTGCAGGTACATCAGGGAGTGGTCTACCGAAGGGGCCCCTCTGATGACTCAGAAGATAAATGGCAACTGTTCCTCCCAGAGAAACATCGAGAGACTGTTCTGATTGCCCTGCATGACAATCATGGTCACCTAGGGGCTGAAAGGCTGAAAGGACCTTTCAACTTGTTAGAAGTCGGTTCTATTGGCCCTGCATGAGGGCAGAGGTAGAAGAGTACTGCCACTCATGTGCACGTTGCATTCAGAGGAAGACTTTACCTCATCAAGCTGCCCCAATGGGCCATCTACAAAGTCCAGGCCCAATGGATCTGGTATGCATTGATTTCCTCTGCCTCGAACCCGATCTGAGTGGACTAGGAAATGTTCTGGTGATAACCGATCATTTCACCCGGTATGCCCAAGCTTTCCCAACCAAAGATCAGAAGGCTTCCACAGTAGCCAAGATACTCATGGAGAAGTACTTTGTCCATTATGGGCTGCCCCAACGACTTCATTCAGATCAAGGAAGGGACTTTGAGAGTCGACTGATCCGGAAACTCCTGGATTCGTTGGGAATCAAGAAGACTCGAACTACCCCTTACCACCCACAGGGAGATGCTCAGCCGGAGAGGTTTAACCGAACCTTGCTGAACATGTTGGGGACTCTGGAAAGTGAGAAGAAGCAACATTGGAGCAAACACATAGCAGCAATAGTACATGCTTACAACTGCACCACTAGTGATGCTACAGGCTACTCCCCCTATCGACTCATGTTTGGGAGAGAGGCGAGACTGCCTGTGGGCTTGGCCTTTGGCACCTCTCTGGACCATTCCTCAGCCACATCCCACAAAGGATATGTGGACAGGCTCAGACACAGCCTGAAAGTGGCCTATGAACAAGCTCAAGCGGCCTCAGATCAAAGAGGAGCTCGGAACAAAAGAAACTTCGACTTGAGGGTCCGGATACAAGACCTACAGCCCGGGGATAGAGTACTGTTACGCAATCTGGGGGTTCCTGGGAAGCACAAACTTGCGGACAGATGGAGATCTGAACCCTATGTCATCTGTAGGAAGTTGCCAGGCCTACCTGTCTACAAGTTGAAGCCAGAAGGGAGGGTAGGCCCACTGAAGACGTGGCATCGAAACCACCTGCTCCCACTTGCTGAAGCAGTCAGGATACCTCCCGTGAGAGATTCTCCTGAACCGGTCTCTATTCTGGATACTCCCAGGCCAAACAGACCTCCCGAGCTGAAGATGGAGAGGCCTCTCAACTTACTGAAGATGAAGAAAGAGAACTTGATTGGTTGTGGCCTTCCCCAACTCCAGGAACTTCCACTATAGATCTTCCACCTACTGAAGACACTCCAGATGGAACACTGAACCCAGAGGCCACAGAGTTCATCCCATCTAGTCCTTTATCAGATCACTGGGAAGATGCCCGTGATAGTTACTCAGAGGAAGAGGAGCCTGTGGCGCCAGAGCCAGAAGTCCCCAAGAGAGCAAAGGGCTCGAAGAGTCATCCGGCCTCCTAAGAGGCTGACCTACCCACAAATGGGGAATAGCTCGGAGGACTCTGTAGTTACTGCTAGGAGAAATGCTGAGAATCCAGATCCCTCCACTGTCCATTTGGTAGAGGGCAACCCCAGCTCACTCTCTGGCACAGTTAGGCAGGCCACCTATGATAATGTGACCTGTGGGCAAGGGAATTCTACCCCTCAGTTTTGGTGGGAATTCTCTATGCCAACATCGTTCGCAGAATTGTCTAAAGTTGTACATAGTCTTTGTTAAGGTTTATCTTTGGGGACCAAAGAGTTCAAGTGGGGGGAGTGTGTAGCGGGGTGTTCCCCTTTTACTTCCCAGAGACTACATCACCCAGAAACCCATTCGGTAGTGTTCACCGCAGAGACTCATGGGAGGGGTTATATAAGAAGAAGGCGCGGCTGCGCTCGGCCTCTTTTGGACACGAGACTTCAGAGACTGATCCTCCTGTGCGGATGTGTCGGAGTGCAAGGCCTGAAGCCTGAGACCTTGCGCAGCACCAAAGAGCCTTCCACCCCACTGCAAGTCTGGGTGGCTCCGGACCTCGTTTGTCTACAGCCGGGACCGGATCGAGGACCCGATCGTTGGGGACACTGTGTGTGTGTGTGTGGGATACAGTCGGTGGAAGTTCCCCGGACTGGGACCCTGTCCGGGCGGGTGAGAGGGCGTATGCCCAAAATATATACTGTTGTTGCGAATAGGCCTATAGACTGCCATGGCCCGCAAGTTGTTCTTGATACTCTCATTAGAGGACCTTAAAGGAGCGGTACTAACACTTTATATAATACAGTGTTCACCCCATCTTTACATTTCCCATTGGATTACAAATCATACTCTGTTAATGTGCACCACCGTTAAAGACCTGCCGGTGAAGAAAAGAACCTTATCCCCAATAGACTAAGTTGTAGATATCTGAACCAGGCCTGGTCAGTTTGCTAATTTGTTTGGTTACTGCGCCACAGGGCGCCTAGTTAACGGTCGCCCACTTGGCGCACTTGTTACTGTTCACTTCATATGCATAGTGTGTTAGTGCTGCAGGGCTCTGCAATATATATATATACTATCTGTGAACTGTTATAAATGTTAACCCCTTTCTTATCAAAAGCTTAAGTAAATCTTATACCCTTTTTATACTATTATCGTCTCGATGTTGAATTACTCATACAGTATAAGAGTTTATTGCTGCCGTAACTAACTGTACCGGTAGGGGGTCGAGTACTTTGCCGGGGGTTGGCGGAGCTGTCTTTCAGGGCCCAAACTAAATCTGCGGCCTTCTTAGTTGGAGGTATCGCTACACTTACTTTACCCAGCCATGAGTGTGTCAGCGTATTCCACTTTTGTAGATCCTTTCTAATGTTATTCAATAATGGGATATAGTTATATTTAAAAAGAGACTGAGTGTGAGGCGTAAGATTCACTCCCAAATATTTCATATTACGTTGAACCCATCTAAAAGGGAAGAGGGGTTTTAAACTTTCCACCTCCCTTCCTGGTAGGTTGATATTTAAAATTTCGGACTTAGAAAGGTTAATTTTAAAATTAGAAAGTGTCTGAAAAGTAGAAAAAGCTGTCATTAAATTAGGAAGCGAGATACGGGGCTGCTGAATAAAAAATAAAATATCATCCGCATATGCCGCATATTTGTGAGTTTTATTACCTACTTGAATCCCATGTATATTTATATTATGTCTTATAGTTGCCAGAAAGGGTTCAAGGGTAAGGGCAAATAAGAGGGGAGAAAGGGGGCAGCCCTGTCTAGTCCCATTGAATAGTTGAAATGACTCACTCAAAGTGCCGTTTATGCGGATTTGTGCCGTGGGATTAGAATAAAGGGAGGTGATACGATAGAACATCTTGGGTCCCAACCCAAAATGTCGCATTTTTAAGTAATCCCAGTCCACCCTATCAAACGCTTTTTCTGCATCTGTGGATACAAATAGGGTGGACTGGGACGACCTTTGAGTGTGTTGTGTGAGAGATATCGCCCGGAGAGAATTATCCTTGGCTTCTCTATGTGGGATAAAGCCCGTCTGATCCGTAGAAATCCAACTGGGTATAAGAGGGAGTAGTCTGTTAGCCATTACCTTTGAATATAATTTGATATCAACATTCAATAAGGAAATTGGCCTGTAGCTACTGCATTGAGTAGAGTCCTTGTCTGCTTTAAGAATAACTGAAATGTGAGCTGTAAGAGATTCCGGGCGTAGTCCCGAGATCTCTGAGATTGAGTTAGCATAGGCAGTAAGCTGGGGCAAGAGAACGTCGCTAAATGTTTTGTAGTATTGGGTAGTGTAACCGTCCGGTCCCGGGGCCTTTCCTATCGGTGAAGATTTCAGAGCTGCCTGAAATTCCTCCACCGAAAGTTCAGATTCAAGTTCTCTGAGGGATGAATTTGGAAGTTTAGGCAAATTCGCTTCTTTTAAGTATGCTAACATGAGGCTACGTCTCTCCTTCACAGTCAGAGACGGGGAATCACACTGCACTTTATAAAGATCTGCATAATAATCCCTAAAAGCTTTAGCAATATGAGGAGTCGCGTGGACTAAATTTCCATTAGATAGTTTTATTTTAGGGATAAATGATCTAGTCTGTTTTTCTTTAAGGGATCTTGCTAGTTGTTGGCTAGGTTTATCCCCCCACTCATAGAGTTTTTGCGAATAACGTTGGAATTTCCGAGCTGTGTCTAGATTAAGCAGATTTTTTTAGTTCTTCTCGTTTCAGTGTAAGAGCTTCTAAATGGGATATGTGTAAAGTGAGTTTGTGTTGTTTATTGATTTCAGTTATTTGATGAAGGACCTGCTCAAGTTGTTGACCATGCTCTCTTTTCTTCCTTGCCCCAAGTTCTATGAATCGGCCTCTCATAGTTGCCTTGTGAGCTTCACATATGATAGCAGGGGATGTCTCAGAAGGTTTGTTGTCTCTAAAATATTGCGATATATGAGAGGCAAACATTGTCATCGACACAGGTGCATGATCTGATAGTGTCGCTGTGCCTATATCCGCAGATTTTAATAGTGGGAGGTGATAGTGATCTAAAAAAATATTATCTATTCGGGAATAAGACTGATGAGTCTTCGAAAAGTGGGAGAAATCTTTTTCTTTTGGATGTAGGATACGCCATACGTCTATCAATTGCCAGTCTATAAGTCTCTTTTTAACAAAAGACAGACGCTTAAAAGAGATATTAGAACGACCATGGGATGTGTCCAAAACAGGATCTAGAGACATATTTATGTCCCCTGCCAGTACGATTAATCCCTCGGCAAAGTGTGATAAATCAGTAAGAATTTGAGAGAAAAAGGTAGATTGGTTTTGGTTCGGGCAATATATGTTTGCTAAGGTACATTGGGTGGTGCCCAAGAAACCCTTTAAAAAAAGAAAACGGCCATGGTCATCCGCTTGCATATCTGAAAAACGAAAGGGTACACTACCACTAAAACCAATGGCCACACCCTTCACCTTATTTGTATCTGAAAGGCTATAGTACCACTGGGGAAAATATACTGAGTTCAATTTGACCTGCGTAGTATGGGTTAAATGTGTTTCCTGAAGATACACAATAGAAGAAGCCAATTTCCGTAATTCACAGGTGACCTGATGTCGTTTAGCCGCAACGTTTAAACCCCTTACATTATAGGAGGTGACTTTAAGTGTGGTCATTATCACAGTAGAGCGTGACCCTTAAGCCTACTTATCCATGCATGCCGGCCTAGGAGGGGGAAAAATAATAGGAAAAAAACGGGTATATGTTGAAAAAAAAAAAGAAAGAAAAAACAAATTTACATAAACAACAAAGATGTCCATCCGGACACGTGTGGGAAACCTTAATTTGTCACGCAGATATCTGCGGTGGTCCCTGTGGGGGAAGAGAGACCGGGCAGCCATCCAGAACTCCCTTAGGAAAACGGATAAAAAAACTCGAGGGCTACCCGCTCTCCCCAACTCCAAAAGGAAAGAAGGGAAGGGGAATGTGTTGTATAAACAACACATAAGAGCATTATGCTCCACCTGCATTCAGCTGTGCGTAAAATAGTGAGCGGAAAAATACTTTTTGCTCCAACAATACACAACAGACCATGAGCATTAGATCTTTTTAGAACATTTAACTTTAACGGCTAAATCTCATTTCATTAGACATGATAGCTTACATATATACTCAGTCAGAGAGAGAAAATGCATATAGGCCTAATCACTCTTTACTCATCTATGTTGTTGTTCAGTGCTTGGTGCGGAAGAGCGCCCTTTTTTAGTAGGAGATTTTTGCCAATGAGAGTCCTGAATATGCGAGAACTTAGGGATCGGATCCTGCCTGTTCGGGAGGTCTATTGATGGAAGATTAAGGACCTTTAGAAATTGTGGTAGTTCCTCTGGGAACCGGAGGGTGTGAAAGCGACCATTTTTGTTAGCAATGAGGCACGCCGGAAAACCCCATCTATAAGTGATCCCATTAGAACGTAAATGTTCCAAGAGTGGTTTAAGAACTCTGCGGCGATCCAAGGTTTCTTTGGATAAGTCCGAGAAGATATTAAGAGTCGCTCCATCAAAGTCAATGTAGGGGATACCCCTCATCTTGGCCATTATGGCGTTCTTATCTGTATAGTAATGTAGGCGGCATATTACATCTCTAGGTTGCTCAGTGACTATGTTACGTGCCTGAGAGCCCGATGAACTCGGTCAAAGAGTAGTGGATCGGTGGGTGCATTTCCCAACACTGAGTTAAATATACCGGTAATCTACGGCTCCAGATCCTTATCGCCAGTCGCTTCTGGCAGACCTCTGATTGGCAAGTTGCTTCTGCGATTTCTATTCTCGAGGTCCTCAAGCTTGTATAGTGAGGCACGATGAGCACAGGCTATCTGTGTGACAGTCTTTTGTAGTTCTCTTATAGCTGTTTCATGAGTATCTTGTCTCTGTTCTGTATCTTCTACCCTATCGAGAATATGCACCATATCTGTTCTCACCCCCGCTATTTCCTTTTTTATTGATGTTTCAAGTCCATGGAACATCCCAGCTAACTCTTTTCTAATGCCGATCAGCAGAGACGACATGTCTGAACCTGTGGGGGACTCAAGTTCTTCCATGAGATCTGAGCCGCAAGATGATGCAGGCGAGCTTTTTCTTTCAAAGATGCGTTGCGTCTCGTGCATCTAGTTTGACTGCTGCAAGCGTCAGGGCCGTTTCCACTGGAAGCGCTGTATAGAGCTAGCAACGGCTTGATTACTCGCTGTTTCTTTACTATGTTTTTTAGAAGTAACAGAGCGATTTTTTTGGGATGTCTTTGTTGGCATAATTGGAGCTTTAAAGCTGCATGCTGAGTGGAGCACCCCTCAGTCTTATTTGCTTAACAACATATGTACCGCGTAGTATGGAACATATAGTTATTCAGGTCCATATCAAACATACAGTCTTACTGATCTTATTTCTGTTAAATATGCTTTTTCATTGATTTTATAAATACTACCACTGGGTATTATATCATAGTTCAATAGAAGAGCTGTCCGACAGTAACATACATCAGCAATAGAACCAAAACACAAATCCAGATATATATCTCCAGGGGTATATTTCCTTGTTTTCTATTGTTTGTCAATGTCCCATAATCACATGAAAAAGTGAAAGTTATTGCTGACTGCCGGTATAACATAATTCAACTAAGGGGACCGAGGGGGGGCACATATACCGGGCCTTCCCCTAGAATTTATGAGGAGAGAGCTATGTGTCAGAGGAGGCTGAAATCAAGGGCTGGCTGGCTGGGAGTCTGGATGTAGCAAGATGGCCGCCGACCTCCAGGAGTAGGCCGGAGCCACGGCCTTTCCTAAAACAGTGACCGTCCAGAAAAGCGCTGCTTCGTCTAGGGCAAAGCCTCTAGAACAGTCTCCAACTAGCACCTATGCGGTCCGCTACTATTAGAGGTACAAACACAGGGAAAGGAGTGTACCTGGGAGGCGATGATGCGGCCGTCCTCTCGGGCCCCGAGATGGCGTCGGGTCTCAGGATGGCGTCGGGCAGCGGATGTGCAAAGCCGGCACACTCCCGAACTTCAGACGGCAAACCCGCTGTCCTCCCTGACCGGCGAAACCGCTGCTGCTGTCCGCAGATGGAGCGTCCGCTCGTCTCGCTGGTCGCGGCGCTCAAGCACGGAGGTTGCGGAGGCCTCGTAGGCCTCAAGATGGCGGCGGGTCCCCGGTGTATGGAGCCAGCCGCGAGTCGAGTAGCAGCGCGTATAGGCGGCCGGGAGCCTCATTTCTGGTTGGAATTAGCTCTGGGGGTGTCCTGGGACTCGGGTAGGCTTTTTGGTGACCAAAATCGGAGTCGCTGGGTAAGGATGGCAGTCAGACCTTTGTTAGCATGGGTGAACTTATAAAAGAGCAAGGTTGCATTGAGCTTTCCAAGCTTGTTGTGTGGATGCACTGGAGTTTTCCCAAGACAAAATAATGAGCTTTATAACACAGAAGAACAATAAGTTAGGTAACATCCTGATTGCTATAGAAGGGGCTAAATCATCACCCAAAACTAACAAGGCAAACATTTTTAGAGGGGGTGAGTGAGATGGTGTGATGTGGTCCAACACCAGCAATCACTTTTTGCCAGTAGAGTTGTATGGTGGGACAGTCCCATGGAATACGCATAAAGGGATAAATCCTTACTGCAACAACACTAGAGCCGGAGGCTACTCCATTAGAGGTCCAACGACATGCAGTTGAAGCCAGCCGGAAGATAATGATCGATCCAGAATGTCCCAATATGTTTAAATCTAAAAACTGAATGCTGCCATTTTACAGTAAGAAAAAAAATATTTCACTTGAGTGATTATAGGAGAGGATGACCATCACGCTGTAGCAAGAACCTGTTTAGCTGCAGTAAATAAAAATGTCAATACATGAAAATGGGTTGTTCCCTTTCCTTTTAATGAGAGGACCTTCCTAATGGTGGATGCTGTGATGATTTTGGGTATTTTAGCTCATTGGTAGCGCCAAAGAGTGAGTCCACTCCACAAAGTTAATTTTAGGTCTTTTTCTGCCCACTTTTACTGAAGAAGGTGAATATTCACAGCAAACTAATTTCCCTTGCAAGGGTTCTCACCATGAATTTGTCAAAACAAACAGTACTCCACCTCGTGGTTCTTCTTTACAGTATCTCTGCATAAGCCTCCCGCCTTGATCCTCTAGACCAGGGGTCCCCAAACTGTGGCCCGGGGGGCCGGATGCGGCCCTTTGCGTGCCTTTATCCGGCCCTTGGGGCACTAATCCTCCCACTGATATGAGACACTATTCTGCCATCTAACACCAACAATGGAGCACCATTTCTTTCACTGACACTAATAGGGCACTATTCCTCCTTATGATACCAATGATGGGGCACTATTCCTCTAACCCACAGGTGTCAAACACAAGGCCCGCGGGCCGAATCTGGCCCTCCAGGTCATTTCATGTGGCCCTCGCATCACTCCTGCAGCTCCAGCCCTCCTCTGGTCCTCCTCCAGACCCTGAAGCCTCGTACACACGGCCAAGATTTTCGTCAGGAAAAAACACGTTGTTTGAACAAGAATCTTGTCCCGGCCGAGTGTACACACGTACGATTCAAAAGAACCGCCGTTCTTTTGAATGGCACGAACGCGGTGACGTCATCGACTACGACGAGCGTGCGCTTGTCACATTCGATGCCGTCGCCGCCATCTTGCTACACCCTACCTATGCCTAGGAAGCTACCGCGCATGCGTCAAAGTCATTTCGAGCATGCGTGGGTTTCCACGGCGACAGGTAAGTGTACACACTCTCGGGTTTCTCGTCAGGAAGCAGGCCGACGAGAATCCCGACGAGAAAATAGAGAGCAGGTTCTCTATTTTTCTCGTCGAGATTCTGGCCAGTTTTCCTGACGAAAAATAGTAAAAAGAAATAAATGCGCTACCCAAAAACACATAAATAGTAACAACCCTAAAGAGGGAGGTGAAGCAGCTGTACTGGAATGTGACAAATTCAAACAAAATGGAAGGTGATAGTGCAGCGCTACATATAGGCCATTTTTTACTGGCCTATATGTAGCGCTGCACTATCACCTTCCATTTTCCTGGCGAGAAACCTGAAAGCCTCGTACACACGGCCGGTTTTCTCGGCAAGAAAGCTCTCCCGGCAGTTTTCTTGTCGTTTCTTGACGAGAAAACCGGCCGTGTGTACGAGGCTTTACTTTCTGCTTTCAAGCAATGCATCCAGCTTCTTCCCAGCAGCAGCACAAGTAAAGGGGGGTGCACTGTGATGTAAGGGAGAGTGGGGGACTCAACTTCTGATGGTGGGGTGGCTCTTGACATCTAATGTAAGGGGAGGCGCTGGACATCTAATCTTACAGCTACAACCAGCCCTTTTGAGGGCAATCATAATGCTGACGCGGCCCTCGACGAAATAGAGTTTGACACCCCTGCTCTAACCTAATACCAAATGTGGTGATGTTTACTCCTACTGATGGCAAAAAAAATTACACTCGCGCTGGCCACGATCTGGCCCTCCTGAAGTCTGAAGGACAATAAACCGGCCCTTTGTTTAGAAAGTTTGGAGACCCCTGCTCTAGACCGTCAACCACACAGTCTCCAGTGCTCGTGCAATAAGCGCTGAACCTCCCTCAGCTCTGACTGTTCCTCCTGCAGAACCCTGTTGCTACATCCTTACAGGCTCAGCCTTTTACTGTCCCGCATTGACAGTACGGAGCAACGTTCTCCTTATGCCGCGTACACACGATCGGAAATTCCGACAACAAAAACGTGTATTTTTTCCCGACGGGTTGTTGGCTCAAACTTGTGTTGCATACACACGGTCACACAAATGTTGTCGGAAATTCGGAACGTCATGAACGCGGTGACGTACGACGAGCTAAGATCAATGAAGTTCAATAGGCAGTTCGGCTCTTCTGCTTGATTCTGAGCATGCAGGTTTTTTTGTGCGTCGGAATTGCATACACACGATCGGAATTTCCGAACTTTTGCAGTCGGAAAAATTGAGAACCAGCTCTCAAACATTTGTTGTCGGAAATTCCGACAGCAAATGTCCGATGGGGCCTACACACGGTCGGAATTTATGACAAAAAGCTCACATGGAACATTTGTTGTTGGAATTTCCGATTGTGTGTAGGCGGGATAACTGTTCCCTTGCACAGAATGACCTCTACAGGAGGGTAGGGGCCACTAACCTCTACTCCCAGCTCTAACATAAACCTAGTGCACACCTGGCTCCTTCCTTAGTGTGCCTGTTTTCTGCAAAACATGGCCTAAACTGCCAAAATAAACCATGGCACGGGCTCGCCTTTCTACAAAGCCTTTAGACATTTCATGGTCCACCAGATTATTATATTATCGCTGGAAGAAATGCAATATGTTTTTACAACTGTATGCAGTATTGTATGTTACCTTATGAAATGAGTGCTTTAGTGACTTCTTGGTTCATGATGTGTATATGTGTGCACAGAGAGATAAGGGACAGTGTGGCTCACAGTTGTATGTTGGTTACTGATAATGATGCTGTTTAATCTTTCCTTGGTTGCTGGTGGTGTTGTACCACACTTTATAGCCACACAACAATGTTAGATTACTCTGAAGCATATTACAGGACCTCTGATACGTGAATCTGGTAAATTTGTTTGTATTAGTCTTCGTCACATACCACATAAGTTTCTGTAATAATTACCTCTTTACTACTAACGTTTTAAACCCTTTGATTATTTCAGGCAAAGAAAAAAAAAAAAAAAGAGAACATTATTTTTTTTTCCAAAAATGTACATTTTCATATGAGTAACCTACAATTTCAACATCAGCAAAATTGGATACTATAAAAACACGAATCCTATAAACACACTGATGACTATTTAGAACAATAAAAATAATGTGTAGCCTAAAGAAATAAAAACGATAAATAGTAAGGAAATAAAACTCCATCATATTTCTAGATAAGTATACAAAGATAAAGTGCCCCTCAGAAACAAGGAACTTTTAAGGCAACTAAATAGAGAGATCAAAATATATATATATAAAGAAATAACAACATTTATTGAGGTAGTATTAAACGCTAGTAGGTGCATACATCACCAAAAAGGATATAAAATGAAAAATAAAAACAATACAGTTGATATAGCTGAAAATTATTGGTCTCCTTTGTGTTTTATCCGACACGTTTCAGGATTTCAGTGTTTATCCCTTCATCAGGGTCATTTCTTTCAGCAGAAATTAGTACAAATGTCAATCTATAATAAAGCACAATAAAAGTTTGAGCATGAAGAACCATGGACAAGGAATGAACATTGAAAAAAGGATTTAGAATGGGAATGCAAATATAAGACACCACATCCCAATAAGAAGATAAAAATACAGGGTATGAGGTCACAGGCCCCGGGACTTTGAAGGTGTCAAAAGAATAACAACCAGAAAAACTGATTGACCAAAATAAATTTAGAAATATGGAAAAAACTTTTATTACAAAAGATAGAACATGATAAAACATGAGATCAATACAATTCATATATCAATTGTTTCCTTTATACAGCATTTGTACAGACAATACCAAATTATTCCCTACATGTTTCGCTCGGAAGAGTTTCTTCAGGAGATTACCATGGCGTCTAATATGCTGAAGGCAAACAAAGAAAAGGAAATAAATACTCATGTTGAACATTAAGATACAGTAATGTTACATATTGGCATAAACAAAATACGATATGCAGTTTTAAGTCGGATAAATATAGAATACAATCAATATAAAAAGGGCATAGAAACATAGTTTTCAAATTTGGGAGTAATGATGCGATAGAGAACTTACCAAATACTGTGCAGAATTGCTTTCACTAGGTGAAACAATTAACAAAATAAATTTGATAAAAGCACTCATTAGAGAGTGCAAAGTGATGCAATTCCAGGCCAAGTTCATTGAAACCTCAAAATGCTTGTAGACGGGGACAAAAAATAATCATATATCTTTGACCTAAATGTAGCGCCCCTTTACTTCAGGGGAGCTAGATACCTAAATTTAGGGGTTGATCTGGGTTGTTTCTTTCTTTTTTTTTTGCCAAGTGGTGTTACTGGTGTATAGTTCCCTGTGGCCTGTGGGTGGCGCTGTCATCACAGGTCAGGGTTGAACCGCTGGTGACATTACTGTACCTTTGGGTGTCCTCTCCAGGCAGCTGTACGGGGGCGTGGTCGGCCCGCTGTGCATACTGGGAGAGGATACAAAAGGGGCAGACGTCATCTTAAGGGAGAAGAAGGAAGGGTACTGCGGAGCAGTACCGCCTGCGTCTCATGGCCCTCCAGGCCATGGGAGTGCGCTGGGGAAGATCAGTCTCAGGCACCTTTAGTCTGGGGCTGCAACTTTTCATGTAGGCCCAGCACCTTTGGCTGACCTACCATCTAAAGAGGAATTCCAGGGCACTCGAGGGTGACCCGTTCTGGAGAGGGAGCCAGGGTTACCGGTGAAGGAAGTCACTGCCTCGGATGAGGCCTGGTCATCTACAGAGGGATTCCACAAGTCCTCCACAGGCATTGTAGCGTGCTTCAACTTGCACCTAGGTCCTTATGCTACAAGTGCTGGGAAGTTTGGAACTAGGCAAATGGGTTCCGATCGTATCCCTAGGACAGTAAAGTAGAGTTCGTGCATCACTCCGGCTGCTAGGACTGTGAGAGGGGACTATCCGGGTGAGCAGAGTCCACTTGGGATTAAGTGGTGATATTAAGTGCCTGAACCTGCCGCCTGTTATTCTATTCTTCACTTTCAACTTTCCTGTCCGGTTTCAAGCATAAAGAAAATAAACCTTCAGCCATTGAGGTTTAACCTTGTCTGGACATTGGCCTTATTGGTACACAAGCTACAGACTTTTCCTCACATTCTAGGGAAAGGAACCAGCCCTAGGAGAGGTAACTCGCTGCGGAACCCAACAATTTCTGAACACCGCTCACCCTCTTATTCAAGAATGAACCTGGGCATTGTGGTACGGTGTGTCCCACCTTGAGGAGGTAAGGCCAGGGATCTGTGTGCTACACGTGGGGGCTCGTCCGGGATTCTGCAGCTGCCCCTCCAGAGGTTGGACTGTTTTTCGGCCATTGTGAAAGTTGAACTGCGCCACATTTTATTGAAGAAAATTGAGGTACAGGACTGTGTTTGAGTTTTTTTCTAGATGCGTAGTTCTTGGGCGTGTCCAGAACTAGGAAAAGCCTGCGAGCTGCGCGCAGGAAGGAAAAAAAGGGGAGAAGCCCCCGCCAAGTGTGTGTTGCACGTGGTGTCTTTGGCGCCAAAGGGACAGTACGAGCCAAACCAGTGAAGAAGAAGCAACATGTCCGCTACTACTCCATGGATTCCAATTCCACCGGGACCCCGTATGTTCCCGACTACCTCAACCATGGATATCGCTTCTCTCACTGCCCCCCTGACGGATACAGGGATCCAGCTCAAAGCCCGAGGCCGCTTCGCACTTTATACCTGCCGGGATGCAGAGGGCCTGGGCGTGCCCTGTCCCAAGTGCCAGGGACTGGCCGTGCAGATACGGCCATTCGGAAGATGCTTGACATGTGGAGAGTTCTTGTTTGAAGTGGAACAACCCACCGAATCACCCCGAGTTTCCCAGGTCAATTTCCTTACCGGGATGGTTACTTCTGAAGAAGGGAAACAGGCCCCCGTGGCCGGGCCCACGCGCATCACTATGGCTGCAGTGAACGTGGAAAAAGAAGTTCAAGCCACCGCAGAGCCAATAACGGATGTTACAGCGGATGCTGCCTCCGTCACGACCGAGACGTCTATCCCGCCTGCTAAAAGGAAGGTGGGCTACGTGAAGGCCTCCCGCGGTCGAGGTCCACCCCAGCGCCTACCCAAACTGGAGCTCAAACCCGGAGGGATCTCTAGGAGAAAAGACGGTAAGGAGGCTGGGGGAACTGTTACAAGTTTGCCGGGGAAGGGAGAGACACTCGTACCACGTAATAGGGATGGGTGAACAGCCAGCCCACGGGAACTTTTGTCTTCAGAAGGAAGTATGTCAGCGCCCACTAGGAACTATCGGCCGGCGGAGGAGTGTAATACTTCCAACCTGGACTCGTCCTCCGACGTGGGAGATGATTTTGAGGTGGATGAGTTGTTCATCAAGAAGGGTTGGGACAGAATTCCGTTACCCTCACCCCGAGACACTAGAGGACCCCATGGACTCTGGGGAAACTACGCCCCGGGTGGAGGCCCTTGTACATGAGGAAGGAATTGTTCCTGCATCACCAGCGCCTGCTACTACTGCTGGATGTGTATCTGTCAGGAATGGTGTCATTACTGGGCTCACCTGCTGGTGGCACTGTTGCATTCGGCAGCAGTGGGTGTAGTTCTGGTGGCCACCAGCGGGTGTCTCCTCACCAAGACTTTCTACCAGCCATCAAGCACACCTGATCTGGGTCTGCTGGACTATATAAGCCTGCCCTTAACCAAGCTCAGTGCTCCAGAATTCCTTCTGTAAGCCTGAACCTGAACCTGAACCTGAACCTGAACCTGAACCTGAACCTGAACCTGAACCTGAACCTGAACCTGAACCTGAACCTGAACCTGAACCTGAACCTGAACCTGAACCTGATCTGTTCCCTGCCTTGTCCTGGACTCTGATCCTTGTACCCTGTCCCCTGAGACCTGTCCCCTGATACCAGCTTCCACCTCCTCCTTGCTGACTGCTCCCAGTATCTGGCCTTCTGCTCCCCTTGTCTCTCGTCCCTGCCTTGTTTATATATCTGTGTTCCCTTTACTTGTATATATTAGTTAGATAGTTAGATTAGGTTGTTTTGGGGTTTGTTGTGTTCTCTTGTATTCATTTCTTGCTTATGGTTTGCTGTTGTTTGATTACACGTGTGCTTTAATAAATATATATATCTTTTCACTTACTCTGTTCCTGATTCCTGTAAAGTGCAGCCCAATGATCTGATCACCTGTATTGGATGTCTGTGTGTATCATCCCCGTGACAGAATTCTGGAGCCATACAATCAGATTGGCTGCACCTGGGAATTGGGTCTGAGCACTTGTTAAAATTACTAAGATGCAGGTGGACGATATTTTTTATCTTTCGCTCCTGGCAACAGATGACAGAGATTTCTGTTATCAGACACTAAGAGAATATACCAGAGAGCAGTTGCTGGAATGCATCCGCATAGCTCACGTTTTTGTGGATCAGGGAAATTTTGTGTTTGAGGATGTACAAGCTTTGATTTGTATCTGTACAGAGTTGGCCCTGTTTGATGCCTCTAGTGGAGGTGATGATTATACACCTCCTTTTAATGCCGCTCAGGTAGAATCTTTGGTGTGGCTGTTGGAAGATGACTCAGCCTTTTTCCATGAGCACTACTCTGCTTGTCCTCCACAGGTGCTTGCAGCATGCATTGATTCAGTGCAGTCTCTGGTAGACATGTGCACACTGAAATATTTCGTTTCGGAATTTCGTTTTCGTCCAAAAAATAAATTTATTTAGTTACTCCCGAAATTCGTTTTTATTTATTTCGTTTTTCGTTAAAAATAGCATTCGTCCAAAAATCTGAATTAATTAAGGTCGAATCTGTCATTGAAGGCTTATGGTGTCTGTTGAATGTTCAAAGAAGATTCGACGGAGCAGCGAAACTGTACGACTCTGCAATCATACATTTCCGGTCAAATGTTCTGCCTACAAGCAGTGATCTTTTCTTTCTATGTCGAATCTTTTCTCTCTATAATGTCAAATCTTTTCTCTCCTATGTCGAATCTTTTCTCTCTATAATGTCAAATCTTTTCTCTCCTATGTCGAATCTTTTCTCTCTATAATGTCAAATCTTTTCTCTCCTATGTCGAATCTTTCCTCTCCTATGTCGAATCTTTCCTCTCCTATGTCGAATCTTTTCTCTCCTATGTCGAATCTTTTCTCTCCTATGTCGAATCTTTCCTCTCCTATGTCGAATCTTTCCTCTCCTATGTCGAATCTTTCCTCTCCTGTGTCGAATCTTTTCTCTCCTGTGTCGAATCTTTTCTCTCCTGTGTCGAATCTTTTCTCTCCTATGTCGAATCTTTCCTCTCCTATGTCGAATCTTTCCTCTCCTATGTCGAATCTTTTCTCTCCTATGTCGAATCTTTCCTCTCCTATGTCGAATCTTTCCTCTCCTATGTCGAATCTTTCCTCTCCTATGTCGAATCTTTCCTCTCCTATGTCGAATCTTTCCTCTCCTATGTCGAATCTTTTCTCTCCTATGTCGAATCTTTTCTCTCCTATGTCGAATCTTTTCTCTCCTATGTCGAATCTTTTCTCTCCTATGTCGAATCTTTCCTCTCCTATGTCGAATCTTTCCTCTCCTATGTCGAATCTTTCCTCTCCTATGTCGAATCTTTCCTCTCCTATGTCGAATCTTTCCTCTCCTATGTCGAATCTTTCCTCTCCTATGTCGAATCTTTCTCTCCTATGTCGAATCTTTTCTCTCTATAATGTCGAATCTTTTCTCTCCTATGTAGAATAATCTTGGACTAATAGAGTTAAGGTTAGGCACATTCGACCACAGGTTCGATAGACACAGATTGTTATTGTCAGCGTCACGTCTAATCTCCTATCTATATCGAACTGTTGTAGCAACGAAAACGAAAATAAAGCATTTGTTTATGTCGAATCTTTCGGTTTTCGGATTCTGTGCTTTCGTTTTCGTTTGTTAAAACGATAACGAAAATAGCTGAAATTCGGACGAAAATGCATTCGGACGAAAACGAATGCACATGTCTAGTCTCTGGTCAGACAAGCAGTGTGCAAACCTTATTTTGTGAAACCCTTATTACAGGCCTGGTCAAGTTTGTTGTACTCAGCCCCTGTCAGTTCCCAACCATCCATTTCTATGTCTAGATACCAACCTGCTGGGATGTCTTCCTCTCCTTTTCCCCCAATTCCCACTTTTTCTGAACAATACACCCAGCTAACAATGAAGTACCAGTACCCTGTCTCCTCCTGCTGCACTTACCCTGCCTTTTACCCTTCTGCTTCTTCTTGGCTGCCTCCATCAGCTCCTTCAAAGCCCCCTTCAAAGTCTGCACCCTCTGTTTCACCATCCCTCCGCTCTTCACCTCTACCAGCTACATCCATATACAAATCCTCAGTGGCGAAACCAAAGAAAAAACTGAAGTTTTTTCCAACCCATTCAATCCTGCCACTATCCCAACCTGCCTCCACACCCACCAACCTGTGCCAGCCTGAAGTTCCCGTGCCAGCCTTCCAGCCTGAAGTTCCCGTGCCAGCCTGCCAGCCTGAAGTTCCCGTGCCAGCCTGCCAGCCTGAGGTTCCCGTGCCAGCCTGCCAGCCTGAGGTTCCCGTGCCAGTTTGCCAGCCTGAGGTTCCCGTGCCAGTTTGCCAGCCTGAAGTGCTGGAGCCAGCCTTCCAGCCTGCGGCTCCAGGGCCAGCCTTCCAGCCTGCGGCTCCAGGGCCAGCCTTCCAGCCTGCGGTTCCAGGGCCAGCCTGACAACTTGAAGTTCCTGTGCCAGCCTGCCAGCTTGAAATTCCTGTGCCTGTCTTCCAAACAGAAGTCCTGATGACGGTGTCCCAGTCGGAAGATCCGGTGTCCCAGTCGGAAGATCCGGTGACCCCGCCTGAAGATTCGGTGCCCGTTTCCCGGCCTGAGGTTGTGGTGCCCGTTTCCCGGCCTGAGGTTGTGGTGCCCGTTTCCCGGCCTGAGGTTGTGGTGCCCGTTTCCCGGCCTGAGGTTGTGGTGCCCGTTTCCCAGCTTGAGGTTGTGGTGCCCGTTTCTCAGTCTGTGGAGCCTACTGCCCAGCCTGACGTGTTCCTGTCTGCTGCCCAGCCTGAGATGTGCCTGTCTGCTGCCCAGCCTGAGATGTGCCCGTCTGCTGCCCAGCCTGAGATGTGCCCGTCTGCTGCCCAGCCTGAGATGTTCCCGTCTGCTGCCCAGCCTGATGACGGTGTCCCAGTCGGTAGATCCGGTGTCCCAGTCGGTAGATCCGGTGTCCCAGTCGGTAGATCCGGTGTCCCAGTCGGTAGATCCGGTGTCCCAGTCGGAAGATCTGGTGTCCCAGTCGGAAGATCCGGTGACCGCGCCTGAAGATTCGGTGCATGAGACCCCGCCTGAAGATCCGGTGCCCGTTTCCCGGCCTGAGGTTGTGGTGCCCGTTTCCCGGCCTGAGGTTGTGGTGCCCGTTTCCCGGCCTGAGGTTGTGGTGCCCGTTTCCCGGCCTGAGGTTGTGGTGCCCGTTTCCCGGCCTGAGGTTGTGGTGCCCGCTGTGGTGCCCGTTTCCCAGTTTGAGGTTGTGGTGCCCGTTTCCCGGCTTGAGTTTGTGGTGCCCATTTATCAGTCTGTGGAGCCTACTGCCCAGCCTGACGTGTTCCCGTCTGCTGCCCAGCCTGAGATGTGCCCGTCTGCTGCCCAGCCTGAGATGTGCCCGTCTGCTGCCCAGCCTGAGATGTTCCCCTTCTGCTGCCCAGCCTGAGATGTTCCCCTTCTGCTGCCCAGCCTGAGATGTTCCCCTTCTGCTGCCCAGCCTGAGACGTTCCCCTTCTGCTGCCCAGCCTGAGACGTTCCCCTTCTGCTGCCCAGCCTGAGACGTTCCCCTTCTGCTGCCCAGCCTGAGACGTTCCCGTCTGCTGCCCAGCCTGAGACGTTCCCATCTGCTGCCCAGCCTGAGACGTTCCCGTCTGCTGCCCAGCCTGAGACGTTCCCGTCTGCTGCCCAGCCTGAGATGTTCCTGTCTGCTGCTCCGTTGCCCGCTGCCCAGTCTGATGTTCCAGAGCCTACTGTCTTGCTTGGTGACCCTGTACCTGGTATCCAGCCTCACGATCCAGTTCCTGATGGTTCCATTCCTGATACTCTGCCTGGTGGTTCCTTTACCGCTGCCCAGCCTGATG
This sequence comes from Rana muscosa, assembly GCA_029206835.1. Taxonomy (NCBI): domain Eukaryota; kingdom Metazoa; phylum Chordata; class Amphibia; order Anura; family Ranidae; genus Rana; species Rana muscosa. Next base: position 143,734,995 of record CM055116.1, read on the forward strand.
ACTCGGAGCCCGCTGCCCAGCCTGAGGATATGGTCCCTGCTAAGACCTGTTCCTGATGCCCAGCTGGCCGCTGATGTCTTCCTGATGGATTCCCTTTTTTCCACTATTTTAATCCTGCTTGTCGCCCAGCCTGAATGTAATGCCCCTGCGTGGTCTGCCTCCGATGGGTTCTTGCCCGTTGTCCTGCTAATTTTTACTTCCAAATCTAAACTTCCTGACCCTGGTGGTGGGATGCGTGCCCTATTTTCAGACTCTAGTGGCACGTCCCCCAGTGAACTAAAGGACTCTGGCCTAGGAAGTGCGAAGAAGTCCGCAAACGTAGTATGGAAACTTTTTTGGGTATTTCCGCATCCACTCGGACTGTCCAACCAAGGGCTGAATGGAGTGTCCGGAGGCCACTCCTTAAGGGGGGGGGGAACTGTCAGGAATGGTGTCATTACTGGGCTCACCTGCTGGTGGCACTGTTGCATTCGGCAGCAGTGGGTGTAGGTTCTGGTGGCCAGCGGGTGTCTCCTCACCAAGACTTTCTACCAGCCATCAAGCACACCTGATCTGGGTCTGCTGGACTATATAAGCCCGCCCTTAACCAAGCTCAGTGCTCCAGAATTCCTTCTGTAAGCCTGGTCCCTACCTGAACCTGATCCTGATCTGTTCCCTGCCTTGTCCTGGACTTTGATCCTTGTACCCTGTCCCCTGAAACCTGTCCCCTGAGACCTGTCCCCTGATACCAGCTTCCACCTCCCCCTTGCTGACTGCTCCCAGTATCTGGCCTTTTGCTCCCCTTGTCTCTCGTCCCTGCCTTGTTTATATATGTGTGTTCCCTTTACTTGTATATATTAGTTAGATTAGGTTGTTTTGGGGTTTGTTGTGTTCTCTTGTATTCATTTCTTGCTTATGGTTTGCTGTTGTTTGATTACACGTGTGCCTTTTATCTTTATTAAATATATATTTTCACTTACTCTGTTCCTGATTCCTTAAAGTGCAGCCCAATGATCTGATTACCTGTATTGGATGTCTGTGTGTAGCATCCCCGTGACAGTATCTCTGCGGGCACCTTTGCCGAGGCTTGAGGCAGTGAAAGTGCCTAGATCTCCGGATGCAATTGTCCTGCCTGGTAGAGGAGACCGTGCAACCCTTCCGCCTATTTCCAGGTTGCAGCGTTTTTTATTAACCAGAAAGTGGCCACTGAATACGGCTGGAAATATCCCTATGTTCCTAGGGAGCTTCTCTTTGAAATTGAGGCTTACCGTAAAAGGTGGTATGCTGACTTTGTGTGGGACTACCTGAAAGTACCGGCCACCGCAGATACTTTGTGTGTTCAGCTGCCAAGGCTGACCGTTTTAAGGGATGTCGGCAAGAATGGACTTATGGCCGGCACATACATGCAGACCGGGTGGTAATTTGCAACAAAGAGTGAGAAGATGCTGTGTACTCTATTGAAACTTTTAATGCAAAGTGGAAACTTCTTGTCTTGCGGATCCTCACTACTACCTCTAGAGTGGGAACTTTTTTGTTTTTCACCTACTCTGGAGATTGCCGCGCTGGACGGTGATTTAAATGGTGTCACTCTCTGTCATTCCCACGGAGGTCAGTGAGGAGATACATCTCTGCCTCCAATCGCAATTGGATTACCTTTTCTACTCCTATTTAAAGGTAAGAAAATATATTTGGTACTCCTGGACATCCACTATGGCTGTCTCCTAAATCAAGCAACATCTTTACTCATTGAATTCTATGCTTTTGTTTGCATTCATCCCCATGCAGGGTTCCTAATCTGGATTTGCCCTGACAGGGAATGAGATATCCTGTTTTCCTACCTCGGTTCCTTGAATGAATGAATCTTGGAGAATTCTGAAAGGTTTTTTTTTCCTAGCTCCACTAGAGATATCTTTACTGCGGGTTATTGATTCTACACTTCTATGCCCATAGACAGGTATACTGTGCCTTGGCTTTTTTGAGCTATGCATTTGCATTCCTTTCATCTATTTATTCATTTGATCCATTTCCTTCATTGCAACCTTTTCCTTTTTTAGGTCAAAGATATATGATTATTTTTTGTCCCCGTCTACAAGCATTTTGAGGTTTCACTGAACTTGGTCTGGAAGTGCATCTCTTTGCACTCTCTAATGAGTGCTTTTATCAAATTTATTTCTCAATTGTTTCACCTAGTAAAAGCAACTCTGCGCAGTATTTGGCAAGTTCTCTATCGCATCATTACTCCCAAATTTGAAAACTATGTTTCTATGCCCTTTTTATATTGATTGTATTATATATTTATCCGACTTAAAACTGCATATCCTATTTTGTTTATGCCAATATGTAACATTATTGTATCTTAATGTTCAACATGAGTATTTATTTCCTTTTCCTTGTTTGCCTTCAGCATATTAGACGCCATGGTAATGTCCTGAAGAAGGTCTTCCGAACGAAACATGTAGAGAATAATTTGGTATTGTCTGTATAAATGCTGTATAAAGGAAACAATTGATATATGGATTGTATTGATCTCATGTTTTTTAATCTATCTTTTGTATTAAAAGTTTTTTCCATATTTCTAAATTTATTTTGGTTAATCAGTTTTTCTGGTTGTTACTCTTTTGACACCTTCAAAGTCAAGGGCCTGTGACCTTATACCCTGTATTTTTTTATCAAGGAATGAGCATTGTTGGAGATGGAAAATGGATCACTCACCAATCAACCGGATGCTGCACTTTCGCACTGCCAATATTTTGATATAGGTATGTATATAGATGTAATATATACACCAATATGTGAAGATCGTACAGATGGATCAGTGCTGGAGAAAACCCACTGTGATACCTCGAACAGCCAGTCCAGAAAACGTATGGGTATGAATATGGATCTGTGAAAATCCCGGACGAATGTGTCAAAGCTTTAGTGGGTCAAAATTGACGATCAGCTTATTAGTGGCCCGGGGTCACTCGGATCAGGACCAACACATGTCAGGATTTTCACAGATCCAAATTCATACCCATAAGTTTTCTGATCTAGCTGTTCGAGGTATCACAGTGGGGTTTCTCCAGCACTGATCCATCTGTACGATCTTCACATATTGGTATATATATACATATATCAAAATATTGGCAGTGCGAAAGTGCAGTATCCGGTTGATTGGTGAGTGGTCCTTTTTCCATCTCCAACGATGCTCATTCCTTGTCCATGGTTCTTTATGCTTAAACTTTTATTGCACTTTATTATAGATTGTCATTTGTACTAACATCTCCTGAAAGAAATGACCCTGATGAAGGGGTAAACACTGAAATCCTGAAACGCGTCAGACGAAACACAAAGGAGACCAACAATGTTCAACTATATCAAATGTATTGTTTTTTATTTTATATCCTATTTGGTGGTGTATGCAGCTACTAGCTTTTAATACTACCTCAATAAATGTTGTTATTCCCTTCTATATATATTGATCTCTCTATTTAGTTGCCTTAAAGGTCCCTTGTTCCTGAGGGGGCACTTTATCTTTGTATAATTATCTAGTTTTTGGGATGTTGGCAACAACCTGGTCTTTTTAGGTGAAACCCCCTCTTAATTTGCCATCATATATTTCTAGAGTAAGGTAGACAATGAAAAATATGTTATTGGTTAAAAGGAGGGTAACCTCCCTGCTTTTCCTATATGCTACTGTTTAAAAATCAGGAGCTGTAAGTTATAGGAACATAAAAGCTAGTATGAGCTACTTTTTATGGTTAAGCAAGACGTAGCTAAAGAGCCCAAAAGATGGAGAGTTGGCAGCTATGCAGTCAGCCCATGAACCACATGACAAAACACCAAACCACATTTAAGATGGAAAAATCCATTTTGGCACCATGGAGCAGAGAAGTACATTAGCTTCAGGGTACAGTCAGATATTTCTGGAGAGACAGACATTGGAGTGTTTCCTATCCTTTAAAAAAAAAAAAAAATTAAACTTAAGTACAGAAAAAAATGTTTTTAGCTTAGACAGACATTAGCTGCACATAGTATGGTGCATTATATTTATTAGTGTCACTCCACTGTTCCTCTGTGGCAGCCATGGGTGTTCATAGTGAAGCTACGTCTCCCACAGCTTGTGAAAATGCCAGGCGACAGATTTGCTTCCTGCAAAGCCCAACCCCTTTAACTATGGTATCGTGATGGGTGAAGAATTGGACATTTGAAATTATTGTGTTCCTACCCAGTTCCCAGTTGGTAATTTAATAAATTTAAGATTGACCAAATTAAAGAACTGTTTTTAAAAAAAATGGGTTGATGAAAGGTTACCCCGAATTAGTAGTATAATAACAAAGCACAGTTGAAAATGAAAATATACAATTTTATTAAATCTATACATTAAAAACATTCTGACATTGGTTAAGACATTACTGGAATTACATTTGAGGTCAAAATCATATCAACAGCTAATCCCTGAAAAACCTAGTTGGGATATGAAGACACTCGCTATGATAGGGTCAACATGTTTCACGGGAGTGCCCGCTTCCTCAGGATCTTAGAGACCTCATCATTACTTCCATATCATTATAATGCCATAATGTGCCACTATACTGCCCCAGCCTGCCACTATACCACCCTAACCTGCCACTATACTGCCCTATAAGAATTATAATGCCATATAAGAAGCTTAAAAGTGAAAAAATAACAGATAAATGTAATGACAAAATATTCTACCAAAAAATCTAAAAAATGTATACATAGAAAAGCATACTCACAGGAAAACAAGGAAAAGAAAAAAAAATTATATATATATATTTTTAAAATATAAAGATGTACAAATATATATATCATAATAAATAAGTAAATGATAAAATTAAGATACAGTAATAAAGAAAAATCTCTATCATTTGGCATTTTTGAGGTAATAGAGATTTTTCTTTATTATCTTAATTGGCTTAATCATTTCCTTATTTATTGTAATATGTACATACACTATATTGTCAAAAGTATTGGGACACCTGTCTTTACATGCACATGAAATTTAATGACATCCCAGTCTTAGTCTGTAGGGTTTCCCATAGACCCACTCCTAAATCTTGTGGACAGTCTTCCCAGAAGAGTTGAAGATTTTATAGCTGCAAAGGGTGGGCCAACTCAATATTGAACCATACAGGCTAAGACTGGGATGCCATTAAAGTTCATGTGCGTGTAAAGGTAGGCATCCCAATACCTTTGACAATATAGTGTGTGTATATATGTATATATATATATATATATATATATATATATATATATTCCCATATATTCATATTTTAAAATGTATATACGTTTTTTTTTCCGTTTCTTGTTTTACTGTGAGGATGCTTTTCTATGTATAAATTTTGGTTATTTTTGATTTTCTGGTAGAACATTTTGTCATTTCATTTGTCTGTTATTTTTTCAATTTTTAGCTTCTTATATGGCATTATAATTCTTATAGGGCATAGTGTCAAATTAGGACGGAATACTGGCAGGTTGGGGCAGAATAATGGCAGTACAGTGGCAGGTTGGGGCAGTATAGTGGCAGGTTGTGGCAGTATAGTGGTAGGTTAGGGTGGTATAGTGGCACATTAGGGCAGTATAGTGGTAGTTTAGGGTGGTATAGTGGCACATTAAGGCAGTATAGTGGTAGATTGGGGCCCTTTACTAGCAGGTTAGGGCGGTACAATGTCAGGTTGCGGCAGTATAGTGTCAGGTTAGGGTGGTATAATGTCAGGTTGGGGCGGTATAGTGTCAGGTTAGGGTGGTATAGTGGCAGTATAGTGGCACATTAGAGCGGTTTAGTGTCAGGTTGGGGTGGTATAGTGTCAGGTTGGGGGCAGTATAGTGTCAGGATAGGGCGGTATAGTGGCAGTATAATGTCACATTAGGGCTGTATGGTGTCAGGTTAGGGCAGTATAGTGGCAGTATAATGTCACATTAGGGCTGTATAGTGTCAGGTTGAGGCGGTATAGTGGCAGTATAGTGTCAGGTTGGGGGCAGTATAGTGTCAGGTTGGGGCGGTATAGTGTCAGGTTGGGGGCAGTATAATGTCAGGTTGGGGCGGTATAGTGGCAGTATAGTATCACATTAGGGCTGTATGGTGTCAGGTTGGGGTGGTATAGTGGCAGTACAGTGTCAGGTTGGGGGCAGTATAGTGTCAGGTTGGGGCGGTATAGTGTCAGGTTGGGGGCAGTATAATGTCAGGTTGGGGCGGTATAGTGGCAGTATAGTATCACATTAGGGCTGTATGGTGTCAGGTTGGGGTGGTATAGTGGCAGTACAGTGTCAGGTTGGGGGCGGTATAGTGTCAGGATAGGGCGGTATAGTGGCAGTATAATGTCACATTAGGGCTGTATGGTGTCAGGTTGGGGCGGTATAGTGGCACTACAGTGTCAGGTTGGGGCGGTATAGTGGCAGTATAGTGTCACATTAGGGTTGTATGGTGTCAGGTTAGGGCAGTATAGTGGCAGTATAATGTCACATTAGGGCTGTATAGTGTCAGGTTGAGGCGGTATAGTGACAGTATAGTGTCAGGTTGGGGGCAGTATAGTGTCAGGTTGGGGCGGTAAAGTGGCAGTATAGTGTCAGGTTGGGGGCAGTATAATGTCAGATTGGGGCGGTATAGTGGCAGTATAGTATCACATTAGGGCTGTATGGTGTCAGGTTGGGGTGGTATAGTGGCAGTACAGTGTCAGGTTGGGGGCGGTATAGTGTCAGGATAGGGCGGTATAGTGGCAGTATAATGTCACATTAGGGCTGTATGGTGTCAGGTTGGGGCGGTATAGTGGCACTACAGTGTCAGGTTGGGGCGGTATAGTGGCAGTATAGTGTCACATTAGGGTTGTATGGTGTCAGGTTAGGGCAGTATAGTGGCAGTATAATGTCACATTAGGGCTGTATAGTGTCAGGTTGAGGCGGTATAGTGACAGTATAGTGTCAGGTTGGGGGCAGTATAGTGTCAGGTTGGGGCGGTAAAGTGGCAGTATAGTGTCAGGTTGGGGGCAGTATAATGTCAGGTTGGGGCGGTATAGTGTCACATTAGGGCTGTATGGTGTCAGGTTGGGGTCTTATAGTGGCAGTATAATGTCACATTAGGGCTGTATGGTGTCAGGTTGGGGTCTTATAGTGGCAGTATAATGTCACATTAGGGCTGTATGGTGTCGGGTTGGGGCAGTATAGTGGCAGTATAGTGTCACATTAGGGCTGTATGGTGTCAGGTTGGGGTGGTATAGTGGCAGTATAGTGTCAGGTTGGGGCGGTATAGTGGCAGTATAGTGTCACATTAGTTCTGTATGGTGTCAGGTTGGGGCGGTATAGTGGCAGTATAGTGTCACATTAGTGTCACATTAGTTCTGTATGGTGTCAGGTTGGGGCAGTATAGTGGCAGTATAGTGTCACATTAGTTCTGTATGGTGTCAGGTTGGGGCAGTATAGTGGCAGTATAGTGTCAGGTTGGGGCGGTATAGTGGCAGTATAGTGTCAGGTTGGGGCGGTATAGTGGCAGTATAGTGTCACATTAGTTCTGTATGGTGTCAGGTTGGGGCGGTATAGTGGCAGTATAGTGTCAGGTTGGGGCGGTATAGTGGCAGTATAGTGTCAGGTTGGGGCGGTATAGTGGCAGTATAGTGTCAGGTTGGGGCGGTATAGTGGCAGTATAGTGTCACATTAGTGTCACATTAGTTCTGTATGGTGTCAGGTTGGGGCAGTATAGTGGCAGTATAGTGTCACATTAGTTCTGTATGGTGTCAGGTTGGGGCAGTATAGTGGCAGTATAGTGTCAGGTTGGGGCGGTATAGTGGCAGTATAGTGTCAGGTTGGGGCGGTATAGTGGCAGTTTAGTGTCACATTAGGGCAGTACAGTGGCAGGCTAGGGCTGTACTGTATGTAGTAACAGTGTGCTCACTGCTCAGTCATTTACAGCACGGTTGGTGATTGAAGACTCCCCAGGCTGCTGTGTCCAGTCCTCTTCCCCCCCCCCCCCCCTAAACTTCAGGATCAGGCAAAGTGAAGGAGTCGGTGGAAGGAGTAGAGGCGGCAGCCACTCCCAGCCTGACCCATCTACTCTGACTGCCTTGGGAGATATTGACGATCCCTGAGGGACAATTGAAGCTAATTAGATGACATGGGATGGTGGGAGTAGTACAGACAGCCTCCCCCACCCCACTGGGCCCACTTCTGACCTGATCATTGATTTAGTCGGGCAGTATATTTACAAAGCTGTACGGAGGGGTAAAGTGCATCTGTTTGCAGTATGGTTCAGCAGGCAGGCGGGGGCACCCCCCTAGATCAGGCCATGCCTACTGCATTGAGCTACATTGATCTCAGTAGATGCACGCAGGCTTAATGCAAGGACACAGCAAATACAATTTCTTTCTATGTGGCCCATTCGCACCAAAGTAGTGTGTCGGTGTGTTCTGGGATAGATGTAGACATGCTGCATTTTTTACAGCGCAACAGAAAAAAAACTATTACTAAGCACATCAATGTGTCACAACGCACTGCTGTGCTATAGATTAAAATTGAGGTTAAAAAAGGGAAAAAAGCAAGCACTGGAATGCATTCTAACAACATGTCAGCGCATGGCAGCATGCATTTATACCACACATCAGCGCATGTGAGTTTTATTTTTATTTTTTATGCATAACATATAAGACCAGGCCATGTCAACATAACACCAGCCCGCTTCTGCGGCCACACAAGCGCATGTGAATTTCGCACACAGTAACTCGTGCTGTGCGTTGTGAGCAAGCCCTTAACCACTTGACCTCCGGAAGATTTATCCCCTTCATGACCAGGCCATTTTTATGCGATACACCATTGCGTTACTTTAACTGACAATTGTGTGGTCATTCAACCCACTATTTCCCACAAATAGAGCTTTGTTTTGGTGGTATTTGAATCACCACTGCAGTTTTTATTGTTTGCAGTATAAACAAAGAAAAAACTATTGTGAAAAAAAAAAAAAATTAATTTCTGCTATAAAACATATCCAAAAAAATAAATAATTACAAATATTAATTATTATTATTAAAGATATTCTTCATAAAATTTAGGCGAATATGTATACTGCTACATATTTATGGTAAAAAAAATCCCAATAAGCGTATATTGATTACGTTTATGCAAAAGTTATAGTATCTACAAACTATGGTATATATACAGGAATAAAAAAATAATAATAATAGTAATGGCGGCGATAGGCGACTTATAGCGGGACTGCAATATTGCAATCAGACACTAACCAACACTTTGTGGGAACCAGTGACACTAATACAGTGATCAGTGTTAAAAATATGCACTGTCACTGTACTAATGACTCTGGCTGGGAAGGGGTTAAACATCTATGACCATCAAAGGGTTAAATGTGTGCCTAGCCAGTATTTTTGTGTAAACAATGTGGTGTTTTTACTAAGGCATGTGATAGATTTTCTTTCCCTGCTTTTCAGGAAAAGAAAACCCATCACTTCCCCCGTCAAGATGGAGCTCTGCCTTGTTTTCATAGCCAGAGCTCCATCCAGCCTCTCTTTCTGCGGGTGCTGGTGGACATCCATTGCCCAGCACCCACTAATTGGCTTATGAAGAAGCGGGTGCTCGTGTGCGCCCTGTAGGCGGAAGTGCAGAATCACGCATATCTATGTGATTCTGCAAAGAACGGACGTCCTGTAGAAGTAAATCTGCTATAAGACGGTCTTTAGGAACTGTAATTTCCCAACAACTGTGTTTTCATTGTCCTTTCACAGGATGAGAAGTTAAAGCATAAAATCGGATTAGTTGCCTTAGAACTAAATACAGTTCTGTTACAGGTATTATCACTAATAAGTATTCCAGAGATACTAACAAAACCTTTCCCTTGTTCCTAGGTAAAATGGATGATGTACTGGATCATATTTGCACTTTTTATGACACTAGAAACATTTACGGATTTATTTCTGTGTTGGTAAGTGTCTCATAATAATAATCTTTTACATTATGTATACAGTATATAATTAACAGATATGTATTTCCAGGGCTTTTTTTTCTCAGAGAATAGGTGCTGCAACTCCCCCCTTCTGAGTCACTTCTTGTCTTCGCCCCCTACCCACCTCCGAGGACCATCCCTTGGTTCCACCCCCTACCCACCCCTGAACACCGTCCCTTGGTTCCACCCCCTACCCACCCCTGAACACCGTCCCTTGGTTCCACCCCCTACCCACCTCCGAGCACCGTCCCTTGGTTCCACCCCCTACCCACCTCTGAGCACGTCCCTTGGTTACAGCCCCTACCCACCTCCGAGCACCGTCCCTTGGTTCCACCCCCTACCCACCTCCGAGCACCGTCCCTTGGTTCCACCCCCTACCCACCTCTGAGCACCGTCCCTTGGTTCTACCCCCTACCCACCTCCGAGCACCATCCCTTGGTTCCACCCCCTACCCACCTCCGAGCACCGTCCCTTGGTTCCACCCCTTACCCACCTCCGAGCACCGTCCCTTGGTTCCACCCACCTCCCAGCACAGGCTCATTTAGAGAATACAGAACCAAGTATCATCATGTCGTGCTAAGTAGTTTGTATGGAACTTGGTATTAACAAGAAAAACAGTAAAATAGATCCCCTGCAGCCAGCAGCAATATACCCCCCCCCAGCAGCAATAGATTCTCCCAGCAACAATAGACCCCCCAGCAACATAGGACCCCTGTAACAAAAAATCACCTCAGCAACAATTGTCCCTCGGCGGCAAGAACAGATCTCCCAGCAGCCAGGAACAATAGACCCCTCCCTCAACAGTAGATCTCTTCAAGCAACAATTGACACCCCCGCCAACATAAGCTCTCCCAGTAACAGTAGATTCCCCACCAGCAACATATAGACCTCCCCAGAAACACTAGGCCACCACACAAAAACAGATCTCCTCCAGCAACAATAGATCCCATAGCAGCCTGCAGCAGTAGACCCTCCAGCACACCCCAGCCCCCCTTGCCATTACATATATACAGTGCTTGAGGTGCCGAAACTGTGTCCCCCCCGCTTTCCCCCCACGTTCCCGCTGAAAAAATGCCCTGTGTGTTTCTGGTTTTATCTCAGAATACAATATAGACGGCCCTTTTTTAAGTGGAATTGCCTGTATGCCCTTGTGTATGTTATCATATGTGTGAATAAAAGTTTTTTGTAACAATGTTTCATCATTTCTTTTTTCTTATTGTATGTAATGTATTGTATACTTGGATACTTTATATCTCTTAGGTTCCCATTTTACTATGAGCTGAAAATAGCGTTTGTGGCCTGGCTCCTATCTCCTTACACAAAAGGTTCTAGCTTACTTTATCGGAAATTTGTCCACCCCACCCTGTCATCAAAAGAAAAGGTATAGATGTTTGCATTACTTTTATTCTATTTACATTGTATGGATCATTTCCTTTGTACATTTGTTCCATTTCCCCCGCCTTCAGACTACAGTTTTCACTGCTGTATGCTGAGAGCCCTTACAGTGCGCCCAGGTTCACCGTATCCTGATAAACTGATGGCAGACATATGTAGCAGGCACTTGGATAGTGTGGGGAAGAGTTGAAGAATATGTAAACCCAATATTTCTTATTCCTGTGCCTTCTGTACCATGTATGTGTATGAAAAAGTATCCTGTTCTCTTTGTATTGCTTCCTTTGTGTGAAATCCCTGGTGTTCCTGCCAGTCCCTCTGCTTTCCTATAAAAAAACCTGACCACACTAGGCACGAGAGCACAGCATGGTCAGTTTTCTGGCTGTTCTGAGAACTGATCCTGCTCTCTTCCAATGATCAGTCTTGTTCCGATATGCACCCCCCCCCCCAGCCATTTACTGGGAAGATCAGTGTGCTACCGTTTCTCCTCTCCCAGCTCTCTGAGCTCCTTATGCAGCCAAGAACAGAGATTATGTGATCACTTATGAAAAAGGGGGAAAACATTTATTTATAATGTGTGTGTGTGTATATATGTGTATATATGTATCCTTTACAGCCAACTGTGCCCATCATATGCAGCCAACTATGCCCGTCATATGCAGCCAACTGTGCCCGTCATATGCAAGCCAACTGTGCCCATCATATACAGCCAACTGTGCCCATGATATGCAGCCAACTGTGCCCCATCATATACAGCCACTATGACACCTGCCCGCCCGTTTGCTGTCTGCCCGGCTCTTACCCCATTGCGGTGGCGGGTCAGGCAGCGGGTGACGGTGGCGAGCTGAGGGACAGGTAGTGCGGGTCAGGCGGCGGCTCCTGTGTCCTCCGTGTGTCTCTTCTTTCCCTCTGCTATGCGGCCAATGGGATTGCTTGTGCCTTCAGCCAATCAGGTGACGGGTATTAGTCTCGCGTCTCCTGATTGGCTGAGAGGCAGTTCAGTGTTAGAAAAGCAAATATTCATTCGCTTTTCTAACACACCTGGGTGGACTGTGAGCGCAATGCTTTGCGCTCCAAGTTCACCTTTTTTGAAACCTAATAAAACCCTTTGGCTCTAATCAGGTACAAAAAAACACCCCGTCGCTGTAATTCAGGCACCCGAAAAGGGTCCGGACGCCTGAACAGGGGGTGGCAGCGGCCATGGATAGACTCATGCAATGCATGACTCTATCTATGATACATCTAGGGGGGTGGCGCCACTGGTGTACAGCTTGTATAAAAGTGTCAATTTGCTGTCCCCTCAAAATAAATCAACACACAGCCATTAATGTCTAAACCGCTGGCAACAAAAGTGAGTACACCCCTAAATGAAAATGTCCAAATTGAGCCCAAAGTGTCAAGGTGATGGAAAAACAAGTCCGATTCATGGAGGCCCCACCTTGCAACTTACAGGACTTAAAGTGGAAGTAAACCCTCCTATCATTTTCAGGCAAGGAAGCTGCCATCTTGTCCTCTGTTTAATTTTCAACTGCCATGATGCTGCAAATGTGATCAGTTATGACACCAGCCATTGGATGGTTTGACAATTTGGTTGAGAGCACAACCAATGTGACAGTTGGCATTCCCGGCATGCCGGGAATGTAACTGCTTTTTGAAACTGTTAAATCGATGGGTTTACTTCCGCTTTAACCTGTTCCCGACCGCCGCACGACGATGTACGTCGACAGAATGGCACGGCTGCGCACATTGGCGTACAGGTACGTCCACTTTAATGTGCGAGCCGTGGGTCGCGCGTGCGTCATCTGCGGCGCGCTCGCGACCCTGTCGGGAACTCCGTGACCGCGCCCGCGGGACCCGATAGCCGCCGGTGTCTCGCGATCGGGTCACAGAGCTGCAGAATGGGGAGATGTAAGTGTAAACAAACCTTTCCCCGTTCTTCCTAGTGACACTGTCAGTGATCGTCTGTTCCCTGTCATAGGGAACAACGATCAGCGACATGTCACGCCAAGCCACGCCCCCTAACAATAAGAATCACTCTTTAGGTCACACTTAACCCCTTTAGCGCCCCCTGTAGGTTAACCGTCCCCTTCACTGTCATTGTCATTTTTACAGTAATCAGTGCATTTTTATAGCACTGTTCGCTGTAAAAATTACAATGGTCCCAAAATGGTGTCAAAAGTGTCCGATGTGTCCGCCATAATGTCGCAGTCACAATAAAAATCGCTGATCGCCGCCATTACTAGTAAAACAAAAAATATTAATAAAAATACCATAAAACAGTCCCCTATTTTGTAGACGCTATAACTTTTGCGCAAACAAATCAATAAATGCTTATTGCGATTTTTTTTTACCAAAAATATGTAGAAGAATACGTATCGGCCTAAACTGAGGAAAAAAAATGTTTTTTTGGGGATATTTATTATAGCAAAAAGTTAAAAATATTGCATTTTTTTTTTTTAATTGTCGCTCTATTTTTGTTTATAGCGCAAAAAATAAAAATCGCAGAGGTGATCAAATACCACCAAAAGAAAGCTCTATTTGTGGGGAAAAAAGGACGTAAATTTTGTTTGGGAGCCACGTCGCACGACCGCGCAATTGTCAGTTAAAGCGAAGCAGTGCCTAATCGCAAAAAGTGGCCCGGTCCTTTAGCAACAAAATGGTCCGGGGCTGAAGTAGTTAAAGTATCTGCTACTGACAGCTTGGTGTCAGATACCAGAGCTTAACTTCAGAGGTTTAGTGGCATCCATGCCTCAATGGGTCAGAGCTGTTTTGGTGGCAAAAGGAGGACCTACTCAATATTAGGTGGGTGGTGGTAAAGTTATGGCTGATCGGTGTACATGTGTCTGATATTTAGACAATATTTGCTTATCCTGGAGTTCAGCTTTAACCACTTCCTGATTGTGCTATAGTCGAATGACAGCCAGTTCTGGGAGGGTGTCATATGACGTTCTCCCGTGATCGCGCCCGCTATGTCCTCGGGACACAGCTGATCACAGATCGGGGTAAAGGACCAATCAGCAGCTCTTTACTACATAATGAGCTTTGTCCAGTCACAGCTGATCACAATGTAAACACAAGCCGGTTATCGGCATTCCTTTCTTCACGCTGACAGCACTAGGAAAGGAGAGCCGATAACTGGCTTGTGTAAAAAGGGCATCTACACTGATAATCAGCGTCCTAATTATCAGTGTGGTCCCAACAGTGCTGCCAATCAGTGCCCACCTGTGCCTCCTCATCAGTGTCACCTATTAGTGCTGCCTACCAGTGGCCAACAGTGCTGCCTTTCAGTGCAGCCTCATCAGTGAAGGAGAAAAATTACCTGTATGCAAAATGTTATAACAAACCATAAAATAAATTTCTTTTAAAAAAAATTGTTGCTTTAGTTTATTTAGCAAAAAATAAAAAACCCAGTGGTGGTTAAATACCACCAAAAGAAAGCTCTATATCAGTGGTCTCCAAACTGCGGCCCGAGAGCCAGATGTGGCCCTTTGCCTGCTTTTATCTGGCCCTCAAGGCACTATTTCATCCACTGATAACAATAATGGGGCACAAATCCCCCCACTGCCACCAATGAATGGCACAATTCCTCCTAATGACACCAATAATGGGTCACAGTTTCTCCCAATGATGCCAACAATGGGGCCCAATCACACCAATGATGGGGATAATTTCTCCCAATGATAGGGTATAATTTCTCCCAATGACAACAATAAGGGGCACAATTAGTGTTGCCACTTCATCCCTTTAAACCTGAACACATATTAATTAAACAGGCTTTGTGGCTAATTTAATGCAGATAAGGCACTAAGGCTGGGTTCACACTAGTGCGACACGACATCTGTCCTACTTTGGATCCGACTTTGCCCTGCGACATGAAGCCGACATATGTCCGACTTTCAATGAACGGGGATCCGACTTGGATCCCCGCCAATATCAGGCACTGTGTTTGGTATGAATCTTGAGTTGGAACTCCAGGCCAAATTTTAAATAAAAAAACGGCATGGGTTCCCCCTCCAGAGGCATACCAGGCCCTTGGGTCTGGTCTGCATTTGAACGGGCGCCCCTACGCCGAAAAAACGGCGTGGGAGTCCCCTCAAAATCCAAACCAGACCCTTATCCGAGCACGCAACCTGGCAGGCCGCAGGGGAAGAGGGGGGGACGAGAGAGCGGCCCCCCTCCCTCCTGAACCGTACCAGGCCGCATGCCCTCAACCTGCGGCCCCCCCACCCCAGAGCACCCTGCCCCCATGTTGATGAGGACAGGGCCTCTTCCCGACAACCCTGGCTGTTGGTTGTCGGGGTCTGCGGGCGGGGGGCTTATCGGAATCCGGGAGCCCCCTTCTATAAGGGGGCCCCCGGATCCCGGCCCCCCCACCCTATGTGAATGAGTATGGGGTACATCGTACCCCTACCCATTCACCTGGTGGAAAAAAATTGCAATAAAAAAACCACACAGCTTTTTAAAGTATTTTATTGCACAGCTCCGGGGGTCTTCTTCCGACTTCGGGGGTCTCCGGTGTCGTCGCCGCGCTCTCCGGTTCTTTCTTCCGCCGGGCCTCCGCTAACTTCTTTTTAGCTCTTTTGCTAGCGGGGCCCGGTTTTCTCCGTCGCCTTCTTCTTCTCCCGCTCTCCGGTTCTTCTCCCGCTCTCCGGTTCTTTCTTCCGCCGGGCCTCCGCTAACTTCTTTTTAGCTCTTTTGCTAGCGGAGGCCCGGTCTTCTCCGTCGTCTCGTCCGGCTCTCCGTTGTCCTTCTGCCGGCCCCTCCACTAACTTCTTTAGCTCTTTTGCTAGTGGAGGGGCCGGTCTTCCCGTCGTCGCCGTCGGCGTCTTCTTCCCTCTTCTCCTTCTCGATGTTGACGCGTCGCTTCCTCCCGCTGTAATACTGGCTCTCCGCTTCGCTCCGCATTAATATAGGCTTCTCATGACGTCACAGTCACATGTTCCGGGGCACATGGCCCCGGAGCATGTGACTGTGACGTCATGGGAACATGTGACTGTGACGTCATGAGAAGCCTATATTAATGCGGAGCGGAGCGGACAGCCAGTATTACAGCGGGAGGAAGCGACGCGTCAACATCGAGAAGGAGAAGAGGGAAGAAGACGCCGACGGCGACGACGGGAAGACCGGCCCCTCCACTAGCAAAAGAGCTAAAGAAGTTAGTGGAGGGGCCGGCAGAAGGACAACGGAGAGCCGGACGAGACGACGGAGAAGACCGGGCCTCCGTTAGCAAAAGAGCTAAAAAGAAGTTAGCGGAGGCCCGGCGGAAGAAAGAACCGGAGAGCGGGAGAAGAAGAAGGCGACGGAGAAGACCGGGCCCCGCTAGCAAAAGAGCTAAAAAGAAGTTAGCGGAGGCCCGGCAGAAGAAAGAACCGGAGAGCGCGGCGACGACACCGGAGACCCCCGAAGTCGGAAGAAGACCCCCGGAGCTGTGCAATAAAATACTTTAAAAAGCTGTGTGTTTTTTTTTATTGCAATTTTTTTCCACCAGGTGAATGGGTAGGGGTACGATGTACCCCATACTCATTCACATAGGGTGGGGGGCCGGGATCCAGGGGCCCCTTTATTAAAGGGGGCTCCCGGATTCCGATAAGCCCCCCGCCCGCAGACCCCGACAACCAACGGCCAGGGTTGTCGGGAAGAGGCCCTGTCCTCATCAACATGGGGGCAGGGTGCTCTGGGGTGGGGGGGCCGCAGGTCGCCCCCCTGCCCCAGAGCACCAAACCCCCCATGTTGAGGGCATGCGGCCTGGTACGGTTCAGGAGGGAGGAAGCCGCTCTCTCGTCCCCCCCTTTTCCCCTGCGGCCTGCCAGGTTGTGTGCTCGGATAAGGGTCTGGTTTGGACTTTGGGGGGGACCCCCACGCCGTTTGTTCAGCGTAGGGGGTTCCCCTTCAAATCCAGACCAGACCCAAGGGCCTGGTATGCCTCTAGAGGGGAACCTATGCCGGTTTTTTATTTAAAATTTGGCCTGGAGTTCCAACTCAAGATTCATACCAAACACAGTGCCTGATATTGGCGGGGATCCAAGTCGGATCCCCGTTCATTGAAAGTCGGACATATGTCGGCTTCATGTCGCAGGGCAAAGTCGGATCCAAAGTAGGACAGATGTCGTGTCGCACTAGTGTGAACCCAGCCTCAGTGAGTTTATTTACCACCTTAATCAGCCATAGAACCTGTGTAATACGTGTTTGGATTTAAAGGGATGAGGTGGCAACCCTAGGCACAATTCCTCCCACTAACACTAAAGATGGGGCATTGTTTTTTACCACTGATGTGAGGACCTTTTCTACTTCCAGTGGCCACAGTCCAGCCCTCCTAAAGTCTGGAGGACAGTAAACTGGCCCTTTGTTTTGAAAGTTTGGAGAACCCTGTTCTATATGTGTGAAAAAAATGATCAAAAAACTACCGCGCAATTGTCATTCAAAGTGCAAGAGCGCTGAAAATTGGCCTGGGCAGGAAGGGGGTAAAAGTCCCCAGTAGGCAAGTGGTTAAAGGATAACTCCCCCAAAAAAATATAGCAAATAAAAAAATGAATATAGCATATACAATTGCTATATAAGCCATGTTGTAATTTAATGTTGTTAAAAATTACCTTTCCTTTTCAAACTGTGGCACTGTAGTTTTCTGTAAAATGCAATGCAATGTGGCAACTTGGAGGTGTTCTGTGCACAGTTGGTCTACAGAACACCCCCTGCTTGGGTGAAATACTCTGCACTAAGATACAAGTCAGGTTTTAGGCATCATCTGCAACAAAAAATTCATTTTTGGCAAGATACTCGCAAAGGAGAGTACAGACACTGCAACTTTTCTAATCAGAACAAAGAAAGTGCATCAGCTGATTTACCACTTGCCTGCTGGGCACTGTCACCCCCTTCCTGCCCAGGCCAATTTTCAGTTTTTTTCAGTGCTGTCGCACTTTGAATGACAAGCAAACAACATTTTTTTTTTTTTTTCACACAAATAGAGCTTTCTTTTGGTGGTATTTATTCACCACTGGGTTTTTGATTTTTTGCTAAATAAATGAAAAAAAAAAGAAAATTTGGAAAAAAAATTTTGCAAACGGGTAATTTTTCTCTTTCACTGATGTACGCTGATGAGGCTACACTGATAGGTGGCACCGATGGGTGGCACTGATGGGCACTGGTAGGCGGCACTGATAAGTGACACTGATGAGGAGGCACTGGTGGGCACTAATTGGCAGCACTGATTGGCAGCACTGGCAGGCACTGATTTTCAGCACTGATAATGCACTGGACTGCACTGATAATTAGGACATTGATAATCCGTGCCCTGATTATCAGTGTACATGTCCCTTTTAGAGATGCTAGTTATCGTCTCTCTTTTCCAATCCTCATGCTGACAGCATGAGGAAAGGAGTGCCGATCACCCGCATCTGTTTCACTCCGTGATCAGCTGTGATTGGACACAGCTGATCATGTGGTAAAGAGCCACTGATTTGCTCTACGGAGGACACTACGATCACAGTGTGCGCCACCTGCGCTCTTAATGCAGTTCTTTCCATGGATTTATTTGTGATTGATATACCTACATTAATGTGCCCTAGAAAAAAATATGTTTAAGTGTTCTTACTAAAGCCACTTATCACATTCAAGCCTTTCTTGAAAGTTTGGATTTGACAGAAAGCCCTCTCATTGGTGGGCAGTAACAATGGCCACTCAGGAGTATATTAGCCCTTAAAGCCCAGTACTGAATTTTTGTTCTATATTCTGTTTATCTCACATTGCAGGTACATTAGCTAACACCTGGTACCTTTTCTATTAATTCTAGGAAATTGACGAATGTCTCATCCAAGCAAAAGATCGCAGTTATGATGCTCTGGTTCATTTTGGCAAAAGAGGCCTCAATGTGGCTGCTTCAGCAGCAGTCACAGCTGCAGCAAAGGTAACGTGGACCTGCATTTTCAACATACCGTGTCATTGCGGCACGTGTGCCAACCACAGGTTATTGGTATTATATAACTCAAAGGGCAACTTCAGAATAAAGATATAGGAAATGTTTTACCCAGCAAGACTGTCCACTGATGTTTACACTGTATGGTGATCTGATGTACACAGTAGGGAATGTTAGCACTCCATGTATGTTATCGCCACCTCTAAACAGGCCCCAGCCAATGTTTTTTATTTGTATTTTTTAGAAACAGATGCAGAATATTGTCTCTGTTTTCACTGCACTCAACTCTAGTAAGTTACCTCCAGTTCACTTATCTCTGCTCCTGCTAAGGAGCCCACCTATTTGCTCTAAATCCCTACTACACAGTAAAACCTCGGATTGCGAGTAACGCGGTTAACGCGTTAATCTGTTCCCGAGTCTTTCCAAGCCTTTCAGAATTTTTCTGACTGCATCCGAATGGTTACTCTGAGTATTCCCGAGTCTCTCCGGCGCCCCCCCCCAACTCTGGCCACATGCGGTATTGCATGCCATAGAAGTCAATGCAGAACTAATTATTTTTGTTTCCTTTGACTTCTATGGGGAAACTCGCTTTGATATGCGTGTGCTTTGGATTACAAGCAATCTCCTGGAACGGATTATGCTCGTAATCCAAGGTTCCACTGTATGGCCAACTTTTTAAATTGGATTGAAGTGCACCTTTATAAAGCTAACACTGACCACTACACTTGTAACATTGCTTGCAATAACGAACATGTGACACATGGGGGGTTATTTACTAAAGGCAAATCCACTTTGCACTACCATTGCAAAGTGCTCTTGAAAGTGCACTTGGAAGTGCAGTCGCTGTAACTCTGAGGGGTATATCTGAAATGAGGGGAAGCTCTGCTGATTTTATCATCCAATTGTGCAAGCTAAAATGCTGTTTTTTATTCTCCTTGCATGTCCTCCTCGGATCTACAGCGACTGTACTTCCAAGTGCACTTTCAAGAGCACTTTGCAATTGTAGTGCAAAGTGGATTTGCCTTTCAGAAATAACTCCCATTAATTTAATATGTGCTTCTGAGAAGTGAGAGTATTTTGAGCATGTTAGTAATTTGGAATGTCACGTTTGACCTATGTTTTCTTTACATGTGTTTCTGATTGCTGTCTACCCCATGCAAATCAGCATTTCAGTTGATAGACATTAGTGGATTGACTCCCCTACAAGCTTCTTGTTTCTCTGGTCTCCTTCACTGGGGAAGTTTTTCTACAATAATTGGTATCACCACTCTTGCTTTACTAGTTCATAATGAAGGTGTCACTTTATCGCAGCTAGAATATCCCATTTCTTCTTTAACTGAGCCAGTCAGCGGGTCCGACGGACTCGATGTCCGCTGGCCACCCGCGATTGTTCCCCGCAGTGACAGAACGGGGATCTGCCTGTGTAAACTCCGTTCTGACAGGGGAGATCACACAGATCCTGTCTTTCTGCTATGCAGGAAGATGGATCTGCTTGTTTCCCCAGTCACACAGTCCCCCATACAGTTAGAACACAAAGTGAGGGAACACATTTAACCCCCTTGATCGCCCCTGATGTTAACCCCTTCTCTGCCAGTGTCATAACAGTGCATATTTTTAGCACTGATTACTGTAATGTCACTGGTTCCCAAAAAAGTGTCAGAAATGTCAGTTAGGTATCCGATCTGTCCGCCGCAATGTCGCAGTCCTGCTAAAAAAAAAAAAAATCACTGATCGCCGCCATTACAAGTAAAAAAAATAAAAATCCATAAATCTATTCCCTATTTTGTAGAAGTTATAACTTTTGTGCAAACCAATCAATATACGCTTGCGATTTTTTTATTTTTTATTTTTTTACCAAAAATATGAAGAAGAATACATGTTGGCCTAAAATGAGGAAGAATTTTTTTTTTACTTTTTTGGGGGGGGGTATTTATTATAACAAAATTTTTTCAAAATTGTCGCCGTAGGTGTATGTCGGCCACTTTAAGAGTGACGGGGCCTGGGGCGCGACGCCGGAGCCGATGCGCGTGGCTGGTGGCCGTGATGTCCGCTGGCCACCCTCGATTGCTCCACAGAGAGCCAGAACGGTGATCTGTGTGTGTAAACGAACAGATCAGTGTTCTGACAGGAGAGGAGAGAGAGATCTGCTGTTCCTAGTGATAAGGAACAGTGATCTCTCTCCTCCTCCAATCAGTACACTGCTGCCACAGTTAGAAACACCTCCCTAGGGAACACTTAACCCCTTAATCGCCCACTAGTGTTAACCTCTTTCCTGCCAGTGACATTTATACAGTAATCAGTGGCTATTTTTGCGGTCCCAAAAGAGTGTCAAAAGTGTCCAGTCTGTTGCAGTCCCACTAAAAATCGCAGATCGCCGCCATTACTAGTAAAATATAAATAAATAATAATAATGCCATAAATCTATCCCCTATTTTGTAGACGCTATAACTTTTGCGCAAACCAATGAATATACGTTTATTGCGATTTTTTATTTTTTACCAAAAATATGTAGAAGAATACATATTGGCCTAAACTGATGAAGAAAATATTTTTTTTTTCCGTCACCAGCTCTCGGTTTAGAGCAGCGGAGAGAGCTGAGCGATCAGCAGTGTTTGATCGCTCAGTTCTCTCCCTTAGAGACAGTGGGGAACAGATGCAGCATCAGATCAATGCTCCCCCCAGAGATCCCTTCTGGCTTTATTATAAGCTTTTTTATGTTTTCCATTCAGAGATGTTTTCAAGCCCTTCACACACCTATCCTGCCATGACCTGCATCACATTGCCAAATCTTGTCAAACATCTCTGTGGTAGATTTACCCTGTTTAGCAGATGTGGTAACGCATGTGGTCAGAAAAGCACCAGTTGCACACCTCCCGATGTACACAGGACAATGTCTTTTGGCACACTGACTTATAAAGGTTGGTGCTCCCTGTGACTGTGCGTCACATTTGTTGGTGTGTTACAAAACTAGTCTCAACTTTTTGGTACCACCTCGTAGACTGAAGTAGTTAGGAATTGTGGGATATGTCACTTTTTTACAGGAAGTGTCAGGTCTCACACAACAGACAGAGGGCATGCATTAACCAATGCAATAACGCATGTCTCATGTTTGAACATAAACAGAAATTTTTGACACAGGAGTGTGAAGATTTACTGTACTATAGGCTGTGCAGGACAACAAGTGACACCATGAAACCACATAATCCATGCACTATTTAGGCAGGTGAAAAACACAATGTGCAGGTAAGAAGGTTTATAAAGGAAGAAGGTTTTTTATTTTAATGCATTCTATGCATTAAGATAAAAAACCTTCTGTGTGCAGCAGCCCTCCTAATACTTACCTGAAGTCCATCTAGATCCAGCGATGTTGCATGAGAGACTCGGTTGTCCGGGACTCCCCTCCTCATTGGCTGAGACAGCATTTTGGTGCCATTGGCTCCCACTGCTGTCAATAAACATCAGTGAGCCAATGAGGAGAGGAAGGGGGCAGGGCCAGGCTGTGGCTCCATTTCTGAATGGGCACAGGGAGCTCTGACTCGGCTCGGGTGCTCCCATAGCAAGCTGCTTGCTGTAGGGACACTCAATGGGAGGGAAGGGCCAGGAGAGCCAAAGAGGGACCTGAGAAGAGGAGGATCTCGGCTGCTCTGTGCAAAACCATTGCACAGGGCAGGTAAGTATAACATGTTTGTTATTTTTAATAATAAAAAAAAAAAGTGAGACTTTAGTATCACTTTAAATCAGGGGTCTCAAACTGGTGGCCCTCCAGCTGCTGCCACACTACAAGTCCCATGAGGCATTGCAAGGCTGACAGTTACAAGCATGACGGGACTTGTAGTTTCGCAACAGCTGGAGGGCCGCCAGTTTGAGACTACTGCTTTAAATGGTTAGCTCACCTTTTAGCACAAAACTGCCTATGCGGATAGGGGTCGTCTGTAGACAAAAACGAACTGCGCGGCTTTAATTAACCACTTCAACACCGGGCTTTTTTTACCACCTCAATACTGGGCCTATTCTGGCACTTCTCTCCTGCATGTACAAATCATCATTCTTTTGCTAGAAAATTACTCAGAACCCCCAAACATTATATATGTTTTGTTAGCAGACACCCTAGGGCAGGGGTCTCAAACTGGCGGCCCTCCAGCTGTTGCGAAACTACAAGTCCCATCATCCTTCTGCCTGTGGGAGTCATGCTTGTAACTGTCAGCCTTGCAATGCCTCATGGGACTTGTAGTTTTGCAACAGCTGGAGGGCCGTCAGTTTGAGACCCCTGCCCTAGGGAATAAAATGACGGTCATTGCAACTTTTTTTCTTGCACGGTATTTGCGCAATCATTTTTCAAACGCCTTCTTTTTGGGAAAAAAATGGTTCCATGAATTAAAAAATAACAAAACGGTAAAGTTAGCCCAATTTTTTTGTAAAATATGAAAGATGATGTTACACGAAGTAAATAGATACCTAACATGTCCCGCTTTAAAATTGCGCACACTAATGGAATGGCGCCAATCTTTGGTACTTAAAAATTTCCATAGGCGACACTTTAATTTTTTTTTACAGGTTACCAGGTTAGAGTTAGAGGAGGTCTAGTGCTAGAATTGTTGCACACGCTCTAACGCACGCGGCGATACCTCACATATGTGGTTTGAACGGCGTTTACATATGTGGGCGGGACTTACATCTGCGTTCGCTTCTGATCGTAAGCTACTGGGGACAGGGGCGTTTTCATTTATTTTTAATTTTACATTTTTTTATTTTACTTCATTTTTTTTATTTTTACACTTTTTTTACCTTTTTTTTTTTTTTAATCACTTTTATTCCTATTACAAGGAATGTAAACATCCCTTGTAATAGGAATGGTGTGTGACAGGTCCCTCTTTATGGAGAGACGTCATCACATCGCGCCCCCGGGCCTCCGACGGTCATAGAGATGACTGGTGACCATCTGGTTACCAGTCATCTCTATGGTTCACCTCCGGCGCCGGACGATTCATTCTCCAGGCCCCCGATGGCACGGGAGAGGCCGGAGAAGCACCGGATGGCAGCGGGAGGGGGATGGGTGTCCCCTCCCGCCGCCTATAACAACGAACCGCCGCTATGATCGTCCTTATTGCGCACAGAATCGCTGGCTGCAGGCATCATTCAGATATCCCCCCACAAAGCCCAGGACGTCATATGACGTCCACCCAGGATGGCAGATCCCATCTGTGGACGTCATTTGACTATGGGCGGGTAGGGAAGCGGTTAAAGATGAATAATGCCCTTGTTATAGGTGGGGGCCATTTACATACCTCCGCGGGACATTCTCCCCTCTCCCCCTGCTAACGAAAGTTGTTGAGTGGGGGGGGGGGTGCCGCGGGACATGTAAAAAAAATCGTGGGGGGGGGGCTTACCTGCTGGTTGCTGTTTCCTCCTCTTCATGCTTCCTGCTGTGCGGGAAAAATGACACTCTCGCGGGACTGCGGGAAGGAGGAGCCTATGCGGGTAAAACCCGCAGAATCCGTGCCAGTTGGGAGGTATGGCCATTTACATACCTCATGAAGCCTGACTGAAATACTCCCAGGATGTTTCTAGGACGCTGCTAAGGGAGGCTTAGCTATTACTGTTCACCTTCACCATCACAGGGGTGAGCGCTTTCTCTGATTCAAAACTTTTCACATGCACCTTCCTTTCCCCTGATGAAGTAGCGCTGAGCTCAGACTTTGAGAGGTTGCCCCTCCTCATTTAAAGCTTCACAGTTTGTTTTTATCTACAGATGCCCCTTATCTGCATAGGCAGTTTTTTGGTAAAGGTGAACTGTCCCTTTATGCAATGACGGAAGTCATAGAAGACAGAGGACATCTCGTGGGCTGAAATGATTTACAGCAGGGGGCAGTCCTGGAGAGGAAGTGGCTATTTCAGCCTGTGTGAGCCTTTTTTGCTGTAAAAAAAACAAACAAAAAAGCAATGTATGTATGTGTATTGTGACAGCAGGCAGGTAAAGTCACCAGGATGCATCCAGGATGGAAGGTATATATGTCCTAGATTCAGGCTTTATGCCGATTTATACCACTAGGGGGATTGCTGGGAGTCTTGCGGGGGAAGAGGTAATGAGCCCAGCTGAATCAAGTGGCTCATTGAGGCCTCTACAAGAACTCCCAGCATGCTAAGGGAGATGCTCCATCCTGGAACCAGATCTGTGTTGTGCAAGACTGGGGAGCGTGTTTCTGTCCTGTGTGGTGAGACAAAGCCTGTGTGGCTAAAACCTTTAAAAAACAGGGAGATAGGGGCTGGGGCAGCACAAGGCTGCACCTAGTTGTCAGACAGGGAACCTACGTGTGTAGTAAGCGGTCAAGCTGACCAGGATTTCTTTTTGTATGTTTCTTTTTGTTTTGCTGTTTTTCCCCTGTAAATAGTGTAAATAAACCGCACCTTTTGTTTTTGCAACTATAAACTCTGTCTGCTGTGCCTGTTTTTGTGTGGTGAACCCATCCAGGGGGTCACACACACCCGCTGCCGAGCTAACCCCCTCACAGTTGGTGGAGAACCAGTGGCAGTTTTTTTAAGGCCAGCATAGAGGAGATACTGAAACAGCTGGCTCTAGCAAATGCCAATCAGCAGCAGACAAATGCAGGTTTGCAAAAGAGCCTTGCAGCTCAACAACAGAGCTTTGCAGCCCAGCAGCAAGCTTATCAACAGAGCCTTGCAGCCCAGCAGCAAGCTCACCAACAGAGTCTGGAAGCTCAGCAACAAGCCCTGCAGCAATCTGAGGCCCGCTTCATAGACCTGTTACAGAAGCAAGAGCAGAGACTACAACAAATGGAAACGTTAATGCAGCAACATCCGCAGACCAGTGAGGCAAGTCGTTCCACTAATACCGCGTCCTTTGGGGTGAGTCGTTTATTGACAAAAATGACTGGAGAGGATGATCCAGAAGTCTTTTTGACCACATTTGAAAGGACTGCTGAAAGAGAAAAGTGGCCTAAGGAGCAGTGGGCTGTACTGGTGGCTCCTCTGTTAACTGGTGAATCGCAGAAAGCTTACTATGACCTAGAGCCTGACCAAGCAAAAGACTATGTGATGCTAAAAACTGAAATATTGGCACGGCTGGGTGTCACCCTGTCTGTCCAGGCTCAGCGTGTGCATAACTGGACTTTCCGGCTTGGAAAACCCCCCAGGTCTCAAATGTATGATCTCATTCACCTGAGCAGGAAGTGGCTACAGCCAGAGACTTTGTCCGCACCAAAGATTGTGGAACGTGTTGTGATGGATCGTTTCTTGAGAGCTCTTCCTACTGCCATCCAAATGTGGGTAAGCCATAGAGACTCGGAAACGGCCGATAATCTTGTGGATCGCGTAGAGAAGTACTTGGCTACATAGAACCTGACTGCCTCTTCCAGAGACTCACGGACTTTCCACCCTAAGACCAGACCATCCCCAGTGGCGGGTAAGATGATTCCAAGGGGTGAGGGTGGAGAGAGTGAGAGGGTGGGAGTTCTACCCAAGGTTTGGCGAGAACAGCCTGGGAAGTCAGGGGCTCAAGAGGCAGCAAGAAGGATTGTTTGTTACCACTGCCGACAAGAGGGACATATTGCAGCAAATTGCCCGGTTGTAGATGAACCCATGCAATGTGACTTTCTAAGGGACAGACGTCAGTCGCTGTTTGCGACAGTCGCATGCACTGCCATTCGGGGAACTGAGAAACATTTATACAAAATGTGTATTAATGGTAGAAATGTTGTTGTGTTGCTGGATTCAGGTAGCCTGGTGACACTGATAAAGGCTGAATTAGTTACTACAGAGGTCTCTGGGAATAACAAGGTAGCTGTTATTTGTGTGCATGGGGACACCCGAGAGTATCCGGTGACTACAGTGTGTTTTGAGACCCCCCAAGGTACCCTCTCTCATCGGGTGGGACTAGTTTCTCACTTGCCTCATGATGCCATTGTGGGAAGGGATTTTCCAAAGTTCTGGGAACTATGGGATTGTCCTGAGCCCCCCAATGGTGCCCCTATATACCAGGAATGTGATAGCCAGAATTCCTCTGAGAGTGGTGAGGACTCTCCAGAATTTCCCTTGTCGGTATTGGCAGGGGAGACTCGAGAAACTGGGGAGGAGCCAACATCCTCAGACGAAAACATGCCGTCTGTGGAGTTTTCTGATCTCGAGGTTCACAAGGAAAATTTTGCCACAGAACAGTTAAAAGACCCCACCCTAATAAAGGCACGGAAAAACGTAGTGGAAATAGATGGCGAGTTAGTGAACCCAGATGAGACCTGCACTTACCCATACTTCATCGTGGAAAAGGACCTACTGTATCGGGTGGCTAAAAGGGCAGAAGAAACCATTGAGCAGCTTGTGGTGCCCAAACCTTACAGGAAGTTGGTGTTAGAGTTGGCCCATGGGCACATTCTTGGAGGTCATCTGGGGACAGAGAAAACCCGAGAGAGAGTATTGCAGTGGTTCTATTGGCCTGGGGTCATGAAGGAAACAGAAAATTATTGTTCCTCCTGCCCTGTGTGTCAGAGGTCGGCACCGATGCCACATTTCCGTAACCCGCTGGTACCTCTTCCCATCATTCCCCTTTGAGAGGATCGCAATGGATTTGGTAGGTCCGATCATAAAGTCCGCTAGGGGGCACCAGTACATTTTGGTTATAATGGACTATACCACCCGTTATCCGGAAGCGATTCCTCTCCGAAATACCTCGGCCAAAACCATAGCCAAAGAGCTATCTCTTGTTTTTAGCCGTGTGGGTATTTGTAAAGAACTGCTTACGGACCAAGGTACACCCTTTATGTCCCGGGTTATGAAAGAGCTGTGCAAGTTGTTCAAAGTAACACAATTGCGTACATCTGTGTATCACCCCCAAACAGATGGGTTGGTTGAAAGATTCAACAAAACCCTAAAACAAATGTTAAAGAAAGTGGTGGATAGAGATGGAAAGGATTGGGACTGTCTAATTCCTTATTTAATGTTTGCTATTAGGGAGGTACCCCAATCCTCTATGGGTTTCTCACCCTTTGAGTTACTTTATGGGAGACACCCCAGAGGGCTGTTGGATATCTCCAAGGAAACCTGGGAAAGTGAGAGTTCTCCCCACAGGAGTGTGATTGAGCATGTCGCCCTGATGCAAGATAGAATTGCACAGGTAATGCCAATCGTAAAGGAACATTTGGCCCAAGCGCAGTTGGCACAGCAGAGAGTGTACAACCATGGAGCCAGGACCCGTACCTTTTCCCCGGGGGATAGGGTATTGGTACTTGTCCCCACGGTTGAAAGCAAATTCCTCACCAAATGGCAAGGCCCCTATGAGATAATGGAAAAAGTGAGCGAAGTGAATTACAAGCTCAGACAACCAGGAAGGCGAAAGCCCGAACAGATCTATCACGTTAATCTGTTGAAAGCCTGGAGGGATAGGGAATCCCTAGTCGCGGAAACTTTGTCACCAGCTCACTCTGATTGCGGGATTCCTGAGGTTGGAATAGCAGTCACCTTGTCAAACCCCCAACAACAGGAGGTAAGGAGTTTGTGCTTCGCAACAAGGAGGTTTTCTCTGAGCTGCCGGGACAAACACCTGGCGTAGAGCATGATATTATTACCCCGCCCGGTGAAAGGGTGAAACTAAAACCCTATCGGATCCCAGAGGCCCGACGGGAGGCAATACGTGAGGAAGTACAGAAAATGCTTAAGTTAAGGGTGATAGAGGAGTCCCAAAGTGATTGGTCAAGTCCCATTGTGTTAGTGCCTAAACCGGATGGGAGCTGGCGATTTTGTAACGATTTTCGACAACTGAACAAAGTTACAAAATTTGACACCTACCCCATGCCACGTAAAGATGAGTTGATCGACCGGCTGGGAACAGCGCGATACATGACAACTCTTGATCTCACAAAAGGGTATTGTCAAATTCCCCTGGCCAAGTCGGCCAAGGAGAAAAGCGCATTTGTAACCCCAGACGGGGCGTTCCAATATAAAAGAATGCCGTTTGGGTTACAGAATGCGCCGGCCACATTCCAGCGGAAAATGGACCAGATACTTAGGCCCCATCAGAAGTATGCCGTGGCTTACCTGGATGATGTAATTATCTACAGCACAGATTGGGCCTCACATCTGCCAAAAGTGCAAACAGTCCTAGATTCTATCCGGGAAGCTGGGTTTACGGCCAACCCCAAGAAATGTACCATTGGGCAGGAGGAGGCCAAATATCTTGGGTACACCATTGGGAGGGAAGTAATAAAACCCCAAGTCCACAAAGTCGAGGCCATACAGAATTGGCCACGTCCCAACAGCAAGAAGCAGGTACGAGCCTTTCTGGGAATCGCTGGTTATTATCGGCGATTCATTCCCCACTTTGCTTCTCAGGCTGCGCCCCTAACCAACCTGACAAACGGGAAAGAGTAGGTCATGGTTAAATGGACCCCAGAGGCTGAGGCAGCATTCCAATTCTTAAAAAAAGCCTTATGTAGCCAGCCAGTGTTGTACTCACCAGGCTTCTCTAGGGACTTTGTCGTACAAAGTGATGCATCAGACGTTGGGTTAGGAGTAGTGATGAGCCGAACACCCCCGCGTTCGGTTCGCACCAGAACCCGCGAACGGACCGAAAGTTTGCACGAACTTTAGAACCCTATTAAATACAATGGATGCGAACGTTCGAAATCTAAAGTGCTAATTATAACGACTATTATGCATGTTATTGTCCTAAAAAGGGTTTGGGAACCCGGGTTCTGCACCAGGGGACATGTATCAATGCAAAAAGAAGTTTTAAAAACGGCCGTTTTTCTGGAGCAGTCATTTTAATGATGCATAAAGTGGAAAAAAAGTCAAAAATTCCTTTAAATATCGTACCTGGGGGGTGTCTAAAGTATGCCTGTGAAGTGCCACGTGTTTCCCGTGTTTAGAACTGTCCCTGCACAAAATTACATTTCTAAAGGAAAAAAAGCCATTTAAAACTGCTTGCGGCTTTAATGTAATGTCTGGTACCGGTAATATGGATGAAAATCTTTAAGAAAAATGGCATAGCTACCCCAGCCCATTACCAGCCCCTTTGGGTCTTGTATGGATATTAAGGGGAACCCCGCACACAAAATAAAAAAGGCCCTATATACTCTGAACAGCCGTATACAGGCGGTGCATACAAGACAGGGACTGTAGGTTTGTTCTTATGTAGAATCTGTTTGTAATTTTGAACAGGTACATTGTTTAAGTGTAGCTCCAGCCAAAAAATCTATTTTTAAGCTTTTTGGAAAACATAGGGAAGGGTTATCACCCCTGTAACATTTGTTTTGCTGTCTGTGCAGTGTGCACCTGTTCAGAACAGTTCACCTCACTTTCCGTCCTAATGACAAATGTTTTTTGAAAATTTGGGGTTTTTATTGAAACAAGAATTGGTGATAAAGAATCAGTGGAGAGGAGACACTTTTTTTCCCATATTAACTCTTACAGGAGAGAATTTGCCTTCCTAGGGGTAGATTTCCTCTCACTTCCTGTTGTATCCTTCCGTTTGCAAGGAGGAGTCGTTTGTAAGTTGGATGTTTGAAAGTAGGGGCCTGCCGTATATACTCAGCTGAAATTTGCCCCTTACATGTTGGTGTTGCCACAACACTGTGAGCCCTCACAGTTACTCTTGGTGGGCGCATGAATGGGCCCTGCTGTGAATTATTGGATCAAGAATTGTAATTGCATGCCCCTGTTGAACAGGGGCTGAAAAATTGGGCCTTTGGTGGTGGTGGTGGTGGTGGTGTTGACACAACACTGTAAGGCCTCACAGTTAGTCTTGGTGGGCGCAGGAATGGGCCCTGCTGTGAATTATTAGATCAAGAATTGTAATTACATGCCCCTGTTAAACAGGGGCAGAAAAATTGAGCCTTAGGCACTGGTGCCACAACACTGCAACCCCTCACAGATACTGTACTTGGAGCACAGCAATGAGCCCTGTTGCAAAGTATTGCATCAAAAATTGTAATTACACGCCCCTGTTAAACAGGGGCTGAAAAATTGGGCCTTAGCCACTGGTGCTGGTGCCACGACACTGCAACCACTCCCAGATACTCTAGTTGGAGTGCAGGAATGAGCCCTGCTGCAAAGCATTGCATAAAAAATTGTAATAACACACCCCTGTTAAACAGGGGCTGAAAAATTGGGCCTTAGCCACTGGTGGCGGCACCCAGAAACAAAAATGTTCTTCCAAGCTATCATCGTCAATCGGATCATTGAGGAGGAGGAGGATAGTCAGTCAACATAACAGGACAAACTCTCAGCATCAGCATCAGTCTTGAAGGGATGTGACATTTGAAAATAAATTAGTCTGTTATATCAGCTTCAGGTGTTTGGTAGCTGGTGGTGATCCAAGACTGGTTCATCTTTATGAAGGTCAGTCGATCAACAGAGTCGGTGGACAGGCGCACCCTGTGATCCGTGACAAATCCTCCAGCAGCACTGAATGTGCGTTCTGAAAGAACGCTGGATGCAGGACAGGCCAGTAGCTCAATTGCATACTGTGCAAGCTCTGGCCAGTGATCCATCCTCAAGACCCAGTAAGCCAGAGGATTTTCGGTGGGGAAGGTGTCCAAGTCTGACCTTGCCCCTAGGTATTCCTGCACAATGTATATCAGACGCTGGCGATGGTTGCTGGAACCGATCATACCTTGGGGCTGCGGACTAAAGAATTGTCTGAACGCTTCGGTCAGATGGCCACCTTCCCCACCGCTCCTTCTTTGACTGACCGAAGCCTCAGCAACTCGTTGTCCAAGACCAGGAGTTTGTAACCTCCCAGTCTCTGGGAACGCGTTGCACAGACCTTTCTGCAAGGCCTCCCGGAGTTGTCTCATCCTCTGCTCCCTCTGCGACGGTAAGATAAGGTCCGCAACCTTACCCTTGTACCGTGGATCAAGGAGAGTGGCCAGCCAGTAATGGTCCCTCTCCTTGATCCGAAGAATACGAGGATCCTTCCGCAGACTTTGCAGGATCAGGGAGGCCATGCAGCATAGGTTAGCTGAGGCATTCAGTCCGGAGTCCTCTGGGTCACTAAGGACGACATGATCCACAGCCACCTCCTCCCAGCCACGTACAAGTCCACTGGTTTCTTGGGACTGTAAATCATCCCTAAAAGACTGCTGCTGATGATGCTGTGTGCCAGGCTCCACCTCCATGCTGACACAATCCTCCTCCTCCTCCTCCTCTTCTTCCTGTGCGATGGGTGGGACAGAAGGAACACTGTCTGAGTAAAGGGGGCCTTGAGAGGCAAGGAAGTCCTCCTCTTCCTGCCTCTGTTCTGCCTCAAGTGCCCTGTCCATTATTCCACGCAGCGTATGTTTCAACAGGTGGACAAGAGGTACAGTGTCACTGATGCATGCACTGTCACTGCTCACCATCCTTGTGGCCTCCTCAAATGGTGCCAGGACAGTGCATGCATCCCTGATCATGCCCCACTGGTGTGGTGAAAAAAACCCGAGCTCCCCTGACCCTGTCCTGGTGCCGTAGTCGCACAGGTACTCATTGATGGCCCTCTGCTGCGTGTGCAGCCGCTGAAGCATGGCCAACGTTGAGTTCCACCTGGTGGGCATGTCACATATAAGGCGGTTCTTGGGCAGGTTCAACTCCTTTTGCAGCTCAGCCAGGCGAGCACTGGCATTAAAAGATCTGCGGAAATGCACACAGACTTTCCTGGCCTGCCTCAGGACATCCTGTAAGCCCGGGTACCTGCCCAAGAACCGCTGCACCACCAGGTTAAGGATGTGAGCCACACAGGGCACATGGGTCAGTTGTCCCTGTCGGAGAGCGGAGAGGAGGTTGGTGCCATTGTCGCAAACTACCATTCCTGGCTTAAGCTGGCGTGGCGTCAACCACCTCTCGGCCTGCCCCTGCAGAGCAGACAGAACCTCTGCCCCAGTGTGGCTCCTGTCCCCCAAACACACCAGCGCAAGCACGGCATGGCATCTTTTTGCCTGCGTAGCCCCTTGAACGCCTACGGAGCACCGCTGGTTCCGAGGACAAAGCACAGGAAGAGGCCACGGAGGAAGAAGAAGAGGAGGGGGTGGAGGACAGAGGTGTGTCACAACCAGTAGTAGCATTTTGGAGGCGTGGCGGTGGAACAACCTCAAACACTACTGCACCTTGTCCTGCATCCTTCCCAGCTGCCAAAAGAGTGACCCAATGGGCCGTGAAAGAAAGGTAACGTCCCTGTCCATGCCTGCTGGACCATGAGTCAGCGGTAATATGCACCTTACCGCTGACCGCCCTGTCCAGCGAGGCCAAGACATTGCCTTCCACATGCCGGTAGAGAGCCAGAATCGCCTTCCGTGAGAAAAAGTGGCGTTTGGGAACCTGCCACTGAGGAACCGCACATTGCACAAACTCACGGAAGGGGGCCGAGTCTACCAACTGAAAAGGCAGCAGTTGAAGCGCTAGCAATTTAGCCAAGCTAGCATTCAACCGCTGGGCATGTGGATGGCTGGGAGTGAACTTCTTTCGACGGTCCAGCAGCTGGGGCAGGGAAATTTGCCTGCTAGAATCGGACGTTGGTGTACTGCTAGCAGAGTGCCCGCAAGTACTTGGCTGTGACACACCTAATTCTACACCTTCATTCCTCTCAGAGCAGGTTTCAGAGAGGACTGAAGGTATAGTGGGGTTGGAGATCCCAGCTGATGCGGTGCAAGAAGAGGTCAGCTTTGTTCTTTGGTGTGGGTCTTTAAGGTAGGCTTGCCAACGAGCTGCATGGCAGGTCAACATATGTCTGGTCAAGCATGTGGTGCCCAAGCGGGTGATGTTTTGGCCACGCGATATACGCTTGAGACATATGTTGCAAACAGCAGCTGTGCGATCTGATGCACTCGACTCAAAAAAGGCCCACACCAAAGAACTTTTTGAATAACGGGCAGAGGCAGCGCCCTGCACAGGCGGAGCTCTGCGGTGTGATTCCGTCGGTGTGCTGCCCTTACGCTGGCCCCCCGAGGGCATCCTGCCTCATTGGAGATGTGCCTCCTCCTCCTCCTCTCTCCTATTAGGCACCCACGTGGAGTCAGTGACCTCATCATCCCCTCCCTCCTCATCACTGGAGCCAATCTGGCAGTATGCTGCAGCTGCTGGAACATGACTGCCAGATTGGTGTCCTTCTTGAGCATCCCCTCTCTCTGCTCTCACGCTACTGCCTTCCTCTAGCTGGGTATTATCATCAGACCCTTCGAAACGCTGGGCATCCTCCTGGAGCATGTACCCAACACTGTGCTCAAACAGTTCGGGGGACTCCTCAGGAGGACATGGTTGGTCTAGGGAAGGAGTGACTGATGATGACATTGATACCAGGGAAGAGGACGCTTTGTCAGCTGCTTTGCCAGTACCCTGAGCCTGGGTGAGAGAGGATGAGGAGGATGAGGAGGGCTTGGTCATCCACTCTACCAAGTCTTCGGCATGATGCGGCTTAACACGTCCAGCTGCCGAAAAGAAGGACAAGCGTGTCCCATGGCCACGTGCTGATGGCGATGCACCGCGTCCACGACCAGCACTGTTGTCTCTAGACACAGAGCCTGCTTGCCCTCTTTTTTTGGCTCCTGACTGTCTGCCTCTCCTTGTTTGCCTTCCAGACATTCTAATGGCCTGCAGGGAAATGGGAAAAGCATCAATACAGGCTAAGTTAAGGTGTAATATGGTCAGGAGGCACACTCCGCCCGCTGTAAGTGCCGCAAAATCCTGTTGGTGTAACACACCAGGAAAAAGCAGCAATACAGGCTAAGTTAAGGTGTAATATGGTCAGGAGGTACACTCCGCCCGCTGTAAGTGCCGCAAAATCCTGTTTGTGTAACACACCAGGAAAAAGCAGCAATACAGGCTAAGTTAAGGTGTAATATGGTCAGGAGGCACACTCTGCCCGCTGTAAGTGCCGCAAAATCCTGTTTGTGTAACACACCAGGAAAAAGCAGCAATACAGGCTAAGTTAAGGTGTAATATGGTCAGGAGGTACACTCCGCCCGTTGTAAGTGCCGCAAAATCATGTTGGTGTAACACACCAGGAAAAAGCAGCAATACAGGCTAAGTTAAGGTGTAATATGGTCAGGAGGTACACTCCGCCCGTTGTAAGTGCCGCAAAATCCTGTTTGTGTAACACACCAGGAAAAAGCAGCAATACAGGCTAAGTTAAGGTGTAATATGGTCAGGAGGTACACTCCGCCCGCTGTAAGTGCCGCAAAATCCTGTTGGTGTAACACACCAGGAAAAAGCAGCAATACGGGCTAACTTCAGGTGTATAATGTGCAGGAGGCTTAGCAACAATGACACTGACACTGTCCCCTGCCTATCCTTCTCTCTCCCTGCACACAAGGTTTATCAAAGTATATGACACTGACACTGTCCCCTGCCTATCCTTCTCTCTCCCTGCACACAAGGTTTAGCAAAGAATATGACACTGACACTGTCCCCTGCCTATCCTTCTCTCTCCCTGTACACAAGGTTTATCAAAGTATATGACACTGACACTCTCCCTGCCTATCCTTCTCTCTCCCTGCACACAAGGTTTAGCAAAGAATATGACACTGACACTGTCCCCTGCCTATCCTTCTCTCTCCCTGTACACAAGGTTTATCAAAGTATATGACACTGACACTCTCCCTGCCTATCCTTCTCTCTCCCTACACACAAGGTTTAGCAAAGAATATGACACTGACACTCTCCCTGCCTATCCTTCTCTGTCCCTACACACAAGGTTTAGCAAAGAATAGATTTGACAAGATTTGACACTGTCCCTGCCTATCCTTCACTTTCCCTGCTCCGGAACACACTACACAAGGCCGCCGCGCTGGCGGCCTTTTATAGTGTGGGGCGTGTACTAAACCCCCTCAGCTATAATTGGCCACAGGCATCCTGCCTGTGGCCAATCATTGCTCTCCTCGCTGCCGGCGCTGTGATTGGCCAAGCATGCAGGGTCACAGTGCATGCTTGGCCAATCACAGCGCCGGGATTACACTGCGATGGCGCAGTGTATTGTGGGCCGTTCGCGTCACTCGAATTTGGCGCGAACGGCCCAAATCGTTCGTTGTTTGCCGAACGCGCGAACAGCCGATGTTCGAGTCGAACCTATGTTCGACTCGAACACCGAGCTCATCCCTAGTTAGGAGCAGTATTGTCCCAGGTCTGGAACGGGGAAGAGCACCCAGTCATTTACCTCAGCAGGAAATTGAAGTCCCATGAGGTAAATTACGCCACGATTGAGAAGGAGTGTTTAGCGGTGAAGTGGGCTCTGGATTCACTTCGGTACTATCTGCTAGGTAGGCACTTTGACATGATTACTGATCATGCTCCTTTAAAGTGGATGGCTCAAAACAAAGAGACAAATAGAAGAGTGAATAGGTGGTTCCTGGCCCTACAGGAATTCAACTTTACAGTAAAGCATCGCCCTGGCGTTCAAATGGGGAATGTGGATGCTTTGTCTCGAGTACATGCATGCCTGATTGCTTGTGTTCCAACCCCAAGGTTAAAACAAGAGGGGGGGGGGGGTATGTGACAGCAGGCAGGTAAAGTCACCAGGATGCATCCAGGATGGAAGGTATATATGTCCTAGATTCAGGCTTTATGCCGATTTATACCACTAGGGGGATTGCTGGGAGTCTTGCAGGGGAAGAGTTAATGAGCCCAGCTGAATCAAGTGGCTCATTGAGGCCTCTACAAGAACTCCCAGCATGCTAAGGGAGATGCTACATCCTGGAACCAGATCTGTGTTGTGCAAGACTGGGGAGTGTGTTTCTGTCCTGTGTGGTGAGACAAAGCCTGTGTGGCTAAAACCTTTAAAAAAACAGGGAGATAGGGGCTGGGGCAGCACAAGGCTGCACCTAGTTGTCAGACAGGGAACCTACGTGTGTTTTAAGCGGTCAAGCTGACCAGGATTTCTTTTTGTATGTTTCTTTTTGTTTTGCTGTTTTTCCCCTGTAAATAGTTTAAATAAACCACACCTTTTGTTTTTGCAACTATAAACTCTGTCTGCTGTGCCTGTTTTTGTGTGGTGAACCCATTCAGGGGGTCACACACACCCGCTGCCGAGCTAACCCCCTCACAGTATATATATATATATATATATATATATATATATATATATATATATATATATATATATATAATCATTTTACTGATACATTTAACCACTTCATGACCAGGCCATTTTTTTGCTATTTGGCACTGTGCTATTTTAATTGGCGATTGCGTGGTCATGCAACGCTCTACCCAAACTAAAGTTTTTTTCCCACAATTAGAGCTTTATTTTGGTGATATTTCATAAATCTTGCCCATAATGTATTCCGCTACATGTTTTTGATAAAAATAAAAATAAATCACAATAAGTGTTTATTGATTGGTTTGTGTGAAACTTATAGCGGCTCCAAACTATGGTATACAGTTGTGCTCATAAGTTTTCATACCTTGGCAGAATTTATTATTTCTTGGCCATTTTTCAGAGAATATGAATGATAACACAAAAACTTTTCTTTTACTCATGGTTAGTGTTTGGCTGAAGCCATTTATTATCAATCAACTGTGTTCACTCTTTTTAAATCATAATGGCAACAGAAAATACTTCATATTCTCTGAAAAATGGCCAAGAAATCATAAATTCTGCCAGGATATGTAAACTTATGAGCACAACTGTATATACTGGAATTTCTAAGATTTATTTTTATTTTTTCATACTACTAATTAGCGACTTATAACTCGGGGGAACTGACTAATTGCCACTAACATCTCCAGTAACACTAATACAGTGATCAGTACTAATACTGTACACTGTCACTGTACTAATGACACTGGCTGGGAAGGGGTTAACATCTGGGGAAATCAAAGGGTTAAATGTGTGCCTAACTGTGTGTAAAGTGTTTACTGTAATCATTGGCCAGGAACCGGTAATTGGCATGTGCTAGAACAAATGACAGCACAGCTGGGTGGGTGGGCGGGCGCACGCACCCCCTACCTGAAAATGCAAAATCACGTATATATGTGATCCTGCGCAGCCGGCCTGCACTGTGGCAGTAAATCTACAGTGCGCGGTTGGCAAGTAAAGCATGGTATGTGCTTGAGCTATATGAGCTTTGTCATAGAAGAGATTTGTAGCAGTGATTTGTAGCAGCTATATAATCTCTCTCATTAGCATTTTGGTGCTAGGAAAAAAATTATTGCAGCCAATGACAGGTTTATCTCAGCAATTGCAGCGATTTGTAGCTCATTTGGTTAGCAATAGACTTTGTCCTTTGAAGTCACCTACAAGGACAGTATATTTTTACTGAGCCGTTTACCCTAAAGTACAATATGGCACAGAAGTTAATAGTGAGATTTGTGGCAACTACAAATTTGTTGGTGTGACATGGCCGGGCATCTTAGGTTTTTATATTTTAAATTGGGTCTGAACAAATCCTGGTCACTATGGCAACTGGAAAAAGTCTCCTGGCTGACATGATGCCTTGGCCATCTGCATCCCTAGGCCCGGAATATGATTCCTCGGCCAGCGGCATCCCCAGAGACGGTGGTATTGTGTGTAATTATTATTACTGGGCCTTAAATTGGCTGAGCTCAGAGAAAATCATTAAAGCGCAACTAAAGTGTAAAGAACAAAAATTGTGAGCAGTCAGGCTCTTTATTTCAGAAGAGACATGCTATGTAATATAACAAACTTACCTGCTTGTTCATGATACACCTGAGCAGCTCAGTGTACATTCTCAGAAAACCATGGTGCTGGAATGAATGAACTCCCACACACATGCAGTTCCATCATTCCCCACTGGGGTGCCACAATGAATGAACTCTCAAACACAAGCAGTTCCATCATTCCCCACTGGCTAGGGTATGACCTCTAATGGAGTATGCCAGAATGAATGAACTTGCACACGCAGTTCTATCATTCACCACTGGGGTTCCTGAATGAATGAACTCTCACACACTAGCAGTTACATCATTCCCCACTGGGGTGCCAGAATGTATGAACTCGCACACGCAGTTCTATCATTCACCACTGGGGTGCCAGAATGAATGAACACCCACACACAAGCAGTTCCATCATTCCCCACTGGGGTGCCAGAATAAATGAACTCCCACACACATGAAGTTCTATCATTCCCCACTGGGGTGCCAGAATATATGAACTCCCACACACATGAAGTTCTATCATTCCCCACTGGGGTGCCAGAATAAATGAACTCCCACACACATGAAGTTCTATCATTCCCCACTGGGGTGCCAGAATGAATGAACTCTCAAACACAAGCAGTTCCATCATTCCCCACTGGCTAGGGCATGGATATGCAATTAGCGGACCTCCAGCTGTTGCAAAACTACAAGTCCCATCATGCCTCTGGGTGTCATGCTTGCTGCTGTCAGAGTCTCGCTATGCCTCATGGGACTTGTAGTTTAGCAACAGCTTGAGGTCCGCTAATTGCATATCCCTGGGCTAGGGTATGACCTCTAATGGAGTATTCCTCTATTTTTAGCTCTATAGCGCCTGCAAAGCGCCTCAGTGTGAAAGTAGTCTTACAATTTAAATATAAAACATACATTTTATTTGTATAAGATACAGTGAGTAAAATAATTATTTGATCCCCTGCAGATTTTGTAAGTTTGCTCACTTACAAAGAAATGAAGGGTCTATAATTTATTATCATAGGTGTATTTTAAATGATAGAGACAGAATATCAATCAAAATTCCCCCCCAAAAAAATGCCCCGTAGCCGAATAGCGGCGCAAAAACGATGGTAAAGTGCCGCTAAAAATAGCTTTCTTGGCTGTCTCTTGGCAACTCAAAGTTTCAGCTCTCTCCATAAATTTTCTATAGGATTAAAGTGTCTGTAAACCCTTGAAAAAGAAAAAAACCCTGCAAGACAAAGACATAATGAGCTAGTATGCATAGCATACTAGCTCATTATGAATTACTTACCTTACATCGAAGCCCCCGCAGCGGTCCTTGTCCCCCCCTCTGGTTGTGACACCTCTCCTGGGGGTTACTTCATCCCCGCTCCGGTGCTGTGATTGGCCGGAGCCCCGATGACGCATGCACACGGGAGCCGCTGGTAACATATGTGCCATTGCTTCAGTTTGCCCCAGTGTGCGTGTGCCGATGACATCGGCACATGCAGGGGACAGGGGATATCTCCTAAACCGTACAGGTTTAGGAGATATCCAGGGTAGCTACAGGTAAGCCTTATTATAGGCTTACCTGTAGCATAAAGTGGTCTGTAAGGGTTTACAACCACTTTAAGGTCTGAAGACTGGCTAGGTCACTCCATGACTTTAACCCCTTCATGCCAAAACCTTTTTCTGACACTTGTTGCTACACAAGTTAGAGTCCAAATTTTTTTCTAGAAAATTACTTAGAATCCCCAAACATTATTTATATTTGTTTAGCAGAGACCTTAGAGAATAAAATGGTGATTATTGCAATATTTTATGTCACACTGTATTTGCACAGCAGTCTTTCAATTGCAAATCAGTAAAGTTAGCCCAATTTTTTTTCTACCATGTGAAAGATGAGGTTACGCCGAGTAAATAGATACCTAACTTGTCATTCTTTAACCACTTCTCTACTGTGCACGAAAACCCCCTTCCTGCCCAAGCCATTTTTCAGCTTTCAGCGCTGTCACACTTTGAATGACAATTGCGCGGTCGTGCGACGTAGCTCCCACACTAAATTTGTGTCCTTTTTTTCCCACAAATAGAGCTTTCTTTTGGTGGTATTTGATCACCACTGCGGTTTTTATTTTTTGCGCTATAAACAAAAGAAGAGCGTCCAGTTTGGAAAAAAAACACAATTTTTTACTTTTTGCTATAATAAATACCCATTTTTTTTTTTTAAATAAAATTTTCCTCAGTTTAGGCCGATATGTATTCTTGTACATATTTTTGGTAAAAAAAAAAAATCGCAATAAGCGCGTATTGATTGGTTTGCGCAAAAGTTATAGCGTGTACAAAATAGGGGATAGATTTATAGCATTTTTTTTTTTTTTTATTAGTATTGGCGGCGATCTGCGATTTTTTTATTGTGACTGCGATATTGCGGCAGACACTTTTGACACATTTTTGGGACCATTCATGTTTATACAGCGATCCCTGCTATAAAAATGCATTGATTCCTGTATAAATATGATTGGAAGGGAAGGGGTTAACCACTAGGGGGCGGGAAGGGGTTAAATATGTTCCCTCAATGTGTTCTTACTGTGGGGGGAGGTGACTGACTGGGGGAGGTGACCGATGGTTGTCCCTATGTACAAGGGACACACCATCGGTCTCCTCTCCCTCACAGGACGTGGATCTCTGTGTTTACACACAGAGATCCACTTTCCTGCTCGTTTCCCGGGCAATCGCGGGTGCCCGGCGGCAATCGCGGCCGCCGGGCACGCGCACCGGGGCCTTGTGAACGCGGCGGGGGCGCGCGCGCGCGCCGCTGGCGGCGAGCGTGCGCCTCCTAGCTCGTTTTAAAGGGAGGACGTCATATGACGTCCTCCCAGAACGAGAGTATCCTCCACCCGCCGTCAATTGACAGTGGGCGGGGGACAAGTGGTTAAAATTGCACACACTCGTGGAATGGCGGCAAACTACGGTACTTAAAAATCTCCATAGGTGTCGATTTTTCTACAGGTTACCAGTATAGAGTTAAGCCGGCCATACACGGTTCGAATTTCGAAAGAATTTTCTTTCGAAAAACGTATCAAAGAATTTTCGTACAAATTTTGCACCGTTAGTGGGGCTGCAGCAACAGCCGATTTTCGTGCGGCAATGGAATTTAAGGAATCGGACATGTTGGACATTTTTTGAAAAACCAACGATTTTCTAATCAATGATGGGAGAATCGTGCGAGAAATGGAATAGAAAAAAAAATGCGCATGTGCAAGAAAACAAATTTCCTGGAGAGAAAAGAATATTTACGGCCGAATTTCGAAAATCAATGGTGGCATCATCGGATCACAAAAAAACGAACTTTCTGATTCTGAAAA
Organism: Rana muscosa; assembly: GCA_029206835.1. Classification (NCBI taxonomy): domain Eukaryota; kingdom Metazoa; phylum Chordata; class Amphibia; order Anura; family Ranidae; genus Rana; species Rana muscosa. The sequence continues at coordinate 143,777,143 of CM055116.1, forward strand.
GAAAATTTGTTCGAAATTCGACCGTGTATGGCCTGCTTTACAGAGGAGAATTGTTGCTCTCACTCTAATGATCGCGGCGATACCTGACGTGTGGTTTAAACACCATTTACATTTGCGGGTGCGAATTACGTATGCGTTTGCTACTGCACGCAAGCACTAAGAGATGGGGCTCTTTAAGTTTTTTTATTTTATTTTTTTACACTGTCCTTGCCTATTACTGTCACATCCCTTGTGACAGTAATAGGCAGTGACAGGTACTCTTTATGGAGAGATCTGGTGTCTACAAGACCCCAAATCCCTCCTTTGCTGTTAAAAGCATTCAAAACGCCAAGTTTTGCTGTTTTGAATGCTGACATTTTTTAAAAATGTGGTACCTGTAAGTCTTCTGTAAACCGGAAGTGATGTCATGACATCGCTTCCGGGTTACTAGATCCAATCAAAGCCAGTTTTGGATTTGTTCGGGTCTCCGGCCAGCCGGTGGATGTGCCAGCTGGTCACTCGGGCCTCCCGCTGGGATGGGAGACCCCGAACGAGCCACTGAAGCCAGTGGAAGGTGGGAGACGTCCCCTCCCGCTGCTTATGATCACGATCGAGTGGCTGCTTAGCCGCATCGATTGTTATCATAAGAAAGCCAACCGTCGACTCTAAAAAACTGTACCGGGGTGATGCCTGCAGCTGTATTCATCACCCCAGTACAAACCCTTGAAGCCGAAGGCTGCATATTTGCATTACGTCGGTGTGAAGGGATTATTGTGCTTCTTCCACCACCTATCTTCAGTGTTTTGGCTGAGGGAAGAAGGTTCTCATCCAAGATTTTACCCCAATCGCACCCCCCTTTAGCTGCAGTGGCCAGGGGTGTACACATGTCACAGCCGCAGCAGCAGTTTTACGCCCCATCATGATTGGTGGTTATAGCACCTGCCCAGTATGACCCATTCAAGTGAATGAGGCCTCTCTGCAAGTACCCTGTAACCTTGTGCAGTACAGCAGACAAGAGGTTTAAGCAGGCAGCATTGTGTTTCTTTCTCACCATTTTCTTTAACCCCTTTTACCCCGCAGAATTATGCATTTGCGGGGCACTTGCAGAGTGGCCCTATTTACATGAATGGGTCATGATTGTCAGGCGGTAGCATGTATGTGTACACCTTTGGTTGCTGCCTCAGCAGCTAAGGGGGTAGGGATTGGGGTTGGTAAAACTGCAAATCATCCAAAGGGGTTTTACCACCCCCAATTTTATGTGTGAATGAGCCTTAAGGATGCTGCTGCCAAATGGAACTAAGGGCTCATTCATAAGTGCAGCAGGCACAGCTGGTCCTCTAAAAAAATTATCCGATAGTGTTTGACATGTGGTTAGGAGGCAATATGTTGCCTCCTGACCACCTGATTTCAACCCATGATTTCCATGCAATGCATGCGATTGTGACTTGGTAGTACGGCAATTAGAGGTTTAAATCAGATGTGAGGAGGTGACATTGTTTCTGGTGATCTTTGACTTCTCCCATGTTGTTCAGGTAGATCTCCACCTCTATAAGGTTGCCTACCCCTGATTTCGATGTTCAATGGCAAACTTCAGATGGGCCTGTACATGTACGTTTTTGACGAGGGGGACCTTGCGGGCGTTGCAGGATTTCAATCCATGGTGGCGTATTGTGTTACCCAGTGTCGATCCTGACCTCCCTGGGGCCCTAAGCAAAATTCTGCTAAGGGGCCTTCTACCTGACCCGTGATGCCATCACCCATAACTCTTCACCAATCCCCTTGGATAGCGACCGACCACATAAGAGGGACAGACCTAGAGTGGTGATAGGGTGACCTGTGGCCCCCAGATTTTAGTATCGCCTCACCAGGAGTCAGGACTAGTACCACAGTTTGAGTACACAATGCTCTGCCTGGGGCCCACATCACATACAGGATCCCTATACCTCTCCCTACACAGCGCCCCTAGCAACAGGTGGTTGCTCTGGCCATACACAGATTACTTTAGAGCCCGGCAGCCAATGAACAGCTCACCATGATGTATTTCCATAAAGGATTTTAGAAAAGTCAGAAATCTTTTCCCCATACTCTTCTTCTGAGATAATGGACGTGTAGCGGCCTCCACTCTCTCTCTCCGCTGCTGGCTGGTTGCTACTTGTCTAGGGGTATCCTGGAGGAGAGAGTGCGGGGTCACCACGCCAAGCTTTAACCGCAGATGTTTGTGTGGTGTGAGCAAAGTTTCTTTACCTTCGGGTCGGTGTTCGGTGTTTGGAGCCTCTGCTTCTTCTGTGGAACAGTGTCCTGCCAGTAAATGAGCCCCACACCAATAAAAGTCCAACACTCCTTTATTCTTCAATGTCAGGATGAAACACAATCAGTTGGACTCCCTCAACGAACAGACAGGGGGGTGTGGATACGAGTAGGCCCAGGCACAATGAACTCTCCTATTCCTTTATCAGCGAATAGGTTTGGCACATGGTCTCTGCCACCTGCTGAGAATCTTGGTCGCTGCCACCGACCGGGTGAACGGTGAACCTTCCTCCTGACTGCACTCGGCCCCTGTTTGAGAAGATACCCCTCCGGGCGGTCTCCTGAGGCTCACCCGGCAACGGCAATCTGCTGCACCAGGTCTTCGGGTGAGTAGCTCCTCCGGTCCCTTACGCCTCTGGATTCGGGTACCCCACTCCCGGGGTCCCCTAGGAAATCCTTCCCTCGCGGAGCCCAGCTGAGGACACTGGGCCCCAGGCCTCCATCCGAGTACCTCACCCCAGGCTGAAGGTGCCTGGGGTGGAACATGAGCTCCGGGTGTCCAGGCCTAGGCCGCCTGGACACCGACCACGAACCACAGCCCTCAGGCTGAAGGTGCCTGGGACTCGACAACCCCGTGACCAAAATGGCTGACCCCTTTATACCCTCCCCCAGCAAGCCCAGCGGAGCCCCCGCCCCGCTGTATTCATGCTGCGAGAGGCCAAAAAGGGTACGGCACTGCAATGATGGCTCAACCCCGGGCCCAAAGCGACAGCGCCACCCGCTGGGCCCAGGAAACCATACATTACAGATATCCCCACCAAATTCAAACATGAGAGAAAAGCATATACCCGCTACAGAAGAAAGAATTGAACAATGGTCACTGTATCCACTATCCAGCCACTTGTTATTACCAGAAGGCAGCCAGCTGCTCCTATAGGTCCCTGTAACCAGACTAAAAGGTGTACCCAGTATTACTAAGCATTCCCAACAATTTGACTTGACGTTTGTTCACAAATGGGGTATCACATTCATAATAATACAGGAAAATTCAGTGGAACACCTCATAATGTCCAGAAAAGGAAATGGAAAGGTTCACAATTTTAGATTGGCATATATCAAATTTTTTAACTGCATAATTTGTTCTGCCCATACATTCAATGCTCTCTGGCAGATAAAGCTGTTAAAGGCGCACTGTGCCGCAATGCCCAAAGAAAGCAGAAATCGGTATTAAGCTATTCGGCTCAGCTGATAACTTGGGGGTGGTATTAGCAATATACTCGTGCTGCAAATCCGCCCAACAACATTGCAAAAACCGCCCTTCATTTGTTTAAACACGCCCCGCTAAGACATATAGTATATTGCTAAAAGCACGGCCAAGTTATCAGCTCTGCACATCAATAGAAAACTCGGCCTCTTCTGTAGCTCTCCGCCCCTTAGACGATATAACAGTATTACACCCTCCCCCTTGCAGAGTAGCAAGAGCATCGGGAGAGTGTGGCAGCGTCTGTCACAAGATGGTCGTCATTGCGCAGGCGCCGTGACTATGAACTATTTATGTTTGGCTTTTTTCGTCGGCCCCGTTTTGGTTCGTACTGCGCAAGCGCGCAGGACACCGCCGGGATGACAAGATTTTTTCACCCCCTTGTTCAGGGCCGGACTGGGAGTAAAAACCAGCCCTGGAAAAAATGTCATACCAGCCCCATAGCATCATTATACCAGCCCAACAGCATAACGTCATTATTATCTTGTTCATAAAAGGAAAAACCATGCATTTTAAAGCACATTGCCCATCATTGCAGCCTGACTGTGCCAATAATTGCAGCCTCACCATGCCCATAATTGCAGCCTCACCATGCCCATAATTCCAGCCTTATTGTGCCCATAATTGCAGCCTCACCATGCTCATAATCGCAGCCTCACCGTGCCCAGAATTGCAGCCTTATTGTGCCCATAATTGCAGCCTCACCATGCTCATAATCGCAGCCTCACCGTGCCCAAAATCACAGCCTCACCGTGCCCAAAATCACAGCCTCACCGTGCCCATAATCGCAGCCTCACCGTGCCCATAATCGCAGCCTCACCATGCCCATAATCGCAGCCTCACCATGCCCATAATCGCAGCCTCACCTTGCCATAATTGCAGCCTCACCTTGCCATAATTGCAGCCTAACCTTGCCATAATTGCAGCCTAACCTTGCCATAATTGCAGCCTCACCTTGCCCATAATCCAGCCTCACCTTGCCCATAATCCAGCCTCACCTTGCCCATAATCCAGCCTCACCTTACCCATAATCCAGCCTCACCTTGCCATAATCGCAGCCTCACGAGTCACTACAGTCAGTGCCTACCTGGATATTACACACAGTCAGCACCACGGGCATCTCCCGCTGTGTCTTGGAGCTCAGTGTGAAAAGCTTGGCCGTGCTGTGAGAAAGGTCCCGCCCTCCTCCTAGACCAGCTCGTGTGATAGACGCAGTGTTCTGTCTATCACACAAGCTGATCTAGGAGGAGGGCAGGACCTTTCTCACAGCGCGGCCAAGCTTTTCACACTGAGCTATGACACGGGGGGGGAGACAGGGCCCTACACAGCTCAGCCAAGCTTTTCACAATGAGCTATGACACGAGGGGGAGGCGGGGCCCTACGCAGCTTACGTAGTCCGTGTATAGGGCGGATCGGCTCTGGTGTTACCAATGGTTTGTTTGGTGACTGTGGTCCCAACTGCCTTGAGATCATTCACAAGCTTCTCCTGTGTAGTTCTGGGCTGATCCCTCACTTTTCTGGAGATCATTCTTACCCCATTAGCGAAATCTTGCATGGAGCTCCAGACCGAGGGCGATTGATGGTTATTTTGTATTTTTTCCATTTGTGAATAATCGCTTAAACTGTTGTCTTCTTCTCACCAAGCGTCTTGCTGATGGTCTTGTAGCCTATTCCAGACTTCTGCAGGTCTACAATCTTGTATCTGATGTCCTTTGACAGCTCTATGGTTTTGCCCATGATGATGGGTTTGAATGGAAGAAAGAGATTCTGTGGACAGGTGTCTTTTTTACACATAATGAGTTGTCATTAGGAGAACCTTCTTAAATTGACAGGACTAATCTGTGTACCACATGAGCGCATACTAAGGCCGGGTTCACACTTGTGCAACATGACAGTCGTCCTACTTTGGATCCGACTTTGCCCTGCGACTTGAAGCCGACATACGTCCGACTTTCAATGAACGGGGATCCGACTTGGATCCCCGCCAATACCAGGCACTGTGTTTGGTATGAATCTTGAGGGGGAACTCCACACCAAATTTTAAATAAAAAAAACGGCATGGATTCCCCTCCAGGAGCATACCAGGCCCTTCGGTCTGGTATGGATTTTAAGGGGACCCCCCTAAGCCGAAAAAACGGTGTGGGGGTCCCCCTCAAAATCCAAACCAGACCCTTATCCGAGCACGTAACCTGGCAGGCCGCAGGAAAAGAGGGGGGACGAGAGAGCGCCCCCCTCCCTCCTGACCGCATGCCCTCAACATGGGGGGTTTGGTGCTTTGGGGCAGGGGGCGACCTGTGGCCCCCCCACCCCAAAGCACCCTGCCCCATGTTGATGGGGACAAGGGTCTCTTCCCGACAACCCTGGCCGTTGGTTGTCGGGGTCTGCGGGCGGGGGGCTTATCGGAATCCAGGAGCCCCCTTTAATAAAGGGGGCCCCCAGATCCCGGCCCCCCCACCCTATGTGAATGAGTATGGGGTACATCGTACCCCTACCCATTCACCAGGTGGAAAAAAATGTCAATAAAAAAACACTACACAGGTTTTTAAAGTAATTTATTACACAGCTCCGGGGGTCTTCTTCCGACTTCCGGGGTCTTCTTCCGACTTCGGGGGTCTCCGGAGTCGTCTCCGCGCTCTCCGGTTCTTCTCTCGCTCTCCGGTTCTTTCTTCCTTCTGCCGGGCCTCCGCTATCTTCTTCCAGCTCTTTTTCTAGCGGGGGCCCGGTCTTCTTCGTCGCCTTCTTCCCTCTTCTCCTTCGATGTTGACACGTCGCTTTCTCCTGCTGTAATACCGGGTGTGCGGTGCGCAACGATTTATATAGGCCTCTCATGACGTCACAGACACAAGCTCCGGGTGGCCCCGGAGCATGTGACTGTGACGTCATGGGAGCATGTGGCCACCCGGAGCATGTGACTGTGACGTCATGAGAGGCCTATATAAATCGTTGCGGACTGCACACCCAGCATTACAGCGGGAGGAAGCGACGAGTGAACATCGAGGAGGAGAAGAGGGAAGAAGGCGACGAAGAAGACCGGGCCCCCGCTAGCAAAAGAGCTGGAAGAAGATAGCGGAGGCCCAGCAGAAGGAGGAAAGAACCGGAGAGCGTGGTGACGACACCGGAGACCCCCGAAGTTGGAAGAAGACCCCCAAAGTCAGAAGAGACACCTGGAGTCGGGAGAAGACCCCCGAAGTCGGAAGAAGACCCACGGAGCTGTGTAATAAATTACTTTAAAAACCTGTGTAGTGTTTTTTATTGACATTTTTTTACACCAGTTGAATGGGTAGGGGTACGATGTACCCCATACTCATTCACATAGGGTGGGAGGGCTGGGATCTGGGGGCCCCTTTATTAAAGGGGGCTCCTGGATTCCGATAAGCCCTCCGCCCGCAGATCCCGACAACCAACGGCCAGGGTTGTCGGGAAGAGGCCCTTGTCCCCATCAACATGGGGCAGGGTGCTTTGGGGTGGGGGGGCCGCAGCTCGCCCCCCTGCCCCAAAGCACCAAACCCCCCATGTTGAGGGAATGCGGCCTGGTATGGTTCAGGAGGGAGGGGGGCCGCTCTCTCGTCCCCCCTCTTTTCCTGCGGCCTGCCAGGTTGCGTGCTCGGATAAGGGTCTGGTTGGATTTTGAGGGGGACCCCCACTACGTTTTTTCGGCTTAGGGGGTTCCCCTTAAAATCCATACCAGACCGAAGGGCCTGGTATGTTCCTGGAGGGAAACCCATGCCGGTTTTTTTATTTAAAATTTGGCCTGGAGTTCCCCCTCAAGATCAGCAGAGCACAAGTCGCATGCCAAAGTCGGATCATGCAAGACCGCGGTCCGACTTTGATCCGACTTCAATGATAGTCAATGGGCTGAAGTAGGATCAAAGTCGGACCAGTTAAGACGGCTCCCATAGGGAAACATTAATTTTCACACGTCATGCGACATGAGCTCCCATTGTCGGAGCGTTTGTCGGACAAGTGTGAACCCGGCCTTAAGCCAGTCTGTGGTTGCCAGAATTATTGTTGGTGGGTAGGGAATCAAATACTTATTTTACTCACTGAACTGCAACTCAATTTATAACATTTGTATAATTTTTCTGGATTTGTTTGTTGATATTCTGTCTCTATCATTTAAAATACATCTATAATAACAATTATAGACCTTCATTTCTTTGTAAGTGGGCAAACTTACAAAATCTGCAGGGGATCAAATAATTATTTTCTCCACTGTATATAAAAAGACAAATGTGCAAAAATAGATTTAAAGGGGTTGTAAAGGTTCTTTTTTTTTTTTTTTTTTAAATAACAAACATGTCATACTTATCTCCACTGTGCAGCTCGTTTTGCACAGAGTGGCCTGATCCTGGTCTTCTGGGGTCCCTCGGCGGCTGTCTCGGCTCCTCCCTGAAAGAGCTAACCCCCGTTCTGGGAAGCGCTTTCCCAAGGGGGTTAGCTTGCGGGCGCGCTCCCGTATGATACAGTGGCAGCCATAGCTGCCAAGTGTATCACTCGGCCCCGCCCGCCGGCACGCCGCGTCATTGATTAGATTGACAGCAGCGGGAGCCAATGGCTGCGCTGCTATCAATCTCCAATGAAGAGCCGAGAAGACAGGGGCGAGTAGCCAGCGCGTTCACGACGTGGGACTTTCGAGGGCTCAGGTAAGTAAACCGGGGGGCTGGGGGGCTTGTAAGCATCGGATGTTTTTTCACCTTAATGCATAGGATGCATGCAACCCCTTTAAAAACAAAAAAAATGGACCCTGTTCCCTTAAAGCGGAGTTCCACCCAAAAGTGGAACTTGCGCTTAAACCACTCCTCGCCCCCTTACATGCCACATTTGGCATGTAATTTTTTTTGGGGGGGGGTGGGGGCTTCAGTAGGAGTGGGACTTCCTGTCCCACTTCCTCCTTCCACCCAGGGACCGCTTAGGCGACACGTCATATTGCCTTTTGGCGGCCCCTCCCTGTAGGTGATCACCTGGGACACGTGACAGGTCCCAGGCGATCGCCTGTCCACTCAGGGAGTGCAGCGCCACTCGCGCATGCGCAGTGAGTGCCCGGTCATGAAGCCGAAAGCTGCCACGGCCGGGTGCCCACAGTTAGGATGGAGGCGCCGGCGGAGAGGGGGGGGAGAGGAGCGAAGCTCAGTTCGGCCACGTCGCTGGACAGTGGAGCAGGTAAGTGTCTGTTTAATAAAAGCCAGCAGCTACACTTTTTGTAGCTGCTGACTTTTGATAAACATAAATAAGGCTGGAACTCCCCTTTAAAGCATACAGTATTTATACAGCACAGCGCTTGTGCTGTGTAATTTGGCCCACTGTATCACCTGAAATACCTGGTTGATCCTGCATGGTTTTGCCCTTCCCCCTGTCAACTGACCACGGTTTATCATGGCTGCTGAGCCCTGACACTGTGGTTAGGTTATGTTCCTCCGTCATCTGCAGCCCTCCTCTGTCCTCACTCCTCCCTCCCTGCCTGCCTGTCAGCTGTGTCAGTGCCCACCCCTTCCCCCCTGCTGCACAAATTATTGTTTTCTTCCTATAATCCAATGTGTTATAATAAAGTATGTGCCCCAGTGTGTTATTTATTTAAAAAATGCTGCTTCATACCTAATTTTAGAGCGCCGCTCGACGCTCACGTGACCGCCCAAAGCTCTCCTCCCCTTCTCCCGGCTGACCCCAGCCGGGTATTCTCAGCCCCACTTGCTGTAGCTGTCGGATCGGGGAAGACAGAGGCGGGCGGGCATGTGAGCAGCGCTCTGAAATTAGGTATGAAGCAGCATTTTTTTTTTATAAATAACATACACAGGGGCACATACTTTAATATAACACATTGGATTACAGGAAGAAGAAAAGTGGCTTTACAACCACTTTAAGTCCTCTACATGTTTCATGGATAGCTCCACTTCTTCAGGAGTAGTAGTAAACAAGGTCTGTAACAAAGAAACTGGAGTTCAAAGTTCTGGAGCAACTGTACTTGCAAAGTGTCTATTTTCCTTTAGTAAATCAACCCCATAGTGTACACTTGAGCAATGCATTTGTTGGGATGAAATAAACACCGTGGACTTGTTTGTTTATAGAGAGTACATTTGGGACTTGCCTGTATTAGTACAGTTCTGTATCTGGCTGTTTATTTAGCAGAATCTTGTGATGAGACACTGCAGTACATTAATGGTAGTGTTGTCAGCTTCTCTTTCATCTGGCATCATTTTCTCCGGTATCCTAGTTATATCCAAACATGATTTCAGGGAATCTAAGCCTTGTCATATTCTTCTCACAGCCTGCATATTTCTTGCACATCTGTAAATCTTCACTGTAGCTGCACCCACATTTTGTCTCTGCAGCCAGACCTTCTGACATTCGAAAATAGAAAACCCTGCCCTTCTCATTTATAAAAGTTTAATATTTTATATTTAAAGAAGAATGATCACTGTTTTTTTTTTTTTTTTTACATTATTCAGTTCCCCATGGGACAAAGACATTTAGTACTTTGTCCCATCTTTCTAGGTGCCCTACAACACTAGTTACGAAGTGGAGCAATTCACCTCCCCTTGACACAGGGCCACCTGACATGAATGTATGAATGAAAACACTTGACCTGGAGAGAAAATAGAATAAAACGTTTGTTTTCCCACCATGTGCACAAAAATAAATGTATATGTAGTCTCACAGGATTAATAGCTCTGCGCATTTGTCATAAATAAAGCCCTAGGCATGGGGTTTTATATTTTATGTGTGTAATTTGTATTGTAGGAGTGTTATATAACCAAACTGGACAGCTTGGCTTAAAGTAGAACTATAGGCAATTTATTTTCTCATTTTTTATAGAGCAAGGGAGGGTTATAACCCCCATCGGTGTCCCATTGTGAAGATTTTACTTCACTTCCTGTCCCATAGCCAAACAGGAAGTGAGAAGAAATCCCTGAAAATTAAGGGAATTTGAATTATATGGTTGGAAGATTTCCCCTTTGTTACTTTTCAGGGGACAACCCAAAATGTGGGGTTTTCTTTTACTTTCAATGAGAATGGTAAACAGGACAGATAGAGAGGGTGAATTTCCCTAATGGGGACACAGACAGCAATAAAAACTGACAGGTGTTCTTTATTTGCCCTAGCAATTGAACCCCTAGCTACAGCTATTTTACAACACCCAGACATAAAAGGATATAATTCTAATAATAATATATACAAACTGAGCATGTATGCTGACGACATGATTTTATTCCTTACCCAACCCAACCCAACATAGCGTTACCAACGCTACTACACACACTCAAAAAATTTTCATTGCTTTCTGGATTATCAGTAAAAACTGACAGGTGTTCTAATCCTTCTCCACTCTATCAAAAACATGTAGATTAATGGAGGCTTTACCTTCCTCTTATTCTAAGACACAGGCTGGAGGGGGCGTTACACAGCCTGTGACTGGCATAAATCTGCCCACACCATGTTATTACCAAAAAATAAGAAAGATTTGATTTCAAATATACATTTGTATGACAATTTAAAACGGTTAATTAATATTAGTTACTGTATTTATTGGCGTATAACACTCACTTTTTTACCCTAAAAAATAGAGGGTAAACTGTGCCTGTGTGTTATACGCAGGGGGCTGTGGAAAGTTTTTTTTCTGAAACTTCCCTCTTAAAGTTAGGGTGCGTGTTATACCCCTGTGCGTGTTATACACCGATAAATATGGTATTTATTTTTTACTCTGTATTCTTAAGGCTGTTTTTTTTATTTTGAACATGTGACCGGCAGCAGAGGACTAGAAGCTCCTCCTGCTGATGTTTCCCTGCAGACAGGCTGGGAAAGAGCTGGGTCTTGTGACAGCTGTATATCGATTAGTCCCATAACCTAACAGGAAGTAAAAGGAAATCCCTGAAAATTAAAGTGTTACTAAACCCAGGACTCTGCATTCACTATATCTGGTCTCCCATAGTACACTGAACTTGGAAATGCAATTATTTTAGTAAATATAAATACCTTTTTTCATTAGCAGTTAGAGCATTCTTGTGATTTTCTATGAGTGTCAGGTTAAAGCGCTCGTCACATTCGATGCCGTCGCCGCCATCTTGGTTCACCCTACCTATGCCTAGGAAGCTACCGCGCATGCGTCAAAGTCATTTCGAGCATGCGCGGGCTTCCCGGCGAAAAGGTAAGTGTACACACACACACTTTTCTCGTCGAGAAACAGGCTGACGAGAATCTCGACGAGAAAATAGAGAGCAGGTTCTCTATTTTCTCGTCGAGATTCTTGTCGCTTTTCTTGACGAGAAACCATACACACGAACGAATTTCTCGGCAAAAAATCTCTGCCAGCAAGTTTCTTGCTGGTTTTTGCTGAGAAACTCGTTCGTGTGTACGAGGCTTTACAAACAAAATGTCACTGCCCTTTATCTATGACTGGTCTTCACAGCAAGGAGCACTGGGGTGGGCGAATCACATAAAAACAAAGACACAAAAAGACAGACAAAACCCAAGCTCAACTTACCAACCAATCAGCAACCAACCAAAATCACCTGTCTAATAGTGCGTTTAAAAACAGGGGTTTAGTTGCACGCATTTGCAAATACATGTGTAAGCTGCAGGCCTCGTCAAGGCTCCCTGTGTACTGCAGACCTAACTCTAAAATTTAAAGTCTTCTCAGTGTAAGCACATGTATGCTGATGGATAGATAAAGGGCAGATAACTGGAGGGGGCCCACCCTCCTTTAAAGGGGCAGGAGCACACTAGGCACCCAGCGCATAGAAGCAGAGGTGCCAGTGCGTTGGTTGCTGATTGGTTGGTAAGTTGAGCTTGGGTTTTGTCTGTCTTTTTGTGTCTTTGTTTATAGGAGTTTTCATTCTCCCACGATTATCCAATGAGAATGTAGGACCCCTGACGCTCTGTCTGAACAGTGTTGATTGGCCCTGTGCTGATCACATGCACTCTCCCAAGAAAAAGAAAACTCAATACACACAAATCTGAGCATGTGCAGCCTGTCCCCTGGCTCTGTAATTATCTGGTTATTTTTTGGAGACAGTGGAAGATGGGGAGGATCAGAGAAGACAGGATCGAACAGACTTTTTACACAATGCAGAAAATTAACCCCTTAGGTTCCTCAGTGAGTATAAAAATACGTTTTGCCTATAGTTATACTTTAACTGCTTGCCGACCGCCGCACGACTTTTTACGTCGACAGAATGGCACGGCTGGGCAATTGGGCACATATATACGTCCCCTTTAATTTGCCATGTGGTCGCACATGGGACCCAAGGACTCGATGTCCGCCGGTGTTCCGCGATCGGGTCACAGAGCTGAAGAACGGGGAGATGTCAGTGTAAACACAACATCTCCCCGTTCTTCCTAGTGACATGTCACTGATAGAATGCTCCCTCTCATCGGGAGCAGCGATCAGTGACGTGTCACTTGTAGCCACGCCCCCTAACAGTTAGAATCACTCCCTAGGACACACTTAACCCCTTCAGTGCCCCCTACAGGTTAACCCCTTCACTGCCAGTGTCATTTTTACAGCAATCAGTGCATTTTTATAGCACTGATCGCTGTAAAAATGACAATGTTCCCAAAAAAGTGTCAAAAGTGTCAGATGTGTCCGCCATAATATCGTATCGCAGTCACAATAAAAATCGCTGATCGCCGCCATTACTAGTAAAAGAAAAATTATTAATAAAAATGCCATAAAACTATCCCCTATTTTGTAGACGCAATAACTTTTGCGCAAACCAATCAAACGCTTATTGCGATTTTTTTTTTTTTTTTTTTTTTACCAAAAATATGTAGTAGAATACGTATCGGCCTAAACTGAGGGAAAAAATTTTTTTTAATATTTTTTGGGGATATTTATTATAGAAAAAAGTTAAAAATATTGATTTTTTTTTCAAAATTGTTGGTCAATTTTTGTTTACAGCGCAAAAAAATAAAAACCGCAGAGGTGATCAAATACCACCAAAAGAATGCTCTTTTTGTGGAAAAAAAAGGATGTAAATTTTGTTTGGGAGCCACGTGGCACGACCGCGCAATTGTCAGTTAAATCGACGCAGTGCCGAATCGCAAAAATGGCCTGGTCTTTGGCCAGCCAAATGGTCCGGGGCTTAAGTGGTTAATATATGTTATCCAATTGAATGCCACATTTTATTGTAACACTAATAAATAAAAAATATGAATGTGAACATTTTAAAACAACACTACCTAATAGTTTTATCATCTCTTTATTAAAACTGAAAATTAAGATTTCAATTTAGAACACTGAGCAGTAAGGCCCCTTTCACACTGAGGCGCTTTGCAGGCGCTATTGCGCTAAAAATAGCGCCTGCAATGCGCCCCAAAAAAGCCGCTCAATTGTATCCAATGTGAAAGCCCGAGGGCTTTCACACTGGAGCGTTGCGCTTGCAGGAGGGTCAAAAAACACCTGCAAGCCGCATCTTTGAGGCACAATAGGAGCAGTAAAAATACCGCTCCTATAGCGCCCCTGCCCATTGAAATCAAGGCGTTATTGCGAGCGCTTTTAACCCATTTTCGGGCCCACTAGCGGGGGTTAAAATCCCCCCGCTAGCGCCCGCAGATCGCGGCAAAAACGACGGTATAGCGGCGCTAAAAATAGCGCCGCTATACCGCAAGCGCATCCAGTGCCTCAGTGTGAAAGTAGCCTTAGTGTCTCTTTTGCTTACGTTAACTTTTGTTTTATGTTTACTTGCACTTAAAAGCCAGCACAGGAAAACATGGATAATTTTAAAGCAATGTTTTTTCCCCCTTCTTCCAGGGACAGGGGGCGCTGTCAGAAAGACTGAGGAGCTTCAGCATGCAGGACCTGTCTAGCATTCGGGGTGAAAGCCCGTCACCGTCTCCGGTCATACCACGCGCAACAAGCAAAACCACCAAGTCTAAATTATCTCGGAGTGCAACCCAGGGCAGCGAGCCATCAGGTTGGTGGAGATGTCATAAAAATTCGTCCTTGTCCACCATGTCACCTTCTCACCTAATAATGTCCTATGTGTCTCTGTGATCACACTGGTTTCATAACTGCCATTTTCAGCAATACACAAACTATGTAGCTTACAGCAGACAAGTGCGTTTGTTTCACTCAATCTAAGCCCAGCATGCAGATTTATGAGGGAATTTGTTCTTACCAGGCACTGCCGTTTACACTGTTGATTTACATAAATAGTCTTCAGTCTACAGATAAATTCTTGATAAAATATTCTGGTTAAACTATATGTAGCACACGGACCCGTTTCTCCTGCCTACCTTCTCCTTGCAGGGATAAAGACACACCGTGCCACACCGTGCCACATGCCCGGATCCTCCTGGTTTAGAAGGTTGAGCGGTGTTCTTTGTTTTTGGGTCCTGCAGCGAGTTACCTCCCGTTCACTGGTTCTCGTCCCTAGAATGTAGGGAAAAGTCTGTGTTCTTTCCCCAAAGAAACTCAATGTCCAAACAGTGTTCAAACTCCAAACAGCCGAGTTTATTTTTATCTTGCTCAAACAGATTCGGGAACAGGTTGAAGATAGCGACAAAGTAGGTAGGGAGATAGGTTCAGGCACGCGGCACCCAGTTACCCTATTCTTCACTCAAGCCTGATGCTGCGTACACACAATCGTTTTTCATGACGAGAAAAATGCCATTTTTTTATTTGGTCATTAAAAACGATCGTGTGTGTGCTCCAGAGCATTTTTCACGACGTGAAAAATGGGCATTAAAAATTTGGAATGTGCTCAAATTTTTCTCGTCATTTTTTCACGTCGTCGTTTTTCTTGTCATGAAAAACGGCCGTGTGTAGGCTTTAACGACGTGAAAAAAAACGCGCATGCTCAGAAGTAAGTGATGTGACGGGAGCGCTCGTTCTGGTAAAACTAGCGTTTGTAATGGAGATAGCACATTCGTCACGCTGTAACGGACTGAAGAGCACGAGGCTGAAAAGCACGAATCGTCTCTCACCAAATTTTACTTACATGAAGGGTGGCGCCATCCGAATAGAACTTCCCCTTTATAGTGCCGTCGTACATTTCGTACGTCACCGCACTTTGCTAGAGTATTTTTTTTCATGATAGTGTGTAGGCAAGGCAGGCTTCAGAAGAATCACGTTGAGAAAAACGTTTTTTTCAATGACATTAAAAACGGTCGTGTGCACGCGGCATTAGTATGAATTTTGCTCACCCGGATAGATCCCTCTCAGTTGCTACTTGAATTTAGTCCCCTTCATGGACAAGTCCCAGAGATCCTCTGCCACAGAATCCCTAATGATTGAATTATGACTTCTGAACAAAACCCAGTAGATTAGTAGAGACCATAGGTGTCAGTGGGACACACTACAGGGGCTATACTGCAACTCACGAATCCTTCCTCTGATAGGTAACCAGGCCTCTCCTTCATCGTGAACTCCGTCACCGATCCATCGGACAGGTCCTCCCCCGGTTTCCTCTCTTTCAGAGCGGGCCACCCTCACACAAGCTCCCAGTGACTCCAGTGTGTTGGCTTTAGACCCAGTTGAAGGTACTGGGCCTACCTGGAACATTGTAGCCTCGGGCTAAAGGTGCCCAAGACTCCTCGGCCAGTTCACGCACCCCCCGGCCAGCAGGGCCAAAGGGCGCGACTTCGCCACCAGGGGTCCTCCTTGGAATCCCCCCAGCACACCACCACAGATCATGGCGTCTGCCCTTTATGTACCCTCTCCCGGCATACACAGCAGGTGAAACCCACCCACCACACGGTAGCTGAGAGGACACCCAATCACACCACAATGCCACCCGTGGTTCAACCCCAGGCCTGGGCAACAGCGCCACCACAGGACAAGGGGAACTATACACCAGGCAACACTATAGCAGAACAGAGTCCATGCCTAGCAAAATTAGAGAACCTGAGCCAACTATGGCTCATACTACCCCTAAATATAGAACATAGCGACCCCCAAATTTGGGGGGTCCGCTACACATACATTCTGACAAAAGAAGATTCTTTCATTTGAACCCCTCATTCAAACGTTACAAGGATTTCAGCTTTGCCCAGAGGCCTTATTAGAATTAGGAGAGAATGCAAAGGTGGCTTGTACGATATTCAGGCTGTGGATGTTCAAGTATTTGCATATTCTTAAAGGGGAGTTCCAGCCTTTTTTTATTTTTATTAAAAGTCAGCAGCCCCAAAAAGTGTAGCTGCTGGCTTTTAATAAACATACACTTACCTGTTCCACTGTCCAGCGATGCGACGCCCGGAGCTCCGCTCCTCTCCCCCCCCTTCTATGCTGGCGCCTCCATTCATAGTGTGGGCACCCGGCCGTGACAGCTTTCGGCTTTACGGCCGGGCACTCACTGTGCATGCGCGAACAGCGCAGCGCTCTCTAAGTGGACAGGCGATCGCCTGGGACCTGTCACATCCCAGGTGATCGCCTACAGGGAGGGGCTGCCAAAAGGCGATATGACGTGTCACCTAGGCGACCCCAGGGCGGAAGGAGAAAGTGGGACAGGAAGTCCCACTCCTACTGAAGCCCCCAATCCCCCCCCCCCAAAAAAAATACATGCCAAATGTGGCATGTAAGGGGGCAAGGATGTGGATTTAGCGGAAGTTCCAAATTTGGGTGGAACTCCGCTTTAAGTTGTAAATTAACTTAAAACAAGCCCCCAACAAGCTCTGTACTGTAGCTGCAGGCACTGTGGGGAAATTCATCCTCACAGCAGAATTGAAATGGCATTAATTGGATCTCTCTGGAACTCCGTATATTCTCCTCCCCTGGGTGAGTGCTCAGAGGAGAGCAGAGGGAGGCTGAGTTAATGAACCCCTACTTGGGGGATGAGCTTTTAAGTCACTGCTGGGAGAGTAGCGAAGGTAGTTGAGCTTACAGTTGCCCATAGCACTCAGTGTCTGTACGCTGGGATATGCTGTACTTACATAAACCCATGCACGGTTGTAAATCCCTGGATGCGCACAAGTCACTTTTATGGATTTAGGCTTGTGTGCGAGTTCATGCAAGTATGACATACACTATATTGTCAAAAGTATTGGGACACCTGCCTTTACACGCACATAAACTTTAATGGAATCCCAGTCATATGCCGCGTACACACGGTCGTAATTTCCGACAACAAATGTTCGATGTGAGCTTGTTGCCGGAAATTCCGACCATGTGTAGGCTCCATCGGACATTTGCTGTCGGAATTTCCGACAACAAAAATTTGAGAGCTGGTTCTCAAATTTTCCGACAACAAAAGTTGTCGGAAATTCCGACCGTGTGTACACAATTCAACGCACAAAAATCCTATGCATGCTCGGAATCAATCGACGCATGCTCGGAATCATTGAACTTAATTTTTCTCTGCGCATTGTAGTGTTGTATGTCACTGTGTTCTTGACGTTCGGAAGTTCCAACAACATTTGTGTGACCGTGTGTATGCAAGACAAGTTTGAGCCAACATCCGTCGGAAAAAAATCCACGGTTTTGTTGTCAGAATGTCCGATCGTGTGTACGCGGCATTAGTCTGTAGGGTTCAAGATTGAGTTGGCCCACCCTCTGCAGCTATGCCAGCTTTAACTCTCCTGGGAAGGCTGTCCACAATGTTTAGGAATATTTGACCATTCTTCCAGAAGCGCATTTGTGAGGTCAGGCACTCTAATTCATCCCAAAGGTGTTCTTTCGGGTTGAGGTCAGGACCAGTCAAGTTCCTCCACCCCACACGCACTTATCCATGTCTTTATGGACCTTGCTTTGTGCACTGTTCCAAATCATTTGGTGATGGGGAGTTTATGGTGTGGGGTTGTTTTAACTTGGCCCCTTAGTTCCAGTGAAGGGAACTCCTAAGGCATCAGCATACCAAGGCATTTTGGATAATAGGAACAGTTTGAGGATGGCCCCTTCCTGTTCCAACATGACTGAGCACTAGTGCACAAAGCAAGGTCCATAAAGACATGGATGAGCGAGTTTGGGGTGGAGGTACATGATTGGTCTGCACAGAGTCCTGACCTCAACCTGATAGAACATAGGATGAATTTGAGCGGAGGCTGCGAGCCAGACCTACTTGTCCATATTCAGTGTCTGACCTCACAAATGCGCTTCTGGAAGAATGGTCAAACTTTCCCATAGACCAGTGGTTTTCAACTCCTGTCCTCAGGCCCCACTAACAGGCCAGTTAAGAATTACCTTGGGGAGATGCAGACTAGAATACAGCAATCACTGAGCAGAAAATGATATCACCTGTGATGTATTTCAGCTATCTTGCAAACCTGGCCTGTTAGTGGGCCCTGAGGACAGGAGTTAAGAACCACTGCTATAGACACACTCCTAAACCTTGTGGACAGCCTTCCCAGAAGAGTTGAAGCTGTTATAGCTGCAAAGGGTGGGCCAACTCAATATTGAACCCCTACGGACTAAGACTGGGATGACACTGACGTTCATGTGCGTGTAAAGGCAGGTGTCCTAATACTTTTGACAATATAGTCTATATCTCCTGGGTGCAGAAATATGCCCAAAATGTACATTGTATGTCCTCATGCTTCTGTGTTCATAAGGCCTTAGGTTGGCTGATGTTGTTCTTCAGAGGCAAGAGAAGATGGTTGGCACTGTGCTTGGTAAGTGTTGGAAAACCAACATGCTGTGGTTTCTTTGTCTTTCAAGCTACAATAGTTTCAGTATTGATCACTGGGGCTGAGTGCATGAGGTCATTATATAGAAATGTGTCACCCCCCCCCCCCCCCCCCCACATTACCATAATACACATGAATAATAGCAGTATTGTACACAGTAGAAATGGGAGAACATAATTACAGTGGATACACAGAACTGGTTGTAGGATAGCTGACTTTATTCTCTAGGTCATTTGTCACTTAGGTCATAGAGAATGTCAGCTTTGTCATGTATGCATGTGATGGTGTGACTGCTAATTATCTCAGCATGGTGGCCACTTAATTGAATGACAATACAAATGATATATTATTTTAGATAATACATTTCTGTAAAAGGTAGTGCTAGAACATCAAGGCTGTCCATGGCTGTAGTAAGGGTGGCACCTTATTGCTTCGATCACAGCTTTTGTCTAGGTGGGTGTAGTAATAAGGGTCATTTTGAACCTTCTTGCTGCACTCTTGCAGTTCCCTTTTATATTGGACTCTGTGGGTAAAGCTCTAAGAATAGAATGCAGTGCCTTGAAAAAGTATTCATACCCCTTGAATTTTTCCACATTTTGTGATGTTAAAACCAAAAACGTAAATATATTTTAGTGGGATTTTATGTAATAGACCAACACAAAGTGGAAGGAAAATGATAAATGGTTTTCAATTTTTTTTACAAATATGTGAAAAGTGTGGCGTGCATTTGTATTCAGCCCCATTTACTCTGATACCCCTAACTAAAATCTAGTGGAACCAATTGCCTTCAGAAGTCACCTAATTAGTAAATAGAGTCCACCTGTGTGTAATTTACTCTCAGTATAAATACAGCTGTTCTGTGAAGTCCTCAGAGGTTTGTTAGAGAACCAAAGTGAACGAACAACATCATGAAGGCCAAGAAACACACCAGACGGGTCAGGGATAAAGTTGTGGAGAAGTTTAAAGCAGGGTTAGGCTATAAAAAATTATCCCAAGCTTTGAACAACTCACGGAGCACTGTTCAATCCATCATACGAAAATGCAAAGAGTACAACACAACTGCAAACCTACCAAGCACCAAAAAACGAACAGGTGTGACCCAAGCCTAAAGCTGGATACACACTATACAACTTTTGTTGTTGTTGATTTCCTTTAAGCCTCATACACACGATCAGATTTCCGCGAACAAAGCGTAGGACTTTTGTCCGAAGGGCGTTGGCCAGGAACTTGTATTGCATACAAACGGCAAAGAATTGTCGGCTAACAAACACGAAACTACGTGTTTTTTCAGCTCTTTAGCGCCAACCTTTGGGCAACTTCTGCTAATATTGTCTTATGGTTAGCACTGGTTCTGAGCATGCGTGTTTATACTTTGGATTTTTTTTCCGACGGACTTGTGTACACACGATCGGATAATCCGACACCACACATTTGTTGTTGGAAAATTTTAAAGCATGCTATCCCACATTTGTTGTCGGAAAATCCAACAACAATTGTCCGATGGAACATACAAACGGTCGGGTTATCCGACAACATCCTGCCATCACACAAATCTGATCGTGTGTATGAGGCTTTGGATTTACCAAAACCATGTAGTGCAAGGACCTGCCTGATTGCATACAAATTGAAACTGTTAAAAGAGAAGTATGGGTTTCCTTTTTTTGCTTACATCTATTCTATGTGAGCTGCTGATATCTATAAACCCTCCCAGTCCCCTCAGAAGTGCCCCATTCTGTTAAAATCGAGATAAATACCTGTGGGAGGTTCTACAGTCTTTCATACAGCATCATCCAGACAATGGCCTGGATATGACGTCTGGATCCACCCCCTTTCCTGTCATTTTGCTTGATTGATGTCCTCTCTCCTCTCTCTGCTCATTCCTGAGACTTCACAGACCGTAGCTGCTCCCCCCCTCCCTTCTCACTCCTCTCTCCTCCCCCTCCCTCCTCCTCTGCAGCATGTTTCAATGGTCAGAAGAGTCGGCAGAGATTTCAGCACTTCAGTGAGTGTAATGTGAGAGAAGTCACTGATAGTGCTGTGTATGAGAATCTACACTATATATTTCTATCTATCAGCACAGCCACGTCTCTTAGGGGAGGGGGGACAGAGGCAGGGGGTGTGTTGGTGCAGATGTACACACCCCCTGAGAACTTTCAAACTGAAAATAGACCGTTTTTGCCAGCTGAAGGAAAGTTCATGTGCACATGCTGTAAAAACTAAAAGAGGTAGGAAAAAAAGATTAGCAGATATGTGACTAATGTGATATGTACTAGTTATTTAACCCATCCCATACTTCTCCTTTAAGGTTTGACCTCATATTATATGGTTTTGGTAAATCTAAAGGAAACTATCTAAAGAAAATTGTATAGTGTGTATCCAGCTTTAATCATTATGTGTGCAAGTTCCAAAAGATACCTCAGCTGGTGGAAAAGTTAATCGATTGGTTTTGTTAAGATGTTTATTATTGCTATTTAATGATAAGATTTGGCAATCATCCCTTTTTCGTCGCTGTATTAACATGCCTGCCCAGGCCAAGTTTGGAAACATCCTTTAAAACAACTTTCCATCAGTCGGGCCGTGTTTCCACTCCCAACCTGCAAAATAACTCTGTTACCGAAAACACAGATGGGAAACAACGAGAAGGAGAATTTCCTTGTGTCTGAGTTACATATAATAATACCATACAATCATATAATGCTGCCACTTTTTGCAGTGTGTTCATGCTGTTTATCTGGCAAAGTCCTGCGAGGTGAGTGTAATGGCTCCATCTAAGGCTTCTGTCCTAACAGCTGTCAATTGCCTGTTCTTAGAATGAGAATCATTTGTGTGCAAAGACATCATTTTACTGGTAACCCCATTTTGGATCAGACTTAGTTACTAATCAAAAATCTTTGCTAGAGGAAATCTGTAGAGCAGAGCAAGATGACAGCATTGTGGCTTTCATGCATGAAGATTTTCTATGCTTTACAAAGGGGATTGTAGAAATGTGTTGGAGCTGTCCGCCTATACAGCTTTGTATGTCTATCGATGGGATCATGCGCCCTCTACTGTCAAATATGAGCATAGCAGTGTTTAGTCTAGATATCAATACTGTCATTTTAGGAAGGGATGTAGATCCATGATATGGTTTCTAAATGTATTAATATACAGGATTTATATAGCGCCAACAGTTTATGCAGCACTTTACAGCATAAGGGCATACAATACAATTACAATACAATTTAATCAGAGGGCCCTGCTCGTTAGATCTTACAATCTCATATAATTATTATCTGTATGCGATCATTATTCTTATTACACAGTTGGAGAGTGCTTTTTGTTTCTAACGCTCACTGTTAAACCCAAAAGCAAGCATTTATTATATTGCAGCTTACCAATTCTTAGATGTGATGGCTGCATTCGATCTCTTTTTTAGGCTTTCTTTTATTTTCACCTTGTGATCCAGCCAGGAAAGCCTCGTACACTCGGCCGTTTTTCTCGGTAAGAAAACTGCTGGGAGAGCTTTTTGCAGAGAAAACCGGTCGTGTGTATGGTTTCTCGTCAGGAAAACTGCCTGGAATCTCATCGAGAAAAATAGAGAACCTGCTCTCTATTTTCTCGTCGGTATTCTCGTCGGCCTGTTTCCAGACGAGAAAACCGGTCGTCTGTGGTGCTTACCTGTCCATGGTAAACCCGCACATGCTCGAAAAGACTTTGACGCATGCGCGGTAGCATACAAGGGTAGTGTAGGGTGTAGCAAAATGGCAAGGACGACATCGAATGTGACGAGCGCAAGCTCGTCATAGTCGATGACGTCACCGCGTTCTTGCCATTCAAAAGAACGGCGGTTCTTTTGAATGGCCGTGTGTACACTTGGCGAGCAAGGCAAGCTTGCCGGGAATCTCGTCGGGAAAAACAAAGTTTTTTTTTCCCCGACGGGATTCCCACCTGTGTGTACGAGGCTTAAGTGTTATTTTTCAACAGAACAAGCTGTCCTGCAGATGTAGCAATTACAGGGAGGAGGCAAACCATTTACTACTGACATTGGGTGCTTGCTGTACAATGGTCTGCTTTTATTTCTTTATGTAAAACTTTTATCCCCCAAAAAAACAGTTTGCTGTTAACTGCTTATGAAGTATTAGCTGGAGTTCTGCTTAAAGTGGAAGTAAACCCATCGATTTGCCAGTTTCTAAAAACAGTTACATTTCTGGCAGGTACCATGTAACTGTCACATTGATTGTGCTCTCAACCAAACTGTCAAACTATTCAATGGTTGGTGTCATAACTGATCACATGTGCAGCATCATGGCAGTAGAAGATCAAACAGAGGTCAAGATGGAAGCTTTCTTGGCTGAAAACTATAGGAAGGTTTACTTCCACTTTAATTTTGTTAGTGTATTTTAATCTGCTAGTCCATCTAACACTCCCCTACCTCCAGATTAACAATGCTGCTGTTCAAAGGTGCCTCTGTGCTCCTTCATTCAGAGTGGAGGTACTCTAACACAAGAGGCGCGCTACTGCCCAATCACAGATGAAGAGGCATAAATAAAAGAATGCAGCCAATGATTCAAATGTTGCATTTTTGGATTTGGGTTAATGCCGCTTTAATATTGCATGAGAATTTCTTACAATGAAAATAAGAAAACCTATTTATATTGTGACAGCAGGAAGGTAAAGTCACCTGGTTGCATCCAGGGGGGTAGATATATTTCGCCCAGATTCAGGCTTTACGCCGACTTATACAACTAGGTGGAGAGTTGTATAAGGCTAGTGGGCTCATGGATGACTCATACCTCTAGGGAGAGTGTGGGGCGTCGTGCAGACAGAGATGAGGAGACCAGCTGAACCTTGTCAGCTCATTTAGGCCTCTATAAGAACTCCCAGCTTCATTAGATGTTAGCTCATGCCTGGAACCAGACCTGTGTGGACTGTCTAGGGAGAGTGAACCCCTGTGCGGTGAGGCAAAGCCTGTGTGGCTATTTGTTTGGACTTTTACTAAACCAGGGACTTAGGGACTAGGACAGCACTAGGCTGATCCCAGTTGTTAGTTAGGAAACCTGTATGTTTAGTCAGAGGTCAACTTGACCAGGATTTATTTTGGTTATGTTTCTTTTGCTTTGCTGTGTTTTGTCACTGTAAATAGAAAATAAACCGCACCTTTTTTTGATTTTGAAAACCACAACCTCCGTTTGCTGGGCCTGTTTTGTGTGGGGAGCCCATCCCGGGGGTCACACACACCCGCTGCCGAGCTAACCCCCTCACAGTTGGTGGAGAACCAGTGGCAGTTTTTTTAAGCCAGCATGGAGAAGATACTGAAGCAGCTGGCTCTAGCAAATGCCAATCAACAGCAGACAAATGCAGGTTTGCAAAGGAGCCTTGCAGCCCAGCAGCAGACAAACGCAACTTTGCAACAGAGTCTGGAGGCTCAGCAACGAGCCCAGCAGCAATCTGAGGCCCGCTTCATAGACCTGTTGCAGAAGCAAGAGCAGAGACTACAACAACAGATGGAAGCAGTAATGCAGCAACGTCCGCAGACCAGTGAGGAAAGCCGTCCCACTAATACCGCGTCCTTTGGGGTGAGTCGTTTATTGACAAAAATGACTGGAGAGGATGATCCAGAGGTATTTTTGACCACATTTGAAAGGACCGCTGAAAGAGAAAAGTGGCCTGAGGAGCAGTGGGCTGGACTGGTGGCTCCTCTGTTAACTGGTGAATCGCAGAAAGCTTACTATGACCTAGAGCCTAACCAAGCAAAAGACTATGTGATGCTAAAAGCTGAAATATTGGCAAGGCTGGGTGTCACCCAGGCTGTCCGGGCTCAGCGTGTGCATAACTGGACTTTCCAGCTTGGAAAACCCCCCAGGTCTCAAATGTATGATCTCATTCACCTGAGCAGAAAGTGGCTACAGCCAGAGACTTTGTCCGCACCAAAGATTGTGGAACGTGTTGTAATGGATCGGTTTTTGAGAGCTCTTCCTACTGCCATCCAAAAGTGGGTAAGCCATGGAGACCCAGAGACGGCCGATGGTCTTGTGGATCGTGTGGAGAAATACTTGGCTACAGAGAACCTGACGGCCTCTTCCAGAGACACTCGGACTTTCCACCCTAAGACCAGACCATCCCCAGGGGCGGATAAGAGGATTCCAAGGGGTGAGGGTGGAGAGAGTGAGAGGGTGGGAGCTCTACCCCAAGTTTGGCGAGAACAGCCTGGGAAATCAGCGGCTCAAGAGGCGGCAAGAAGGATCGTTTGCTACCGCTGCCGGCAAGCGGGACATATTGCAGCCAATTGCCCGGTTGTGGAGGAACCCATGCAGTGTGACTTTCTGACCGGCAGACGTCAGTCGCTGTGTGCGACAGTCGCATGCACTGCCATTCGAGGAACTGAGAAACATTTATGCAAAATGTGTGTTAATGGTAGAAATGTTGTGGTATTGCTGGATTCAGGTAGCCTTGTGATCCTGATAAAGGCTGAGTTAGTTAAAACAGAGGTCTCTGGGAATAGCAAGGTAGCTGTTATTTGTGTGCATGGGGACACCCGAGAGTATCCAGTGACTACAGTGTGTTTCGAGACCCCCAAAGGTACCCTCTCTCATCCAGTGGGCTTAGTATCTCAGTTACCGCATGACGCCATTGTGGGAAGGGATTTTCCGAAGTTCTGGGAACTGTGGGATGATCCTGAGCCCCTCACTGGTGCCCCTATGTACCAGGAATGTGATAGCCAGAACTCCCCTGAGAGTGGTGAGGACTCTCCGGAATTTCCCTTATCAGTATTGGCAGGGGAGACTCAAGAAACTGGAGAGGAGCCCACCTCCTCAGACGAAAACCTACCGTCTGTGGAGTTTTCTGATCTTGAGGTTCACAGGGAAAACTTTGCCACAGAACAGTTGAAAGACCCCGCCCTAATAAAGGCACGGGAAAACGTAGTGAAAATAGATGGTGAGTTAGTGAACCCAGATAATACCTGCACTTACCCATACTTCAGCGTAGAGAAGGACCTACTGTATCGGGTGGCAAAAAGGGCAGAAGAAACCGTTGAGCAGCTTGTGGTGCCCAAACCTTACAGGAAGTTGGTGTTGGAGTTGGCCCATGGGCACATTCTTGGAGGTCATCTGGGGACAGAGAAAACCCGAGAGAGGGTATTACAGAGATTCTATTGGCCGGGGGTGATGAAGGACGTAGAAAATTATTGTTCCTCCTGCCCTGTGTGTCAGAGGTTGGCCCCGATGCCACATTTCCGTAGCCCGCTGGTCCCTCTACCCATCATTGAGGTCCCGTTTGAGAGGATCGCCATGGATTTGGTAGGTCCTATAATCAAGTCCGCTAGGGGGCACCAGTACATATTAGTTATAATGGACTATGCCACCCGTTATCCAGAAGCGATCCCTCTCCGAAATACCTCGGCCAAAACCATAGCCAAAGAGCTATCTCTTGTTTTTAGCCGGGTGGGTATTTGTAAAGAACTGCTTACGGACCAAGGTACACCCTTTATGTCCCGGGTTATGAAAGAGCTGTGTAAATTGTTCAAAGTGACGCAATTGCGTACGTCTGTGTATCACCCCCAAACCGATGGGCTGGTTGAAAGATTCAACAAAACCCTAAAACAAATGTTGAAGAAAGTGGTGGATAGAGATGGAAAGGATTGGGACTGTCTACTTCCTTATTTGATGTTTGCTATTAGGGAGGTGCCCCAATCCTCTACGGGATTCTCCCCCTTTGAGTTACTGTATGGGAGACACCCAAGAGGGCTGTTGGATATTGCCAAGGAAACTTGGGAAAGTGAGAGTTCTCCCCACAGGAGTGTGATTGAGCATGTCGCCCTGATGCAAGATCGAATTGCACAGGTAATGCCCATCGTGAAGGAACATTTGGCCCAAGCGCAGTTGGCACAGCAGAGAGTGTACAACCGTGGAGCCAAGACCCGTACCTTTTCC
Organism: Rana muscosa; assembly: GCA_029206835.1. Classification (NCBI taxonomy): domain Eukaryota; kingdom Metazoa; phylum Chordata; class Amphibia; order Anura; family Ranidae; genus Rana; species Rana muscosa. The sequence continues at coordinate 143,804,092 of CM055116.1, forward strand.
CCGGGGGATAGGATATTGGTACTTGTCCCTACGGTTGAAAGTAAATTCCTTGCCAAATGGCAAGGCCCCTACGAGATAATGGAAAAAGTGAGCGAAGTGAATTACAAGGTCAGACAACCAGGAAGGCGAAAGCCCGAACAGATCTATCACGTTAATCTGTTGAAAGCCTGGAGGGATAGAGAGTCCCTAGTTGCAGACACTTGGTCACCAGCTCAAACTGGTTGCGTGATTCCTGAGGTTGGAATAGCAGCCACCTTGTCACAACCCCAACAACAGGAGGTTAAGGAGTTTGTGCTTCGCAACAAGGAGGTATTCTCTGAGCTGCCGGGACAAACATCTGGGGTAGAGCATGACATCATTACCCCGCCCGGTGAAAGGGTGAAGTTAAAACCCTATCGGATCCCAGAGGCTCGACGGGAGGCAATACGGGAGGAAGTACAGAAAATGCTGAACTTAGGGGTGATAGAGGAGTCCCAAAGTGATTGGTCTAGTCCCATCGTGTTGGTGCCTAAACCGGATGGGAGCTGGCGATTTTGTAACGATTTTCGTCAGTTGAACAAAGTTACAAAATTTGACACCTACCCCATGCCACGTATAGATGAGTTGATCGACCGGCTGGGAACAGCCCGATACATGACGACTCTTGACCTCACAAAAGGGTATTGGCAAATCCCCCTGGCCAAGTCGGCCAAAGAGAAAACCGCATTTGTAACCCCAGACGGGGCGTTCCAATATAAAAGAATGCCGTTCGGGTTACAGAATGCGCCGGCCACATTCCAGCGGAAAATGGACCAGATGCTGAGGCCCCATCGGAAGTATGCTGCGGCTTACCTGGATGACGTAATTGTCCATAGCACAGATTGGGCCTCACATCTGCCAAAAGTGCAAGCAGTCCTGGACTCTGTTCGGGAAGTGGGGTTTACGGCTAACCCCAAGAAGTGTACCATTGGGCAGGAGGAGGCCAAATATCTTGGGTACACCATTGGGAGGGGAGTAATAAAACCCCAACTCAACAAAGTCGAGGCCATCCAGAGTTGGCCACGTCCCAACAGCAAGAAGCAGGTACGAGCCTTTCTGGGAATCGCTGGGTATTATCGGCGATTCATTCCCCACTTTGCTTCTAAGGCTGTGCCCCTAACCAACCTGACGAAGGGGAAAGGGTCGGTCATGATTAAATGGACCCCCGAGGCTGAGGCAGCATTCCAATTCTTGAAACAAGCCTTATGTAGCCAGCCAGTGTTGTACTCACCCGACTTCTCTAAAGACTTTGTCGTACAAAGTGATGCGTCAGATGTGGGGTTAGGAGCAGTATTGTCCCAGGTCTGGAACGGGGAAGAGCACCCAGTCATTTACCTCAGCAGGAAGTTGAAGTCCCATGAGGTAAATTACGCCACCGTTGAAAAGGAGTGTTTAGCGGTGAAGTGGGCTCTAGATTCCCTTCGGTACTACCTGCTAGGTAGGCACTTTGACATGGTTACGGATCACGCTCCGTTAAAGTGGATGGCTCAAAACAAGGAAACAAATAGAAGAGTGAATAGGTGGTTCCTGGCCCTCCAGGAATTCAACTTCACAGTAAAGCATCGCCCTGGCGTTCAAATGGGGAATGTGGATGCTTTGTCTCGAGTACATGAATGCCTGATTGCTGGTGTTCCAACCCCGAGGTTAAAACAAGAGGGGGGGTATGTGACAGCAGGAAGGTAAAGTCACCTGGTTGCATCCAGGGGGGTAGATATATTTCGCCCAGATTCAGGCTTTACGCCGACTTATACAACTAGGTGGAGAGTTGTATAAGGCTAGTGGGCTCATGGATGACTCATACCTCTAGGGAGAGTGTGGGGCGTCGTGCAGACAGAGATGAGGAGACCAGCTGAACCTTGTCAGCTCATTTAGGCCTCTATAAGAACTCCCAGCTTCATTAGATGTTAGCTCATGCCTGGAACCAGACCTGTGTGGACTGTCTAGGGAGAGTGAACCCCTGTGCGGTGAGGCAAAGCCTGTGTGGCTATTTGTTTGGACTTTTACTAAACCAGGGACTTAGGGACTAGGACAGCACTAGGCTGATCCCAGTTGTTAGTTAGGAAACCTGTATGTTTAGTCAGAGGTCAACTTGACCAGGATTTATTTTGGTTATGTTTCTTTTGCTTTGCTGTGTTTTGTCACTGTAAATAGAAAATAAACCGCACCTTTTTTTGATTTTGAAAACCACAACCTCCGTTTGCTGGGCCTGTTTTGTGTGGGGAGCCCATCCCGGGGGTCACACACACCCGCTGCCGAGCTAACCCCCTCACAATATTAAAATATAGTAATGTATCACCAGCTTAAAGTGTATTTCTAGGCATGTAATGTCTAAATGTAAAATTTTTCATTTGAGTCATTTTCATTCTTGGTAGATCTTGAGAGGGAGCAAAGCCTAGCTGCTTAGTAGTTCAGATTTTTTTCATCCCAGCATTGCTGTAGTGCTCCAAGCCTCCCTTCTTCCCTTTGCCTGTTATCTGGTGATCCTGAAACACATCTGCTGGTGATGCTGGAACCCCCTTCTTACAGCCTCTAAGTCTAATGCCGTGTACACACGACCGTTATTCATGACATGGAAAAAAACGATGTTTTTCTCGACGTGATTTTTCGTGTTTCCTCTCAAGCCTGCCTTGCATACACACGTTCATGAAAATAAACGCTCAAGCAAAGCGCGGTGATGTACAACACGTACGACGGCACTATAAAGGGGAAGTTCCATTCGAATGGCGCCACCCTTTGGGGCGCTTTTGCTGATCCTCGTGTAAATAAAGTTTGGTGAGAGACGATTCACGCTTTTCAGTCTTCGTGCTTTTCAGACCATTAAAGCGTGACGAATGTGCTATCTCTATTACGAACGCTAGTTTTACCAGAACGTGCGCTCCCATCTCATACTTGATTCTGAGAATGCGCGTTTTTTTCCCCCCTCGTAAAAGCATACATACGACCGTTTTTCACAACGTTAAAAAGAACAACGTGAAAAACGACGAGAAAAAATAGAGCAGGTTCTAATTTTTTTCGGGCCATTTTTCTCGTCGAGAAAAATGCTCTGGAGCATACACACGACCTTTTTTAAAAATGCAATTTTTCTCGTCATGAAAAACGGTCGTGTGTACGCGGGATAACACACTGAATGACTGATGTAAAATTATGGCAGTACTAACAAGTTTCTCACAGCCACATAATGAGAATCAAACCTGCCTTGGCAAAGTTGGAATGTGATTAGTGACACTGGAAACAGAGAAGGAGAGGAAGTTGCACAGAAAGTACATTCCTACTGCCCTCCTTGTTACCAGGTATAGAGTTGTTCTGTGTGTATTCTGCAAAGGAGTGCATACAACTCGGATGCAAGTAAACTTGACAATTTAACAAGGTTGCGGTTTTGTCTGTTTTTTTTAAAAAAAAAATTATTACCGGTATGTGGATAGAATTGGGAAGGGATAGAATCACTGTAATTATTATTTTTTCAATAATACCGTATTTATTGGCATATAACACGCGCCGGCGTATAACACGCACCCCAAGTTTAGGAGGGAATTTTAAGGAAAAAAACTTTTAGGAGGTAAGATTAAGGATAAAAACTTACATTTAAATGCCCATCAGTGCAGCCTTATCAGTGTCCATCTGCAGCCTTGTCCATCTGCAGCCTTGCCCAGTGTCCTTGCAGCCTTGCCCAGTGTCCTTGCAGCCTGATCGTTTAAATGTTACCGCCGCGGCTCAGAGATATACAGAGCTGGATGTCCTCCTGATTGTTTAAATTTTACTGCCGCAGCGCCGAGATATACAGAGCCGGATGTCCTGTGTACTCGGCTGTACTCGGCTCCTCTCGTCTCCTCTCGCAGTCCCGCCCAGTCCCGCCCCTTGGCCAGGCTCGTACAATGGACATAACACAGGTCCAATGGCGGGACTGGGCATGACTGCGAGCGGAGCCGAGCTTAGCCGAGTACACAGTACACTCGGCTATGTGTATATCGGTGGCGCTCGCTCCTCTCTTCCCCTCGCAGACAGCGGGGATCGGTGTATAAGACGCACCCACGATTTTCCCCTGATTTTAAGGGGAAAAAGTGCATGTTATACGTCGATAAATACAGTATATGAATCCTTTCTAGATGAAATTCACCCTCTTTATTTGCTAGTTGACCATTTTTACCAAAGTAGCATATAAAATAATTCCGCACTGCCCTCTGGATAAGCTGCTGACACGACAATTAGACAAATAGTGGTAAACGTGGAAATAAAAAGTGTAGCGCTAATCAAAAGTTGAAATATATCAATGAACAAAAATGCATGAAACACTCAATCAAATAAATGATAAACCAGTGCAATATGAACATTCAAATATAGAGAAGACAATGAAAAGTCCTCATGTATATAAAATGTCCATATATAAATTGCAAATGAATGCAAAAGGATATTTCTGCAATGCGCAAAAAATAAGTGACAGTAGTGAGTTCAAAAGTAAATATAAATGTTGAAAAAGTGATGACGGTGAGAAGATGAAGAAAACCACCACCAGTAAGGTAGAAGCTTACCAGATGGTTTGAACCCAGAGGAACATATGTTCAATGGGTCAAACGGGCTTGGTGTGGTGGAACCACGATGAAACCTGGACACTATATGTGCTGCAGATACTGTGTTGGAAATGGCCAAACATCAACAGGGAGATGTAAACCACAGAAGAAGGATGACTCCTTAGCAGGTAACCTCATATGCAGTAGTGGTCCAGGAAAGGCAGGTATATATCATAAAATGGAGAAAAAAAACAACCACATAGCGTAACTCTGTATGTAGATCAAGATTTAATGAAGGTAGAAACACTTACATAATTAGAAATAAAAGCGCTTATCAAAGAATGTGGCAACAATGGAGTTCTCCCGACGCGTTTCGTCTCCTAGGACATCATCTGGGGTACCCCTCCACTGTTGCCCCCCTTGTATATATAAGAAATGGTGACCCCAATCAAGAGAGTTCATCTCCAACCGCATTGTCAGTGGAAATGGCATTACTTCCTGGTTTACTCAAGATGGCCGCCATGCGTGCGTTCCAATCCTCCATCTGGATGCTACTGACAGTGTCAAGCCTCGCTTTGGTGTCCGGTGTCACGTGACCCGCTGTTCACTATATAGATGAGGTATCCAAGCCTCGCTTTGGTGTCCGGTGTCACGTGACCCGCCGTTCACTATATAGATGAGGTATCCAAGCCTTGCTTTGGTGTCCGGTGTCACGTGACCCGCTGTTCACTATGTAGATGAGGTATCCAAGCCTCATCTTGGCTGCAGGGGCACATGACCTAATGCTGAGTACCAAGCCTCGTCCTGGAAAAGCCCAATGTATCCCAGAGCGCAAAACTATACAATATACAAACCCCAAACGAAATCAAGGGATGCATCCATCGCATAGACTACAGCCTGTGAATCCGGAAAGCGGGGAACTTGAGGAAATAAGTCTAGATTGAGTCACACATATCATATACATCGCCACTAGTATATGGTCAACATAAATGATAAAAAGTATATATATATATATAAAAAATGTATAACAAACCCCCGGTATATAAAAGGGTATGTACGAACATAACCCGATCTTGTTAAAAAACTAATGGGGGTGTTAGGTAAAACATATAAAATTGTATAAATCATATATGGAATTGAACTCTAAAGCCCCGTACACACGATCGGATAACCTATGGATTTTCGTCCAATGGATTTGACCATCGGAAATCCGATGAAACTGTTTTTCATCAGTCTTGGCCACACACCATCAGTCAAAAAACCGACCGTTCCAAACGCGGTGACGTAAAACACTCCGATGAGCCGAGAAAAATTAAGTTTAGTGCTTCTGAGCATGCGTCCACTTGATTCTGAGCATGCGTGGGTTTTTGATCCGATGGACTTGCCCATAGACGATCGGAAATTACCATCGGTTTTTGATCCATCGGAAAATTTTAAAACAAGTTCTATTTTTTAAAACCGATGGAAAAAAGACCGATGGGTACCATACACGATCGGTTGGTCTGATGAAAACCATCCATCGGACGGTTTTCATCAGTCAAACCGATCGTGTGTACGGGGCTTAAAAGTGACACCATCAGCCAAAAGAACCACAACCACATCTATAGGTGAAAACCTCACAGGTGCGGACATGGTCACCTGACAATGTCTGTGACATGAACTCTCCTGTGTTGTAAATCCCAGATATTAACATTGGCCTATATTGCATAAACAGTGAAACGAATATAGAAAGCATAATAAAATGCGAGAATTCCATATGTATAAATAAAAATGTAAAAATACATTAAAAGTTTTATAGATTATACAAAACAAGGTAAAAAGAAAAAAATTCAAAAAATGGGAAAAAGTTAGAATACCCCTATATTTAAATGCCCTATATAATCAAGATCTATTAATATCCCATTCCATTTTTACCAAGACAGAAAGTGATAGGAAAACCAAAATTTTTCATTTGTCATGCAGAGAATAGGTGAGGGTAAATCCCTCAATGGGGTAACCTGTTCCAAAGACAACCAAGAGGGGAATTCCCCTCACTTTTCAAAGATTTCCTCTTACTTCCTGTTCCATCTCTAGGACAGGGAGCGTAACACAATTTCCCCAACAGGATACAGACAGGAAAAATAAACTGTCAGGGGTTTTAAAAGATAAGTATGTTTTTTTTTTTCCCTTAATGATACTTACCTAGGTGGATGCAGCATCAGTCTGATGCTGCATCTGTCCCCCGGCGCCTCTACACTGAGAACCGAGCGATCGAACATCGCCGATGGCTCGGTTCTCACAGATCCCTGGGCAGAGGGCTGCTGACTGTCAATCAGCAGCTTGTCGCTCTGCTCCTCCAGGTTCACTGGAGCGCTGGGCTGTGGAGGGGCAGGGAGCAGCCGCCTCAGGCTCTCAGCAGCTCGCTAAGATGGGCATCAGTCCAGGCATCCAGACTCCCATTGTCGGGACGCGGTGCCTGGACTGACGTCAGCAGAGAGCAGACTTCAGTCTGCTCTCTGCTGAAAACGGGTCACAGGAGTGCAAAAAAAATTGCACTCCTGTGACCCAAAGGAGAAGTACAGCCAAACGAGCTTAGGCTGGACTTCTCCTTTAAACCTTAAAGTGTTTGTTACACTAAAGAAAAACAAATGGATCCTGTTCCCTTAAAGCATGCATAACAGCACTGTAATTTGGCCCCTTGTATCACCTGAATTACCTGGCTGAGCCTGCCTGGTTCTGCCCTCCCCCCTGTAAACTGACCACGGTTTATCATTGCTTCTGAGCCCTGACACCGTGGTCAGTTTATGTGCCTCCGCCATCTGCAGCTCTCCTATCTGTTCTCCCTCTCCTCTCCCCCCTCTCCTCCCTACCTGTCAGCTCTGTCAACTCCATGATCCTCCCCTCCTGCTGCTATCATATTATATAGTATAAGCATGCCATCCCCTCTGTTAAATAACATTATGTGTCCCTGTCTCTGTGCTGTATAAAAAAGATGCAGATTTGTACCTATATCAGAGCATCTCCTGGCGCTCATGTGACTCCTCGGCTCCAGGGGCGGCCTGTCCATTAAAGGCTCTAATAGGCTTCAAAATAAAGTCGGCTCGGGGCGCAGAGCACTGCAAACCAAGCCAATCCAGGCATGTTACAATATCAAATGTATGTTCGCTATTGTCACACTGATCCTTCTCCCGGCCAATAAGGAAGCGGGTCCTGAGACCGTCACCCGATTGGCTAAAAGGACAGGCGATCGAATTGGACGCCTAGGAGGAGGAGGGAGGAGATGCATGGGAGAACCCGCCGTGATGCAGAGGAGGAGAAGACCCGATGGAAGCCGCAAGCTGCCGCTCATTGCCCGTCCGCAACCTAGATGGGGTATATGCAATGCTAGATGATCGACCGACCGACCGACCGACACCGCCCACTGGGATATGGTTAGTGCGGGTGACCCAACCAACTGACTGACAGCGGGGAGTGGGGGGTGTGCCGCCGGCCAAACGATCCTGGGGGGGTGTTTGTTTGCTGCCCCCCCCCAAAAAAAAAATACCAGCTGCCACCACTCGGCTCTCTCTCCTCCCTGGCTGACGTAAACGGAAATGCTTGGCCCCACCCGCTATAGCTGTCAGCCAAGGAGAGGAGAGAACCGAGGAGTCACGTAAGAGCTGGAAGACGCTCTGATTTAGGTACAAATCTGCATCTTTTTTATACAGCACAGACACTGGGAAACATTATTTTATTTAACATAGGGGATAGCATGCTTATAATATAGTGGCTTAACTACCACTTTTACTACTCTATTGAAAACCTTTAGGGCTCCATGCACACTAGCGTTTTTTTATAAGCTCAACGCTACAAAAAAAAATGCTGGATTTTTGCGCTGGCTTGTTTCAGTAGCTTTTTTACAGTACATAAAAAAATAAAAGCTGATAGGAGCGTTTAGTGGCGTTTAGGAGCATACAGCGGTTTGTTTGTTTTTCTGTTGAAAAAACGCTCCAAAAAACTCTACAAATACAACTCTTAGATGCTGAAGCTCAAAAAACGCTAATGTAGTGTGCTTGGACACATAGGATAACACTATTTAGCTCAGTGATTCTCAACCAGGGTTCCGTGGAACCCTAGGGTTCCTCCAGAGGTTGCTAGGGGTTCCTTCAGCATTGGGCAATTTCTGCCTCTCAGGCCTCGTACACACGACCGATTTTCTCGTCGTAAAAAACACGTCGTTTTTTTCGACGAGATTCTTGTTAAGCTTGTCGATTTTCTCGTCAAGCTTTCTATGCGTACACACTGTCATTTTCCAATTTCCTCGTGGTTCTCTGCGCTCACGTCCAGCACGTACGACGGCACTATAAAGGGGAAGATCTTTTTTCTTGGCGCCACCCCTTGGGCTGCTTTTGCTGATCTCGTGTTACCGCGTCTGAAGTAAAAGTTTGGGAAGAGACGATTCGCGCTTTTCAGTCTTCGTGCTTTCAGTTCGTTTTAGCGTGACGAATGTGCTATTTCCATTACGAAGGCTTGTTTTACCAGAAGATGCGCTCCCGTCTCATACTTGATTCTGAGCATGCGCGCTTTTGGAAGAGTCGTAAAAGCATACACACGAACCATTTTCTCGTCACAAAACAGGCCGACGAGAAACACGACGAGGAAATCTGGACTCCTGACGAGAAAATAGAGAGCAGGTTCTCTATTTTCTCGTCGAGATTCTCGTCAAGTTTCTCGTCGTAAAACCATACACACGAACGTTTTTCTAGACAAAAAAACTCTTGCGGCACTTTTTTTGACTGTTTACGACGAGAAAATCGGTCGTGTGTACGAGGCCTCAGATAAGTTCACACTGACCCCATTGATCTTTTTAGCTATCTGTAAGGAGGTAATACTTCCCAATTGCCACAAGTTTAAGGACCATTCTTCCAACTGACTGTCACACTAATGTATCATGAGTTGTAGATTTTTAAATTTTAGCAGGGGTTCCCCGAGACCGAAGAACTATTTCAAGGGTTCCTCTGTGTTGAAAAGGTTGAGAAAGGCTGATTTAGCTTCTAAGAGCAGGAAAAAATGCTAATAACAGGAGTTAAAAAAAAAATGCTAGTGTGCATGGAGCCTTAAAATAAATTTCGGCCATACACACTTTAATATTTGTAATTTTCCTAATGAGTAAAATAATATATTGATAAGAGTCCCTCTATGGGGTGCAGTAAAACTGGTGAACATGAACCCACCAACACAATTGAGGACTAGCAGGAAGTAGCTCTGATTATTTCATATCACCGCTATAGAACATCCATTATATTAATTGTCACATCTGTATGGCTTATCCAATGAACCATCCCAAATTCTAAATTTGAGCAGAAATAAATTGCTAATAGGTCTTTGTAAATTGATAACTACAAGCTATTATCGGAAAAAGGACTTTCCTTGTCTGTGTGATTGAAAATTTGCAGCAGAACATATTGAGAAAGTCATGATATATAGTGCCTGACGATGTTAAGTGCTTCCCGGGATAGAGGCCAGTTCTCAGTATATTGCTTTATGACATTATATCAGAGCAGCATTAGCTAAATGTAGAATACTTTATCTAGCCAGTGCATAATCAATGGTCCTTCTGCAATATGTCATTCATGAAATGTTATATTAAGGTTAGTCTTTGTAGAGCCAGAATCTGATTGCAGTATGTGTATAATGCAGCATTTTTTATGCTGTTAGATAAGAAACAATAGCAATACATGTGGAGGAAAAACAAACTGACCACCCAGGCATGACTAAGGTACCTCAAATGCAATCCCGACCCTTGAACACTAACTGCTACCCAATCCCCATCTTTTACACCAACTTAAAATTACGCTCTTTCCCTGGTCCTCCATAGAGGAAACACGCGTTCTGCTGACTCTCTCCGCTCCGGAGTGTTACAAAGTCCTGTGTGAAGATGTGTTACATAGCTTCCTATCTTTTGTACGTTCTTGGCGGTAATGACAACACTACAATTGCTGACCTGAAGAAGATTCTGGACAGAGTTGGCATTGAGCTGGACAAGGAGCGTGCCGATAAGATAATCAGTGAACTGAAAGGCAAGAAGATTGATGAGGTGATTGCTCAAGGTAACACCAAGTTGGCAAGCATGCCTTCTGGAGGTGCTGTTGCAGTTGCTTCCACTGGCTCTACTGCTCCTGTGGCATCTGCTGCACCAGCTGCTGAAGAAAAGAAAGAGAAGGAGTCTGAAGAATCCCATGAAGATATGGGATTTGACCTGTTTGATTAAGTCTTGTAGCATTTAAAATAAAAAAAAACTTTATTAAAAAAAAAAAAAAATCCCCCAAAAAAAATTACAAGAAAAACTATTGACACCAATGTTGGAGTAAAAATGTCCGTCTCGGCCCCTTTATTAAAACAATAACATAAAACATACAGTGCCTTGCGAAAGTATTCGGCCCCCTTGAACTTTTCATCCTTTTGCCACATTTCAGGCTTCAAACATAAAGATATACAATTTAAATTTTTTGTGAAGAATCACCAACAAGTGGGACACAATTGTGAAGTGGAACGAAATCTATTGGATTTTTGAAACTTTTTTAACTAAGAAAAAAATGAAAAGTGGGGCGTGCAAAATTATTCGGCCCCCTTGCGTTAATACTTTGTAGAGCCACCTTTTGCTGCGATTACAGCTGCAAGTCGCTTGGGGTATGTCTCTATCAGTTTTGCACATCGAGAGACTGAAATTCTTGCCCATTCTTCCTTGCAAAACAGCTCGAGCTCAGTGAGGTTGGATGGAGAGCATTTGTGAACAGCAGTTTTCAGCTCTTTCCACAGATTCTCGATTGGATTCAGGTCTGGACTTTGACTTGGCCATTCTAACACCTGGATACATTTATTTGTGAACCATTCCTTTGTAGATTTTGCTGTATGTTTGGGATCATTGTCTTGTTGGAAGATAAATCTCCGTCCCAGTCTCAGGTCTTTTGCAGACTCTAACAGGTTTTCATCCAGAATGGTCCTGTATTTGGCTGCATCCATCTTCCCCTCAATTTTAACCATCTTCCCTGTCCCTGCTGAAGAAAAGCAGGCCCAAACCATGATGCTGCCACCACCATGTTTGACAGTGGGGATGGTGTGTTGAGGGTGATGAGCTGTGTTGCTTTTACGCCAAACATATCGTTTTGCATTGTGGCCAAAAAGTTCGATTTTGGTTTCATCGGACCAGAGCACCTTCTTCCACATGTTTGGTGTGTCTCTCAGGTGGCTTGTGGCAAACTTTAGACGAGAATTTTTATGGATATCTTTGAGAAATGGCTTTCTTCTTGCCACTCTTCCATAAAGGCCAGATTTGTGCAGTGTACGACTGATTGTTGTCCTGTGGACAGACTCTCCCACCTCAGCTGTAGTTCTCTGCAGTTCATCCAGAGTGATCATGGGCCTCTTGGCTGCATCTCTGATCAGTCTTCTCCTTGTCCGAGCTGAAAGTTTAGAGGGACAGCCAGGTCTTGGTAGATTTGCAGTGGTCTGATACTCCTTCCATTCCAAAATGATCGCTTGCACAGTGCTCCTTGGGATGTTTAAAGCTTGGGAAATCTTTTTGTATCCAAATCCGGCTTTAAACTTCTCCACAACAGTATTACGGACCTGCCTGGTGTGTTCCTTGGTCTTCATGATGCTCTCTGCGCTTTCAACAGAACCCTGAGACTATCACAGAGCAGGTGCATTTATACAGAGACTTGATTACACACAGGTGGATTCTATTTATCACCATCAGTCATTTAGGACAACATTGGATCATTAAGAGATCCTCGCTGAACTTCTGGAGTGAGTTTGCTGCACTGAAAGTAAAGGGGCCGAATAATTTTGCACGCACCACTTTTCAGTTTTTTATTTGCTAAAAAAGTTTAAAATATCCAATAGATTTCGTTCCACTTCACAATTGTGTCCCACTTGTTGGTGATTCTTCACAAAAAATTAAAATTTTATATCTTTATGTTTGAATCCTGAAATGTGGCAAAAGGATGAAAAGTTCAAGGGGGCCGAATACTTTCGCAAGGCACTGTAACTAAAAAACCTTTCTTAAAGCAGGAAACAATAATAATAAGCAATCACCAGAAAATTAAGGTTGCCGATCCTTAAAGGCCCCAATTATCAATTATACATTTCCTATCTGTGTAAGTACTTACACGGTCCCTAGCCGCACCACACCGTCTCGGGGACAAACCACATTCAGGAGATACCACACTTTTACTTACCAGTTAATCCACCATAACTGGCATTCCTCTGGGGACTCCATACCTTAGATGGGTCCCTAATATAATAAGCACACAGTTTTGTTTAGAGCTGCCTCAAAAGACCCCAACCGTAATAGCAAGAAACAACAGATATAAGACAAACCACTCCAATGTAGGGCGGGCCGGAACGTTCTTTCCCCAGGTTTCTTCATCGGACGCCTGGAGTTCTTTTCTCCCCTCCCAAAACTCCCTATGAAGCCACTCCCAAAGTGACTGTCTGCACCAATCCCCTAAAAGGCCCTCTTAACTGCAAAAAAAATGTTATCCCTGTCACCTATCATGTTAGCCCTATGTTCATTTTTATTTAATTTAATTTTTTGCTTTGGGCTGTACTAACTCTTCTCACCCTTAATGTATAATATTCCCACCACCACTAGTCTTTCCTTCTTACTCCACAATCAGTTCTGGAGTATATGTCGGCTCCTTTTTTTGATGCGTGATATATATAGGCATTTAAATACACTTTAATTTGTATTTCTTTGTACCCTTAGGAGTTCATTATTGATTCAGTTATTTTTATCTAACATTATTGACAAACTATATGTATATTGGTAATGGGCATCTAATTTTACACTTTTACACAATTTTTATTGTCTTTTGTCTCATATTGCACCTTTGAACTCTTTTTTTTATTTTAGATGAATTATATGAATATAGATTAGTGGAGTCCAATGTTGCACTGTCTCACGTTTCACTGTTTGACGTTCCATATTGCACTTTTGCACTTTATATCATAGATTTGGAGCGCTGCTTTGGTTTATATTTACAGTAGGAATTGGTATCACAATTTTTAGCAAGCTGTTTTTTACTTGTGAACCTAGCGCAGATTTTTTACATTTTGAGAATCTAAGAATTTGCCTATTAATTGATCAAGCTCCCTACACAATAAAGAATGTTTTTATGACCTTCTAAATAAAGAAGCTACATTTATGTGAATGAAGGTTTTTATTTGAATCTGGAGGAAGATGGAATTGTAACATTACTGTTTCTTTTTCCCGTATGTGACAATGTCCTGGCCTTGGGCTTCTGCGTAAGTGTCATTGTGCATGCCTTTGACGTTTTTTTTGCACTGTTTTGTGAGTGTTTCACAAGGAATCTACAATGAACTGCAATTGATAGTCTGAATCAGTGGTTGTCAACCTACGAGCCAAAGAGGGCCTCAAATGCGGCCCCTGACATCACCAAAGGGCCGCATATAATGATCAATATATATAATGCTTGAGAGGACTGTCAGAAACTGCAGACCTAATAAAGGAAATGAGTCAGCGTGTGGACAGGATACATTGTTGGCTGGGGATATACTGCAGAAGACAATACGAAACTGGGAACATGTTACATGAGGCTAGTATAGATCAATGCGATTACCCTAATCAATGTTCCCACTACAGTCTGCTGATATCCCAGGGCTGCACATTATATACAAAAGGGCCACATGCGGCCCTTGGGCTGCAGGTTGGGCACCAGGGGTCTAAAGCCTCCCAGTTTTCAATGATTTCCCCTGGGGAATTTTAAAGGGTCTCACACTTTAAATTCAAGCAAACCTACCATACAATTGAAACATGAAAATCCTTCTCCGATATTGTGGACACCAGATGATACCTTTTGGGTCCATGTCTCCCTCCTCACAGCACAGCCAGATTCCCCTGTGATGATGCGAAGAGCACCACAATAATTTTGGGTATCTGAGGGACCTATTGCTAAGCTCAAGCATTGTTTAGTTGATGAGGGGTAAACTCCAAAATATGCATAATGACTTTCAAAAAGTCTGTATTTGCATAGAAACCATCATCATTCAGCAATATGTAGGTTGTCATTGCTAATATCCATTTGAAAAGGCTAGTTACAAAGCAGTCTCTGGCTTCAGAATGTTCTCTATCGCTGACCTAAGCAAAATCTATTCATTGAATAGCAAGGTACAGTGATCTAGGGTGCCCTGTAATGACTAGACACAAGTTTTTCAACGGTCACTACTTAAAGCAGAACTAAACCCATTGGTTTAATGGTTTCCCAAAGCAATTACGTTCAAGGCATGTTGTGAATCATATCTTTCACAATTGCTTGTGTTCTCAACAGAACTGTCAAGCCATCAAATGTCAGTGATATAACTGATCACATGTTCAGCACCATGGCAACTGCAGATCAAACAGAGGCTAAGATGACAGCTTCCTTGGCTGTAAAGGTTAGGAGGGTTTAGTTTCACTTTGAAGACTAGTTAGTTTTTATACCCTATAGCAACCAATGAGCAATTAGCTATATTTGTAGTGAACGGAACTAACCTAAGAAAATATAAAGATTCCATTGTAGATTCCATTTATTTGCCACTAACCAGATTGGTTTGTCCTGATAAGCATGTCGGGTTTCTACTACATAATTGATTGGCTCTTTTACTGTCTGAAAAAAAAATAACTGTTGTTTGGATAACATTCACTTGATGGTTTCCATGCTTCATTTATGACATTTACCAAGTGCTTGTTGACACACTTGCCAAGATTGTAGCAGACATGTATTGTTCAGTATCTGTTACCTAGGTGTTTTCCTCCATGGTCTTACACTGGCCATACACAGAGCAAATTTATTTTCTGCAACCAGGGCTGAAACTGGGGGGGGGGGAGGGGAGAACGTGCCCCAGGCGCAAGCCTGGGGGGGGGGGGTGCGCCGCCCGCCCTGGGAAACACATTAAAAGATCAGATGACTGTCGGCACTTGGCAGCTGCCAGCTAGGTTAGTGTCAAGGTCACCTGTGGCCAGGTGACAGATGCACACCGTAGGGGGACAGGAGTGCACCGCAAGGTAGTGAACCCTATGGCTGACTGCTGCGGATAGGAAACTGGGTGGTTGTGGAAAGCGGGACCAGAGGCGCACAACCGGGATCCTAACGGAAGCTAGAGCCAAGATTCCCCAGGGCGCGGAGTCTAAGACCCAGCAGGTCTTCTCCAGGGCCTCTAGTGGTGAGGATGTTATGCTGCAGGCTGGGACCAGGTCGCGGCCCCTGGAGTTTCCTAGCTCACGCCCCGTAGGATAAGGGGAAAAGAGGGGAAGCAGCAGCACAAGATATGAGAGAACCGAATAACAAGCTGAAGGTCAGGGGCCACAAGCAGACAAGGATAACAAGAGAACGAGCCGAAGGTCAAGGGTCACGAGCAGACAGGGATAGTCGGGGACAAGCCAAATATGTAACAGAGAGACAGACGAAGCACACGGCAGGCAGGAACCCAAACACACAATGCCTAACAAACACGTTGATCAGCAAAGCAGGCTTGCAGTGCACAGGTTAATATAGTGTTCTGTGATAGGGCCTGGGGTGGAGTCAGGCTGGGAGGAGATTATAAAGGAAGCCAGGTGAAAGGGTTCTGGCCTCTAAGATGAACACATGGGAAGGAAGGTAAGCTGACAGACAAACACTACTGCATATCCATGACAGTACCCTCCCTCTTATGGGCCCTCCCCCGCCTGGGCCCAGGCTTAACCACTTGCTTACTGGGCACTAAACACCCCTCCTGCCCAAACCAATTTTCAGCTTTCGGTGCTCTCACACTTTGAATGACAATTACTCAGTCATGCAACACTGTACCCAAATGATTTTTTTGTCCTTTTTTTCATACAAATAGAGCTTTCTTTTGGTGGTATTTGATCACCTCTGGGGTTTTTTTTTTTGCGCTATAAATGAAAAAAGTCCGAAATTTTTTTAAAAAAACGCATTTTTCTTAGTTTCTGTGATAAAATTTTGCAAATTATTAATTTTTCTTCATAAATTTTGGCCACAATTTATACTGCTACATATCTTTGATAAAAATAACCCCAAATTTTTGGAAATTATTTGGTCTGTGTAAAAGTTTTAGAGTCTACAAGCTATAGTGCAAATCATAAAAAAATTATCACATCTGATGTACTGGCGGCCTATCTCATTTCTTGAGACCCTAAAATGCCAAGAAAGTACAAATGCCCCCCAAATAACCCCTTTTTGGAAAGTAGACATTCCAAGGTATTTAGTAAGAGGCATGGTGAGTTATTTGAAGTTGTAATTTTTTCCCACGATTCTTTGCAAAATTACGATTTTGTGTTTTTTTGGGGTTTTTTTCCTCAAAATTTTCATTGTAATAGCTTATTCCTCTCACATGGCATGTGCATACCACTAATGACACCCCAAAATACATTCTGCTACTCCTCCTGAGTATTACGATACCACATGTGTGGGACTTTTTTACTGCCTGGCCACATACAGAGGCCCAACATGCAGGGAGCACCATCAGGTGTTCTATGAGCATAAATTACACATCTAACTAGTTGACTACCTATTACACTTTTGAAGGCCCTGGAGCACCAGGACAATGGAAACACCCACAAAATGACCCCATTTTGGAAAGCTAACACCCCAACGTATAATCTATGAGGCATAATGAGTCTTTTTAACGGTTCATTTTTTTCCAGAAGTTTTTGGAATATGTGGAAAAAAAATGAAAAAGCATTTTTTTTACGCAAAGTTGTCCATTTATAAGATATTTCCAACACATAGCATTTACATAGCAAAAATGACACCCCAAAATACATTCTGTTACTCCTCCTGAGTATGGCAATACCCCATGTGTGGGACTTTTACACAGCCTGTCCACATACAGAGGACCTACATTGAAGTAGCACCTTCAGGCATTCTAGGTGCATAAATTACACATCTCATTTCTCAACCACCTACTATAGTTTTGAAGGCCCTGGAGCACCAGGACAATGGAAACACCCACAAAATGACCCCATTTTGGAAAGCTAACACCCCAACGTATAATCTATGAGGCATAATGAGTCTTTTGAACAGTTCATTTTTTCCAGAAGTATTTAGAAAATGTGGGAAAAAAATGAAAATGCATTTTTTTTACACAAAGTTGTCAGTTCATAAGATATCTCCAACACATAGCATTTACATAGCAAAAATGATACCCCAAAATACATTCTGCTACTCCTCCTGAGTATGGCGATTCCAAATGTGTAGGACTTTTACACAGCCTGTCCACATACAGAGGCCCAACATGCAAGGAACACCATCAGATGTTCTAAGGACACATAGCATGCACATACCAAGAATTAAACCCCAAAATACATTATGCTGAGCAAAGCGTAAACAAAAGATTACCTGTGGTTTTAGTAGCGCAGTTCTACACAGCAGGATAGCACTGGTCCAGGCAGCAGGCAGGGACTTCGTCAGCAATGGCATACACAATTGTCCAGGCAGCAGGCAGGGATACTGTCCATAAACAGTCCTGGGTCAGTGCAGGCAGAAATATTGTCAGCAGTGCCAAAGATATTAGTCCTGGTAGTAGGCAGATCCATTTGCTGTGGTCAGTTCATGCGACAGGCAGAGGCATGATGGCATAGGTCCTACAGGCAGAAGTAGGGCCTTGTTCAGGACAGAATGGGGACAGGGGTAGAGGCTTCTCCCACCCAAATCTCTTTGAAGCCTCCGAGTCTCCAGACCCTAATCTCGGATGAGAAAACAAAAAAAATTGTTTTCTTCATCCAGAAAAACTTTTCTGGAGCCCCTCACATATGTGAGACCCCTGTGTTGAATCCCACTAGTCCAGTAGCAGGGTACAAGATCAATCCAAGAGGCAGGCAAAAAGCATGGTCAAACAGTCCAAGGTCAGTTCCAGATCAGGCAGAGGTAGTACAGAATCGTTAGGCAGAAGCGTGGTCGAATAACAGTCCAGGGTCAGTTCCAGATCAGGCAGAGGTAGCACAGAATCGTTAGGCAGAAGCGTGGTCGAATAACAAGCCAGGGTCAGTTACAAAGCAGGCAGTAGCATAAGGGGTGTGAAGGCAGGCAATGAGGATTACGTTTACCATACTTTACTAATAATTTAGTGAAGTATGGTAACGGCGAAAGCAGTCAATTACACAGAGGCCTGGTTGGGAAGGACACTCAGCACAATAATAAACTGTGTCTCGTCTGACTCCTCCACTGGCACACACCTTGCATTTTTTTTGACGTTGTCGGCCTGTTGCTGTGGGAGGGACTTTATCAGGAAAGTGACGTTCGGAGAGTCGAATCATAACATCAGATCGGATGTTTTGGGGTGGGCCACTCTGGAATATCAGGGCAGTGGTGATTTCCTCCTGGTAGCCAAGGAAGCTTAGGGGGTTTTGGGTGGACTTGCGATAAATAATATAAGAGTTATATATGGCCAAATGAAAAAAATAAATTGCTACTTTTTTATACCAATGGTATGTCCGTCTTGTGGAAAGATATGGTTCCAGCATTTGGTCGTTCAAGTCGACTCCCCCCATGAACGAATTGTAGTCCTGGATGCATTTGGGCTTTTGGATGGTGGTGCCATTCCTTCTGGGGTTTTCCACAAAGGTATCGTTGTGGATGGAAGATAACATATATACATCCCTTCTGTCCTTCCACTTCACTGCCAGAACCTCCTGGTTTCGCAGACTTGCCGACTCTCCTCTTCTCAACTTCCTATTCACAAGACTTTGAGGAAAGCCCTTCCGGTTATTTCTGACCGTGCCACATGCTGGCGTCTTCTTCAGGTGCAGGTTGCGAAACAGGGGAAGGGATGTATAAAAGTTATCCACATATAAGTGGTAGCCTTTTTCCAGTAGGGGGCTGATGAGTTGCCAAACAACTTTCCCACTTGTTCCCAAGTAGTCTGGGCAATTGGGGGGATGCAGCTGGGTGTCCTTCCCTTCGTACACTAGGAAGCCATACACGTACCCTGTGATTCGGTCACAGAGTTTGTACACCTTCACCCCATAGCGGGCCCTTTTGCTGGGGATAAATTGCTTTAGTTGAAGCCTGCCTTTAAATTTTACAAGGGACTCATCCACACATATGTGTTGGTCCAGGGTATATAACTGGGGGAATACTTCTGAAAAATAATTTAGTAAGGGCCGAATTTTGAAAAGCCTGTCATAATTTGAGTGATTTCGGGGAAGGCACTGGGTGTTATCATTGAAGTGGAGAAACCTCATGATCATGAGGTACCTGGTTCTGGGCATTACGCTGGAGAATATTGGCATATGGTAGATGGGGCGTTTGGACCAAAAGGAACGAAAAGTGTTTTTTGGGTTGAGTCCCATGCAAAATGTGAGGCCTAAAAAAACCTTCAACTCCTCCACCGTTAGGTCTCTCCACTCGAAGGGACGGGCATAATAGGATGTAGGATTACTTGCAATAAATTGCTGGGCATATAGGTTGCACTGGGTGACAATGTTGGCTAGCATGTCCTCGGTAAAAATTAAATTGAAAAAATTGATGGGGGAAAAATTGTCCGTATTCACCTGGACTCCTGGCTGGGCAGTGAAAGGGGGAATGTTGGCTTCTCCTGAATTAGGAGGAAGCCACAAGGGGTTCTGGAGGGCATAGGGAAGGCCGGCATGGGTCCTTGGCCTTTCTTGCTGAGGCACTGCGGTGCTGGTGGATGGCACTGCGGTGCTGGTGGATGGCACTGCGGTGCTGGTGGATGCTACTGCTGCCTCAGCAGAGCACCTTCTTTTGGCGGGCCGACTATCTTCCTCCTCTGAGGCTATCTCTGTTCCACTACTAAAGACTGGCTCATAGTTTACGTCCGACTCAGAACCTGAATCGGAATCTGAAAAAGAGAGCTCCCCGTCGCTCTCAGGCGTGGAAAGAATTTGGTATGCCTCCTCGGCGGTAAAACACCTTTTTGACATTTTGGTTGCTGGCGGTGGTGATGCGACTTCACAGGTGTGTGGCGCAGATGGGCCCTGATTGATTGCACTAATAAGGCGGCACAGATGGGTACTGAGGTGGCACAGATGGGTACTGAGGTGGCACAGATGGGTACTGAGGTGGCACAGATGGGTACGGAGGTGGTGGAACAGATGTACACTGATGAGGCAGCACAGATGTGCACTTATTGATGGCACAGATGGGACTAATGAGGCGGCACAGATGGGACTAATGAGGCGGCACAGATGGCACTAATGAGGCGGCACAGATGGCACTAATGATGCGGCACAGATGGCACTAATGAGGCGGCACAGGTGAGGTGGAACAGATGTGCACTGATTGCACAGGTGGGCACAGA
Source organism: Rana muscosa (assembly GCA_029206835.1). Taxonomy (NCBI): domain Eukaryota; kingdom Metazoa; phylum Chordata; class Amphibia; order Anura; family Ranidae; genus Rana; species Rana muscosa. Next base: position 143,824,896 of record CM055116.1, read on the forward strand.
TGAGGTGGAACAGATGTGCACTGATTGCACAGGTGGGCACGGATGAGGTGGCACAGGTGGGCACGGATGAGGTGGCACAGGTGGGCACGGATGAGGTGGCACAGGTGGGCACGGATGAGGTGGCACAGGTGGGCACGGATGAGGTGGCACAGGTGGGCACTGATAAGCACAAATGTGCACTGATCACAGGTGGCACAGGTGGGCACAGATGGCTACAGGTGGGCACAGATGGCACAGGTGGGCACTGTGTTTTCACTGTATTCACTGTGTTTTTATATACTGTTATACTGTTATGGGCACTGATTGGGCACTGAAATGGGCACTGATTGGGCACTGAAAAAAGCTCAGACTCACTGGCACAATGACAGATCGCTCTCTCTCCTCACACGCGGCGTCTGTGTGAGGAGGGAGAGCAGGCACTGAGAGATGATCTCATATGTTTACATTTGAAATCATCTCTCATTGGTCTCCTCGAACGCGCTGTAAATAGCCGCTGTGATTGGCTATTTACCGCGATCTGTGAATGGCTGTGTCCCAGGGACACGGCCAGCACAGAAGTTCCCCGATGCGCGCTCGGGAGCGCGCGCGGGGAACGAGGAAAGGGGAGGCCGTATAATAACGGCCTCCCGGCATTGTAGAGCCACATTGTGGCCGTGAATACTCGTATGCCGGGCGCGAAGGGGTTAAAGGGAAATCTCAGATGAAACCTCCTCAACAGATGAGGTGCAACGACATCAGATGCAGCGATCCAAGACGCCTCCTCAGGACCAAAACCTCTCCAATGCACAAGGTACTGAAGAATACCTCTGCAGAGCCGAGAATCCAGAACTTGTCTAACCTCGTACTTTAGATTATCCTCAGAGACCAGAACCGAGGTAGGGAGATGACAAGAAGATCTATTGAGGACCAAAGGCTCTCTAGGAATAAGCAAGGGCATGAGAGGATCAACAGAAATCTGAGGAGGGTCCCCTAGACCCTTAAAGATGAACTGGTCATCTAGCACAGGACCATCAAACTGGGCAGATGTCAGTGGAACCCTGAAGTCAGGTTGGTTAGAGGGTGACATGTCACAGGAGTCAAGCTGAATAGCTGAAAGACAAGCAGAATGTCCTGAACAAGAAAAAGTAGGCGGCTCACTGGGCCTGGGCTGGACTGGCATAACTAGTACAGAGGCCGAGTGAATAGCAGAGTCAGGTGTAGCGACTACCTGAATCGCATCGCAAGACGTAGCGACTGCAGGACTTGTAGACAAGCTAGCCTGGCTGTGCGTCCAAGGGTGATTAGGGACAGAGAAATGTAAATGGTTATGCGACCTGGAATGAATGACCGGCTCAGGTTCACAGGGGGCAACCTTGGGTAGGCAGGACGAGGAACAGGAGGAACCCCAAGCCAGGATCTGTCCAGTAGTCCAGTCCACATGAGGAGAATGGAGTTGTAACCATGGGAGACCCAAAATTATAGGCGTTGAGGCCTTGGGTAAGATAAGGATATCCACTCCTGGTGGAGTGTCCCTACCGACATCTTAACAGGGAGGGTCTGGAAGCGGATAGGTCCCCCTGGGAGAACAGTACCATCAATCGCCAATACCTCCAATGGCGTGGTGAGGGGCAAAAGAGTAAGTCTCATGGACGACGCGATTTCCCAGTCCATGAAATTACCAGCGGCTCCGGAATCCAGATATGCTGAGACCGAATGAGAAGAAGCACCAACATGAAGGAACACAGAAAGCAGAAGACGAGAAGGGGAAGGTGATATTTCTGGGTCCAATACTCCACTTTCCAGATGAAGTGGACCCAAACGTTTTTCTGGACAAAGAGAGCAAGTGTCACGAAAATGACCTTTGCCCCCACAGTAGAGACACAGGCCTAGAGTTCTGCGCCTAGCACGTTCCTCTGGGGATAGCCTGGTCCTGCCCAGCTGCATGGGTTCCTCAGCTGGCAGGAGATGCTCCACGGGTCGAGGAGAGGGGAGCTCAGGCTGACTAAGGACCAAGGAGTGCTGGCGCCGCTTTTCTAGGGTCCTTTCCTGAAAGCGAATATCGATCTGGTTACACAAGGAGATAACTCCGTCCAGATCAGTGGGGATGGTTCTTCCTGCTAATTCATCCTTCACTCTATCAGAAAGGCCATGCAAAAAGGTTGCGACTAAGGCCTCATTGTTCCAGCTCAACTCAGCCGACAGTATGCGGAAATTAAGGGCGTACTGTCCCACTGAAGCAGACTCTTGGCGGAGACGTAGAAGGGCGCTGGCCGCTGAAGAGACACGAGCCGGTTCTTCAAAGATATTCCGAAAAAGTTTCAAGAAGCCAGACAGGCTAGAAACCACTGGATCATTCAGTTCCCACAGAGGGGCTGCCCAGGCTAAAGCTTCACCGGAGAGGAGGGAAATGATATAGGCTACCTTTGCCCTATCAGACAGAAAGTTTTGAGGCTGAAGCTCAAAATGAATCGTGCATTGGCTAAGGAACCCTCTGCAGGCCTTGGAGTCCCCAGAGAAACGGAACGGAGCTGGCAGTGTTAGTGAGTGTGTGGCTGCGACTGGTGCGATAGGTACCACCGCTGGTTGTACTTGAGGTTGCGGACTCGGGGTTCCCAAGGAGGCCTGAAGCTGCTCGAATCGAGAAGCCAGAACCTGGAGGAATCGTATCACCTGAGTCTGATTCGATTCCTGGGTTTCAAGTCTGTGGACTATGCCCCGCAATGGATCATCCGCGGGGATCGGGATGTCAGCCGGGTCCATGGCTGATCAAACTGTCAAGGTCACCTGTGGCCAGGTGACAGATGCACACCGTAGGGGGACAGGAGTGCACCGCAAGGTAGTGAACCCTATGGCTGACTGCTGCGGATAGGAAACTGGGTGGTTGTGGAAAGCGGGACCAGAGGCGCACAACCGGGATCCTAACGGAAGCTAGAGCCAAGATTCCCCAGGGCGCGGAGTCTAAGACCCAGCAGGTCTTCTCCAGGGCCTCTAGTGGTGAGGATGTTATGCTGCAGGCTGGGACCAGGTCGCGGCCCCTGGAGTTTCCTAGCTCACGCCCCGTAGGATAAGGGGAAAAGAGGGGAAGCAGCAGCACAAGATATGAGAGAACCGAATAACAAGCTGAAGGTCAGGGGCCACAAGCAGACAAGGATAACGAGAGAACGAGCCGAAGGTCAAGGGTCACGAGCAGACAGGGATAGTCGGGGACAAGCCAAATATGTAACAGAGAGACAGACGAAGCACACGGCAGGCAGGAACCCAAACACACAATGCCTAACAAACACGTTGATCAGCAAAGCAGGCTTGCAGTGCACAGGTTAATATAGTGTTCTGTGATAGGGCCTGGGGTGGAGTCAGGCTGGGAGGAGATTATAAAGGAAGCCAGGTGAAAGGGTTCTGGCCTCTAAGATGAACACATGGGAAGGAAGGTAAGCTGACAGACAAACACTACTGCATATCCATGACAGTTAGCTTACACTAGCGGGGATATGGCGGCCGTCGGCTGGTTGTCTCTGACTCTCACTAGCCACTGGTGCTGAGTGCTGCTGCCTGCACCTATAGAGAGCACCAGGTGGGCGGCTGCACGATCTGTGATAGCGAGCCTCGGAGCCCGCACTGCACTGCCGCTGATCGTAGGGCAGGGGGAGCCGGGATCCATCCCGACCTGGTGGCAGGGGGAGCGAGAATCTGCCACCCTGCTGCTGAACTTGTGATCCAGGCAGGAGGCAGCAGCAGCAGTACTTGGGGCTTACACACAGTCAGTGACACCGTCTGTTCTGTCTCAACTACAAAGTGATAAAGTTCATCTCCAGGTTGAAGTAGGCCTTACTCAAGCTGGTTTGCTATTATCCCTTGCATCGATACAGGCAGTTTAACTCAATGAATAAACTCACAGTTAGGACGACAGACGATGAATCCTTTCGAATGTTCCGTTTAATGATGGATATTCATAGGTAGAAAAACGTTGCAGTTGTAAGCCACATGTAAGATGTTTAGCATGGAAGATATACAGGAGTAATGACCAGAATCAGGAAGTGGAGGAGATATATAAAGAACTACGGTGAGAGAGAGAGTTCAGCTAGAAAGAAGGGGACAGATCTTAAAGACACAGAGCAAGAATAATCACATAGTGTAACACAACACTCCCCGTCTGAAATCTTTAGATTTCATAACCTTAAACTAATATATATATTTTCAATAAGTCCAATACTGACGAATGTTCTGGAACCTGTAATAAAAAACATGCAACAAGCAAATAATAAACGTAAGTTCAACAGGATGAAGAACATAAAGTCACAGTATGATGTCTTCAAATTATTCCAAAGTTCTGAGTAGAACCTGTAGATGGCAGCAATGTACTCCCCGCCGTGCCAACAGCATGGCTAGTCCTTGCACAAGTCACTCACCTGGCAAAAGGAGTACTAACTCTGTAATTGGTCGACCAAAGGTTCGTGTCGATCCTCCCTTGGTTACCTTGACTTCTACCTTCCGGACTTTGTTATCGTCGCTGGGCATAACTTCAGTAATAAGACCCATAGGCCACTCATTCTGACAAACTTCCTTGTCTTTTAGAAGGATGAGGTCTCCAACCTTAAGATTCGGCTTAGATGCTTGCCATTTGTTGCGACCTTGAAGGTGGTGAAGATACTTTTTCTTCCAGCGATGCCAGAACACATTGGCTAGATGCTGCACCTGCTTCCATTGATGCCTGTAACGGTGTGACCGCAGCTTCTGTTTTGTACTTACAGAAGTGTGGAGTGAGATGTTCACAGTTCTTATTTCCTTATCATCTTCAGGGTTTACTAGCCCATAGGTGGTGTCAATAGGGAGTAAGTAAGAGTCCTCACACAGAAACCTTGGAGGTGACAGCCATAAGCTGTCCTGAAGAGCGGCAGGTGACACGGCTCTGGTCCCACAGTCAGCTGAGTTGAGTTCAGTGGGAACGTGATGCCATTGACTTGGTAGAGAGAATCTCTTGATATGTTCAACCCTGTTGCTGACGTACACATAAAATTGTTTTGTTTGGTTGTTTATGTAACCAAGTACTACCTTACTGTCTGTATAGAAGGTGAAAGAATCAATTCTAGTGTCCATTTCACTTCGTATGACCTCTGCAATTTCTACTGCTAGCACGGCTGCACAAAGTTCAAGTCTTGGTATGGTATGTGCAGGCTTGGGAGTGAGTTTTGCCTTGCCTAGGACAAAACTACAGTGTGATTCTCCATTCAGTTCAGAGGTCTTCAAATAGGCTACTGCAGCAATAGCTTCAACTGATGCATCAGAGAAAATATGAATCTCTCTCCGGTTAGCAGTTGAAATGGAACCTGGAACATAGCAACGGGGAATCTGAAGTTTTTCTAGTGACTTCAAAGAATATCTCCACCTTTCCCACTTGTGTTGATTCTCACTAGGCAAGGGAGTATCCCAGTCTATGTTCTCAGTAGACAACTGTCTTAGTAAAATCTTACCTTGAATGGTAACTGGAGCAAGGAAACCCAGTGGGTCATAGATGCTATTCACCACGGACAGGACTCCTCTCTTAGTGAAGGGTTTGTCACAAGTTGACACTTGGAAGGTGAATTTGTCTTGCTTGATGTTCCACAACAAACCCAGACTTCGCTGTACAGGAGGCACATCTGTACCTAAGTCAAGGTTTTTTAGACTAGTGGCATAGTCCTCAGAGTGAAAGGCATTCATAAGTTCCTGGCTGTTGGATATAATCTTGTGCAGTCTAAGGTTTGCTACAGACAGCATCTCCTTTGTTCTGGTGAGAAGATCAATTGCTTCTTTAGCAGTTGGAAAGGACTTAAGTGCGTCGTCAACGTAGAAGTTTCTTTCAACAAATTGACGGGCATCAGATCCATATTCAACTTCTCCAGTCTGAGCTGTTTTCCTTAGCCCATAAGTTGCCACTGCTGGGGAAGGACTGTTACCGAAGACATGTACCTTCATGCGATAATCCATAACTTCCTTGTTGAGGTCATTGTCCTTGTGCCATAGAAACCTGAGGTAGTTTCTGTTGTCTTCTCTGACGATGAAGCAGTGAAACATCTGTTGAATGTTGGCCATTACTGCTACAGGCTCTTGTCTGAAACGAATCAAGACTCCTATTAGACTGTTGTTCAAGTTGGGTCCAGTAAGGAGCATGTTGTTAAGAGAAACACCTTCGTGCTGAGCACTGGAATCAAAGATAACTCTGATTTGGTCTGGTTTGCGTGGGTGATACACGCCAAAGGATGGCAGGTACCAGCATTCTTCTCCCTCCTTTAGTGGGGGAGCAGGCTCTGCATGATCTCTGTCAAATACATTTTGCATAAAGTCCACAAAGTTCTTTTGCATCTCTGGTTTCCTGCTTAAGTTTCGCTTAAAGGAGGAGAATCTACTGATGGCCTGCTGTAAGTTGTTGGGCAATCTCTCTCTTGGGAGACGAAAGGGTAGGGGTGCTACCCAGTTGTTGAAGTCATCTTGAAAGAACTCATTGTCCATTACCTTGATGAATTCTTTGTCTTCCATTGAAGGAGCCAGTATGTCATCTTCACTGGTTGCATTAAACACTGTAGAGCCGAAGTCGCCATCATGGCAGGTTGAAAGGGCTTGTGTCACCTGAGATACCATGTTGCCATTCGTGGCTGGCTATCTTCTCTTTCACCCAGTAGTGATGTGGGCATGGCTCAAAGTAAGTGTTTCGGCCATTTGGCAGAACATTTGTCTTGAATGATGAAATGTTGGTAGGTCTTTTCATTTTGCCTATGCAGACATTGCCTATGATGACCCACCCTAGATCCGTGCGCTGGGCAAATGGGGCATCTGGGGGTCCACTGACTTGTCTGTGTACCTTGTGAACTCTTAGAATGTCTCTTCCTAACAGAAGAAGGATCTGAGCATCTTTGTCAAGCGGCGGTATCTCATTTGCTATTACCTTGAGGTGAGGGTGATGGAAAGCAGCAGCTGGAGTAGGGATTTCTTCCCTGTTAGCAGGTATCTGATTGCACTCAACAAGTGTAGGTAAGGGTAATTGCAAGTTACCTTTGAGAGAAGATACCATGAGTCCATGAGCCCTTCTTCCAGAAACCTCTATAGTTCCTCTACAGGTACCCAAGGTGTAAGGATGAGCTTCGCCTTTTATTTCAAATAGATTGAACAATTCCGATTTTGCAAGTGATCGATTGCTCTGATCGTCTAAGATAGCATATGCCTTTAGAGACTTTTCTGGTTGATCCTTGTGGTATATGTTCACCAAGCATATCTTAGCACAGGACTTACCACAGCGGTCTTCTCCACAAACTTCAGTGCAGGATGAAGAAATGATGGTAGAATTAGGCACTTGGTCTGTATTCTCCCCGCCATGCGTTAACCTGGGAGGAGTGTTGGCAGGTTGTGCAGAGCTGGGCTCAAGAGGATGGAGGGCTTGCACATGTTCTTCAGAGCCACACTCTATGCACTTGATGGACACATTACAGTCCCTTGCAAAATGTTCTGTAGAAGCACAGCACCTGAAACATACCCTAAATGTCTTTAAAATCTCCTTGCGCTCTTCCAGAGGCTTTTTCCTAAAGCCGATACATTTATTGAGGGGGTGTGGCTTCTTGTGTATGGGACACTCTCTGTTAGGGTTTTCAATCTTCCTACTCTGTTTGTTCGTGGCCAGAACTGTGGTAGGAGTGGGAAGGATGTCAGTCTTTTTCACGGACACTGGGCCTCTATGGTTTCTATAGTTGCCCTGAAGACTGGTACTCTTAGGAAAGGGTGAGAAGAGGCTGTACTCACCGTAGGAAAAACTTGGATCGTTCTTGGTCTCTGCAATTTTCCTGATGAATTCACAGAAGAAAGGGAATGGAGGGAAGGAAACCTTGTTCTCTCTTTTGTATGATGACCCTAGTGCAGTCCATTTCTCTTGCAAACCATACGGGAGCTTGGAGACAATTGGGTTTACCCCTCTTGGAGTGTCAAGGTAACTGAGTCCAGGTAGTTTTGGGTCTGTCTTGGCTAGCTGAAGCTCAAGGAGAAGGTCACTCAGTCTCTGAAACTCCTTGTTGTCCTTACCGGATATCTTTGGGAAAGTTTCCAGACGCATGAACAAAGCATTTTCTATAGCTTCTGGACTGCCATAACTTTGCTCTAGTCGCTCCCATGCAGCTGTGAGGCCTGCAGTAGGATTGTCCATGAAAATCGATCTTAATGGCTTAACACGTGCAGCAGATAGAGGACCAAGCCATTTGATCAGCAGATTCAATTCTTGATCAGCTGTAATGCCAATATTGCTGATTGTAGTTCTGAAGGCACATTTCCAACTTCTGTAGTTCTCAGGTTGGTCATCAAAACTTGTAAGACCAGTCTTTGTGAGCTCTCTGCGAAGCATGTACCTCACAAACTCTTCTGTCTCAGTTGTCTCCGCCTTTATGTGAGATGCTGTTGGCTGTATGGTGCTGATTGCGTTATCTTTGACATTGTTGTTAAAGGACACAGGGAAATATGGTGCAGCAGATGCATCCAGGTGAGTTGCTTGCTTGAAGTCAGTTGTTCCAATGGTACGTTGATTCAAGGCTGTACCGATGACTGGAGATTGATGACTTGCCTGAAGCTTGCGCTGATGCTCTGTGATGTATGAAGGCAGGCAAGGTAGACAGGTAGGAAATGCAGTGGAGTGATTTTGAGTGCAGGAAGTAGCTGGAACCTCTTTAACTTGAAGCTGTGAAGGAGTCTCTATGTAGTCGGGAGCATTGGAGACAATGGAGTATGCACTGCAGTGGCTTAGGACATAGTCTTTAGTGCGTTTGAGGGGGTCTTCCATATCTGCTATGTTTAGGTTAATGCTGTCTTTCTCACTTGCATCTTCGTCTGCACTGATAGCTTGCTGTAGGACCCTTAGCTTTGCCATAGCTGCGTCATGTTTACACTGTTCATTTAAGGTTTCCATTGTTGCTCTTTGACATGCTGACTGAGCTTCCGACTCTGCTCTCTGAGCTTCCAACTCTGCTCTTTGACGTGCTGACTGCACTTCCAACTCTGCCCTTTTTTCTGCATATGCCACCTGCACTTTGCTGGCTTCCACTTCAGTGCGGGCATTAATAAGTCGCTCACTGAGTGTTGAGTATCTTGAACTATGGGATCTTGACGAGTTTTTAGAACGTCTGGTGGAAACAGATCTGTGAGATGCAGTGTCCTGTAACAGCTTTATTTTTGCTTCTGCCTTTAATCTGGTTTGCTGGATAAAACTGTCTCTTTCAATATTGAGAGCATTGACGCGCTTTAATTGCATCATCGCATTTTCTGACTTCATGTTTTGTAAGACATTAGTGAATTTGATGCTGGTAAGCTGATAAAGCTCATATGAGGCAGAAAGTTGTTTAATGGCGCCCTCTAGTGTCAGTAGTTCACGTTCAACAGACACTGTATTGGCTTCAGCAAGGATTTTCTCCCAGACTAATTCCAAGCTATTTGACAATTCAGTCCTTGAAGCTTCATAATTCTCCATTACTTTCCAAGTGGGTTTAACTGAGCCTTTGGGTAACTCAGTTTCTTCAGGAACTTGTGGGGAGGTAGATGTGAGTTCACATGCAGAAGCTTGGTCACTCATGATAGCAGACTGACTGTGAAAGCAGGCAGGATCTGTGTGCTGAAATATGACACTGTGCAGATTGTCTCAGGCTATAAGGCTGCCATGTGCTGCTCTGTCCCTTCTGTCTTGCTATGAGGGCAGTAAATCTTGTCTGTTTCAGTACTGACATGCAGAAATCTTGTAATTAGGCTGTGAAACTCTGTTTTTCTACTGTTCTGTCTCAACTACAAAGCGATAAAGTTCATCTCCAGGTTGAAGTAATAGCAAGCTGGTTTGCTATTATCCCTTGCATCGATACAGGCAGTTTAACTCAATGAATAAACTCACAGTTAGGACGACAGACGATGAATCCTTTCGAATGTTCCGTTTAATGATGGATATTCATAGGTAGAAAAACGTTGCAGTTGTAAGCCACATGTAAGATGTTTAGCATGGAAGATATACAGGAGTAATGACCAGAATCAGAAAGTGGAGGAGATATATAAAGAACTACGGTGAGAGAGAGAGTTCAGCTAGAAAGAAGGGGACAGATCTTAAAGACACAGAGTAAGAATAATCACATAGTGTAACACAACACCGTCTGTCCACAGCCTATCCATGTCATTCATTCTCTGGAGTCTGGCAGTAGAGGTGGCAGGGGGAATCAGCCCAAAATGGTACAGCAGTCAGCCAGGCAGCACTAGGAAACTGAGGGGTTAACTTAGGCTATTTCAGAAGATCCCCCTCCTACTGCCTTCAGAGCCAATGGGCGCTGCTGTAACTCACCCCCTTCCAGAGCCTGCCATGTTTGATCGAGAAGAGGAGATCAGAGTTGGGCTGATGAAGATGCCAAGCTGCTTGGCGGAAAGGGGAGAAGGAGCAGTGCTGGGAGGAGAATCTGAGCCATTGATTAACATAGCATGTAACTAATCCTAAGAATGTGAACAGGGAAGAGATTTTTTTTTTATAATGTAAGGATTTTTCTCTCTGTCTCTTTCTCTGCCTCTTTTTCTCTTTCTGTCTCTTTCTCTGTCTCTCTATCGCTGTCTTTCGTTGCCTGTCTATCTCTGCCTCTTTGTCTCTGTCTCTTTCTCTACCTCTCTGTCTCTTTCTCTGCCTCTTTGTCTCTTTCTCTCTGTCTCTGCCTCTCTGTCTCTGCCTCTCTTTCTCTGCCTCTTTGTCTCTTTCTCTGCCTCTCTGTCTCTTTTTTTGCCTCTGTCTCTTTCTTTGCCTCTTTGTCTCTCTTTCTCTGCCTCTCTGTCTCTTTTTTTGCCTCTCTGCCTCTGTCTCTTTCTTTGCCTCTTTGTCTCTCTCTCTTTCTCTGCCTCTCTGTCTCTTTCTGTTTTTCTCTGTCTCTTTCTCTGCCTCTCTATCTCTTTCTCTGCCTCTCCGTCTTCCCTTGCCTCTCTGTCTTTCTCTGTCTCTCTGTCTCTTTCTCTGCCTCTCTGTCTCTTTCTCTGCCTCTTTGTCTCTTTCTCTGTCTCTTTTTCTGCCTCTCTTTCTCTGCCTCTATCTCTGTCTTCTCTCTCCTTTCCCCCTCTTTTCCTTTTCCCCCCCAATATCTCTCTCTACCCCTCATTATCTTCACCCCTCCCTCTTCTTTTTTCCCCCTCTTGCCATACCCACTGTTCCCTGATTATAGCATGTAAAATCCGTCAGGCTGGTTGTACCCAAGTTAATCGATTGATCAGCTTGGAACATTCAGCTTGCCCATACATGGTTTGAATCTTGGCCAGTTACTGCTGAATCAGCTGAGATTTGAACCATCTATGGCCGGCCTTAACTCCATACTACTTTGCAACTGCCCAGAAACAACTTCACTGTTCCCATAGCATTAAAAAGCAGTCCTCCCTTACTGGAAAATGCTAGCTTGCTGCTTCATAAGGTACAGGTTAAAGTGGAAGTAAAATCATTGATTTAACAGTTTAAAAAAACTGTTAAATTCCCGGCATGCCGGAAATGCTAACTGCCACATTGGTTGTGCTCTCAACCAAACTGTCAAACCATCCAATGGCTGGTGTCATAACTGGTCACATGTGCCGCATCATAGCAGTTGAAGATTAAACAAAGGTCAAGATGGCAGCTTCCTTGGCTGAAAACGATAGGAGGGTTTACTTCCACTTTAAGTGGATGTAAAACCGATTCATGAAATTTGACCTAAGCACATACTGTATATCTGTAGTGTTTTCTTATCTCTCTCCAAAGCCCTGAGTCCCGTGTGTTTCTGCTGTTTCGTTGCTCTGTTAAAGTATCAGCATGATAACTTCTGACAAGTTCTCTGTCAACCAAGATAAAACCAGCCTGAAATTTCTGTTGTGGGAGGTTTCTATAAATAGATTAGCAGAGAGCTTGACTTGTCACAGCTCTGCAAGTCTCTGCCTATGTGGAGGGGGGGTTGTGTTCCTTTCCTCCAATCAGTTGTCTTGGCTGTATGACAAGAATCCACTCCCAGTGCTGCTGAACAGGAAGAGAAAATCTCTAGCGCAATGTGCACTTTCTAAATAATATATAAAGCTGAAAACTGCAGATATGCATGAAAAACTTACAGTATGTAGGGGGATTTGTTTCATCTCTGTGTATCATCGGAGGCTGTTCACTTCTATGGGTAAAGAAGGGGGTTTACAGCCACTTTAATAGCTGGCCTTTACATCTGTGCTTTTACAGCTAGGGGGATGAGGATACTAGCAGTTGAAATCAAGCTATAAAAATGGCAGAGGATTTAACCCTCCCAGTAGCATAATTATACATAATTATACTCACAGCAGCCCACACTGCTGCTATGGGGTCTTGGGTGGTGTGGGGGGGCGCCATTAGGGAAGCTGTTAAGGCAAAACCCTGGCTAGTCACAAATCCCTCTCTATACAGTAAAACTGTCTTGGCAGTGTTAAATATTTGCTCTTAGAACTTTTTGTACAGCCCAGCCAACAGAAAAAAAAAACTGTATATCTAATTAGGTCAAAAATCCCAAAGTCCCCCCTCAGCTAAAACCTGATAAGACAGTTGGAATTTGTAGGTCTGCAAAAAAGCTAAGTTTATAGATGTTTATAGTAAAGATCTAGAGTAATTGTGTGCAGGAACATTAACACACATGTAATCATATAAATATAGTAATTGGTATTATTGTCACTTATACAACTCATATATATATTTTTTTTCTAACTACTAGATTGCCTTTTTCAGCATTTGCTTGGTGTGCGTGGTGGGAGGGCTTAGAATTTTTTTATTAAGGCCCTGAGATCTCAGATCTGATATACTGTTAAAGACTGGTAAGCACATCAGACCTAACTGAAAAATAAAATTTAAAAGTGAATCCCCTGCACTGCTGCCCCCTCCTTCCTGGCAAGTCCTATCCACAGATACACAACACTGGTCTGTAGTGTGTACAGACTATGCCGATAGCTCTCCTGTTGTCTGTCCTTGAGGTTGTAATACTTTATGTTAAAGTAGAACTAAATTCCACAATACTAACCTTGCTTCATCATTCTGATGCCCACAAGGTCCCTTGTCGGTGATGGCATCTTCTACCCCATCTTGATTGGGCAGAGTCTCTTCTATAATAAAGAGCCTTCCTGCTCCTTTTTTATTTTTTCTATTTAAGACTTCAGTTCCACTTTTAGATCAATGACAGTTGACAATGGCATGTACCACAGTGGGAGGTCGCCAGGTGGCCACAACTACATTTTGCAGCATGGCCCCATGCTTAGTAGTTACATTCCTAAACCCTTCTTCACCTTATCCAAATTTCCACTAAACATCCTAGCCTGGTTTTAGACTTAAGCCGTTTCATATCTGCTAGACCGTAACTTCCCAGATCAATTTGTTGATCTGTCAGTAATGTTTAGCAAAGCTTTGTTGAACATTATAGTAGGAAAAAAATAGAAATGACGGACAAGCAAATCTGTGTTTTTTTTTTTAAATATTAGCAAATCTAAAAATCAGAACTGTGCCCCTTGTATTCCATCTATTACGAAACTTGACTTGAAAGCGGACCAAAAGTCAAAAGCTGACTTTAGGGCTGCTGGTCCACAAATGCTGTAATAAAAAAAAAAAACCCTTAAACTCTCCCCCCTTTCCCTCCACCCTCCAAAACACAAAATGTTCCTGAGCTGAGTTTACTTTAATATTTGGTTTGTGCATGTTGGTTGCAGTGCCCCTTGCTAATGCCAGTGCCCAGTTTGCATATCCTTTGTAATGCGGTGTAATGAGTGGTCTGTCTATGGTTTGGTTTATTTGCAGTAAATTTCATTTCAACGTTCACTAACCATAGAACTTTGTTAATTATTTTGCAATGCAGTGAAATTAGTGTTTCATGGTGATATTTATTTATGCTGTGTAGCTTGATGTGGACTTAGTGATTGAGGTAGACATGGATCAGACAGAGGTGATCGATAACACAATCCATGAGGTGCAAGAGGTGATTTCAGAGGATGAAGAAGATGATGGTGGGATAGTTTTCCTGGAAAAACCCACCATATACAAACCCCCTCGGCGGAAGGAAAGACCTGTGGAGGTATGGGAAAATGATGGTCTGTTTTACATCAAGTGCTCTTTGCTACGTATAGTACAGGTGCGTCTCAAAAAATTGGAATATCATTAAAAAGTTAATTTAATTCAATTCAAAAAGTGAAATTCATATATTATATAGATTCATTACACACAGAATGATATATTTCAAGCATTTCTTTCTTTTATTTTGATGATTATGGCTTACAGCTAGTGGAAACCCAAAGTTCAGTATCTCAGAAAATTAGAATATTGTGAAAAAGTTAAATATTGTAGACACATGGTGTCACACTCTAATCGGTTAATTAGCTCAAAACCTCTGTAAAGGTTTCCTGAACCTTTAACCACTTAAGCCCCGGACCATTTGGTAGCTAAAGGACCAGAGGTGAATATTGAATTTTGCACTGCGCTGCTTTAACTGTAAATTGTGCGGACATGCAATGTTGTACCCAAACGAAATTTGCATCCTTTTCTTCCCACAAATAGAGCTTTCTTTTAATGGTATTTGATTGCCTCTGCGATTTTTATTTTTTGCGATATAAATGGAAAAAGACCGAAAATTTTGAAAAAAAATGATATTTTCTACTTTTTGTTATAAGAAAAATCGAATAAACTCAATTTTAGTCATACATTTAGGCCAAAATGTATTCAGCCACATGTCTTTAGTAAAAAAAATGTCAATAAGCGTATATTTATCGGTTTGCGCAAAAGTTATAGCGTTTACAAACTAGGGTACATTTTCTGGAATTTACACAGCTTTTAATTTATGACTGCCTATCTCATTTCTTGAGGTGCTAAAATGACAGGGCAGTACAAAACCCCCCCAAATGACCCTATTTTAGAAAGTAGACACCCCAAGGAAATTGCTGAGAGGCATGTTGAGCCCATTGAATATTTTTTTTTTTTGTCCCAAGTGATTGAATAATGACAAAAAAAAAAAAAATTACAAAAAGTTGTCACTAAATGATATATTGCTCACACATGCCATGGTTATATGTGGAATTGCACCCCAAAATACATTCTGCTGCTTCTCCTGAGTACGGGGATACCACATGTGTGGGACTTTTTAGGAGCCTAGCCACGTACGGGACCCCGGAAACCAAGCACCGCCTTCAGGATTTCTAAGGGCGCAAATTTTTGATTTCACTCCTCACTACCTATCACAGTTTTGAAGGCCATAAAATGCCAAAATAGCACAAAACCCCCCCAAATGACCCCATTTTAGAAAGTAGACACCCCAAGGAAATTGCTGAGAGGCATGTTACATAGTTACATAGTTACATAGTTAGTCAGGTTGAAAAAAGACACAAGTCCATCCAGTTCAACCGTAAAAAATAAAAATAAAAAAATAAAAATAAACATATATCGTACAATCCCATATACCCAATTCTATACCCACAGTTGATCCAGAGGAAGGCAAAAAAACCCAGAAGAGCATTATCCAATTTGCTACAGCAGGGGAAAAAATTCCTTCCTGATCCCCCGAGAGGCAATCGGATATTCCCTGGATCAACTTTACCTATAAATGTCAGTACCCAGTTATATTATGTACATTTAAGAAAGAATCCAGGCCCTTCTTAAAGCAATCTACTGAGCTGGCCAGAACCACCTCTGCAGGGAGTCTATTCCACATTTTCACAGCTCTTACTGTGAAAAAACCTTTCCGTATTTGGAGGTGAAATCTCTTTTCCTCTAGACGCAAAGAGTGCCCCCTTGTCCTTTGTGTTGACCGTAAAGTGAATAACTGAACACCAAGTTCACTATATGGACCCCTTATATATTTGTACATGTTGATCATATCCCCCCTTAATCTCCTCTTCTCAAGAGAGAATAAATTCAGTTCCTCTAATCTCTCCTCATAGCTGAGCTCCTCCATGCCTCTTATCAGTTTGGTTGCCCTTCTCTGCACTTTCTCCAGTTCCCCAATATCCTTTTTGAGAACTGGGGCCCAAAACTGAACTGCATATTCCAGATGAGGTCTTACTAATGATTTGAACAGGGGCAAAATGATATCTCTCTCTCTGGAGACCATACCTCTCTTAATACAAGAAAGGACTTTGCTCGCTTTGGAAACCGCAGCTTGGCATTGCATGCCATTATTGAGCTTATGATCTACCAAAACCCCCAGATCCTTCTCCACTACGGATCCCCCCAGTTGTACTCCCCCTAGTATGTATGATGCATTCATATTATTAGCCCCCAAGTGCATAACTTTACATTTATCAACATTAAACCTCATCTGCCACATAGTCGCCCAATTAGACAGAGCATTGAGGTCGGCTTGTAAATTGGCGACATCCTGTAAGGACGTTATTCCACTGCATAGCTTGGTGTCATCTGCAAAGACAGAAATGTTACTTTTGATCTCAGACCCAATATCATTTATAAACATATTAAAAAGTAAGGGTCCCAGCACTGAACCTTGGGGTACACCACTGATAACCTTGGACCATTCAGAGTAAGAATCATTAACCACTACTCTCTGAATTCTGTCTTTTAGCCAGTTTTCTATCCATTTACAAACTGATATTTCCAATCCTGTAGACTTTACCTTACACATGAGCCGTGTGTGGGGAACTGTATCGAACGCTTTTGCAAAATCCAAGTATACCACGTCCACTGCCACCCCTCTGTCCAAGGTCTTACTTACCTCTTCATAAAAAGAAATCAGGTTTGTTTGACAACTTCTGTCTTTCATGAATCCATGCTGTCTGTTGCTTAAATAGTTTTTTTCCAGCAAGAACTCATCTATGTGGTCTTTTATTAATCTCTCCAGTATTTTCCCAACTATAGAAGTTAAACTAACAGGTCTATAGTTACTTGGTAAACACTTAATTCCCTTTTTAAATATAGGCACCACATTGGCCCTGCGCCAATCCAGTGGTACTATTCCTGTCATTAATGAGTCCCTAAAAATTAAATACAATGGCTTTGAAATTACAGAGCTCAATTCTTTTAGGATCCGTGGGTGTATGCCATCTGGTCCAGGTGCTTTATCCACCTTTATTCCATCTAAATATTTCTGGACCATATCACTTTTGAGCCATTGTGGATTTGGGGCTGTGTCACTACCACCCCCATTTTGGACATGAGCTCCCCCATGCTCCTTTGTATACACAGAACTGAAGAAAGTATTTAATAAATTAGCCTTCTCTTTGTCCCCAGTCACCCACTCTAGATTATTTTGTAAAGGGCCTACATGCTCAGACTTGACCTTTTTACTATTAATATATTTGAAGAATTTTTTGGGGTTTGTCCTACTATCTTTTGCAATCTGTCGTTCGTTTTGAATTTTTGCATCCTTGATTTCCTTTTTACATATCCTGTTATATTCTTTGTAACATTTAAATGACACTAGTGTTCCCTCATTTTTATATTTTTTAAAAGCTCTTTTCTTATAGTTTATAGCTTTTTTAACTTTGTCAGTGAGCCACATAGGTTTTATTTTTAGCCTTTTAAACTTATTGCCCATGGGAATATACTTTGCAGTGAGTTCCCAAACAGTCTTTTTGAAGAATTCCCATTTCTGTTCTGTGCCCATTGATGCCAATATTCCTTCCCAGTCTAAGTCCTGGAGAGCAGCACTCATCCTTGGAAAATTTGCTCTCTTGAAATTAAGTGTTTTTATCTTTCCTGTATGTGATTTTTGCTTACAACTAACATCAAATGAAATCATGTTATGGTCACTGCTACCCAGGTGTTCCTTTATCTGAACATTAGTAATACGCTCTGCATGGTTTGAGATTACCAGGTCCAACAGAGCATCATTCCTAGTTGGGGCCTCAATAAACTGGACCATAAAATTGTCCTGCAATAGGTTTATAAATTTTTGCCCTTTAACTGTCCCAGCAGTTCCATTACTCCAGTCAATTTCTTTGTAGTTAAAATCCCCCATTATTATCACCGTCCCAGCCCTTGCAGCCCTTTCCATCTGTGCAAGGAGCTGAGTCTCTAACTCCTCATTAACATTGGGTGGTCTATAACAAACTCCAATGATTAGCTTTGAACTACGCACATCTGTATGCAGTCCTACCCATAATGCTTCAGACTCATCACACTCTCCATCCACCAGGTCCTCTTTCACACTCGCTTTGAGATCACTTCTCACATAGAGACAGACCCCTCCACCCTTCCTTTTTACCCTGTCTTTCCGAAAGAGTGCATAGCCAGGAATATTAATAGCCCAGTCGTGTGAGGAATGAAGCCAAGTTTCAGCAATACCGATTACATCATAGCTCTCCTCATGCACCAGAGCTTCCAACTCACCTATTTTGCTTGGCAGACTTCTGGCATTGGTGAACAGACACTTTAATGCATTAATATTATTTGACCGGTCACATACTATCCTCTTGGGTGTTCCCAGATTGCAACTAGGACTTGCTACTATACTTACCTTGGGTTTATGTTCTTTGGTTACCCTACCACTAATGCCCCTAATACTACCCTTTAGAATATGTTCCCCGCTGACTCTCACTATCTCTGGACCCTCCCCCCTGTCACCTAGTTTAAAAACCCCTCTAACTTTTTGGCCATCCTTATTCCCAGCTGATCTGCACCCTCCTCATTTAGGTGCAGTCCGTCCCTTCTATAGTACTGGTTATCGACTGAGAAGTCGGCCCAGTCCTCCAGGAACCCAAACCCCTCCTTACTACACCAGCTCTTCAGCCACTTGTTCACTTCCCTAATCTCCCTCTGCCTTTCTGGTGTGGCTCGATGTACCGGTAGTATTCCCGAGAATACTACCTTGGAGGTCCTTTTCCTCAATTTAGCTCCCAAGTCCCTAAAATCGTTCTTTAGGACACTCCATCTACCTCTGACTTTGTCATTGGTGCCAACGTGCACCATGACAGCTGGGTCTTCCCCAGCCCCTCCCAGTAATCTGTCCACCAGATCCGTGATGTGCCGAACCAGAGCGCCCGGTAGACAACATACAGTTCGGCGCTTCAGGTCTTTGTTACAGATTGCCCTCTCTGTCCTTCTAAGAATTGAGTCCCCTACCACCAGAATCTGTCTTTCCTTTCCCTTCGCTCCCCCCCACTCTCACTGGAGGAGTTCTTCCCCTGGCAGCTAGGAGAGTCCCTCAGCTCCAGCAGTGCTGGTCCCGGACTGGTTTCACCAATGTCACTCAATGGAGCATACTTATTGGGATGCTCCAGCCCTGGATCGGCCTCCCTGGCACTTCGCCCTCTACCCTTCCTGACTGTCACCCATCTACTATTTTCTAGTGCCTGCACCTCTTTGACTCCACCCACCTCTGTGCTGGCCTATGCCATCACCTGCCGGGTACGTATCCAGCTCTCCTTTAGTGTGGAGGGACTTCCCAGTGCTGACAGTTGCTTCCCTAGATTCAGAACCTGGGCTTCCAGGGAAACAATGTGCTTACATTTTGCACAGCAGTAATCGCCCTCGATCAGATGATCAAGGAACGCATACATGCTGCAAGATGTACACCGAGTCGCCTCGCCACACCCGCTGGGCATCGTACCTATTAATTTAATGAGGATTCGAGATTATACCCTGTCCAAATTACCTAACACTAGCTTCCTGACCCAACTATTCAACAAGACAATACACAGGTACTCAACAAGACAATATACAGGTACTCAACAAGACATTACACAGGTA
The DNA here is from genome assembly GCA_029206835.1 of Rana muscosa. Taxonomy (NCBI): domain Eukaryota; kingdom Metazoa; phylum Chordata; class Amphibia; order Anura; family Ranidae; genus Rana; species Rana muscosa. Next base: position 143,844,541 of record CM055116.1, read on the forward strand.
CTCAACAAGACATTACACAGGTACTCAACAAGACAATACACAGGTACTCAACAAGACAATACACAGGTACTCAACAAGACAATACACAGGTACTCAACAAGACAATACACAGGTACCACGCAGACCCACGTGCACCCACAGACCAACGGACCCGCGTGCACTCGCAGACCAGCGTGCACTCGCAGACCAACGGACCTGCGTGCACTCGCGGACCCGCGTGCACTCGCAGACCAACGGACCCGCGTGCACTCGCAGACCAGCGTGCACTCGCAGACCAACGGACCCGCGTGCACTCGCAGACCAACGGACCCGCGTGCACTCGCAGACCAACGGACCCGCGTGCACTCGCAGACCAACGGACCCGCGTGCACTCGCAGACCAACGGACCCGCGTGCACTCGCAGACCAACGGACCCGCGTGCACTCGCAGACCAACGGACCCGCGTGCACTCGCAGACCAACGGACCCGCGTGCACTCGCAGACCAACGGACCCGCGTGCACTCGCAGACCAACGGACCCACGTGCACTCGCAGACCAACGGACCCACGTGCACTCGCAGACCAGCGTGCACTCGCAGACCAACGGACCCGCGTGCACTCGCAGACCAGCGTGCACTCGCAGACCAACGGACCCGCGTGCACTCGCAGACCAGCGTGCACTCGCAGACCAACGGACCCGCGTGCACTCGCAGACCAGCGTGCACTCGCAGACCAACGGACCCGCGTGCACTCGCAGACCAGCGTGCACCCGCAGACCAACGGACCCGCGTGCACTCGCAGACCAGCGTGCACCCGCAGACCAACGGACCCGCGTGCACTCGCAGACCAGCGTGCACTCGCAGACCAACGGACCCGCGTGCACTCGCAGACCAGCGTGCACCCGCAGACCAACGGACCCGCGTGCACTCGCAGACCAGCGTGCACCCGCAGACCAACGGACCCGCGTGCACTCGCAGACCAGCGTGCACCCGCAGACCAACGGACCCGCGTGCACTCGCAGACCAGCGTGCACCCGCAGACCAACGGACCCGCGTGCACTCGCAGACCAGCGTGCACCCGCAGACCAACGGACCCGCGTGCACTCGCAGACCTACGTGCACCCGCAGACCAACGGACCCGCGTGCACTCGCAGACCAGCGTGCACTCGCAGACCCACCTGCACTCGCAGACCCACGGACCCGCGTGCACTCGCAGACCAGCGTGCACCTACAATACACAAGTACTAACGATCCACACACACTACTCAGACAACACCCAGGTACTCACACTACACATCTACTATGACCCCTGTTTTAACCTCCTGTTTTCAACTCTTGATTTTAACTCACCACTTAGTCCAGTTCCACTTGGACAGAGTTCCAGCAACTCAAAATGAGCAGGCTCTAAATGAGCTCTACAGAAATTTGTATAGGCCTCAAGCACCTGTGACCAATTAACCACTCCCCTTAATTAGTAGGCTGAAGGAAAAAAAGAGAAAAAAAAAGGCTGTTTAAAATGTGCCAGAAAAAGGTGTTAAAAAGCTGCAAGGAAAAAGAGCCAAAAATAACCAAAAATGCAACCCAGCAGTCAAAAGCAGAAACTTCTTCACTCTCCACGCAAGGTCTCCTCCACTGTCTACCCTCCAACCAACAAGACTGGCAATGTTGAGCCCATTGAATATTTTTTTTTTGTCCCAAGTGATTGAATAATGACAAAAAAAATAAAAAAAATAAAATTACAAAAAGTTGTCACTAAATGATATATTGCTCACACATGCCATGGTTATATGTGGAATTGCACCCCAAAATACATTCTGCTGCTTCTCCTGAGTACGGGGATACCACATGTGTGGGACTTTTTAGGAGCCTAGCCACGTACGGGACCCCGGAAACCAAGCACCGCCTCCAGGATTTCTAAGGGCGCAAATTTTTGATTTCACTCCTCACTACCTATCACAGTTTCGAAGGCCATAAAATGCCAAAATAGCACAAAACCCCCCCAAATGACCCCATTTTGGAAAGTAGACACCCCAAGCTGTTTGCTGAGAGGCATGGTGAGTATTTTACAGCTCTCATTTGTTTTTGAAAATGAAGAAAGAACTTTTTTTTTTTTCTTTTTTTTTTCAATTTTCAAAACTTTGTGACAAAAAGCGAGATCTGCAAAATACTCACAATACCTCTCAGCAAATAGCTTGGGGTGTCTACTTTCCAAAATGGGGTCATTTGGGGGGGGGTTTTGTGCCATCTGGGCATTCCATGGCCTCCGAAACTGTGATAGGCAGTGAGAAGTGAAATCAAAAATTGACACCCTTAGAAAGCCTGAAGGCGGTGCTTGGTTTTTGGGGTCCCGTACGCGGCTAGGCTCCCAAAAAGTCTCACACATGTGGTATCCCCGTACTCAGGAGAAGCAACAGAATGTATTTTGGGGTGTAATTCCACATATGCTCATGGCATGTTTGAGCAATATATCATTTAGTGACAACTTTGTGCAAAAAAAAAAAAAAAATTATTTTTTTCGCAACTTGTGTCAACATATAAAATATTCCATGGACTCGACATGCCTCTCAGTATATAGCTTGGGGTGTCTACTTTCCAAAATGGGGTCATTTGGGGGGGTTTTGAACTGTTCTGGCATTTTATACACAACATTAGGAAGCTTACATCCACTCTTCTAACCACTTGAAGACAAAGCCCTTTTTGACACTTTTTGTTTACATGAAAACATATTTTTTTTTGCAAGAAAATTATGTTGAACCCCCAAACATTATATATATTTTTAAAGCAAAGGCCCTACAGAATAAAATGGTGGGTGTTGCATTTTTTTTTCTACACAGTATTTGCGCAGCGATTTTTCAATTGCATTTTTTTGGGAAAAAATACACTTTTTTTTATTTTAATGCACTAAAACACACTATATTGCCCAAATGTTTGATGAAATAAAAAAGATGATCTTAGGCCGAGTACATAGATACCAAACACGACATGCTTTAAAATTTCGCACAAACGCGCATTGGCGACAAACTACATAAATTTTTAAAAGCATTTACAGGTTACCCCGTTAGATTTACAGAGGAGGTCTACTGCTAAAATTACTGCCCTCGATCTGACCTTCGCGGTGATACCTCACATGCATGGTGCAATTGCTGTTTACATATGACGCCAGACCGACGCTTGCGTTCGCCATTGGGCAAGAGCAGGGCAGGACAGGGGTGCTTTTTTTTTTTTTTTTTTTTTTTATTATTATTAATTTTGCTTTTTTATTTTATTTTTAAACTGTTGCTTCCATATTTATTTATTTTTATCACTTTTATTGTTATCTCAGGGAATGTAAATATCCCCTATGATAGCAATAGGTAATGACAGGTACTCTTTTTTGAAAAAACTGGGGTCTATTGGACCCTAGATCTTTCCTCTGCCCTCAAAGCATCTGACCACATCAAGATCGGTGTGATAAAATGCTTTCCCAATTTCCCAATGGCGCTTTTTATATCCGGGGAGGGGACATTCCCTCCCACTGCTTGTAAAAGCAGTCCAGAGGCTAATTAGCCACTAGGATTGCTTTTACATGAAAGCCGGCCGCTGGCTGAAAAGAATGATACCAAGATGATACCTAAACCCGCAGGCATCATTCTAGTATAAACATTCAAAGTCCAGCAACATACCAGTACGTTGCTGGTCCTTGTTGGACATGTATTGTAATCTTTTTTTTCATACAGCCTGTTGGCTGAACGAAAAAAAAAGATTGATCGGTGGGTATGCCCACCATTAGAATACCGCCCTTCATCCACCCACTTCTAATGATGGGCATACATGCACCATTTATATATGCCGAAGCATGGGGGCATCTTCTCGCAAAAGTTATGCCGCGTACATATGGTCAGACTTTTCCACGGGCAAGCCTCCGTCGGAATTTCGACCGTATATACGCGGCATTAGGAGCAAAATCGCTCCTCCGCTCCTGCTGCCCCAATGCTTCGGCATATATGCTTTTTTTTTTTTAACTGTGGTGGTGAAATTACCTCCTACAGCACTGGAGTCGCAGGGATCAGGCCTGTCTCTGCGAACACTGCAGTTATGTGTGTTGTGTTTTGCAAGTGACAGTGATCGATCGATACTGCACTTCGGTGGCCTGGGCTGGACGGAGGGGCAAAACGCAGGTGCTAGCAGGTATCTGGGCTGATCCCGCTAACACTGCGTTTTTGGGAACCCTAAACTGCTGGGGACGCTAGTATAGATTTGATCAGATCAGATATTGAGCTGATCAGATACTATACCACTAAGGGGGGTGTATGCTTCACGTGTGGGTGTTAGCGCTACTGGCACTAACCTGACGCTGCCTGGGGTGTGACGCAGACCCTCTCTGACGCTATAACCTAACTGATATCACCCGCCGGGCGATCAGGGGGTTAAACCTTTATTGGGTTATATACGGCGGGTGCCCTGACACTATAAAAAGCAAACTAACTAACCAGCGTCACCCGTAACACTTATATGATGATCACTGGTGAAAGGGTTAACTAGGGGCAATTAGGGGGTTAAAACCTTTATTAGGTAATATATGGGGGTACCTGACGCTATATAAAAACCTGCGGCGAACCTAAAAAAAAATTACTGGCTACCTATCGGCATCACCGACACTAAGACAACGATCATAAAAACGATTGCTTAGCGACAGTGGTGATAGGGGGTGAAAGGGTTACCTGGGGGGCGATCAGGGGGTTAAACCTTTATTAGATAATATATGGGGGTACCTGACGCTATAAAAACCTGCGGCGAACCTAAAAAAAATTACTGGCTACCGATCAGCATCACCGACGCTAAGACATCGATCAGAAAAATGATCGCATAGTGACGGCGGTGCTAGGGGGTGAAAGGGTTACCTGGGGGGTGATCAAGGGGGTTACACCTTTATTAGGTAATATATGGGGGTACCCGACGCTATAAAAACCTGCGGCGAACCTAAAAAAAATTACTGGCTACCGATCAGCATCGCCGACGCTAAGACATCGATCAGAAAAATTATCGCTTAGTGACAATGGTGATAGGGGGTGAAAGGGTTACCTGGGGGGGGCGATCAAGGGGGTTAAACCTTTATTAGGTAATATATGGGGGTACCCGACGCTATAAAAACCTGCGGCGAACCTAAAAAAATTACTGGCTACCGATCAGCATCACCGACGCTAAGACATCGATCAGAAAAATGATCGCATAGCCGCAGCGGTGCTAGGGGGTGAAAGGGTTACCTGGGGGGTGATCAAGGGGGTTAAACCTTTATTAGGTAATATATGGGGGTACCCGACGCTATAAAAACCTGCGGCGAACCTAAAAAAAATTACTGGCTACCGATCAGCATCGCCGACGCTAAGACATCGATCAGAAAAATTATAACTTAGTGACAGTGGTGATAGGGGGTGAAAGGGTTACCTGGGGGGCGATCAAGGGGGTTAAACCTTCATTAGGTAATATATGGGGGTACCCGACGCTATAAAAACCTGCGGCGAACCTAAAAAAAATTACTGGCTACCGATCAGCATCACCGACGCTAAGACATCGATCAGAAAAATGATTGCTTAGTGACAGTGGTGATAGGGGGTGAAAGGGTTACCTGGGGGGCGATCAGGGGGTTAAACCTTTATTAGGGGGGGTTAGGGGGCTACACTGGACCTAAAACTAAATGTACTGACACTTTTACAGTCACAAATGTCACTGATTGCAGTGATCACTAAATAAATGGTCACTGCAATCAGTGACACTGTGACTGGGGGCTGGGGGGGGCCTGGGGGGGTGATTTATGTGCCTATGTGTCCTGGTGTCAGTGTGCTGTTCTGTGTACTAACCTGGCATCTTCTCCTGTACGGCGCTCGGTATATGTGAGCGCCCCAGGAGAGATGACATCACTTCCTCCTTCCTGGCAGGCAGGGGAAGCTCTCTCATTCGCCGGGAGCGATCGAGAGGGGGTGGCCGGAATCGAACGGCCGTCCCCTCATGCCGGATCACTCCCGAAGGTAAAACGAGCGCTCACTGTAAAGAAGGGGGGTCCGATCGGACCCCCCAACTATACAAAGGCAATCACGTACATATACATGATTCTGCCTGTCGGTGCCATTCTGCTGACGTATATTTACAGTGGGCGGTCGTTAAGTGGTTAAATGGTCTCTCAGTCTGGTTCAGTAGGTTACACATTCATGGGGAAGTCTGCTGACTTGACAGTTGTCCAGAAGACAGTCATTGACACCCTCCACAAGGAGAGGGTAAGTCACAAAAGGTCGTTGCTAAAGAAGCTGGCTGTTCAGAGTGCTGTATCCAAGCATAATAATCGAAGGTTGAGTGGAAGGAAAAAAGTGTGGCAGAAAAAGGTGCACAAGCAACAGGGATAACTGCAGCCTTGAGAGGATTCTAAAGCAAAGGCCATTCAAAAATTTTGGGGAGATTCACAAGGGGTGGACTACGGCTGGTGTCAGTTCTTCAAGAGCCACCACACACAGATGTATCCAGGACTTGGTCTACAATGATCGCATTCCTTGTGTCAAGCCACTCCTGAACCAGAGACAACGTCAGAAGCATCTTACCTAGGCTAAGGAGAAAAAGGACTTGATCGTGGCTCAGTGGTCCAAAGTCCTCTTTTCGATCTAAAAGTAAATTTAATTTCATTCATTTGGAAATCAAGGTCCCAGAGTCTGGAGGAAGAGTGGAGAGGCACAGAATCCAAACCTCATGAGGTCCAGTGTGAAGTTTTCACAGTCAGTGATGATTTGGGGAGTCATGTCATCTGCTGGTATTGGTTCACTGCGCTTTATCAAGTCCAAAGTCAGCGCAGCTCTCTACCAGGAAATTCTAGAGCACTTCATGCTTCCCTCTGCTGACCAGCTTCATGGAGATGCTGATTTAATTTTCCCGCAGGACTTGGCACCTTCCCACACTGCCAAAAGTACCAATACCTGGTTTATTCATCATGGTATCACTGTGCTTGATTGGCCAGCAAACTCGCCTGACCTAAACCCCATAGAGAATCTGTCAAGAGAAAGATTAGAGACACCAGACCCAACAATGCAGATGAGCTGAAGGCCCCTATCAAAGCAACCGGGGCTTCCATAACAACTCAGCAGTGCCACAGGCTGGTCGACTCCATGCCAGGCCGCATTGATGCAGTAATTCATGCAAAGGAGCCCCGATCAAATATTGAGTGAATAATAATATGTACATGGGCATACTTTTCAGTAATCTAACATTTCTGTATCAAAACTTTTTTTTATTTAATTTTCTAATTTTCTCAGATACTGAATTTTGGGTTTTCACTAGCTGTAAGCCATAATCATCAAAATTAAAAGAAAGAAATGCTTGAAATATATCACTCTGTGTGTAATGAATCTATATAATATATGAGTTTCACTTTTAGAATTAAATTACTGAAATTAACTTTTTGTTGATATTCTAGTTTTTTTAAATTCACCTGTATATCTCATTACATTTACAACACTGGTTTTACAGTTTTGCCATTTCTGTTCGAGAACTTAAAGGATGACTCCACCTTTTTATATGCGGTACTTGTTTGGATGCATTGATTTTCTAAGCCAGGGAAAAAAAAATGGTCAACTTTTTGTATAGCATTGATTACCTTTTTTGGTCCACTATGCTTGCATGTGGAGTTTTCAATTGTGTACAAATCAATAAAGTTAAAATTTTGTTTATTGCCACGTGGGGATTCCAGAGACAATGTAATGGCTGACTGTGTGTACTGTAATAGTCAACTCTAGACAACTGTATTGACCCTCATGACATCCACCAAAATCTGAAAATTTCTTGGCTACATTCACACCTGGGCGTTTTGAATCATGGGCAAAACAAAAAACAAAAACACATTTGGGGGACACACACTAAAATGCGTTTAAATTCAAGATGGTACTGCTAAGACCAAAAGACAGTACAAAACACATTATAGTGCACACATTCAAGAATGACATTTATCCTGCAAGGCTAGTTAAAAACACCTGAACATATACATAAAAATATATACAGGGGTTTGTTCACACTATATGGTCATATAGTGCTAAGCCCACAAAGTACCCCGAATTTCGTGGGTCCTACCCTAGTAATAGAATGAAAGAACCTGCATCTCAACCATGGGAGCAAAACTCCTCTATGTGGGAGAACTGAAGGGATTCCTCCTAAGCACTGGTGGCCACTAATAAGAGATAATGAAGAGGGGCAGGGGTGCTCCAGCCCAAAAAAACCTGGTCAGGGTCTACTACAATACAAAAACATATTTGGGGGGCACACCCTAAAATGTGTTTAAATTCAAGATGGTGCTGCTATGGGGGTTTGGTCACACTATATGGTCATATAGTGCTAAGCCCACAAACTGCAACAAAGTACCCCGAATTTCGTGGGCAGACTTGCCACAATTCTGCCCGCTATTTTAAAACGCCCAGGTGAATGACAAATCGCACAAACACGGAGTGGTTCTGCCACGGTTGTCACACGATTTGCGGCAAACCGCATAATGTGAAGCATGTCACCAAAAAAAAAAGCTCAACTATTTTTTCCTGGGTGTTTTGAAATCGCGGTCAGAATCATGACAAATCTGCCCGAGATTCAAAATGCCCAGGTTATACGTGAAAAGACTGTACAGACTGAAAAAGACAAATTGTATAGTAAATACGATTATAAAACTTGCCTGAAAAAAGAAATGTAATTCAGCCACATCTACGGACTAGAAAACTGCAATATATAACATTTTTGTTTCTGGGTTTGGATACACTTAAACAGTTAAAGTGGAAGTCCATGCACAAACTAAAATCCCTGCATCTATAGACACCATGGATCTAACACTAACCTCTTATCCCTGTAAAAAAAAAAATTGTATACATACCTTTTTGGAAGCCGATCTGACCCGCTCCCGACCCGATTTCCAGCGGGGGAAGCTCTGCAGAGGACACGGCCGACAACAGCTGTGAAATGAATGGGAAGTGACGTCACCCATAGTTACTATGGGGATTCCGTTGTCATCCGTCTCCTCTGCACTTGCCTCTACAGTGAAGCCGCGGCTGACAGCTCAGTGTGGGATCCGGTCGGAAAGGGTCAGATCGGCTTCCAAAAAGGTATGTATACTCATTTTTTCTTTACAGGGATAGATAGGTTAGTGTTAGATCCATGGTGTCTATAGATGCAGGAATCTTAGTTTTTGTATGGACTTCCACTTTAAGGAGAAGCAGCATGCTGATGAGAATATCCCTTTGCTCTTTGTCCTATCCTTCCTGTCAGCATGTTCTTTGTCAGCACATGTGCATACAGACCACCTGATTGGCTCAGAGTACTGCCTTTTCTCTTCCAGTTTAGGTGCAGCTATACAGGGCATTACAAGACGCTGATACAAAGTTAAATTCGGGCACATAAGCTAATGGCATTTAAAAGTGCATAACTACATTTTTGATGTTTTTAATATCTGCTTGTAGTTCTGCTTTAATAACTTCATTAATTTACTGTAATGCTTATATAACAGTAGGTGGATCTGCACCTAAGGGCTCTTTCACACAGGCTGTCCGATCAGGTCCACCTGTCAGTTTTTCAGGTGGACCTGATCGGAACCTCCATTCATCCCTATGGAGCGGCGGATGCCAGAGGACACATCCACCCTTTTCCGACTCCGATCCTGTCTGCAAAATTCAGACGGATGGTGGTCCTATTTTTCCTCTGTCTGGTGGATCGGGTCGGATATGATCGATATGATCAGATAAAAATGGACCGCCTATCCTGATATCTCCATAGAGGAGAGCAGGACTGGGTCCATCTCCTCTCTGCTCAGTAAGCGGAGACAGACCTGTCATCTACTTGCTCAGCAGGTATCAGCGGAGCAATCCCCCACTGAACAAGCGGATCCCAGAAAACGGAGGCGCCCGTGTGAAAGGCGCCTTAAACTTCCAAATTTTTTAGCGTTAAGAACTAGTGGGCAGGATATCAGAAGCTAGTATTTGTTTGCTGAGTGACATCCAAAGCAAATCGTTTCAGAAAATATTATAAAGCTTTATTAAATTTCAGAGACTCATGATGAAAAATGTTTTATTAACTTTCCAGGACAATGGTGGGATCCCTGCATCAGAGTTCCTATGTCGGCACACATGCAATGACAGTTATGGGGGGAGGTTGGGGTAAGGGTCCTGTTTTCACTGCTAGAGATTTGTTTTTCTTCTCTTATGGAGAATGTAGAGAAGGGGCACTCAGTTTGTGGCAGGACAAGTGAAATGCCAAGCTGTCTGAGAATTGTGGCTTAGACCTCTTGCAGCCGGAGCTCAAAAAAAATAAAAGAAACCAAAAGGTGACTCAAACCAGTAGACTATACCTACTAAATTGCTCCTTTTTGTATAAATCAGTCATATAAATCCTAGATATATCAACATCTGAAATTCAAATTTGGATGCATACTGGTAGACCAAATCATCAACTGGCATACTGTATTGTACACAGAGAACTCAAACAATGAAATCTTCCGTTACATAAAATAACATGCAAGAGAAGCCTGGCACCATGGATCTGCTTCATAATAGAGGTGTGATACACAAGGTGAATAGCTGCCTCCAAGTCAGGGAGATACCCAAGATCAGCAGTTCTCCCACAACTAACCAAAACTCATAACAGTTTTAGTGGGGCTCAAACCTTCCATTTTAATGGAGGATGAGGTGGGTTCCCCACTGTGCTCTTTTGTGAGCTTTACATTTGTTAGTAAAACCAGTGGCAACTGGTGTTTTTTTTGCGGGGGGGGGGGGGCGGCAAACAATCCACCCCCCAAGTCGGTCGGGTCAAGGGGGGCCCCCACACCCCACCCCCCTCCCGGTCCATCAGTTTGCCGAACGGGTAATGGGGGTCATGGGCTCTCCCCCTCTGGGTTGGTCAGTCAGTAGTCGGGGCCCCACACTTGCCCTATCTCGCGGGCGTCAGCGGCTTCTCTCTGGGCTGAGGGCGGCTGCTTCTTCGCTTCCCCTGCATCTCCTCCCTCTTCCTCCTGGCGGCCAATCCGATTGGATCTCCTTTCGGCCAACCACTTCCTGATTGGCCGGGAGGAGAATTAGTGTTACAAAAGAAAATATTTATTCGCTATTGTCACACAACTGGATGGGCTTCGGGCACAGTGCCCTGCGCCCCAGGCCCACCCTTTTTTTGAAGTCTTATAGAGCCTCTGGCATATGCATTTTTAGCACAATTTTGCTACAGAGCTACAGAGCTCTTAGCGTTCAGCCACATCTAGTCTGAGCTAATGGAATGCAACAGCAAGGGCTGGTAATTTGCAACCTATTTTTAATTGCATATAAACAAATAGAAATGATTGCCTCTGTAAGACTTGAATGCACAAGCGAGTTTAGACAAACTGTAGGATAGTCTTTGAGACCAAGCTCCAACCATCGACCATACATGCAAATGGTTTGCATGCATTTTGGTGCCCAAGTTAGGGGTGGAAGCCACCAAAACAAAATTGCCCTTGAGGAGTCTATGTAATCACCTGGATTACACAGAAAAGTCCACCAGATGCATTCCGCAAAGAATCAACTTGTATGAATTTTGCTAAGATATTTTATCAGAAATTTATAAGTGACCATTTAGCAAAATTCATGTTCAACAATGATGCTGTCAAAGGTTTGTGCTAGAAACAGGCCTTGAAACAAAGCAGTAAAGCATGGTTTGATTAAATAATGGTGCGCCATCAGTAATATGATCAAAAAGACACAATTTTTAGAAGTTCTTTAAAATGGGTTCTGATCATGAAATAAAACATTGAAAACATTGAGTTTCATACTTCACTGGACATGTTTATAAAGCAGTGAATGGATTCAATCACTGTCATTTAAAACACACGCACCTGAAAGATAAACCGTGAATGTTTAGAAAATATCAGCTTCACTGCTTTACAAATATGTCCCTGTGTGCACGTCACCACCCCGCCTTGTCACCTCATCCAATCAGCGAACACTTTGAATTCATTGTGAAAACGCAAAGCATTACCTGATTTGCACCCGTGCCAAACGGCTGACTACCTGTGTTCAGAACGCAACAGGGCAGCCACTTGGCAAGGGACCTGGAAGCTAGTGGAGATCAGTGGTAGTAGTGGTATCTACTGTACTACAGTGATTTCCAGCTGCTAGAAGGATTCACAGGTATGGTATGGTATATGCACAATATGCCAAGCTGGACCAATGTACCTATGCAAAAAATGCCATACCTGGACTTCTTTAAACCTTCCCTGGAAATCTTAAAGGATAAATAAGTTCACCTTTGGGAACATGTTACATGTTCATGCTTCTGCAGCTGCATGCTGAACACCCCCCCCCCTCCGTGACAGCAGGCTGGGGATCTTTTCCCCGCACCAGTTGTCACTATTTGAAAAGAGCACGGTCGTGCAGGGCTCCCCCCACAGGGTCACATCATTCATTCACAGAGGACTTGATGTTCTAAAACTGGAGAGTGCAAAATCTGGTACAGCTCTGCATAGAAACCAATCAGTTTTCCAGGTTTTGTTAAAGTTTAATTGAACAACCTGGAGATAGAAGCTAGCTGCACCAGATTCTACACTCTCCAGTTTTGGTAAATAAACCCCAGGTTTCTGTGATTGAATGAACTACAAATACCCACAACCTTTACGACTGACGGCTTTTAGGTCTCAATGAACTACCAGGGCGCTGTTGAGTGCTCTAATAGTTAATTGATTCCTCCTGTTATTGTATAACTAGTAACTGCTTGCCTGTATGAGGTATGAGCAGACAGCTTACACTGACTGCAGAAGCCCTGCATTGCACCCACGATTTGCTGATCGTGGCTACAATGCTTTCCAGGCTCCGCCAAAAAAAAAAAAAATAGTAAGGCTGCTTTCACACTGATCTGTTTTTCTTTCGTTTTTGTGTTAACAAAAGTGGAAGAAAAAAAGGGATGACCATTAATTAAATCCTATGGAACTCTTCACACTGGTCAGTTGCAGGTCCATTGCTTTGCATTGTCCTGCTTGCTGCATAAGAGTTGCAAATGCCTTTAAAAACCCAATGTTACCCTGTGAGGCTGGGTTCATACCTATGTGAATTGGATGCGGATTTCACCGCATCCAATTCGCATGACAGGAGATTGTGACCGGCCCTCTAAGGCTGCTGCGGAGCGGCTTGCACTGGAGTCCTGTGCGTCTTTGGCTCAGTTTCAGGACTGAATTCAGGCAAAAATTCCGCCCTGATTCGTACCTGAAACGGAGAACAGGGATGCACCGGACTCCTGCTGCGAGATGCATCCGTTGGAGGGGTGAACCCAGCCTAATACTAGGGATGACATCTTCTCGGTGTTGTACATAGCCTGTGCAGAGAACAGAGCTGTGGTTGGGACTCAGCAGGTCACCCACTACCAGCACACATTTCAGAGTGCATATTCCCAGTCAAGCGCTTTCTTGATTTTTGCTGCGAGCATTAAGAAGAATTCAAATCAAGGTAAACTTCCTGACGTTACCACAGTTGCAATATTTACTGGATAGCATCAGTAGCTTGCTGATCGGTTTCATTTTCTGTCTGGAGTTGCTCACATTCTTTACCTGGAGGTGAGCTGAGCAGAATTTTGGAAAGATAAGATGGCATACATGTTCCTTACACAAGACTTGCCTCACTCTTTTTAACCCAAGCTCAATTATTGGACAGCTCCTTCAAAAGGTTTTCTCAGAAGAAGTTTTATTCTGCATGGAACTTGCCTCCAACTGGTGTAGTAGTGATTATTACAGATCTCCTGATCTCCTCCAATCCAATGAAATCAATAGAGATCTGGAGGTCCTATTCTACCTGCTGGTAATGGAGCTGTTACCAAGAAAAAGATACTCATAGCAGCCACTTTGTGACTGCCAGTAGTTACCAGGAGAAGTCTTCTAGGTAACCATTCACGGCCGACACACTAGCAAAGTGAGCACAGCAGTCCCTTTCTATTTGGCATAATTTAAAATGTGACTTTAGCCAAAAACTTGTTTTCTAATGGAGTGGAGAAGGGTTGGAACCTTTGTCAAGTTTTCATTGCTGTCTCTAGCTCTATCAGCGAGGTTGTTTTGCAGTTCCTAACCCCAGACAGCCAATAGAAAGCAATTGTAAACCTCTTCATAATAAGGGAAATCCTACCTATGACAGTTGTCTTCAAATCAGGTGTTGCCATTGGAAGGTATCCCCTTTAATCATGTCCTGGTGACCACCACTCCTACTGGCCACTAGGATAAACAATTAGGGTAGTACTTCCCAACAGGGATGCAGAAAAGCTCTTCCACACTCTATATAAAACTACAACGGTTTTGGCTTGAATTTTACTTCGAATTTATTGGCTCAAGACCAGTTTTGGAATATGACACTCTTCGATTCTCCAATAAAGTGCTTATAATTTTCAGTAGAGAATATTTATTTTAACCCTTGTTTTGTTCTTGTTAAATTGACCAGGAAATAAAGAGTGGAGACCACCGATTCCATGAGCCTCAGTTTAAAGTAAAGAAATAGGTGATGTACATATATGAAGCAGTAGATAGAATGCATGGCGCAAATGTCGGCTGTGCCTTGCTTGACTGCAGCTGTACAGTGCATGGGACAGTAGAAGTAATGTGAATCATGGGATAACCTGCGATTTCTTACAAAATTTGGAGTCTTTCGTATTTATACTTCAATGTGTGTGTGATATCTGTTCATTCGTATCTGACTCTCTGCAATTCCATGGGTCAGTTCTTTGGGCACCAAGTCTGATATGCTTGAGAGCCTTTTCCATATAATTTTCATTTATTTTTTTAAGGTAGGTCACTAGTTCTTTCCTAAACCCTCCCCATTTGCATGGTATGGCAGAACCCATGCAAGCACAGGGAGAACATGAAAACTCCATGTACTGTAGATACCCCCCTGGCTGAGATTCAAACCAAGGACCATTTCTGCAAGGCAGAAGTGCTAACTACTAAGCCCATGTGTTGGCTACAGTTGGTTGTACTAAGGCTTTTAAATGGTAACTCCACTTTTGTTAAACATTCTAATCTAATGCATACATGCAGTATCTCACAAAAGTGAGTACACCCCTCACATTTTTGTAAATATTTTATCATATCTTTTCATGTGACAACACAGAAGAAATGGCACTTTGCTACAATGTAAAATATTGAGTGTACAGCTTGATCTTTCTGGTTTAGCCCACAGTCATCTATGTTTTTCTCAGACAAAAAGTTATTCTTTTATGCTACATAAGTTGAACCGGCAATAAAAAGAAAACAAAGCTGGTCTTCCTTGTTCCCTGCATGTGATGCTTCTCTCCGAAGGCTGTTGTCAGCTGCACTATGCTTGATTTGCAGTGACAAGCAGGTTTGTGTGCTCTACCGCAGCCATCGCTTTACCCTGTAGGGTAGGGGTGTCAAACTCAATTTCATCGTGGGCCGCATCAGCATTAGCTGTTTGTATCTGTAAGATTAGATGTCCAGCGCATCCCCTCCCCTTTACATTAGATGTCAAGAGCCACACCACCATCAGAAGTTGAGTCCCCCACTCTCCCACTTACATCACAGTGCGCCCCCCTTTCCTTATGCTGCTGCTGGGAAGAAGCTGGATGCATTGCTTGAAAGCAGAAATTAAGGGTCTGGAGTAGGACCAGAGGAGGGCTGGAGCTCTCCTGCAGCTGCAGGAGAGGTGAGAGGGCCACATGAAATGGCCTGGAGGGCCGAATTTGGCCCACGGGCCTTGTGTTTGACACCTGTGCTGTAGGGCAATCCAATGTGTACAGATTACCAATGCCAACCAGCAGAAACTGAAAAGTGGGAGGGGGTCAGAAGAAGTCAGCAAAAAGAAGAGGGGTAATTAACTGTAAGACAAAAAATGAAAAAAATGCACAGCCAATTAGGGGATTTGTGGTATAAAGATGGCCATACACTATATTATCAGATTTGTACAATATCTGAACAATCTCTTTTAGACTTACCAAAATATATAATATAAGGACAAACCTAAAAAACTTTTTTATTTTTTTATTTGTATCCAGTGAGGCAGGCCTTTATACTACATAGATGATGGAGATTGTACAATCAGAATATATAGTATATGGACAACTTTAAAGGTATTATGAGATGGAGAGAGAATAAAGGATATGCATGACTGTATCCCAATAGAAACTACACATTATACCTTTTTTGTTTGTTCAATTTCCTTTAGATTTACTTTCAACTTTGTAGCGCAAGGGCCTGCCTGATTGCATGCAAATTGAAAGTGTTTAGGTTTGACCTCATATTATATGGTTTTGGTAAATCTAAAGGAAAATTGTAGAAGAAAATTGTATAATGTGTAGCAAGCTTTACCTGTATTCTGTCAAATTCAAATTTCAGCAGTTCATGATAAGTTGGCCATACAAACTTTCTTTCTTTTTCGTACATCACGGGACACAGAGCGACTTAGTCATTACTAATGGGTTATATAGTTTACCTTCAGGTGTTGGCACTGGCCAATTCCAAACCGGAAGTACCCTCCCCTATATAAGCCCCTCCCACCCGGGAGCACCTCAGTTTTTTGCCAGTGTCTAAGGTGTTGGCCAAAGAGTAACATGTGTTTTCACTGGGCTTGCGTACAGGTTCTTTTGGGCCTTAGTAAGCTGTTCCGGATCCCACCAAAAAAGCTTCATAGCTAAACGGTCGGTACCCGGGCCTTGCAGCAGAAGAGCAAGGTTTTGCCTGTAATGCTTCTCTTAGGAGGGCTGGACCCTGGGATCCAGAGCTCTGGTCATACCCACGACCAAGACGCTGTCTGTGCAGGGTGCTATACAGGTCCAGGGGAGTGGAATCCTTGGGAACCCGGTCCCTGAAGGTTTAATTACAATGCCTGCCGTGATAGGTGAAGTTTGGACTTTTGTGGACCAAACAAAGTCCTGCGGCGGGGATCAGGTAAGTGGGGGCCCCCAGGAACTTGGTTCTATTGGGGGACCCCCAAGCCTAATTTGTCTTTCTGTCTGTTACCTAACGGTATTCCCGCTAAATATCTGTGTTTGCCTATAACTACTGAAAATGTAAAATTTTAATAGTAGTCAAGAAAAAAAAAAAAAAAACAGGGACCGCGGTACCTGTGTTAAACCACTAGAGGCCGCTGTAGTCCATTTTTCTTGTAATGTGGATCTTTGGTTTTCTCAACTCAAAAGGTCCAGGCAGCTGGTAAGTTTCTCTGTGGGAATCCACTTCCTCTGCCCTGTTGCTGCGTTCATCCACCGCACAGGCCCTCCGGCAAAAAGGGCCCTGGCTCCTAGTCCTCTGTTGGTTTTCGAAAAGGGCGCCGTTGGCGCACGGGCGCGCGCGCGGGCGCGTGCACGCGCCTCCTATGAAAAAAAAGGGGCGGGGCGGGTGGATGACGCTCGATGCGCGCCGCGGCGCTTCTGCGCATGTGCGGGCGTCCCGGCATGGTTAAAAGACACAGTACAAGTGTCAGCTGCATGCAAACAGAGCTAGCAACAAACAGTGGCACACAGAGGCGGTTGATGCAGGCATCCCCATAGAAAGGCACTTTAGTGGACACCAGCTGGTATATAGCAGCACCTGTGTTAGACTATTACCAGCAAAAATTGGTGTATGACGACGGGAATACCTCAGCTTTGTGCTTAAAGGATATGTCGTCCAGACGCTCCGGAAATAAATCTTCCAGGAAGCCAAAGGGGTCTCCATCGGGCTCTGAGGATATTGGGCATGCTTGCACTGCACCAATCTCCCCTGAGAATGCAGAGGTCAGTAGCCGTAGAAACCCCGCAGGAATGCCTGGTGCTGCGGCTGTCCCCAGTCCACCTGCTCCTGTATATATAACAGAGGAGGTTTTATCCTCAACTCTGGGAGGATTAGAAGAGAGATTAACAGCATTGATCGCTGCTTCCCTATCTCAGGGAAAGCGCGTCCGATCTCCGTCTCCTCCTTCAGAGTGCCTGTTAGTGGAGGAACAGCCCCACACAGAGATCGACCTACCTGAAGGGGATCAGGATGAGGTTGATTCACTTATAGAGGAATCAACAGTGGAAGAACCTTTCTCAGCTTCTCAGGCTGAAAGATTATGGGTTCAGTCTCTGACTAACATGGTCCGATCAGCATTTAAAATGCCTCTGGCGGAACCACCATCCACTACGGTTTCCTCGCTGGGGTCGCTAAAAGCTCCCCAGGCGGTCTGTTCCTTCCCAATCCACCCTTTATTAGAAGGGCTTATTTACCAGGATTGGGAGCATCCTGATAAAATATTTGCTCCCCCCAAGAGATTTCCGGTGATCTATCCCATGGAGGATAAGTTCATAAGAAAATGGAGGGTCCCTATAGTGGACGCAGCCATCTCTTCTGTTAACAAATCACTGACATGTCCAGTAGATAATGTTCCAATGTTCAAAGACCCAATAGATAAAAAATTGGAGTCTTTACTAAAATCTGCTTTCTCTACAGCAAGTATGGTGACACAACCTGCGGTAGCAGCGATTGGAGTCTGCCAAGCAGTGAAAGATCAGTTGAAACAAGTCTTAAGGGACTTACCAGATCAGCAGGCTCATGCCCTAGCTGACCTGCCTAGAGCCTTGTGTTTTGCGGTGGACGCCATAAAGGATACAATCCAACAGGCCTCCCGCTTTACGCTGTCTATAGTACATATGCGTAGGCTTCTGTGGCTCAAAAACTGGTCTGCTGAAGCTCCCTGTAAAAAACTGCTGGTTAGCTTCCCATTTCATGGAGAACGCTTATTTGGAGAAGATCTGGACAAATATATCCAGAAAATTTCTGCCGGTAAAAGTTCACTCTTACCGGTTAAGAACAAGGGTAGAAGTCCTTCTTTTAAGAGGCCTACCTCTCCAGTCCCGGGCACATCGGCTGTGAAGCGGTTCCGACGGCCTCCGCGGTCAAATTCAGGGGGCAGAAATCAGGGACAATCACAGGGTAACAAGAAGCCCTGGATCAAAAGAGGTACAAAACCTCCCCCTAAGGCATGAAGTATTGCCCCCGCTCAATCGGGTGGGGGGAAGACTTCAGTTGTTCACAGAGACCTGGCGGGACACCATCAGAGACAGATGGGTGCTCTCCGCAGTAAGTCTGGGATACAAGCTGGAGTTAAAAGGCACTCCTCCTGCCCAATTTATGAGGTCAAACGTGCCAAGAGATCCCCAAAAGAGAGGATCCCTCCTTCTGGCACTAGAACAACTATTGCTCCAAGGGGTAATCATGAAGGTTCCCCTGGAAGAAAGCGGATTCGGGTTTTACTCGAACCTTTTCACAGTCCCCAAACCAAATGGGGACGTGAGGCCCATATTAAATCTAAAAGGGCTAAACAAGTTCCTAAATATCAGGACTTTTCGGATGGAGTCGATCCGATCAGTGGCCACCGCCCTACAGGGGCAGGAATGGCTAGCCTCGATCGACATAAGGGATGCTTATCTGCATATTCCCATCTTTCCGGCCCATCAGAAATTTCTACGCTTTGCAGTAGAAGGGCGCCATTTTCAGTTCAGAGCCTTACCTTTCGGTCTGGCCACAGCACCACGAGTGTTCACAAAAATTCTGGCCCCATTATTGGCCAATCTAAGAACACAGGGTGTAACGATAATGGCATATCTAGACGACCTGCTACTAATAGACCACTCAGTGGAAAAACTGGAAGTAGCTATTCACGAGACAATCGAGTATCTGGAATATCACGGTTGGATTATCAACCGGGACAAGTCAGCTCTAAGACCAGTCAAAAGTCTGGAATACTTAGGGCTAAGGCTGGATTCAAATCAGAGAAAGATTTTCTTACCTCCAGAGAAGGTGTCGTCTTTAAGAAATTTGACCCACTTAGTGGGTACAAAAAGAAAACCATCCATACGTCTCTGCATGAGGCTGCTGGGAAAGATGGTGGCTTCATTCGAAGCGGTACCCTACGGTCAATTCCATTCAAGGAATTTGCAAAGGGCCATACTGTCAGCCTGGAACAAAAAAGTTCAGGCTTTAGACTTACCAATGTCCCTGTCCCCTTCCGTTCGCAAGAGCCTCCATTGGTGGTTGGTGCCCCAGAATCTGGAAAGAGGGAAACCCTTCAGTCCGGTTTCTTGGAAGGTGGTCACTACAGATGCCAGCCTCATCGGCTGGGGGGCAGTGCTGGAGCAATGGTCTCTCCAGGGCAGGTGGTCAGAAGCAGAAAAGGCCCTGCCCATCAATCTCTTAGAGATACGAGCAGCCCGGTATGCCCTAGTAGCATGGACATCCAAACTCCAGGGGTCCCCTGTCAGAATTCAATCAGACAATGCCACGGCAGTGGCATATATCAATCATCAGGGTGGCACCAAAAGTCGTGCAGCCCAGAAGGAAGCAAATTGCATCCTGGAGTGGGCAGAAAGATATGTCCCAGCCATATCCGCGGTTTTCATCCCAGGAGTGGAAAATTGGAGAGCGGACTTTCTAAGTCGCCAACAATTATGCCCGGGGGAATGGTCTCTTCACCCCGAGGTTTTCCAGGCAATATGCCAGCGGTGGGGAACACCGGATGTAGATCTGCTAGCATCCAGATTCAACGCAAAGGTGGACAGGTTTGTGTCTCGCACAAGGGATCCCCTAGCTTGCGGCTCGGATGCCCTAGTGTTCCCTTGGGATCGGTTCAAGCTGATATATGCATTCCCACCGCCACAATTGTTACCGCGATTACTCCGCAGAATCAGGGTAGAAAAGAAACCAGTGATTCTGGTGGCTCCAGCGTGGCCCCGAAGGGCATGGTACGCGGAGATTGTAAAAATGTCAGTGAGGAGTCCGTGGACCCTCCCACTTCGTCCGGACCTGCTGTCGCAAGGACCGATATACCACCCTTCCTTACCAGCCCTAGGTTTGACGGCCTGGCTATTGAAGCCCACATTCTGAAAAAGAGAGGGCTCTCTAATTCTGTGGTATCTACCATGATCAATGCCAGGAAACCGGTATCCAGGCAGATCTATTATAGGATCTGGAAAGCGTACATTACGTGGTGTGAGACCAAGAAATGGCATCCACGTAAGTACATGATAGGGAGGATTCTGGACTTCCTACAGTGGGCTGTAGATAGGAAGCTGGCCTTGAGTACTATCAAGGGTCAGATTTCGGCCTTGTCAATATTTTTTCAAAGGCCCTTGGCTTCGCATTCACTAGTCAAAGCCTTTATACAAGGAGTGATGCGTATTAGCCCTCCGGTTAGTATTCCCATATGTCCTTGGGACTTAAACCTGGTTCTGTCGGTTCTACAGAAACAACCGTTTGAACCATTACAACACATTTCCTTGGTTCTTCTCACCAGGAAATTGGTTTTCTTAGTAGCCATTTGTTCGGCTAAAAGAGTGTCGGAATTAGCAGCTATGTCCTGTAAGGAGCCATATCTGGTTATCCATAAGGACAGAGTAGTATTACGTCCTCATCCAGCCTTTCTTCCTAAGGTGGTATCGAGGTTTCATTTGAACCAAGATGTGGTTCTTCCTTCTTTTTTCCCCAAACCTAGCTCAGTAGAGGAAAAGTTATTACATTCTTTGGATGTGGTAAGAGCAGTTAAAGCTTATCTAAAAGCCACTGCTCAGATTCGCAGAACGGATTCTTTGTTTGTTCTGCCGGAAGGCCCCAGAAGGGGTCAGGCAGCATCAAAATCTACTTTAGCCAAGTGGATTCGACAGGTCATAATACAAGCCTATGGCTTGAGAAAGAGACCGCCTCCGTTCAAAGTTAGGGCGCACTCCACAAGAGCGGTTGGAACTTCATGGGCAGTGCATCACCAGGCCTCCCTGGCTCAAGTATGTAAGGCCGCAACATGGTCTTCGGTACACACGTTTACTAGATTCTATCAGGTAGACGTTAGAAGTCAGGAGGATGTCGCCTTTGGGCGCAGTGTGTTGCAGGCCGCAAAAGATCCTCATGCCTGATGGCGCCCAGCTTATGTACCCCCCCCCTCATTTGGCATTGCTTTGGGACGTCCCATTAGTAATGACTAAGTCGCTCTGTGTCCCGTGATGTACGAAAAAGAAAAAGGGATTTTTATAACAGCTTACCTGTAAAATCCTTTTCTTGGAGTACATCACGGGACACAGAGCTCCCACCCCTCTTTTTGGGACACTTATTGCTTGGCTACAAAACTGAGGTGCTCCCGGGTGGGAGGGGCTTATATAGGGGAGGGTACTTCCGGTTTGGAATTGGCCAGTGCCAACACCTGAAGGTAAACTATATAACCCATTAGTAATGACTAAGTCGCTCTGTGTCCCGTGATGTACTCCAAGAAAAGGATTTTACAGGTAAGCTGTTATAAAAATCCCTTTACAATTGCCTTAAGATTTACCTTTAATTTTGTAATGTGTAGGTCTACTTAAAGTGAGATTCCACCCGCCGTTTTTTTTTTTTTAAAGTCAGCAGCTACAAACACTGTAGCTGCTGACTTTTAATAAGGACACTTACCTGTCCTACTCGCCCGTGATGATGGCCCACCCCAATGCCGATCCCTCGGTCAGTGCAGGTCCCACGCCACCATCCTCACTAAGGGAAACAGGCAGTGAAGCCTTACGGCTTCACTGCCCGTTTCCTACTCGATTTGTGAATGGGTGTCTGCTCTCTGGGATTACACACAGTTCCCAGAAGGCAGCGCGCCCCATTCACTAGAAGAGGATGCGGAGGGGGACATACCGCGGATAAGGAAGAGGCAGATTAGGGACTTCCACATAGCAACCGCTATTTCGGGTGAGTAAACTTTTTTTTTTTCAATTGTTTTTTTTTTCAATTTTTTTGCTGTATTTTGGTGTCATTTTTTTTTCAGGGTGGAACTCCACTTTAAAGTGGTTCTAAAGGCAAATGTTTTTTTTACCTGAATGCTTTCTATGCATTAAGGTTAAAAAAAACTTCTGGGTGGTGCTACTCCCCCAGCCCCCCTTATACTTACCTGAGCCCCATCTTGATCCAGTGATGTGCATGGGAGCAGGGGCTCCACTGGGCCTCTCTCTCCCCATTGGCTCATACAGCAGTGGGGGCCATTGACTCCTGGTTCTGTCAATCGTAGCCAGTGAGCCACTGAGGAAAGAGCAAGGGACAGGGCTGAGCAAGGCTCTGTGTGTGAATGGACAATGTCTGTTCACAGGAGCCTGATTCGGGAGGCTTGCTATTGGAGGCACTTGGCAGGGGGGAGGAGTTAGAACCACTGGCAGAGGACCCAAAAATAATAGAATCTGGGCTGCTCTGTGCAAAACCATTGTACAGAGCAGGTAAGTATAACATGTTTATTTTTATTTTTTTAAATACAACCTTTACGCTGGGTTCACATATATGTGAATTGGATGCGAGTTTCATCACCTTGAGATGGAATATGCAGTTCAGTTTTGGGCACCAGTTCTCAAAAAGGATATCGGGGAACTGGAGAAAGTGCAGAGAAGAGCAGCCAAACTGATGAGAGGCATGGAGGAGCTCAGCTATGAGGAAAGATTTGAGGAACTGAAAATCCGATTGCCTCTAGGGGGATCAGGAAGGAATTTTTTCCCCTGATGTAGCAAATTGGATCATGCGCTGCTGGGGTTTTTCGCCTTCCTCTGGATCAACTGTGGGTGAAGGATTGTGTATATGGGATTGTATGATTTATTTTTTTATTTTTTAATTGGTTGAACTCCATGGACTTGTGTCTTTTTCCAACCTGAGTAACTATGTAACTTTTAAAACATGATGGTATATGACACTAGGTTAATGGTATGTTTCTTTTTAGACTAGCCATGCATACCAGATCTGACATCAGCTTTTTCTCTTAGCAATCACTAGGGATGCAACTTCAAACCCAAATATAATGATTCTGTTTTAGTTTACTATAGTGCTAAAAAGATGACATGGGGTGTTGCTTGACTGCTGGTAGAATTTGTTCTGTGTGATTAGGGCAAAATCAAATGTTCTCAAGCTATTTCCTCTGCAGTTCCAATGTTATTCATTCATAAAAACAGAGTGGTTCAGAAAAATACCTCATTACCACTTCAGTCCCGGAAGATTTTACCCCCTTCCCCACTAGAGCACGTTTTGCAATTTGGCACTGCGTCGCTTTAACTAACAATTGCGCAGTCATGCAATGCTGTACCCAAACGAAATTTGCATCCTTTTTTTTCCACAAAAAGAGATTTCTTTTGGTGGTATTTGATCATCTCTGCGGTTTTTATTTTTTGTGCCATAAACAAGAAAAAAAGTGTCAATTTAAAAAACAAAACAATATTTTTTACTTTTTGCTATAAATACCCCCCAATTAAAAAACAAAAACAAATTTCTTCATCAGTTTAGGTCAATATATATTCTTCTACATATTTTTGGTAAAAAAATCGCAATAAGTGTATATTGATTGGTTTGCGCGAAAGTTATAGCGTCTACAAACTATAGGAAAGATTTATGGCATTTTTATTATTTATTTATTTATTTTTTAACTAGTAATGGCGGTGATCTGCGATTTTTAGCGGTACTGCGACATTGCGATGGACAGCTTGTACAACTTTGACACATTTTTGGGACCATTGACATTTATACAGCGATCAGTGCTATAAATATGCACCGATTATTGTGTAAATGTCACTGGTAGGAAAGGGGTTAACATTAGGGGCGATCAAGGGGTTAAATGTGTGTTCCCTAGATGTGTTCTAACTATATGGGAATAGGAATGGCTGGGGGAGGAGACATATTGTTGTTCCTACTTAGTAGGAACAAACAATATGTCTCCTCTTCCCTGACAGAACAGGGATTTGTATGTTTACACGCACAAATCCCCATGCTTTTTTTTTTATTCATTTTCCTTGCACGTGATTGGGTATTCTTTGTAAAGTGAAGCTTTACCTCATTTACTAAGCTCTTTACTAAGCTCTGGAGGAACTGCAACTGCAATTGAAAAGTGTACAGTCTATTTACCTTTAGTAAATCAACCCCAGTGAGTTGTCTATGGGAAAATACATTACTTTGATTAATATCAGGGTTATGGCTGCAGATAGATGCCATAACCCTGGTATTAAAATTTCTCTGGGGCGCCTTTCTGATAAAAGTGATCTGAGTGGCTGATTAGCCGCTCTATCACTTTTAAACCTGGCAGGGGTTGTTCTCAGACTTACCTGGCGGATCGGGAAGGCCAAGCACAGATTCAATGCTGGCAGTGGCTGGCCACAGGGATGAGCAGAGGAAAGATGGCCGCTGCTTATCTCTATGGCCTAGGAGGACCGGATGGATATAGGACGTCTCTTCTGGTTAAGCTCCAATGTAGACAATGCCATTTTTTTAAAGCACTGAATCTAGATTTTTATTTATCTAATGCTTTCCATGGTAGAGGAGAGATGAGGGGTCGCCCCTCCCGCCACTTTTTGGTTGTTCTCGGGCTTACCTGGCAGATCGGGAAGCCCAAGAAACGATTCGACGCTTAATTTATTTTTATTTTTTTGAGCTAATGCTTTTCATTGAGGAGAGATGAGGGGTTTTATTAACTCCAGATCTCTCTATAAAGAGGACCTGTCATGCTTTATTGTTCTCACAAGTGATGTTTACATTTCTTGTGACAGCAATAA
The DNA here is from genome assembly GCA_029206835.1 of Rana muscosa. NCBI lineage: Eukaryota > Metazoa > Chordata > Amphibia > Anura > Ranidae > Rana > Rana muscosa. Next base: position 143,870,012 of record CM055116.1, read on the forward strand.
AAGTGTTCACATTTTCTTTAAAGGTACAGTGTAAAAAGAAATAAAGGTTATTAAATAAATAATTAAGAAAATAAATAAACGCAACACCGCCACCCCCCCCCCCCCCTCTCCCATGCTCGCTTGCAGTGGTGAATGCATACAGTATGTAGGTTGCACCCACATATGTAAACGGTATTCACACCACACATGTGAGGTGTCATCGCGAACGTTGTAGCGAGAGCAATAATTCTAGCAGTAGACCTCCTCTGTAACTCCAAACTGATAACCTGTAAACATTTTTAAAGTGTTGCCTATGGAGATTTTTAGGTACCGTAGTTTGTCGCCATTCCACGACCGTGTGCAATTTTAAAGCGTAACATGTTAAGTATCTACTTACTTGGCGTAAAATCATCTTTCATATGTTACAAAAGAATTGGGTTATAAATTGTGTGACATAAAAAATTGCAACAACCACCATTTTATTCTCTAGGACCTCTGTTAGAAAAAAAAACATATATAATGTTTGGGGGTTCTAAGAAATTTATTAGCAAAGAATGCAGATTTTTTTTACTTGTAAACAAACAGTGTCAAAATAGGGCTGGTCCTTAACTGGGTAAAGGGTGAGAACTTTTATCTTTTTTGAACTTTGCAACTATGTGATATTTTATTTTACAAAGGGTTTATTTTCAGTTTCAGTAGTACAGAGCATACACAATTGATATAAATGAGTACAGTAAGTACTTATAAAGAATAATTGGTAAGTGGACAGTCTGAGCTCAAGATTTTAATGGGCACAACTAGTGACATGAGATGGTAAATATGAAAGTCATATACATCAGTGATGGCTGGTGGTAATTTTTTGGGGGGGCAGCAGGCAAACAGTGCACCCACAGCCACCCCCCCCCTTCGGTCCGGCCGGTAGCGCTATACATGGGCGACGGGCACCACGGGCGGCTTCCCCTGCTTTCATCAGCGGGCATCCGGCGGCTTCTGTCTCCTCCCTCCTCCTTGGCGGCCAATCGGAATGCTTCTCCTTTCAACCAATTGGGAAATGAGTCTCCGACTCGCTTCCCGATTGGCCGAGAGGAGAATCAGTGTGAAAATAGCGAATATTCATTCGCTATTGTCACACAACTGGGTGGGCTCGGTTCACAGTGCGCCCGGGCGCCCATAATGGATGGGCCACCCCTGGTATACATAGTTGCTTTATCAGTGGTCAGACTAGTCAGCTCCTGGCTTTGAATAGACTAACAACCCAAGTAAAGTAAATGTTTGGGACTCACAGAAAGTACCTTTTGGAGAGAGCTCAGGCTAGTGCATATTGTAGAGATTGCCCTTAGAGATCCCACACTTCTGACTGCTGCAGCTGGGAAAAATTGTTCAGTACTTCTGTCCAAGAAAACTAAATCCAGGGCACTTACAGCGAGTCACTCTTTTTTTATTTAATCGTATATCCAAAAGGTAAAAACAATTAAAACATTCAGCCGACAAATGCTTCTCATGAAAAGCTTTGTCCCAACTGCCTTGAAAAAGCCTAGGCTTTGCACAAGAAACGTTCATCGACTGGAGGTGCTTTATTTGTTTTTAGCCTTTGTAATTTATAATTAAAATAAAGAAGTGTGACATGCTATGAGAGCTGGTTCACACAGGGGCGACTTGGGATCCGACTTGAAGTCGCCCCAAGTCGCGCGGTTGAGAAAGTCAAGGTAAGTGAATGGAGCCGTCTTAATGTACACTACTGAAGTCGCTCCGACTTCAGAAAAGGTTCCTGTACTACTTCAATCTGACTTCTAGGCGACTTGTAGCCATTGATTTCAATGGAAGTCGCCTCCAAAGTCAGATCACTGTCTTGACTGAAGCAACAATACAGGAAGAGAAAATTGTTTTCTCAGGCAAACCCCTCCCTCCCATAGAGCTGATTGTTGTTTGATTGGCCACTGGAAAGCCTCCTGTCCTGGAGGCGACTTGAAGTCGCCTTGTAAGTTGCCCCAAGACGCGCTGTGGTGCGCGCTCAGGTCGTGTTCAGGTCGCCTCGCAAAGTCGCGGCCAGAGTCATGTCGCCCCTGTGTGAACTGGCTCTCTGTGCCCTGGATTTTTTAGTTTTTGGATTGCTACTTTGAGTAGACCTCTAGTTGTCTTCAAGACTCCACCAACTTCTATTTGAACCTATGATACTGGAGAACGACGCTTGAAACAAATACATATGCATTTTTGAAGGAATGGTCTGATAAACAATGAAGTTGATACATTATCCATACTGTTTCATTTTATCTGTGGTCATTAAACATTCTGCATTCTGTGTTTTAACAAACACCTGCGTGGATGAGATGTTTGAATTGCTTGAGATGGTCAGAAGCTGTAAATCACATACTTGCCCAGGCCCATACAATTCATCCATTTCCATGTGTATGTCTTGATTGTGAAGACTGAGGGATGAGATCAAGATGAAATTCTGCTCCTTCTCCACCTCTCTCTCCCTCTCCTTCCCCTGATTGATGTCTTCAGACACAGGAGAGGCCGAGCAGAAGGTCGCTCAGTCCCCACCAAAAGCTGCTGCGGTGAAAAGAACTGAAGAATCAAGGAGCAGAACAAGCTTAAAAAAGCCACAATAAGACTCCATTAACCATGAGACTGCTGGTTAATGTGAGTATTGAACCTATTATATGTGTTGGAGGTGACAGATGGGAGATTTACAAGAATAAAAAGTTACACACAGTAATTACAAATTATTCCATATTGGTTGTTCCATTTTAATACGTTTTTCGCATTGAAGGTAAATGTTCATTCCTAAGCAAAGATATCGGCACCTGCCCAAAGCTTCATTAGCATACAAAGCATGGAAACCATGATGAAGAAAGTAGAAAAATTATTAAAGTTTTGCATCCATTTTATGACTGTTTGCGTTTTTTAAAGGCCAAGTCTGGGTCCAAGATGTCCTCCGTTTTTTGGGTTGAATGGCACCCAGCGTCACTCAACCTGGAAGATCGAGGAAACCCCTCAGTAATAGGGGGCTGCCTCGTGAGCTTGGTGCCCTGCACTCACAATGTATTCATGCAGAGAGCAGAGCTGATGAGATCATGTCAGTGCTGCTCTCTGCATCACCTAGGACTGCCCACTGCTGGGAGAAGAAAAAACGGGAATAATGTCCTTTAAGGGGGAACCTGGAGTTATGCATTCATGGACATCTGCGCTGAGAAAATAATAGAAGCTACCATTTATGACCTTCTAAAAATGCCAGCTGCCTGGCTGTCTCACATACATTTCTTCACTGGCCTGCACAGTGGTTTTTCCTTGCAGGTTCTCTCTCTCTGCAAGTGTGCCCAGCTAACTTAAAGCAAAATACTTTATGCAATCTCTAATGAAACCCCTTCAATTCACTTGGTTAGCAGATAAATTTGTGGTTGGACTGCACATCACATGAGCCTTTACCCACCTTGGAGGAAATTGCATCAGTTGTAATGCTTTTTTTTTTCATGTTGTTCAGCTTGTATATGAGTAGTGTAAAGAGCAAGTTTTTATGAAACTTTTGGCAAGCTTCAATCAGTTTTCTCTAAGCTTTTAAAGTGCCTTTCAGCTCTATTTGGAAATGTTATACACAGGTCTTAATAGGAGTGTTGATTGCCACTTTAAACAAGCTGCTAGCAGGCTCAAGCAAGCTTCAGTAGTGATGAAGCCTGCTAGCAGCTTCTTTAAAGTGGCAATCAGTACTCCCATTAAGATCTGTGTTCAACATTTACAAACTGGAGCTGAATGGTACTCTTAAAGCTTCAACAAAGCTTACCGAAAGTTCTGCAAATGCTTTGTAAAAGCTTGCTGTTCACACTGCTCTTATACAAGCTGAAGCTCTTGTGAAACAGGACTTAGGCTGGATTCACACCTATGCATTTTGCAGATTTGCACTACAGTCCATTTACCATGGTTTCCTATGGAACACGTTCTGTGTTGCAAATCTGCAAAATGCAAAAAGCACTAAAAATGCATAGGTGTGAATCCAGCCTTAGGAGACCAAGAAATAAGTTTATCTCTTACTGGTTACATTCTGCTTCTGATTTTAAACTTAAAAATTTAAAATCAGAGGAGTATACAGCAGGAATATAAATGACACAAACATGGAATAAGAGCAAAATGCTTGTGTATAGCCAATTGATTTATGTAACTTGTGAATTTTAAGAAGTCCACCGTATTGTAGAGAATCGGTGTTCTTCGTGGCTATAAGGACTGGGTGCTTTAGGGCTCTTTCACACGGATGGACCGTTCAGGTCCGCCTGTCAGTTTTTTAGGCGGACCTGAATGGATGCTCCATGTACCCCTATGGAGCCACGGATGTCAGCGGTGACATGTCCGCTGACATCCGACCCGCTCCGATCCGCCAAAGTGTGACGGAGGAAAACCCTACTATTCCATCTGTCTGCGGATTGGATCGGATGACAACGGACTCTACGGCCTGTCGTCATCCGATCCCCCATAGGGGAGAGCGGCGCTCTGACAGGTCGGTCCCTGCACAGTGTGCGGAGACAGACCTGTCATCTGCCTGCTCAGCGGGGATCGACGGAGCGATCCCCTCTGAGCAAAGCGGAGCCCGCATACGGACACGGATCGTGTGAAAGGGCCCTTAGTCATATATAAAGCCCTGCACACCAGGAATGGAAGATAGACGTGTATACCATCACAGATCTATAGACGCCTCATTACATTATCTGTCTTCCAAAATAAACACCCTCATTAACAGGTAATAGCAGGAATCATAGGGTGATTGTTTGTACCTTTGTTTTTTTATTTTATTTATCTCTGCATAGGTCATTATGCTGCCCACGTGACATTATAACATATGGGACGTGGAGGAATGCTTCTTGGCATTAGTTAGTGTTGGTATACAGCATGTGGTCCCGTATGGTAGTCATTTGCTTATGTGATTTTATGTGAAGAAGGGTTCGCTTTTTGATGTTCTTTATTTTATAAGTGATCAGTTGAGTACTGGACCAGAGCAGTTGCTTTGTGCAGAGTACATCAGAAAAGGCTTCTTCTGCTGGGCAGCCAATGCGTGACAACAAAGACTGTTAAAGGGGATTTACACTTTCACTGGAAACATAGCAACTTGGTGAGACCTCATTTTGTGTTTGAAAGTCATTTTCATTGACTGCACATCAGCAGCTATATAGGCTTTCTCCTTACTCAAAGAAGTTGGGTGGGTGGTGACCACTTTGGCCATCACATAATTGGTATGACTCCTGAACTAAAGAAAAAAAATTGTCCTTTGTATTCAAGGCTTTAAGCTAGCCAAAGGCCTATAGTTTGGTGTGCAGGCATGACGAGACCACCTGGAGATATATCTAACTGGGTATGAAATAAGCATATGCACCTGGCTGAGCATGTACATTTGTGGAATGGAGCAGGAAAGTGGAAGGAGGAAGCAGCATTGAGACGAGAGAAGGGATTTGGTGCTATTTCTGAGTCTGCTTCTAGTTTTATTGCTGTGCCAGACTATGCCTTTAAGTTAAAAAAAAAGTGTTTTTGTATCTGTCTACTTTTTTTGTAACTCAGGATTCTTACTAATACATTTACATATCTATCTTCTTTTCAGCCTCCTCCCAGAGTCCATAAGCCTCGATTAAGGAAGAAAAGTACCTCTGCCTCTAATACGGAATCTGCGTGAGTGCAGCCAACATCGAGCACCACAGAATGTCTCTTCACTGCCTTAAAAGAGCAAATCATACCACATGACACAGGTGGCGCCAGAGTTCAGACAGCAGGCGTGACTTTTCCCAGAAACCCTTGCTCTCCCCGCACCATATCAGTTAAACTTTGTTCAGCTTTCTGTTTGTAGCTGCTGATTAAATCGCTACAAAGAAATTCAAAGCCTGTTACCTTAATTATTGGTTTTGGGCCCGCTTGGAACAATGCAAAAATGTTCTCCCCACCTCCTATGTGCTGACTGAATCAAAATGGAGGTTTCCAGTGCTCTGAACAGACAGGCTGACTATTCAATTATTATGGAACTGTGGCCATGTTTGGTATGGATGTTCTATAAAGTGAAATAGCCATGTGTTGAAAAGTGTTTTTTTTTTTCTCTGTACCTGCTATGTATTTACATATTTCTTTTTGTTGTCTGAACCTGTATAAATTATGTCTCCATATGTGTCTGTTTGAAATGTGATTTTCAAGGGCAGATGTTCTTCTACACCAGTATTACTCAATGTAGACCCAATTTGAAATTCAAGATTGTATTTTATCAACCTTTTTATCCCCGAGGAACCCTTAAAATAATTTTCAGGTCTTTAGGAATCCCTTCGAAAACCAATTAATTGGACATCAGTGAGAAAATTGTCCCTTATTGGTGGTTATTGGGGGGGAATTCCTCCTTACATTGGTGGTAAGCCACACCTTCAGACAGCTAGTAGTGTAGGCCTCAGAACTAGGCAAGCAGCATCAGATTAGAGGTCAATCAGCCACAGCTCTAGAAACCCCTAGCAACCTCTGGAGGAACCCTAGTTGAGAATAGCTGCCCTAGATTTTAGTAAGTGCACTGTTAGTCCCAGAAGAGTATACAGCTTATTGTGGCTTTAAAATGTCTTTAGGGTAACAGTCTAGTAAAGTTTTTTTATTTTTTTATTTTTATTGATTCAGGTAATAGTATTGATAGTAGTAGTTAGTCACATTAAACTGGACTTGTTTAGAAATGTTAAAGACATGTTGTTGACACGTCAACTTTCCACTCATCCATCTAGCCTCCCCAGGTACCCAGAATCTATGCTGTCATGAAGTGTATCAATGCAAATGGTGAGCTGTGCATGGTATTCAATCAGCTTCTAACATCAGCTTGTTCAGTTTTGACAAAAAACAACAACCTGGAAGCTGATTGGTTTCTATGCAGAGCTGCACCAGATTTTGCACTCTCCAATTTTAGTAAATCACTCCATGAGACTCCAGTTTTTTGCTAGTGTACTGAGGTGATGGACCTCTTCTCTTTCTTTTTAAACATTCCCGTTTTTTTCTGATGCTTCTATCAAGATCTGAATGTTTATTGCCTTGGGCTATCTAACAGTATCCATGGGTCCTACCTGTATTGTTTGCTTCCAGTGTTATGTCAAAATAGCCAATTCATCAAGATCTCCAATTACGTCACTTCCGGTTACTGTAAATCATCAGTAATTGGAAATTTAGATGACACAACACTGGCAAGCGTGTACATTCCGGTACATGAATACTTCGCTGTTTTGACAGAACAGCGGGTAACGAGGACAAAGTTGTCGCCGATGTGCATGTGCCATTTTGTTGGTTAGTATCGGAGCAGACTAACACTATCTGCTCATAATACAGTGTACCAAAGTTTATACTGTTGCCGGTGTTGTGTCAAAACAGCAAGTCATTGAAATCTCCAATTACTGACGGTTAAGAGTAACCGGTAGTGACGTAATTGGAGATCTGGATGAATTGGCTAATTTGACAGAACACCAGCACTAGATCCTGTGTTAGGTACTAACCTTGTGAAAACACTCTTTTCTAATTAACATTATCGAATCACCATGGTGCTGTGAGGTCTGGGGTGAGTGTTTTTTAGTCCTGTGAATATAAATGTTTCAAAGGATATTTCCAACACTCATTTGAATCAACCACAGTTGGCTGACCAGTGGAAGATCTTCACATTACAAAACAAGCCCAGCTCAATGTGACTAACTCTTATTGACTTTAAGACATCAGATTGAATAAAGGTGATGGATCAAAGTTCAGCATGAAACAGAAAGGACCCTAAACCTAAAATTTTAAATGAGACAAATTATCTGTCACACAATAGTCTCCCAACCACTGCTGAAGGCTAACATCGCGTGACTGTTGGAAGTTGTTTTGGGGCAAATTACACCTCTGCAAGTCTTCTACAGTGACATGTCTACCCAGGAATTTGAAATCTCCAGGTCTGTATGATAACCTTAACTCTGACACTTGAAGGTTTTGTTACGACATACAAATTTGGTAGAAAAAGCAAAATGTGAAATTAACAAATTAATTTAATCAACATGACTGACTTTTTATTAGTTTAATTCATCAAGCTAATCATATGAAGCTTTTGCAAGGTCTTATATAAATACACACTTTAAAAGTGCTTTCAGGTACAGTTGGGCTCACATTTGAGATCCATTTGACTTCTTTCTGACCTGCTCCTGACCTCATTCTAAGTGACATTAGGACTGCTTTTGCATTCTTATTGACTGATATATGGAGAAAAGCAGTCCTGGCATGAACAAATGTGCATGTATCCAAGTCCCGAGCCAGATTGCGCTAAAAATGTAAGACCTGAAGTACAAACCGTTGTTTTCATAGGGCAACAGTATGCAATTTGCAACAATCCACAGCAACCATTGAGCTTTAAAGTTCACTCACACTTGTACATACACAAAAATAATGGGAAGGAGGGCAATAGAAGAGCAGTACATATTACTACATGTTCAGCTACCAGGCCTACAGCTTACTGCCCTCATCGCAAACCCACCTGCATATTAGACATGTTGAGTTAGGTAGTTAATAGAATGGGGGAAGTGGCTGATATGATGTTGTTCATATTTTATTACCATATCTTGATAGTGTTTCTTTTATTAATAATATAACTACTATTACGGAATCAGTGAAGTTGATTGCTAAGCTGTTTGCTATTGAAGGATTACTGCATTTTCCATAATGCCTTATAAATTAAGTCTGTTAAAGGCTACTTTACGAAAACTGTGGCACAGAAATAATTACTATTTCCTACAGTAGGCAAGCTTTTTATTCTATAACTTGGAGGTGTGCAGTTTAATGTCCAAACCCAGAAACTACTTTGGAGGTCACTATATTTCTAGTATATTACCACATCTCTGCATGTCACTGAACAATGTCAAAACTGACATTTGTGGGATTTTTGAGTAAATTAGTGCACTGGGACATCTGAATGGTTGCTACAGATCAGTGTATTTTGCACTGAGGAGATTTTCTCATTAAACTGGTTGTTTGAGATCCAGAAGAGTGAAATGTCATCTTGTTGAATAAGTACCTTCCGTCTCACATACAATGGGAAGAGATAACATTGAATCTCAAAAGGTAGCCTTGTTACTTGTTTGTTATCAATGTATGGTTATCTAAATGTGAGGTCCTTTGGTTATTCATATATCTTAAGGTAAACCTGCCACAGTAAATAACAAAAAGAGCTAAAATAAAGCACTGTGCATAACCAATACATTTTTAATGAAAAGTAAAAGACACTAAGGCCCGTTTCACACAAGGGCGGCACGACTTCGGGGGCGACCTCGGCGGCGTGATCCCAAGACGACTTGAGACGCCCGCCGAGGCGATTTGTATAATGACTTCTGTACAGAAGTCAATGCAAGTCGCCCTGCGTCGCCCCCAAAAGTAGTACAGGAACCTTTTTCTAAGTCCGAGCGACTCAGGTTGCTCCTATTAGAACGGTTCCATAGCACAGACCGGGACGCGACTCCTCAGGCGACCGAGTCACCTGAGGAGTCGCCCCTGTGTGAACCGGGCCTTAGCCTCCCCTAAAGTCCAAAAAAGTCTACAATTGGGCCAAGCACACCAATTTCTATGTCAGTACAGGTATCTATCAAAGAACTGAAAATTTGAATTGTCCAGTTAGGAAACAATTGTGTAACACAATAAGCGCCAAACAACATATTAATGTGCTTTCACTGTGCTAAAATGCCCCATAAAAGTGTAGTACAGTAATTATCACCAAAGTTATTATCTTGTCTCCACACTAGAGTTATGCAAAGCTGCTGAAACTTTTGTTAGTGACAGCTGATGACCTGATAATTCTATATGTACATATATTTTGTATATATTGTTTATATTTTATTGTTATTTATAATCACAGTTAAGAAAAAAAAGCAGCTTCTGTCGTTCTAAGCCAGTCCAAGTATAGTCCACGGCTATATGAATAGGTGGTACGCAATGTGTCTCAAGGGTTATTCCAGATGTGTAGACTTCTCATTAAATTGTATATCTGACCTATAACTCAGAGTCTTCAGTATATGGGGTTTTTCTGTCCAGTTTTCCCTACAGGTTGAAGTACCATTGCTAAAACATTGCACTTTAATTTGTATAGAATAAAAAGCAGCTTCCAGAGATGGTATATTATAAAGAAAAACCTGGTAAGAGGCAAATGAACATTGTTGTACTAAGAGCAAAGTGGTTTATGGGATACTTGCTTTCTTTTCCTTTTTTTGTTATAAATTCTTTATATGGACCACCACCAGAGAGGGGCAGACGGTTACAAAAGAGAAACATCATGGTAGGTTTTAGATCATACAGCTTCTATTAGAGATGCATAGTAGGTATCAATTGCCCCTATAAACCATGTCAAAAATCGAAAGGCATAAACTAAAAGTTTACATAAGCTTTCTTTTATTTTCCTGAGCTGTTGGTGGAAATACCAATCAGGCAGGTGAAAAAAAAAATATTTTCCCAATTACTATAATTTCCCCTGATAAGCTGGCAATGACCAGTGCTTAGCTAACCCCCCCCCCCCCCCCCCTCTGCCCCTTGAGGCCTGTGTCAGCAGTATGTTCTAGTTGGTCTGGTTGGTCTGGTTGGTCTGGTTGGTCATGTGATGCACAGGGTGTTTGTCTTTGGACCTCTGCCAGCGGTAGATGGTCCTGAATAATGCAAAGAGCAGCACTAGACATGATGATATCAGCCTTGCTGTCTGCATCAATACTCTATGAGCACAGGGTGCTATGGTGGGCACATGAAGCCCTTCATTCAGTCTTTCTGAAGTCTTTGGGGTTGAGTGACACTGGGCATAATTTAACCTGGAAGACTGAGAACATCTTTTAGTGACTTAGAAATACTGCGGGGGGGGGGGGGGGGTAATTCTGGGTTGAAAGGTGAGTATTTCATATTTTTTTTTTTATATATATGTACCTCCAGAGGGACATAGACTTTAAAGGAATATGGCAAAAAAAATGGTAGCTGCCCTTGAGGACATTATTTCCTAAGTTCAGTCAGAATTGCCTTATATCCCTTACTTATATTATTGCCTTTACAAGAAACTATGACAATAGCTATCTCAGACAAACTAGTCTCCACATATTATGAATTGAAATGAGCTAAAGGGGAGAAAAAACAAGAATTTACAAACAATGTAAAAACAGGCACTAATGATCAATATATGCTGAGCATAATGTTCAATCCAACAGGCTTTATAGCCTTGCAAGGATAACTATAGTCTTATTAGAGACTATGAAATAAATAAATATAATGTATGTAAAGTAACTTGGCTGACTATAAAGCTAATGCACTAGGTTGCTCCTTATTATTTATTTCATGACTGATAATTTATCCCTTAAAATGTTACTAAATCCACAACAGTAAAATCTGTCTGTATATGCAGAATAGCATGCTTGTTATACTCACTGTGGAACTTAAGGACTTAATCCTCTTCATTGTGTAAAAGGGCTATTTTATCCTGTATACACAGATCCTACCCCTCCTGCACAGTCACTCTGGGCAAGGCCAGATAATACACAGTAGTAGTAGTACTGCTGCACATGCTCAGTTTGGTCTCTATTGCTGGAGAGAACATTTAGTGTCTTGAGCTGAGCTAGTCAAGTCACATGGTATGACATCACACATGTGGGCATGTATACAGATCCTAAATGACAACCCAGTCCCTCCCTCCTCCTCCATGCCCAGTAACTAAAAAAGAACACAGTGGGTGGGATGTCACATCTTGATTCATGGATGATCTGCCTCCCATAACAGCATGAGGACACACTATAGTGGAAATCTCCTCCTACCTTAAAACTCAGCACTCGAGCAAACCCTGCAGTTTATTACATGACCATGGTATACAGATCAGTCAAAAAGGTATATAGTGGCAGTATTTTAATGTAAAAAGAAGATTTATAAGCTGTGGACACTGGGGGGGGGGGGGGGATTAACTATTTTCACATTACTGGGTTTAGTAACACTTTAAGGCTGCCTTGTCAATTAATATCCTTTAACTTTGCATTGATTTCAGTGTCCTTGTCACCTCCAGTTGATAAAAGCAATCATTAGCTCACATATCTCTTGAACCCTGACATTACTTAGACCAGAGGAAACTTTGAAATAATTTTAAAGTCTCAGGGAACCCCTGCTAAAACCTATTTATTGAGCATCATAGGGAAAAATTAGTGGTGGTCAGTGGGAAGAATGCTTTATTTACAGACAGCTAATAAAATAATTAGAGAGAGGGGAGATTGAGACCCATCCCAGCCTAAAAACATACCAGAATACCTCCATCCCTAAATAATAAAATAATTAGTGTCATGCTGCTGGCTCTGCCAAGTAGTGTTGGCCCTAGAACTGTACAGACACCATTAAATGTGAGGTCAATCAGCCACAGCTCAATTAACCTGTAGCAGCCTCTGGAGACACCCAAAGGTTCCATGGAAGCCAAGTTGAAGCCAAGTCAAATTCAATAGAAACCGGCAAACATTTGGCCCGTGTGTATGGTAGCCGTTCCAAAAAGGGTCTGCTGACTGTCTCTCGATCCACGCTCTCAGCCAATGGCTGTCCCCCTGTCAGAACAAAACAGCTCAGCGGGGGAGATTGCTGTACTAACTTCAGATTGTTAATACAGCGGCTCTGATCCCAGCTGTCAGTTTTTTTCCATTCAACCCACTAGGTTGAATGAAAAAAACTAGTGGTGTGTATGAGGCTTTAGACCATGTCTTGCTGGTATCTCCAGGCTCAATTTTACATGCTGGCCAGTATTAATTGTCAATAAGCGAGAGGGACTTCAGGTGACAGTGGGGGAACAAAAATGCTGCTTCCAGGTTGATAGGGGTAATTAGGAGTTTTATTGCGTAAGTAGGCCCAATTTGTCTCAGGTTTTGGAGTGTCGTGATAAGCTCTGTTGTATTTAAATTTGCCACAAAATATAACCTCATCATTCCTTTTGAAAAACTACAAATCTTTGTGTAATATCATATTATTGATGGTGTCTTCATGCTTCTATCTGCTAGAACCACGCAGAGAATTTAGAAATGTTGCTACTGTGTGTGGCCACCGCATGCCACAGCAGAGGAGGTCTGATTCAGGGAAAAGGCGCCACTTTCATGATGTAATACAAAATTTCAATGCTTTGCTATGTGTATGAATGCTACATGGGAGGGGCGGGAAAAGAAATACCAAATTCATGGGTGACTCTAAATTATCTGCTCTGTCATATTCAGGCTCCATTCACACTTGTACGGCTCCAAAGATTCCCCTGACTTCAGAGTGCAACATTGGTGCAACTTTGATGCAACTTTAGATGGGTGACAATTGGAAATTACTTTGGCTTTGACCAATGATAATGGAAAACTGTGGCAACTATGACTTTCATGAAACTTTTGATTGTTAACAGTGAAGTCTATGGCCCTGAAAGTCAGACCAAAGTAGTGCATAAACTACTCTGAAGTTGCTGCAACTTTATTTAAGTCTTGCATATATGAATGGTTATCATTGGAAAACATGGGGAATGACTTGTCATGCAACTTTGATGTCCAAAGTTGCATGACAAGTCACACAAGTGTGAATGGAGCCTTAAGGATCTTAAAACCTATATTAAATCTGCACTTGGTGAAGTTCTTGGACCAGCTGCTATCAAAGGAAATAAAATATATAATTCCCAACCAGATATGTATGTATATCTGCAAACATTCATATGTCTTAGGGGCTCATTCTCACCAGCCCCATTGGGCTATGATGGGCAGCATTACCCAATACATAGACTTGGCAATTTGCCCGTTGTCCTATTGTTTCAGTTCATGCCAGAACAGCATATAAAGGATAAAAAACTGCGCTAGCATAAAGTTTAAATACTAAAAAATAGGCAGCAGTAATAGTGTGACAACACCTAAGCGAATGGAAAAAGAAAAAACTGCGCCACCTTTTTGAAATTTAGACCAAAAACCCAATAGGAAGGACTAAACTTATTCAAATACACATAGTAAACTAGCAGATATTGCACCAAATAGTCCAATAATAATTGTACAAATGATCTGAAACAGTCCACAAATCCATATGGCAGGGGAACCACACATTTCACACCGCAGTGACTAATCAAAGCAAAGCAAACCGTGAGGTATCCACCACCAAAAGAAGGGGCAGCAGCTTACCAGAGGGCAAGCGGTTAGGGACAATCGACTGACCCAGCCGCAGCCTTTAATATTGCAGTCCTCTCTTAGTAAGTCAATGCGTTCCGTTCGGATGGTCCATGAATCAGTATATCCAGATCATAAAACCCCAACAGGTAAGTGTTCCTTTAAAACATGGTAATGCACAGCATCATTGCAGCAGAGATATAGAGGGGATTCCCATTCAGGCCAAACACTGCAATCCAATTGTAGTTCAATGGTGATGAAAACATTCACCTTTTGATACTTTTCCTATAGAGGATCTTTCAAAGTTTAGAGGAGCAGGTATAGCAGGTTTGGACCAGCGGCTGTAAGTGGCAAACCAGGGCTCACAAAGGCCAGCAATGAGGGACCAGGACGCAAATCTGCAGAGCTCCTCTCTAGATCATACAATGGAAGGGATCAGCCACACCATTGAACTACAATTGGATTGCGGTGTTTGGCCTGAATGGGAATCCCCTCTATATCTCTGCTGCAATGATGCTGTGCATTACCATGTTTTAAAGGAACACTTACCTGTTGGGGTTTTATGATCTGGATATACTGATTCATGGACCATCCGAACGGAACGCATTGACTTACTAAGAGAGGACTGCAATATTAAAGGCCGCGGCTGGGTCACAGTCGATTGTCCCTAACCGCTTGCCCTCTGGTAAGCTGCTTCCCCTTCTTTTGGTGGTGGATACCTCACGGTTTGCTTTGCTTTGATTAGTCACTGCGGTGTGAAATCTGTGGTCCCCCTGCCATGTGGATTTGTGGACTGTTTCAGATCATTTGTACAATTATTATTTGACTATTTGGTGCAATATCTGCTAGTTTACTATGTGTATTTGAATAAGTTTAGTCCTTCCTATTGGGTTTTTGGTCTAAATTTCAAAAAGGTGGCGCAGTTTTTTCTTTTTCCATGCCAGAACAGCGCTTAAAATAATTAGGTAGCATGTTTGTGCAGAACATTGCAATGAGCTAAAACGCATCATACATGCTAAGTTAAATAAAATGTAATTTTTAGAGATTTCAATAAAGTAAAACAGTGCAGAACATTATAACAACGCATCACACCACCCCTACACAAAACACACCAATAGGCGCTCGTTATATGGAACCTAAAGCATGCTTGCTGCTGTGAATGGGCCTTTAAAGGGAAACATATTAGTCAATTTACATAAACATGTTAATTATAATGTTGATTCACATTCTGAACAGCTAATTTTAGAACGTCTTGTATTTTAAATAGACCAGAGTTGCCCTTTTATAATAGTGCCTGTTTCTACATGGAGTAGATGTAACAATGCTTAAGTATAACTTCATTGTCTTCTGAAACACTTGAACAGCTGTAAATAAATAAAAAAGCAGCTAAAAACTCTATTTGCTGTATAGTTTAAAACTGCACAATCGTGTCTGACTGTTATGCTGATTAGTATATTTCACCTAATAGTGTTGTTCACTTGGACAGTAGATAGGAGCACCTCTCACTGATTTTTTAGCCAAAAGATTAGCCATTAGAATTAAAAAGGTGGGTTTGCCGCACTTGGTGTTCACAGATTTTAGTGTTAGGAAACCACATCTGTCAAAAGTCATGTCTACGCAAAAGAACGTCTCTTCATTTGTGTAATGTATCTGGCAGGCCAGAGGAATTTTCATTACAGGTGTTACTGTATATTTTGAGTGTATTATTGCTACCTGTATGTGTTGCATGTTGATTTTCTTTTTCTTTTTTTTGTTAATTTTCTTTTCTTTTTTTTTTTTTTTACAGCTGTATGTAGTTTCAATTAAATAAAAACAAATGCTGAACTGAAATGTATATCTTCTGTATTGTCTCAATGAAGAAACACACCTGCCTTTTTGACTTGACTTTGTGAGTGGGGAAGAATTAAAACCCCTTATAGATTTTTACTGCTATTCATAAAAAAAAGTGCAGCACTATTGTGATTCTATTGTCAGCGTAAAGAATATCAATTTAGTGGGAATCTAGTGATAGTTCAGTGTGAGCGTAGTGTGACCATTCATTTTTACATTAGTGTCAGTTTTACTGTAGTATATTGTAGTGTGTCGATGGAGTGTGTCTTTGTAGTGAGTACTCAAGTTAAAGTGCACCAAACACCACTTTCCGTTGATTAAAGTGCATCCACGTACACATTTCCACATCTTTATTACATTTTGTTAATAAGTACCCACCCATCATGTCTGGGAGGCCAACAAGGATAGGCAGACGTTCCCTCCGCACTGTGAGGGGGCCAGCAGCGTATGTGTCCACAGGCAAAGGTGGACGTAGTCAGTCCTCAGGCAGGGCATCATTTCCTCTGTTTAGTGATGTTGCCCATGCTATCCAGCCACAGCATGCAGAGGAGGTGGTGGACTGGCTTACTAAACCATCATCATCCTTACCCTCCGTCATCCAAGCAGAGACTAGTGCGCAGTCCACTGAAGCTGCCCGAGTTGCTTATTCTGCCTCCTTGTCCACAGCTACTCCTGTCATAGCCCCAGCATCAGGCATGGAGAAGTCAGCTGAGTTTTTTTGAACATAGTGTCAGCCACTTGCTCTTTGACAATGCACAGCAATTACTTTGTTCTGATCTTGGTTCCGAGGTTGACGAAGGTAAGAACATGAGCCTACAGAGAGGGGAGAATGCATAAACATCACAGACTGATCATTAAGGAAAAAAAACACAGGAACGTGGAAAATATAAAGAATCTGAGTTCATATGTGTGTTGAATCCATATAGATGAAATCATAATAGAAAACTCCAAATAGATGAGCAGTGAATGTTCAAAGATATATTTTTTTCCAACAAACGAAGTGTAAAAAAAACCTCCACCACAAAACGTGCTCTTACCAAAAAGCTTGACCACCTACAGTATGACGGATGGCCAAACAGACTTTGTGTATAATCCATATAACAAGGGAATCTTCAGACCTCCAGGGAAAATACTCTCATAGTAGTCACTCAAAAGCTTCCATTGTGATCAGGGAAAAAAAAAATGATTTAATGTAAAATGGTAAAAGTACTCACAAAGCCAACATGTAAAGTGGTATGTTAAAAAGCATAATACAGGCATCCAAGTTCTCTCCTCATGCTGCACATCCACTTCCAGGTCCCAGCTGGCGTGATCACGCCACTCTCTCTGGCCCTGTCTGATGTCATCAGAAGGATTGAAATCGGTTTGATTAAATACATTTTTCCCTGATCACAATGGATGCTTTTTCAGGAACCATAAATCAGATGGAGACAGAAAATGCAGTAAAAATCACACCTTTTAATAAAATGGTAAAAATACGGTACAAATAGTAAACATAGCCAGGATTCAGTAGCAAAAGCGGGTAGTCAGAACAAGCCAGTAGATCAGGAAGCCAGAGAGCATCGTAGTTGGAGGCAGCAGACAGGATCAGGAACCAGAAGTCAGCCGGGCAAGTCTTCAACAGGAACACAGCAGAGAGTCTTCAGATATTTTTGACCAAGGCAAAGGCACGGAAGGAATGAATTAGGTAGTTTAAATAGCCAGAAGGGGCTGGCTGTAGACTGGACTGACAACAGTAAATGATCACCAGGTGAGTCACTGTGGAACGATGAGTTCTGGCAATTAACCAACAGCTGAGAAATCTCAGCACTGAGAAGAGAGGGCTGAGAGCCCAGCTCTGACAGTACCCCTCCTCAACGACCCCTCTCCCTTGGAGGGCCACATGGTTTGAGGATAAATGTCTATGGAAAGCACGGAGGAGGACTGGAGCATGTATGTCTGAGGATGAGACCCAAGAGCGTTCCTCCGGACCGAACCCATTCCAATAAACATGGTACTGTATGCACCCACGGAACCTACAGGAGTCAATGATCGATTGTATCTCATACTCTTCATGGTTCTCCACCTGAACTGAGCGAGGACGTGGTACAGAGGTAGTAAAGCAGTTGCACACCAAAGGTTTTAATAAGGAGAATACATTCGAAATACGCATGTTTGATGAAGGAAGGTCTAATGCGCAAGCCACTGGGTTGATCCTACGGAGAATACGGAAAGGCCCTATAAACCATGGTGCCAGTTTCAGTGATGACAGCCAGATCCTCTCCGCAACCTGATAGGAAGGCGCAGGTAGGCATCTGCGGTCAGCATGGAGTCTGTACCTATCACTGGCACGTCGCAAAGACTTTTGGACCTGCACCCAAGTGGAATGAAGATCATGGAGATGCTCCTCTAACACAGGAATTCTTTAAGGAACAAATGAGTCAGGCAACATTGATGGTTGGAAACCATAATTCGCCATAAACGGAGACAATTGGGAAGCGGTATTGATGGCACTATTGTGAACAAACTCTTCCCAAGGTAAGAGGTCTGACCAGTTATGGTGGTCAGAAATATAGCAACTTAGAAACTGCTCCAAGGCTTGGTTGGCTCGTTCTGCAGCCCCATTGGACTGCGGGTGATACATAGAGGAGAAGGAAAGCTGAATTCCTAACTATGCACAAAAGGCTCACCAAAACCTGGAGACAAACTGGCTACCCCTGTCTGAGATGATAACCTTGGGTAGCCAATGTAACCGAAAGATCTCTCAAACAAAAATGGATGCCAGTTCTTTGGGTGTTGCCCTGGGAGTTGGGTAACTCCACAATAAAATCCATAGACAGGTGGGTCCAAGGCCTCTCTCCATTGGGTATGGACTGTAGGAGGCCCAATGGAAGGTGTTGTGGTGTCTCACTCTGAGCATACACGGAAAAAGCGACTACGAAGGCGGTTACATCATCGCAGAGACTAGGCCACCAGAATTGAGAAATAGCCCAAATTAGTTGATTCTTCCCTGGGTGGCCAGCTGCCTTGGGAGAATGGTAAGTCTGGAGCAAAGCAGTGCAGAGATTCTCAGGGACAAAGCAGCGGTCACCAGGTTTCTCGGGAGGAGAATAGATCTGAGCGGCAAGAATTCTGTCACCCAACAGTGAAGTGAGACTAGTACGAACAGTGGGCAGATACTATCGGAAGGTATCACAGGAACAGGAACCAACTCCATCTTGGAAACGGAGGAAACTGTTGCGACAATGCGTCAGCCCTTACATTCTTAGTTCCGGGTAAAAATGAGACTATGTAATTGAAGCTTGACAGAAAAAGAGCCCATCGGTGCCCTTCTGGGAGATAAGCGGTTTGCCTCAGACAGGAATGTGAGATTCTTATGGTCAGTCAAAATGAGCCTTCGAGGAGATACCACTAAAATGAGCTAAAATGATAGCTAACAAATCTCTGTCCCCAATCTCGTAATTGTATTCTGCAGGAGACAATTTCTTAGAAAAGTAGCCACAGGCATGCATAGCGCTCTCAGAGGTAGGACGCTGAGACAGAAAGGCTCCTACTCCAGTCTAGCCTAGTGATCCACCATCATTTGCTTTCAGCAAACCTCAGCTGGCACTGCCTGTTATCATAGGCGAGCGCAGCCTATTGCATTATGGTGTGCACCTCAAACCAAAGCTCAAAAACACGTGCATCTGTGTGTGTATATGTGTGTGTATATATATATATATATATATATATATATATATATATATATATATATAGAGATATATAGAGAGAGAGATATAGAGATATACACACACTCTTATAAATAAATGTTAACAAACATTTTAAAATGTATTAAAACATTTTTATTAAAAAAAAATTATCAATGTAAACAAACATAATTATTTAACTTATTAATTAAATAATCTTTTAACATAAACAAAGCTTTTAAATAAATATCAAATAAGCAATTTAAAAAACTGAACGGTAAGTAGGATTTTTTAATATCCTGAATTGTATTTACTGCTTTAAATACATTTGTTAGATTCCCCCAGCAACAATAGATTCCCTCAGCAACAATAGATCCCCCAAGAACAAGACATCTCCCCAGCAACAATAGATCCTTCACGGCAACTATAGCTTCACAAGCAACAATAGATCCCTCCCAGCAACAATAGACACCCCCAGCAACAATATATCCCTCCCATTAACAATAGATCACCCCCAGCAACAATAGATCACCCCACAACAAAATACCCCCCAGCAACAATAGATCTCCCAGCATCCAGTATCAATATATTCTCCAGCAGCCAACAACATAAGCCCCCTCCCTCAACAGTAGTATTCTCCCATCAACAGTTGACCCCCCAGAAACAATAGATCCCACCAGCAGTAACAGACTTCCCCAGCATCAATAGATCACCCAGTGATAATAGAGACCCCATCAGCCAACATCAATAGACACTCCAGCAAATCCCGCCACCACTTGGCATATACATTCAGTGCTGAGGTGCCGAAACTGTGTTCTCCTGCATTCCTGCTGAAAAAAAGCCCCCAAAATATGTATTTAGACATCAAATTGGCATCAGAAAAGTGGTTAGCACACTACAGATTATTATGGCTTCCTCAACATGTTTTAGAGAAGAAGACGTCGCACAGAAGGTGTTGAGGAAGCCATAATAATCTGTAGTGTGCTAACCACTTTTCTGACTATTCAGGTGCCTGGCCCCTTTTCGGGAGCCTGAATTACAGTGGCGGGGTATTTTTTGGAAGCACCTGATTAGAGGCGTAGGCTCTAATAGGCGTCCAAAAAGGTGAACAGTGGGCGCCATGCTGGGCGCTCACAGTTTACTCAGCGTTATGTTAGGAAAGGGAATGATTATTCCCCTTCCTAACACTGAACCGCCTCTCAGCCAATCTGGTGCTCGGGTCTGCTACCTGTCACCTGATTGTCTGAAACAACAGGTGCTCTGATTGGATGCCTATCAGGCGTCCAATCATAGCAGAGGAAGGGAAGAGAGGACGGGAGAAGACATTGAGCGTGCAGGACACCGCCGCCGTGACCCGCTGCCCCACCAAGACAGGTAAATGCCGGGCGGGTAGGGGATGCACACTGGCAGCATTTGATGGGCACAGTAGCGACAATTGATGGGCACAGTGTCAGCAATTGATGGGAACACTGGCAGCAATTAATGGTACAGTAGCTGCACAGTGGCGGCAATTTATGGGCACAGTGGCTGCAATTATTGGGCACAGTCGCAGCAATTGATGGGCACAGTGTCAGCAATTGATGGGAACATTGGCAGCAATTAATGGTACAGTAGCTGCACAGTGACGGCAATTTATGGGCACAGTGGCTGCAATTATTGGGCACAGTCGCAGCAACTGATGGGCACAGTAGCTGCGTTTGATGGGCACAGTGGCTGCAATTGATGTGGGGTTTTTTTCAGCTTGTTTGCGCCCCCCCAAAAATGTTTGAGCACCAGCCACCACTGCTCCAATGTGGGCTGAAGTACAGGTACGTTAACCCACATTTGGCACTGCTTTCCTTACGCCATATATTGGGGCTGTCGGCATATGGGACGTGGTTAATATACACTTGGGATATATATTTTTTATACCAAAGACATGTAGTATATGTATGTGTATGTATGTGTGTAAATATATATTACATACTTTTTCGCTGACAGGCCAATTGTATATGTGAGATATATATATATATTTATACATAGATATTTATTTACACAAAATATATCTATATATTATATATATATATATATATTTACACAATATATATCTATAATATATATATATATATATATATATATATATATATATATATATATATAATTAAGGTATAGGAAAATTACGGTAAGTATTTGAATTCAATTTTCAATTTTCCTGATGGCTCCATGTCAGCACAGCTGGGAATTAACTAACCAAAACAGGGGAGGGATATTGCTACACACTCCAATTATGACTAAAACAGTAACAGAAACCATGATGCCTCTGGCAAACTCAACTGTCATGAATATGAATATTTTTGGTGTGCACATAGTTGTATTGCAGATAGTTTAAGACACCCGGCCTGCTGTCACTCTGAAGGTCCGGACTCTTCTAGTGAGAGTGCCGTGATTCTCCTGGCACAGCCAGCCCTACAACCCACAGGCCAAGGAGATGAGGTTATCAACCAAGAGATAATAATCTTGCTGGAAGCCGTAAAATCATTATGTGTTCCACCTGGCAGGAGTCGCCTTGATTAAATATTTTAGAGCTTAGCCCATATCCGATGGGCAAACTTCTTGAGTACTCCCCAAAGGGAACGTAGGAGGAAAACCTCTTGTGTGATATGAACTCTGAAAGTCAGTTCAGGCACAAATTCGAGCATTGGCATGAGCACCATCCTGTCTGTGAAGTACGTGGGTATGGGTTCTTTAAACCCAAGGACACCAATGCTGATGTAATTGCCACCAGTAAATCAGTTTCAGTGAAAAGGTACTACATGGTGGTTCCAGTAGACATCCCAGGTGGCTCCACTACCTTCTTTGAAAAATACTGGTCTTTGGAGGGGGTTTGGCATAATGGCACGACAGTGAAGCAAACATGAGAAGCCACCAACAGATTATTGCCATGTGTGAACAGACAAAGTGTTACTTTGTGTATCTGGTATGCAGAGTACCCCCAGTGGAGGAGTTCCCCCAGTAATGCATCAAACATTTGGATACAAAGCATTTAGCTCACCCAACCTTCGTCATCCGACCGTCGACACTGGCACAGCGCAGGTGCGCGTGCATAGGGGAGTACTCTGCCATGACCGCTGTCCGCTTCATATGGACCTTGCAGACCCCAGACATGGCATTTAGCCATGATAAAGCCGCCCCGAGGACCAGCAGCAGGGCTCCATGGATTATGGTCATTTAGACGAGACACCAGGGACTGCGTCCAGCTTAATCCACACGCATGGACGGCCCGCCAGCCATTTAGACCAGCTAGGTAGAGGAGCACACCTACGTCCTGCACGTAGGAGGAAAGGAGAAGAATGTTGAGGCTGAGGTGAGTGAAAAATTTATAGTTAAGTCCTGATCACGTAGGGGTGGGCGGGGCCTCACCCAGCTGTGCTGACATGGAGCCGTCAGGAAAAATATTGGCAAACTCAGAAAAACATGTTTTCTTTTTTTTTAATTTTCTGTATTTTTTATTTATATAGCAAAAAAATAAAAAAAGCCCTATTCATAAAAGGGGTAAAACCTTTCAGTGCTCAAGTGGATAAAAAAAAAAAAGCCTTCATTGTGTAGTATATGTCAGCATTGCACCCTTTATTTAACAGAAGCCATTAAAAATCAAAAGAAATACACTCACAAGTACAGTGCACAACGCTCCTGTGCACTGGGAATAACATGCGGCTGGGAGTTGAAGCCAGCTGTGCCCGCCCCCTCACCAGCCTGGAGCTCCAGTGAGCGCTGAAGGGGCAGTTCAGTGAGTGGTGACTGACAGTCACTGCTCTCTATTCTGAGAATGTAGCAATCAGCGGTCCTGTGATCACTGAGTTCTCAGGGTTAGAGACAGCGGGGGGACAGCTGCAGCATTATACTAATACTATAACATGGAGGTGAGTATGTATGTTTATTTTTTTATATATAGCTGAACTTCTCCCTTAAAGCCCATTTAAAGGGCCACCATGAGTTAAAGTATAACTAAAGGCAAAACCTTTTTTTATTTTTGGAGTGGCAAGGGATTGAAACCCCTGCCAGGTTTGTATTGCTGCCCCCTAGGAGATTCAATTTTACTGTTATCACCAAGAGTATAATTAACCACTTGACCACTGGGCACTTAAACCCCCTTAATAACCAGACCAATTTTCAGCTTTCGGTGCTCTCACATTTTGAATGACAATTACTCAGTCATACAACACTGTACCCATATGAATTTTTTGTCCTTTTTTTCACACAAATAGAGCTTTCTTTTGGTGGTATTTAATCACCGTTGGGTTTTTTATTTTTTGCGCTATAAGAGAAAAAAGACTGAAAATTTTGTAAAAAAATGATTTTTTTTTCGTTTCTGTTATAAAATTTTGCAAATTACTATTTTTTCTTCATAAATTTTGGCCAAAATTTATACTGCTACATATCTTTGGTAAAAATAAGTACAAATTGGTGGATATTATTTGGTCTTTGTGAAAGTTATAGAGTCCACAAGCTATGGTGCCAATATCTGAAAATTAATCACACCTGAAGTACTGACGGCCTATCTCATTTCTTGAGACCCTAACATGCCAGAAAAGTACAAATACCCCCCAAATGACCCCTTTTTGGAAAGAAGACATTCCAAGGTATTTAGAAAGAGGCATTGTGAGTTTTTTGAAGTTGTCATTTTTTCCCACAATTCTTTGCAAAATCAAGATTTTTTTTTCTCTTTTTTTTTTTTCCACAAAATTGTCATATTAGCAGGTTATTTCTCACACACAGCATATGCATACCACAAATTACACCCCAAAACACATTCTGCTATTCCTCACGAGTATGGCGATACCACATGTGTGAGACTTTTACACAGCGTGGCCACATAGAGAGGCCCAACATGCAGGGAGCACCTTCAGGCGTTCTGGAGCACCCAGGCCAATTCTGACATTTCTCTCCTACATGTAAAAATCATCATTTATTTGCTAGAAAATTACATAGAACCCCAAAACATTATATATGTTTTTTTAGCAAAGACCTTAGAGAATATAATGGTGGTTGTTGCAACTTTTTATCTAGCACGATATTTGCGCAGCAATTTTTTTAACGCGTTTTTTACGGAAAAAAAATGTTTTGTGCTTAAAAAAAAAAAACAGTAAAGTTAACCCAATGTTTTTGCATAATGTGAAAGATGAAGTTACGCCGAGTAAATAGATACCTAACATGTCACCCTTAAAAATTGCACACACTCGTGGAATGGCGCCAAACTTCGCTACTTAAAAAAATCCCCATAGGCGACGCTTTAAATATTTTTACTGGTTACATGATTTTAGTTACAGAGGAGGTCTAGGGCCAAAATTATTGCTCTCGCTCTAACGTTCGCAGAGATACCTCACATGTGTGGTTTGAAAACCGTTTTCATATGTGGGCGGGACTTACGTATGCGTTCGCTTGTGTATGCGAGCACACGGGGACAGGGGCGCTTTAAAAAATATATATTTTTTTATTGTTCATTTTACTTCATTTATTTTAGTTTGACATGTTTTTCCGCCCCAAAAATTTTTTTGATCACTTTTATACCTATTACAAGGAACGTAAACATCCCTTGTAATAGGAATATGGCATGACAGGTCCTCTTTACAGTGAGATATGAGGTCAATAAGACCCCACATCCCACCTCTAGGCTGGGAAGCCTGAAAAAAAAACAAAAAAAAAAACAACAATCCTGGCTTTGATCGTAGCGGTGAGTCGGTAGAAGCACCGGAGGGCAGCGGGAGGGGGGGACATCCCCTCTCGCCTCCCGTAAGAATGATCAAGCAGCGGAACAGCCGCTATGATTGTTCTTATGGTGTAGGGAATCGCCGGCTGAAAAAGCTGATATCTGAATGATGCCTGTAGCTGCTCCCATCATTCAGATATCCCCACACAAAGTCAAGGACGTCATATGACGGCCGGCGGGCGGGAAGTGGTTATTGCAGAGTATTGCCGGGCATTGCAGGGCATTGCGGAGTATTGCGGACTATGGCAGGGTATTGCGGAGTATTGCCGGGCATTGCAGGGCATTGCGGAGTATTGCGGACTATGGCAGGGTATTGCGGAGTATGGCAGGGTATTGCACAGGGTAGTGCAGGGTATTGCAGAGTATTGTGCAGGGTATTGCAGAGTATTGTGCAGGGTATTGCAGAGTATTGTGCAGGGTATTGCAGAGTATTGTGCAGGGTATTGCAGAGTATTGCGCAGGGTATTGCAGAGTATTGCGCAGGGTATTGCAGAGTATTGCGCAGGGTATTGCAGAGTATTTTGCAGGGTATTGCAGAGTATTGCGCAGGGTATTGCAGAGTATTGTGCAGGGTATTGCAGAGTATTTTGCAGAGTATTTTGCAGGGTATTGCAGAGTATTGCGCAGGGTATTGCAGAGTATTGCGCAGGGTATTGCAGGGTATTGCGCAGGGTATTGCAGAGTATTTTGCAGGGTATTGCAGAGTATTGCGCAGGGTATTGCAGAGTATTGCGCAGGGTATTGCAGAGTATTGCGCAGGGTATTGCAGAGTATTTTGCAGGGTATTGCGCAGGGTATTGCAGAGTATTGCGCAGGGTATTGCAGAGTATTGCGCAGGGTATTGCAGAGTATTGCGCAGGGTATTGCAGAGTATTGCGCCAGGGTATTGCAGAGTATTGCACCAGGGTATTGCAGAGTATTTTGCAGAGTATTGCGCAGAGTATTGCGCAGGGTATTTTGCAGAGTATTGGCAGGGTGTATTGCAGAGTATTGGCAGGGTATTGCACCAGGGATGGCTGAGCAGGGATGGATGGATGGCTGGATCTGTGACTGCAATTGTCACAGATCCAGCCCACAGAGCTGCTGCTGCCATCCGCTCCCTCCCCTCTCCTCTCACACTGTACCGATCGGTACAGAGAGGGGAGGGAGGAACCGGCGTCATCAAATGACGCCGGTCTGTTTACAAGTGATTGCTCCGTCATTTGACGGAGCGATCACGTGGTAAACGGCCGCTATCGGCGGTGATTTACCGCGATTCGTGATCCGCCGGGTCCTCTGGACCCGGCGGTCACGGAGTTTCCCGTGTGCGCGCCCCAGGGGGCGCGCGGGAGCGCGATTCCGGGAGGACGTTATATATTATGTCCTCCCAGAGTTAAGCAACCACCTTGTCGACGTTATTTGTCGGCAGGTGGTTGTTAAGTGGTTAAAAGAAAATCTCAAATTTTGGGTTGTCACGAGAACAGGAATAGAGGAGAAATCTTCCAATGGGGACACTACTTCCAATGATTCCTATCCCATTCCTGTCCAATGTTTAGGCTATGGGAGAGGAAGCGAAGAGAAATTTCCCCAAAGGGACACAAAAGAAAAAAAGAGTCTGGGATTATAACCCTCCTTTACTCCATCCAAAATGAAAAAACAAAAAGTTTTGCCTTAGTTCTACCATAAGTGACATCATACAGCTCTAAAGCTGCACTTACTATTGAAATACAAAAACTGGACAGTAGATGGTGATCATGCTCCACTCTACGTATACTACAATTCCCATAGCTCTGAATGTGTCTGCACATAGATGTGTAATTCAATTCGGAGGCAAGTAGGCTATTCAAGCACCTCTGTTTCGGTTTTCTTTGTATACAGTGCACTCAGTACAACGTAATAAAGCAATGTAACAAAGCACATTTTATAGCAGAATAAAACCTGTTTTTCGACAAAGATGGTTGAGTTAAACCCACAAGTTCTTTTTTTTACCTTTATATTCCTTTATATTGACTTTTGGAATTTACAAATGCAGCAATTTAGAAATCAGATGAAAGGTTTAGCGCTGGAAAACTCGTTTTGATAGGTACAAAGTGCATTTTATATGCATCTATAATGATCAGACCAAAATGAGGGACAAATGAGGAGAATGAGGGACAGAGGGACATTGCTCCAAATCAGGGACAGTCCCTCCAAATCAGACAGTTGAGAGCTATGCAATTCTGTGTAGTTTTTGATTAATACTTATGGATAAATAGTACTGGTAAGTCACATTCAAGTAGACCCTTTTTGAAATAGGAATATCACAAGAATATCTACACCTCCAAACAATATCAGGGATGTCAGCCTCAACAGCTCAGGTTGCTGTACACCTTCAAAACATAAATTTGAAGAGAGAACTGGAGTCTGATAACAATCCTTTTACAATACTTTATTTGGTAAAAGATAGGCAATCTGGGACATCCAAATAAACCCAGCAGAAGCGCGAACGAACACCTTTCAGCCAAAGCCTTAGTCATGCCTTTTGAAGTAATGTTGAAGATCCAGCAATTTGTAATGGAAAACACTGGCCATGTACTTTTGTATTATTGATGATTTTCTAACTGCTTTCTTATTGTAAGGATTGAGAATCTACTGAAAGAGAAGATTATGGAATGGAGGCCGAGACATCCTACTCGCTGGAACAGATACTGTACATCTACTCTGAGACAATTCCTGCCATTACTTGAACAAAACGACTGCAAAAATGTGGAGGAGGAACACCGGGCGGAACTGCAGACAACTAAGAGATTACAGGGTGAGCTTTATTGGCCAAACAAAACATGGCTGCTGCCAGTGTTGGCTTGCATTTGAAGGTGCAAGCTCCAGGGCTGCCATTCTCATCTTTACTAGTTGTTCACCTGAAACAAGCATGTACATATTAGGTGTTAGAATGCAGTCCCGTCGCGACAGGACAGGCAAACCAAGCAATTGCTTGGGGCCCCCGAGCTGGCCTGGGGCCCCAGCAGGGCGGGCCCTTGCCGTGCCGCCGCTTCCTATAAATGCTGCAGCCTGTAGCGTGGCCAAGCTCTTGTTCCTACCTCCTGCAATCCGGCAAGTGCACACACTTAATGCTCACTTCTTTTCAGTCCGGCCGGCCAGGAACAGCAAACTGAATCTCCTGCCACGCGGTACGTGGTAGGGAGGGGGGGTAAAAAGAACACGGGGGGAGTAAGGGGGGGAGGCAGTCATCAAGACCCATTTAGTATGAAAAATATGGTAGCTTGCTGACCATAACCTACCTGGATGATATGTATCATAAACAAACAATTACCATAGCTTTCTTTCCATTTTCTTTCTTTGCCATCCCATTTCCATCTTATTGCTTCTTTTTTGAATCAGGTAATATTTATTAAAGCTTTTTGCAAAAATTTACAAAGCAGAGAAAAGACTCTATAGCAGACTGTGGACTGAATATTAATATATTCTTGAAAATGTAGCTTCAGTGACGCAATTTAATAGGTCATCGGTCAATGCACAAACTATCTGTTTTCAGATCAGGTTTGCTGTGCCTTATAATACTCAAGGTCTGGTTCAGTATAGTGGAGTCTATGATAAGTAGCATCCCTGTACATGAAAAGAAGAGTCCAGAGTTTTAGAACCTCCATTTTTGCTATGGTCTTCACATACAGAGATATAACAGCTGTAATATTGAGGGCTTGGTACTTATTCATATAGTAGTGTACAATATCACAGAGCATTGCATTGTAAGTGATGCTTGTGATTAGTTTCATGTTTAACTATACATGACAAAAACAATAATCAGATGTTTTTGTTTCAGTTTTCCGGCTTCCCAATAAACATGGCCTTCTCAGAAGTGACCCCTCTCATAGAAGCTGTCTACAGCACCGGAGTCCATACCAACGTAGTGACCAATGTGGAGTTTGCTCTGGCTGTGTATGTTCACCCTTATCCCAAGAACATCGACTCCATCTGGATATATAGGAGAGAAAAAGTTGCGCTATTGAGAATATCACCAGTACAGCAGCTGGTGAAAGTGTAAATATGAGCCAAAAAGGCTCACACAGTAAATATATGACACAAATTGATGAAAGTGAGTGATGCGAACATGCGATAAAGAAATCACATAAACAAAAAAACACAAAAGTTGTCGCATATAGTCCAAACAATAGAGTTCATATGCACAAAGAATGCTCCTCCACCGTGCTGATTGTGATCCAATGTATTACACCACGAGCAAGTGTAGGATAGGACAGCCTCCACCAATAGATTTACTGCCTCTTACCGATAGTGATGGATCCCTTGTCACAGGGGATCAAAGAAAGCCTGTGGCTATTCCCCAGCCAAGGGTATGGGGCAGGCAGCGTCTCACTGACCAGGAGATCCACAACTCTCAATGATAGAAAACGCGGTCCCCGTAAATAAAAAGAAGGATATAATGAATGCAGATAAAAACGAGCGAAAGTGAGCCGGCCGACTCTTAGACATAAAACAGCCCGTATGCCTCCGGGTAGCGTGGGCGCGATGACGTCAGAACGTGGCTCCTCCCTACGCGTTTCATCATCAAAGACGTGTTCACGGGATACGGGCGGCGTTCTGACGTACCGCTCTAATATAACCATCTCAAACAGCCAAGCCTCGATGTGAACCGCGGGATGCCGAAGCACCGCCATTTTGACTGAGGGAAAGGATATCGCTAGATGCTATGAAGGGATTGGCAAACCCAAAGCAAATAGTATTTAATGTGCGCAGAGAAATAACATTATTGAACACAATCTATTTTAAAAAAGGAAGGGGGCAGAGCAACAAACGGTCTAAAAACCATTAAATGTATAACAACTACATATAGAGGTTAATCCTCTACTGCTGAAAAATAACAACCAAAGGGAGGAGAGAACCTCATCCAATGGAAAAGGCGAACTGGATCATTCCCAAGATTCACATCGAGTGTACAAAAACACAAGGAATTACCCAAGGCTAGTACAGTATGCCACCATCGTAAACCTGATCCTAAGAGATTGTTATAAATAAAAACTATAAATAAAAACAAACCCTAACAATATATTAACAATAATTGGACACTGTACAAAAATTGTATACATATTAACTAAATGGCACTTTATAATCCAAACGTGGAGTCCCAGCTCCATCCTCCTTCACATAAACCCAATTAACCCATTGAGGTCGAGATCCAAACCTATGAAGGGGAAAAGGGAATACTACAAGGTGCATATAAAGGAGGGAGGAGGAGGAGGAGGGGAAAAAAAGAGAAGGAAAAATATACAAAATAAATAAATGAATAAATAGGGAATCACACTAATCTAGACAGGACACTCTTC
Organism: Rana muscosa; assembly: GCA_029206835.1. Classification (NCBI taxonomy): domain Eukaryota; kingdom Metazoa; phylum Chordata; class Amphibia; order Anura; family Ranidae; genus Rana; species Rana muscosa. Next base: position 143,900,661 of record CM055116.1, read on the forward strand.
CCTACCTCAATTTGTACATTTTAACTGGTCGGCACAGAGGTCAAGAATTGTCTATGAAACAATTCACATCTACATCTATGTTAAGACCAAAAGGGGTGTAGCTCTTAATCCTATGCACCCACGACATCTCCAACCTAGAGATGCTCTGGACCAGATTGCTACCCCTCCAGTGAGGGCTATATTTATCTATTCCCAAAAAGGTAGTACCCTTAGGGTTCCGATCATGCACAGCCAGATAATGTTTCGACACAGAGTGCTTTGTGAACCCTCTTCTAATATTACCAATATGTTCGTTCAGGCGTACCTGAAGTGGGCGTTTGGTCCTGCCCACATACTGCAACCCACACGGATATATGTTGCTTCTCTGATTCAAAACAGATGATGAAAACATGGGAATGTTACAATTATGTAAACATAGGCTGTCATCACAAATGGAAATATATCATCCGCTCTAACAGCTCTCTGGTCAATAGATTTCTTTCAAATAACAAAACTGGTACAGTATGAAAAAAATTCCCTGCAAACATGCTTTTCACACAGATGTTCTGACAAATAGAGCGTTGGGGTTAGAATGTTTGTGTGTGAAATGTGATTTGCAAGCTACCTATTAGAAGCTGTACCATTTTTACTTGAAACAAATTCCTGTAAGAGCGGTTTCACACTGGGGCACTGGGTGCGGTGGCAGTATAGTGCCGCTATTTTTAGCAGCGCTATACCGTCGGGATTGCTGAGGAAATCGGCTGCTAGCGGTGCGGTTTTAACCCCCCGCTATCGGCCGAAAAAGGGTTAATACCACCCGCAAACCGCGGCTACAGCCGCGGTTTGCGGGCGGTTTTATCGCTGTGTCCCATTCATTTCAATGGGAAGGAGCCGTGGAGGAGCGGTAAACACACCGCTCCTCTCACCGCTCCAAAGATGCGGCTAGCAGGACTTTTTTTCACGTCCTGTTAGCGCACCGCTCCAGTGTGAAAGCCGTTTAGGCTCGGTTTGCAGGTGCTATTTTTAGCACAATAGCGCCTGCAAACCGCCCCAGTGTGAAAGGGGCCTTATGCAGAATGTAGGGAGTGTTGATGTATTTTCAAATCTGAACCAGCGTGACATGGCCTTGTCTGCACATTTTGTCTGTGGTGATCAGGGCTAGAGAGGCTTTTCCACTCTCAGTCATTCATGGATGCCTATCATGTCCAACTATCCATCTTGTCATACACAGATTTTTCACAGCTGCTTACTGATGGCAGTACATCAATAATGCCTTGTGGTATTTTTCCATAATGTACCTTTACTAAAAGTAAGATGATCACAGAACTGATGAATTCAATCATATGCACAGTTTGTGATGGGTTCACTAAAGTAAAGCAGTAGAAAGAAATTGACTGCAAATCAGTGCTGTCATGCACTGGTGTTGGTACAAACATTTTGATTTTTTTTAATAAATGCTCATTTGGACACCGCAGGATTTTCCTAAACCCAGCCAACAATGCAACAGGGACACCTCAGGAACCCAATATAGAAGCACCTTCCTGTGTTCTTGTTGCATTTGCGTAACACAGTACTTAAGATGGAGGTAGCCAAGCTGTCTAGCAATTTAGCAGTGTCAGCCTCCACAATTCTCATAGCTCCAATTTTTTTTTTTACATATTCGGTATTCAGAAATGCAATATTTAGTTTTTTGGGAGTTTTCACAATTTACTTGTCTCAAAGTGTTCGACATTGACAAATTTTGCAGCTCTGTGGTTTAATTTTAAGTATTTTTGCTATACTTTTACATATGTGTAGCCCCCCCCAATATTTGGGGGCGCTATGTGTAAATTTAGGGGCAGTCTGAGCCAGTAGTTGGGCTCAGACCAATTTATGATTCAATTCTGCTCTGTTCTGGGTGTGATACTGCCTGGCAGTAGTGTTCTCCTTTGCCTGTAGGTGGCACTGTCACCGCCGGCATGGGTTGAGCTATGGGGGGTATCACAGAACCTTGGGTGTCCTCTCTCGGCAGCCGTGCAGTGGGCGTGGTCTACCCGCTGAGCATGCTGGGAGAGGGTACAAAAGGGGCAGACGCCATTTGGCACAAGGCGATTCCAGGGGGACCCTAAGGCGTTCAGAGGGGACCTCTGGTCCAGTGAGCGTGCCTCATGGCACCTTCAACCCGAGGTTCTGTTGCTGCATCGTGGGCCCAGCTCCGCTGACAAGGGCCTACGCTTCAGAGAAGGATCCCAGGCTGCCCTTTTGTAGGGGGTCCATCTTTAGGAAAAGTGGTCATGGGGAAGGTCAGTCCCGGCGGAGATTAGCGACGGTACTGCTGTCTCGGGGAGAAGCCTGGAGGCTTGCCTAAAGGGGGATTCATCGTCTCTGATATCCGTGCTCCATCCCGGCTGCTAGGACTACTCTCATAGGGACTATCCGGGAGAGCAATACCCACTCAGGCTTGAGTGGCGACGAGTGTATATATTAAACTTAAGTGTTGCGTGCCTGAACCTTCCCCTACTTTCTTTCAACTTCCTGCTCTCTTTCCTCAAGTTGACTCAAAGAGAAAAAGAATAAAGCCTTGCTGATTAGGTTTTACTCATGTGTGGACATTGGCCTTATTCCTGGAGATTTTTGTTTGCCTAGACAACGGAGCTAAAGGATCCACTCTGGAGAGGTAATTGCTGCAGACCCAAAACAAAACCAGCCGGTCCCTTAAATGTGACTAAGTGCTACACGTGGGGGCTCGAGTCCGGGATTTGTGGCTATCTCTTGCACGAGTGGATTGAAACCTATGTGATTGGAAAGTCGGCCATTGGACCGTGTTACAAAACTTTGAGCAAGAAAAAGGGGTTAAGGGGCTGATAATCTGACCCTTAGAGCACTGTTGGAATTTCAGGTTAAGCACCCTGAGGTACCCTTATATGTTATGGGGGATTTTAACTGCTACACGGATCCGGTCTTAGATAAACATCCCCCGGTCACAGCTAGATGGGGGACCAAGCGTACTGCCCTGAGAAAATTTGTAGATGAGGTGGGTTGGAGGGATCCGTGGAGAGCAAAACATCCGGGGTTAAAACAATTTTCCTGTTTTTCCAAGAGCCACTCTTTATTGTCCCGTATAGATTTGTGTATATGCTCGTTTGCAGCGGAACGTTATGTTTCAGAGGTTGCATATGCCCCTCAGAGTGTGTCAGATCATTCCCCGCTGGTGGTGTAGTTGGAGGTCCGCGTGCCTTCAGATCTGGCACGGGCCCCTTGGAAGTTGAATGCCTTCTGGCTCCATCTCCTCCCCTCTCATGAGCAGATTGTGACACAAATTTTAGACTTTTGGAGGTTTCATACGGATGAGACAAATACCAGTATTACTTGGGACGCCTTTAAGGCGATGCTTAGAGGAGTCTTCATTAGGGAGATTCAAGCAATTAAGCAATTAAAAGGCGCACTAATGCTCAGAGGGAGGACATGGAACGGTTGGCAGGAGACTCGGAAAGAACTTTTGTGGCTGACCCCACGAATAGCAGTAAAGAGGCGTGGTTGGCTGCTCAGGCAGCTTTGGGCCACTTAACTGCCTCGACGGCGGAGAAAAATAGATTTTTCAACAGATCAATGAATGAATGAATGAATGAGTGACTTGTATAGCGCTACACATGCGAACTGAATCGCCTCTAGGCGCTTTTTGCAGCCAGTGTCTGCTTGGCTGGTGCGGTCATTTTACCCCGTAGGATCTCGACACGCTTGGAAAAGACACACAGTCGTACACACATATATACTGGGCCAATTTGGACAAGATCCAATTAACCTACCAGCATGTCTTTGGAGTGTGGGAGGAACCCGGAGGAAACCCACGCAGACACAGGGAGAACATGCAAACTCCAGGCAGATGGTTTTCGTGGTTGGGATCGGCCTTCTATGAGGAACACACGGGTCGCCTTTTAGCTAAAATTGCCCATGCCCACCGGGTGTCCCCCTCTATTGGGCCGCTGCACACTAACACTGGGCGAGTGACTAACTCCCCCTCTCAGATAATGTCCACCTTAGTTGGTTACTATTCGTCCCTCTACGAATCCAAACAAACCTATACAACAGACGCCCTTCAAAGTTATCTCAGTACTGTACAACTTCCCCAGATGTCCTCTTCCTCTAGGGTGCTATTGGAGGCTCCCTTAACTTTAAAGGAATTACAGTTGACGACCGGTGCGTTCCCCAATTCTAAGGCCCCAGGTGATGATGGTGTACCTATAGAGGTTTATAAGCAATATGCAGATTGTGTACTATCTAGACTATTGAAGGTGTTTAATGAGGCCAGACAGAAGGGGGAGCTTCCTAAAATCTATGTCCAGAGCTACGATCGTGTTAATATTGAAACCGCACAAGTTCCCCCTTGACCCAGGCTCATATCGCCCTATCTCCCTCTTGCAAACTGACGTCAAGATTTTGGCGAAAGTCTTTGCAATACGCCTTAACAAAGTGATCTCCACGATTATTCATTCGGATCATGCCCCAAAAGTCAACGGCCATTAACTTGCGCCGGCTCTTCCTCAATATTCAATCACCAGCGGATAACGGTGGGGACCGGGCGTTACTGTCCCTTGATGCCCATAAAGCTTTTGATAGCATTGAATGGGACTATCTCTGGACAGTTATGCGCAAATTTGGGTTCGGGGATAGGTTAATTTCATGGGTTCAGCTGTTATATTGGTTACCGGTAGCGCACATCAGGGAGGGAGGTAGGGTGTCACCTAGTTTTAGACTGTACAGAGGCACGAGACAGGGCTGCCCCCTGTCTCCTCTGTTGTTTGCCCTGGCCATAGAGTCTCTGGCTGCAATGGTCCGTTCCAATACATCTATACAGGGCTTCCGGTACGGGGAACTCCATGAAAAGATAATGATGTATGCAGATGATACAATGCTGTTCCTTGGCTATACATCTGCTTCTCTTCGGGAGGCTATGAGGGTGATAAGAGAGTTTGGGAACTACTCTGGCCTAGTTATAAACTGGACTAAGTCCTCTGTTATGTTGCTGGATGTGACGCCTGACTCCTCGGTGCTGACCATACAGGACATTCCACTTTCGGGCTCTTTTAAATATTTGGGTATACAGGTGACCCCCAACCGCTGGACTATATTGGGCTTAATTTGACCCCTTTGCTTAACCGCTGCCGAGATAGTGTTAAAGTCTGGAGCAGACCTAAGATATCCCTGGCGGGACGCGTAAACCTCATTAAAATGATTATGATGCCGCAGTTGCTCTATGTGCTTCACAACACCCCGATGGTCATTCCTTTGAAAAAATTCTGCATTATAAATTCGATTTTTAGGTCGCTTCTCTGGCAGTTAAAACCTGCCAGAATAAAACTAGAACAGCTGCAGCACCCAAAGGATGCTGGAGGATTGGCGCTGCCCAATCCCTGGCTCTACTACTTAGCCGCACAGTTACAGCACATAGCAAGGGCAGTGCACCCCCAGCGGGAGCTGCACCTGAATTTGGTAGACTCCACTCCGTCACTACTTCGATTTACATCAGGGTCGGGGGTGGCAGACGGTCTGGAGGCCCTACGCTTTAGCAAGTCTAACAGGCTGTTCCCTACGTATGTACTTATGCAGAAAATTTGGAATAAGGTGAGAACAATGCAGGGGGTGCAGGGATTTACTAGATATAGCCCCATATGGGATAACAATTATTTCCCGGAACTAGCAAAACTACCCTACGGTGCCAAGTGGTTAAATTTTGGAATATCCCATCTGACCCATATTTTCCGAGAGAGAAGGCTAAGACCATTTTCGGAGCTTAAGGAAGCCTTTAGACTCCCTGACACAATGCACTTCTACTACATGCAGCTTCGGCATGCAGTCAGGACTCAAGGAGATGGGGACCGATGGTCCCTGGATTCCACCTCTATTTTTAATTACGTGTTTGATGCTACCACTTATAAGGGCTTTATCTCCTGTAGCTATACAATGCTCCTCAACCTTTTCCATGGGGACTCCCCTCTCAAGGTGGTGTCGCAGTGGGAACGGGATGTTGGGGCTTTCGAGGAGGAGCAGTGGGAGGAGGCCTTGCAGGCTGTTCCCATGTGTTCTCTGAATGTGGCTCAGCGTGTGTCGCAGCAGCTATTCATTCTTCTGAGGGTTCATTATACGCCAGCCAGATTAGCTCGCATGGGGGTGAGGCTGGATGCCGAATGTACCAGATGCAGTAGAGACCATGGAGATTTGATTCATCTCCTATGGAGGTGTCCAAAGCTTCATCGTTATTGGTCACAGGTCCTAGATACTCTTGCTAGGGTCTTCCAGACCACTATCCCTGCGGAACCTAAATATTGCTTGCTCGGTATACTAGACGCACTCCCACTGGAGGACATCCCTAAACAAGCTGTAGCGAGGGCCCTCTTCCAGGCTAGGAAGGTGATCCTGAGACACTGGAAGTCTGCAGAACCCCCTGCGTTGTCGGAGTGGATTGGCCAAATGGGTGACACTTTGCGCATAGAAAAACTGGTCTATCAATACAGGGGTATGAGAGGTAAATTTGATAGACTGTGGGCCCCTTGGCTGGACGTTCCCGGACTAGCCCCCCTGGATCTGGTTTATGACCATTTGTTTTAGTGGCTGTTGTTACCTTTAAGTTTTTATATAAGTGTCTGGGGAATAACAGAAGGGTTTGGTTATAAGATGGGGAGAAAGAGTTGCCATTGTTCTTGCAGTCTGTTTTGTGCATTTTGTGTTGTCATGTATGCTGAAACTGGCAGATTTTTTCTTGTACTTGCTTTCCTCTAAATTATGTATATAAAAATACCTTTTGTGCTCAATAAACACATTTTGTTAGATAAAAAAAAAAAAAGGGGGTTAAGGGGCACAGAACTGTGGATTTTTTTTCCAACTGCGTAGTTCGTGGGCGTGTCCAGAAAAAGAAAAGCCTGCGAGCTATGTGCAGGAAGATAAAAAGGGGAGGAGTTCCCACCACCTGCGAGTTACACGTGGGTGTATTGGCGCCAAGAGACAGAGAGAGTTGGATTGAGTGAGCAACTTGTCTGCATTCCCATGTACCTCAGCTCTATCGGGACCCCGGGTGTTCTTGATGCCTTCTACAATGGACGTTGCCCCACTCACTGCCCCGCTCACAGATACGGGGATGCAGCTCGGGGCCCGGGGTCGCTTCGCTTTGTATACCTGCTGAGATGAGGAGGCCCTGGGCATGCTCTGTCCCGGGTGCTGTGGACTGGCCGTGCAGTTGCGCCCGTTCGGAAGGTGTTCGGCTTGTGGAGAGTTCCTCTTGGAGGTGGAGCAGCCCACTGAATCGCCCCAGGCCTACCGGGTGAATTGAATTGCAGGCGTCATAACTTCGGAGGAAGACACCTACACTCCTACAGCCGAGCCCACACGCATCGCCTCTCCTACTGCCAGTGCCTCGGGGAAGGATGCCCCTGAGACTACAGAGCCATCGGTGGACACCGCAGCGGACGCTGCCTTTGCCACTACAGAAGTTCATGTCCCGCCCGCAAAACGGAAGATGGGATATGTTAAGGCCTCCCGCGGCCGCGGTCTAAGCCTGCCCTAGCTCCTACCAGAACCGGACCTCGAGAGTGGAAGGAAGCCCGATAAGTCCCCGACAGGTGACGGTAAGGAGGCCGAAAGGCAAGTGTCTAAGACTGTTCCGGTCAGTTTATCGGGCAGAGGGAAGAAGCCAATGCTCTGTAATAGAGGGAGTGAGGCCGAAGCCGAGACCCGAGAACTGTTGCGGGACCAGTGTGCGGTTGTTACTCCCACTTGCCGCTACAAAGATTTGGGAGCCAAAGACTCTGTAGGTGTGACATCACGAGTAGGGGCCCCGGGTGGTGTTAGATGTACTTTGGCAGCTAAGAAAGGGACTTCCTATAAACCTGTTACGTCTGTAACAAGACCGCCACCCGACTCGTGTGTGTTGCCCGGAACGGGAGATCGGAGGACATTGCCAAAACTTGCCCGGTTACAGAGAATGTTGATGGACCGTGTAAGAAAGGAGTACGGTTTTGAGTTCCCTTATGTGCCTCGGGATGTTATCGAAAAAATTGAGGACATTAGGGAACAATGGTACGATGAAGCCATTTGGGATCACTTGGCTAATCCAGATATCCGCCACGGAAAGGAAAATTTCCTTATAACAGAGGAATTCAACATGTTTCGGCAGATATGGAGTTACGGCCGGCATATCTACGCTGACCAGGTAGTTATTTGTAGTGAATGGAGAGAAGATGTTATTCATTCCATCACCACTCGGGATGAGCGTGAGGAGTTAGTGACCCTTCTGGATTCAAGCTTTTATCTCTGAGACACTGAGACAGGAATTTGTTTTGCTTCTTTATCCTGTTTTTTCATGGACAAACCGTGCCTTGGATTCAAGTGACTTTGCCCTGCTGAAAAGGGGATGTCTACTCTTAAAGAGTAAAAAAAGTGGAGAGCTTGTTGTTTTTTTTTTCCCTCTCTCTCCTGCCTCAAACAAAGGACAGTTTCTTCTAAATTGAAATTTGGGGTAGTCAGTCAGTAGGTCATGGTGAAAAGACGCCGTGGTCAAGATGTGGGATGTTCAGTGTGTTGCATTACAGTCCCATGCGTAGCTACTATGAAATATTGAGGTTCTGCCAACACTAGGTGGCAGTGGTCTGCAGAAAAAAAAAAGAAGAACTGCACTAATGAAAAAGTACTTAGGTTTAGATATTTTTTTTTCTTTCTTTATGCTTTTCTATGCTAGGCTTAGCATAAAATGAAACTTTAGAGAAGGAAATTGCTTTCTCTAGGAGAGGTAGTTTACTTCTAAATTTGTGTAGAATGTTAGTGATAGGATGTTTATTTTTCTATGTATGTTGTGATTTCTTGCAGGTATTGGAGCAGCTATAAACACCAACGGAGAATGGGGTGGGATAGATAGCTAGTGATGGGTGGAATGTATATTTTGAAGAACTGTCATTGTCTGGATGTAATGTTATCTGTGTGCTATTTTTCTTTTCTTCTTCCTCCTTTTTTCCCCTTCCCAAAAATATTGGTTCAGGCATCTGTTAAAATTTTTGTCGTTTTTAGAGTAAATCAACAGCCTTCAGGACTGAAGGGTTTTTGATTTCCTTAGCCACTGGGGACAGTGTCTTTTCAGGAGGGGGGTGTGTGTAGCGCCCCCCCCCAAAATATTTGGGGGCGCTATGTGTAAATTTAGGGGCAGTCTGAGCCAGTAGTTTATGACACCAAAGTGTCATCCGCATAAAGTGAAATGCGCTCCTCTATACTAGCAATTGGGAGTCCTTTAATCGAGGGGAAGGAGCGAATGCAAACCGAAAGTGGCTCCATGGCCAGGGCAAACAAGAAGGGTGACAACGGGGCACCCCTGTCGTGTGCCCCTAGTAATCAGAAAGGGGTCAGTGATAGAGGAATTGACCCGCACCGAGCTACCGGAGAGGTGTAAAGGAGTTTTATCCATGCTACAACATGGGGGCCAAAGCCATACATCTGTAACACCCGAAACAGATATGGCCATTCCACACTGTCGAATTCCTTGCAAGTGTCCAAAGACACAATAGCACGAGTGGGAGGACAGTCATGTGGATATTGCATGTTGTGAAACAGCCTGCGGATATTCATTCTGGTGGACCTGCCGGGGATAAAGCCCTCTTGGTCACTATTGACAAAGGACGTGACTTAAGTTGTGTATTTTTAATGGCAATGTTCTAAACAGTATCATTTTATTGACTGTTTATATGTGCTGTGTGATCAATGGTACAAAACCGTTCTATGCAGGAAATTTAGATTGGGTATATACAGGCTTTGTCACAAGGACTCCTACGTTCTCAGTCTTATTCTTGGCAGTTTACTATTTCTGCTTAATACAGTTAGCTTTCTAATGATACTGCAACCAGCAAATTTTTTTACAAATAAATGGCAATTCGTAAAGGAAAACCTTTAACCACTTAAGCCCCGGACCATTTTGTTGCTAAAGGCCCCTTTTTGCGATTTAGCACTGGGTCGCTTTAACTGCAAATTGCGCGGTCGTGTGACGTGGCTCCCAAACAAAATTGACACCCTTTTTTTCCCACAAATAGAGATTTCTTTTGGTGGTATTTGATCACCTCTGCGGTTCTTATTTTTTGCGCTATAAACAAAAATAGAGCGACAATTTTGAAAAAAATGACATATTTTTTTACTTTTTGCTATAATAAATATCCCCCAAAAATATATAAAACAACATTTTTTTTCCTCAGTTTAGGCCAATACGTATTCTTCTACATATCTTTGGTAAATAAAAATCGCAATAAGTGTTTATTGATTGGTTTGCGCAAAAGTTATAGCGTCTACAATATAGGGGGTAGTTTTATGGCATTTTTATTAATATTTTTTTTTTACTAGTAATGGCGGCAATTTTTATCGTGACTGCAACATTATGGCGCACACATCGGACACTTTTGACACATTTTTGGGACCATTGTCATTTTTACAGCGATCAGTGCTATAAATATGCACTGATTACTGTGAAAATGACACTGGGTGGCGCTGTAGGGGTTAAGTGTAACCTAATGAGTGATTCTTACTGTAGGGGGGCGTGGCTTGGCGTGTGACATCACTGATCGTCATTCCCTATGACATGGAACAGACGATCACTGACATGCCACTAGGAAGAACGGGGAAAGGTTTGTTTACACTTACCTCTCCCCGTTCTTCAGCTCTGTGACCCAATCGCCCTTGTGCCTGTCCGTGCCATTCTGTCGACGTATACCGTCGTGCGGCGGTCCTTAAGTGGTTAATGACAACTTCACATTGGCTAAAAAAAAAAAAAATCCATATACAATTGCTATACTGTAGTAGCGATTTTGTTTTTTACTAAAAAAGTTCCAGGCATCGGCATGCTATACCCAATGTAACTATGTACATGACATACCTGGCCAATGCCACTGGAAATCACTGAAGCAGATACCACTACTCCAGTGATCTCCACTTGCTTCCTCCAAGTCCTGTGCTGAGCAGCTGGCCTGATGCTTTGTGAATACAGAAGGTCTGCTGCTTATCACAGGTGCCATACAAAGAATGCTTTGTATTTTCCGACTGAATGCAGTGTTCTCTGATAGGACGAAATGGAAAGTGTGATGTTACCACCCCACCTCACCCAATCAGAGAAAGTTTTACATTCATTTAGAAAATGCAAAACATTCAGTGATGGCTGACCTTCTGGGTTCACAGTGCAGGAGAGCAGCCACTCAGTACAAGACATAAAAGCAAGTGAAGAACACTGATGTAGCGGCATCTACTTCTGTTATTTCCAGCGGCATTGGCCAGGTATGTCATATGCTGTACATAGTTACGTTGGTCCAAGCTGGACCCATGTAACTATGTATAACATGCTAATGCTTTTGTTTTAACAAAAGTGGAGTTTTCATTTTGGTTCATCCATGGCAAAGCCTATTTTCTTATTTGCTATGTAAACTGTTAAAAGCTTGGATGATGTTTTCTCCAAATATGCAAATATGCAGCTCATGTGCAGCAGGGAGTATCGCATGATATGGGCAGGAATCCCATATCAAAGATGGTGGATCGATGCAGGTGCTTCCTGGAGGTCAGAGCTGGGCGTGTCTATTGCATCCTGTATGATAAAAAGCGGTGAGTCAGCACGCCGCTCGTGCCCCTGGAAGACGTCACTTTTGAGGAAACGGCGTAGGGAGTAGCGGCGTGCTGACGTCACCAACAAACGAACAGCGCTATCCCGGAGGGACGGGCGGATAGTTTAAGCCGGCTGGCTTACGAACAAACTTTACTTATGCTTTTAAAGTACAACTTTCTTGTAAGTGTATTTTTATCTTTTACAATTAAAACTGTTATGAAGTACTTCACTATGGTGGCGTTTATGTCTCTCTTGGAATCATGCATCTGGGGACTATGTTGAGGAGCCTTTAATGTGGAGGAAGAGGATTTTTGGTGATACACTACAGAAAGACCCTAGGCGGGGGAAAGAGCCACAGGTGTATATGATCTCTTTATCAGGAATCCATATGAGCTGGTAAGGAGATTTGATATTGAAGGTGGAGGATCTTTGTCTTTACCAACGCTTCACTTCTTCTTGGGTGTTTAAGTGTGAAGTCACCAATACTCACTTACCTACACTGAATATCTCTGAATCAGCGCTATCTTGGAACTTTTTGTACCATGAGATTTGTCATTTCTCAGCCCTGTTTTGGACATTCATGAGTGGAACTACATGTCAATCGAGTTTCTTTTATTTTTGAATATTGTTATGACCAACTCACTTGGTTAGATATTACAGAGTTTGGGTCTAATTTGGTTAGATATTTCATTTATATCTATTTTTTCTTTTTCTTTTCATGTTATATGGTGTATCACATCAATGTCACACCTATATATAGGGTGTCATGCTTTATTGTCACTAGTGTGATATTATCACGCAGCGCTACTGGTATTTTTCTATATTGTTTCCATTTGAGTGTATCCACATTTTCAGTCGCAGCAGCGGCCACTTATATGTCATTGGTGGAATTTTTTTATTTATTTTTATTTATTTTGACTTGCGCAGTAGTTTCCTTTTACACATGAGCAATGGTGCCTTGAACATTTTCATTTATCTCTACTGTTTTATTTTTTTAACTGTAAATATGTATTTATAGAAATTATTTATATTTCCCTATTTTATCTAAATGGCAATGATTAAAATAAGTACCGTTTATTCAAATCAAGTTTGCTCAAAAGTTTCAGTTAATTTGTGTGTTGTTATTGTGGTCAGAGCTGTATAATTAGGGTTTTCAAAGCTATCCATACCAAACAGCCATACAACTCATATCCTGCTATGTCCTACAAAGACACTGTTTAACAGGTTTATAGGCAGAAAAAAGAAAGCTGTACTGCAGTGGTCAGCTAATTGTGAGAAGGAGAGAAATCACTTATTACAATTGGGTATTCTGCCAACCACTACTCATTTATAGCAGAACTCCAGAACTTTAGCCTCTTTTAAAATGCTCTTCCTTACAATAGGTCAAGTCCAATGAGGTGTATGTTGCCTCTTGGACTTCTGTTATTTACTTTCAATTTAGTTTTACTGAGCACCAGCAGTACAGCGATCACTATATTTCCTGCGATTCCGCTTCTAGCCGCCCTGTACACTCCTACCCTCTCCATTCACAAAAGGCTTTGTATTTTGTGAATGGGATCTTATAATACAGAGCATGCTGTGACTGGACAAGAAGGGAGGAGGGGCTGAGCGGCTGCACACAATGTGCTGCAGATTAAATTAGAAGGACCAGCATCAGAGTGCCAAAAGTAAAGCGATGGCCCAACTCAGTGGCTACTTATCGGAGAGGCAGAAATTGCTCATTGCTGAAGAAACCCTAGTGTTCTACTGAACCCTGGTTGAGAAAGGCCACTATAGAGGTACACTTTGAATAGGCGGTCATGTGTACCCCTCTGCCAAGATTTTCACAGGCTGCTGCATATTTGGAACAGAGCGGTTACAGCCAAACCTGCTGTGGTGAGAAACTGTATGTGCTCGAGGACCAGTCTGGGCAGACTTGAAGGATCCACAGCAGGATGTTGATTGAAGAAATCGCCAATGCTTATGAAGAAAAAAGTCTTTAGAGAAGGAATCAAAAAAAGTGATCCAGCAGACTTTTAAGCACTAAATCCTTGATGCTAGGCAAAAAACTGGGGCTATGTTAGCATGTGAGGTGGAGTGAGGTGCAAAATAAGCTGGCCATAGATGAATATTTTTTTGATCAGCCAGCCGGAACAAAGGATACCTCCATTCACAAATGCAAGGTAGATGAAGGAATCCTCCCTGCTGCGTTGCTGACTCCTACGCTGTCAGAATACACTGATCAGTACTGCAGCCAATTGGCTACAGCGTTGATCAAATTAAAAATTTCCAACATTCCCTTTCAAGAGAAGATGATCGTTAAATAGACTTCCTAGCGAGAACAGCCAAAGATGGATTGAAATTTGTCTGGTCCCGGCTGAACCTAACCTAACCCAACAAAATAAGAAATTGTGCTGTTAGCACCTTTTTCTATCACAAGGTTTTTTGTGGAACAAAGCAGCCTTTTTCAACCAGGGATCCTCCAGAGGTTGCTATGGGTTCCTTTAGCAATTTCTACCCCTTAGATAAGTAATCGCAGACAGCATTGATATTTTTTAGCTATCGGTAAGGGAGAATGCTTCCCAGTGACCATACCACTAATGGACCACGAGCTGTTGATGGAGTAATTATTAGAAGGGGTTTGCTGAGACTGGTAAGTTATTTCAAGGGTTCCTCTATGTGTAAAAAAAAAAAAAGGTTGAGAAAGGTTAGAGTAAAGTGATGCAACATACTGGGGCCATACAAGGCCCCTTCATTAAAGGCATACAGGTAAAACTCAAACATTTTGAATATCGTGCAAAAGTTAATTTATTTCACTAATGCAACTTAAAAGGTAAAACTAATATATGAGATAGACTCATTAAATGCAAAGCAAGATAGTTCAAGCCGTGATTTGTCATAATTGTGATGATTATGTTTTACAGCTCATGAAAACCCCAAATCCACAATCTCAGAAAATTAGAATATTACAAGGATTGTACATAGAATAATATCAGACCTCTGAAAAGTATAAGCATGCATATGTACTCAGTACTTGGTTTGGGCCCCTTTTGCAGCAATTACTGCCTCAATGCGGCATGGCATGGAAGCTATAAGCCTGTGGCACTGCTGAGGTGTTATGGAAGACCAGGATGCTTCAATAGCGGCCTTCAGCTCTTCTGCATTGTTTGGGTCATGTCTCTCATCTTTCTCTTGGCAATGTCCCATAGATTCTCTATGGGGTTCAGGTCAGGCGAGTTTGCTGGCCAATCAAGCACAGTAATCCCATGGTCATTGAACCAGGTTTTGGTGCTTTTGGCAGTGTGGGCAGTCCTGCTGGAAAAATAGGATTTTTTTTGTACTCACCGTAAAATCCTTTTCTCTGACGTCTATGGACTGACACAGCATCTTCAATCTTGACAAAGTGGGTTATGTTCCTGCTCATAGGAGAAGACTAGGCAGAATGTAAGATGTTTTAACATACATTCCATTACCAGAGCTGAACAGCCCCGCCCAGGGGGCGGTCCCTCCGAACATAACCCTCCTCCCTGCAGCCAGCTGCCTCAGGTTGTAACAAAGCTGTACAAACCTAAAAATAGGAGGGGTGGGTGCTGTGTCAGTCCATTGACGTCAGAGAAAAGGATTTTACGGTGAGTACAAAAAAAATCATATTTTCTCTTACTGTCCATGGACTGACACAGCATCTTCAATCTTGACAAAGTGGGACGTCCCAAAGCAGTGTCATAGAACGAGGGGTGGGAACAGTATCAAGGAAAAAAAACAAAGTTCACCCCAAACAAGCAGAGCTCCTCAACGGAGGAGTTGCAACTTTAAACAGCCGCCTGCAAAACCTTGCGGCCGAAGGAAGCATCAGAAGATGCACTCACATCAACCTTATGAAACTTTGAAAAGGTATGTGCGGACGACCAGGTCGCCACCTTGCACACTTGTGAAACAGACGCTTGATGTCGGAAAGCCCAGGAAGCACCAATTGTCCTGGTTGAATGCGCCGTAACCGGAAAGGGAGGCGCCCGCCCTTTAAGGGCATAGGCCATTATGACGGTCTGCCTGATCCACCGAGAAATGGTGGCAGACAAAACCGCTTGGCCCTGTTTTGGACCAGACACAGACACAAACAGCGAGTCAGACTTCCGAAACGAAGCCGTAGCAGACAGGTACACCCGCAAGCATGTACCACGTCTAAAGAGTGAAGCGCAAATTCTCTGGAAGTACAACGTCCTCAGTAAGGTGGAAGGCCGAGACCACCTTTGGGAGAAAAGAAAGCTTTGGGCGTAGCACCGCCTTATCCTTATGGAGGACCCAGTATGGCGGTTTTCAAGACAAAACCGCTAATTCAGAAACCCTTCTGACAGAAGTAAAGGCTACCAGAAAAGCCACCTTCTGAGATAAGGTTAAGAGAGGAATCTCTCTGATGTTTTCAAAAGGAGGTTCTTGAAGAACCGAGAGCACCAATTCAAATCTTAAGGAGGAAGAGGTGTATTAATAGGGGGTAGCACATGGCGGACCCCCTGAACGAAGGTACTAATCAAGGAATGGCCCGCTAGCGGCCACTGAAAGAAAACAGCTAAAGCTGAAATCTGACCCTTAATGGTGCTTAAAGCAAGCTTTTGGATCACACCACGCTGTAAAAACAGCAGGATCCTGGAAACGGAATACGTCCGTGGACGTCAATCCAGCTCCTCGCACAAAGCGATGTAGGCCTTCCAGGTACGGTAGTATCCCTTCCTGGAAGAAGATTTCCGTGCCCTTAGCATGGTCGAAATGACCGAATCCAAGAGACCTTGTTTCCTCAGCGCCTGGCTTTCAATAGCCATGCCGTTATAAACCAGCGACTGCAAAACGGGATGAAGAATGGGACCTTGAGACAGAAGGTCCTCCCGCAGTGGTAGCCTCCATGGAACGTCCGCCACTAGGCGCACAAGATCGGCGTACCAAGGACGCCGAGGCCAATCAGGGGCGGTGAGGATCACCGGAATTCCCTCGGCCTCCAACCTGCGATGTAGTCGAGGAAGCAACTTCAGTGGAGGATAGGCATAAATCAGCCGATACCGACCCCACGGGGCCACCAACGCGTCTGATGCGTCTGCCCAGGGAACTCTGGACCTGGCCACGAATCTCGATATTGCGATCGAGTCCAGAGGCCAGTCGGTCCACATCCGGCGTGCCCCACCTCTCGCAAGGAGGTGAAATACCTCCGGATGTAAGGACCATACCCCCAGGTCCAACAGCTGGCGGCTCAGATAATCCGCCTACCAGTTGTCTACACCAGGAATGTAAATGGCCGACAGACCCGGCACGCTTCTGTTCGCTCATCTCAGGATGTGAGCGGCCTCTGGAGGCTGCAGTCGAGCTCCGCGTCCCCCCCTGATGGTTGACACAAGCCACAGCCGTGGCGTTTCCGACTAGATCCTGATTAAGCGTCCCTGTGGTCTCCTTGACCATGAGGAGAGACAGTCTGATCGCCCGGAGGACCAGAACATTGATCGGCAGACGGGATTCGTCCGGAGTCCAAAGCCCTTGGGCTGACCGAACTCCCCAGACTCCGCCCCAGCCCGTAAGACTGGCGGCCGTCGTGATCACAGTCCACTGGACAGGAAGGAACGACTTCCCTGACTGAAGGGCCGGGGATCTCAGCCACCATGTCAGGGATGCCCTGACCAGATGACTCACCTGGATCTAACAATCCAGTGATAATGGAGACTTGTCCCAGCTGGATAGGATCTCCTTTGGAAAGGCTCTATTGTGGAATTAGACATACAGCACAGCCTCGAAGGAAGCCACCATGAGTCCCAGGACCCTCATGCAAAAACGGAGTGACGACCATTTGCGGGACGTCAGCACCCGTACCGCAGATTGAAGAGTCTGCAATTATTTCAAGGGTAGAAGGACCTTTGTCTCCGAGGAGTCCAGGATCAATCCTAGGTACTCCAGACGCTGAGTCGGAACCAGGACCGACTTCTGAATGTGTAGCAGCCAACCGAATTCTCGGTTCCTCTAATCCTGAGCCAGAGCCTGCTCTCAGAAGAAGATCGTCCAGATAGCCCACGATAGCAATGCCTCGCTGTCTCAGCAAAGCTAGAATCAGGGTAAGCACCTTGGTGAAAACCCGCGGTGCTGAAGCTAAACCGAAGGGAAGAGCCACAAACTGATAGTGGTCTTCACCTATCGCAAAGCGCAGAAACTTCCGGTGACCTGCGCAGATTGGGACATGCAAGTAGGTGTCCATGATGTCCAAGGACGCCAGAAAATCCCCCGGGTGGAGAGCAGCAATCACTGAGCGAATGGATTCCATGCAGAATCTTTGAAGATTTTACAAAGGCATTCAGGGCCTTGAGGTCCAGAATTGGACGGACTCTGTCCCTCTTTGGGACCACAAAAAATTTGAATAAAATCCCTGAAACCTCTCCTTTGACAGTACTGGCAAATATACCCCGCACCTCAGCAAGTCCTGCACTGCCCCCAATAATGCAGCCCGGCGCGCTGGAAGGAGAGAGAGATTTGAGGGAAGAATCTGTCTGGTGGCCAGGAAAGGAACTCTATCCTGTACCCCGAGGTGACCACCTTGCATACCCACCGGTCGGAGATCCGGGAGGTCCACCGATCCGTGAACCTGCAAAGTCGTTCCCCCACCCCAGAGTCAGGCGGGGGCAAGACTTCATGCGGTGGCAGGCTTGGTAGCCGGCTTGTTCGGCTTACGTACCCAGGGACGCTTCTGTCCTCCAGCCGCACTCTTGTCAGTCTCGGAGAATTTTCCCGTGGGCTCTGACTCATGAAAAAAACTCTTCTGTGTGGGGAAGAAGGGCCCGGCTTACAGCGCGGCTCCTTCGCCATAGTAGGCTGAGGAAGAAGGGTGCTCTTACCTCCCGTGACATTTTTACAATAAACAGGGGTTCTTTATTGAGCACGAAAAAAAAAGGAGTACGTTACAATTAAGCAATATACCAAAATACAGTTGATACAATCGATTGACATGACATTACATATTACTGGCAGACAAAACAGGTAATAACCACAGCAGGAAACCATACATTACAGTAAAGATGGCAGCAGACTTATTTCAATGGAAGCATATCAGGACCACAATCACAATCTACTCCCGGGGCCTGAAGGGAGCAGCCATCAAACCGAGAGGAGGGGGGTAGAGTTCAACTCTTAGAGCAGTGCACCCTCCCAGGGGCGTATACATGGAGGGGGAAGTCCCCTAAGAGGACATCCATGCCAGCCACACCTTGTCAAATTTCCAGGGGCAACCTCTACTGATATATGTCAATCAATAGAGCGGCAGGGCATCATCAATCATAGCCAACCAGGAGGACACAGACGGAGGGTCAGGAGAAGACCACTTACAGACAATCGCCTTTTTGGCATAGTACAGCAGATATGCAATAAGCAATTTGCTGTGGTGAGACCTCTGGTCGTCATCAGGTACACGCAGGAGGGCCAGCTCTGGTGTCGGGGGGAGCAATAGGTCTAATTAATATTGATCATCTCAAATACTTCCCTCCAAAAGGCCTGTAATTTGGGACATCCCGAAAGCATGTGCAAGAAATCTCCCAGCAGTACCAAACACCAGGGATAATGAGGATCCCTGTCAGGATATATCCTATGCAACCTGACCGGCGTGAAATATACCCTATGTAGGAGTTTAATTTGCATCAACTTATCTCAGGAAGAAATAACCAGCTTGGGACAATCCTCCAGTGCTCCCACCCAATCCTCCCTATCCAGGGCTGGTCTGTCCTCCCTCCATTGTTCCCAGAGCCTCTCCACCTTAGGTGAGTCGGTCTTAAGCAGGGTCCCATACAGAACCGAAAGTGGTTTCGGCAGGTCCTCCTGCAACAGAACCTCCTCAACAGGGTCAAGCTGAAGCGAGGGGCGAACAGGAAGTTGAGCTCTAGCAGTATGTCGAAGCTGGAGGTATCTAAAGAACATCCAGCCCGGCAGGCGAAACTCCCGGGAAAGCTGTGTAAACGTTAAGAGCACACGGTGAGGCATAATGTCCCGCAGGGTTTTCACCCCAAATCTGGCCCAGACCTGAGGGTCCGGAACTGTTCGAAAATGAGGTAGAGCCGGATTACCCCATAGGGGCTGCTCCCGTGACATTTTTAATAATGTCATCCTGGGAAGCACCAAATAGTCTTTCACCCTTAAAAGGTAAATCCATCAGGAGCTTCTTAGAGGCCAGGTCAGCAGACTAGCATTTCAACCAGATAAGGCGACGCAATACCACCGCAGACACTGAGGCCCTAGAAAGTAAGGGGGCAGCGTCCATAGTGGCATCGCACACAAACACCAGGCCCTGCACCATTTGGTCGGCCAGTGCAATGCAATCCGGAGGAAGATTATGCTCCTGCACAGTCTGGTGCAAAATCTTAGCCCATTCCGTGAGTGTCTGAGACACCAGGGTCGCCGCTACAATGGGACGGAGCGCGGATCCCAGCATGGTGAACATGGCTCTGCTCACCACTTCCGACCTCCTATCAGTTGGGTCCCTAAAGGCAGGAGTCCCCTCAACGGGGAGAGTCGTGGCTTTATTCAACCGGGCGACCGGGGGGGTCGAC
Source organism: Rana muscosa (assembly GCA_029206835.1). Taxonomy (NCBI): domain Eukaryota; kingdom Metazoa; phylum Chordata; class Amphibia; order Anura; family Ranidae; genus Rana; species Rana muscosa. The sequence continues at coordinate 143,920,773 of CM055116.1, forward strand.
AACCGGAAAAGAGGGCCATTTTTTAATCAGGCTCTCCTCAAAGGGGTACCTAACCACCAGACGCTGCGAGACCGCAAAGGTCTTCTGCGGTATGTCCCAACCCTGGTCAATTAATTTGTCAAAGAAAGGTGTATAGGGAAAAACCTTTTAGAAGGATTAGCTTGAAATGAACCAAAGGAGACTGCCTCCACCAGAGGTTCCTCAGCCGCAGCATCCAGCTTCAGAGTGTCCCTCACAGCATCAATGAGTTCACCAACAAGCGTCCTGTCATGTACTGACCCAGATAAGGAGTTTTCCTCACAAGGAATGACCTGGTCAACAAATATGCAAAAATTCTGAGCTAGGGTCCTGTGCCGCAGCAATGCCCATATCTGACACAGAGCCCTGGAGATGGTGTAGAGAGAGGGCGCTTTTTAGCCCCCTGCGCTCGCACGCCGTTTCCATCCTGGCAACAAATGAGTCCAGGACTGCCAACAACTGGTCCCTAGGGACCGCAGGTGCAGTAGCACTGCCTGTTGCCTCTGACATGAAGGGGGAAGCAGGTGACACTGACTCCATGATAACACAGCACCCTCTGAGACTGTCAAAATATGAGAAAAAAGTCCACCCTCCAGCTGCACTGACTGTGGGGGGTTACCCAGGGGACTCACCAACCCAGCTAGGACCACGCGGTTCCGCTGCCTGTGTCCTGCTCTCAGCGCGAGTGAACAGTGAGAAGACTGAGGAGAATCGCTCCATTCTTAGAAGTACAGGCCAAACTAGCACCAGAAAAGCGTGCGACTTCAAAAAATGGCCACCGCTATTAAAAAGTGAGCCAGAGCGTGTCCACGGCAAAATGGCCGCCAATGCAGTTTTCAATAGTAATAGAAAAACATAGTAAAAGTGGCGCCCGACAGCGCAAGCAAAAACACAAGGCCCAGGCTGACACAGACAGCATTCCCACACATAATGCAGACCCCCACGAGCCCCCACTGGGGCAGAGTGACCCCCAGTCAGCGCACGACAGAGTAATGACAGAGAGTAGCAAATACAAGGGGGGGACAGGGAAACCCCCCTACCATAGGAACACACAGTATGTACTCACCTGCTGAGGCAGGGGAAACAGTACTTACCCGTCCAGCGAGGACCCACTGGTGTGTTCCTGACAGGTCTATCACAGTGCAGTACTGAGTAGCTGTCGGCCCGGCCCACTGTGAAAGATACAGCAGAACTGTTCAGTCATGTGTGGGCCCTGGAGCAAAATAGCTCACCGGCCACCCCTGGAGCCGTGGGGTATGTCGTGGACTGATCTCACGCAGAGCGAGGATCAGCACGCTCGATAGTCGGACTGGGAAGACTATAAGGATAGCAACTACCCAACCTGTTGCCCAGCCGACTGTTGATAGAAGAACCTCAAAAATAAAATAATAAAATTCAAAAAGAATAAAAAAATTCTTCAGGAGACTGGCTCCGAAGAGAGCCACGTCCTCTCCTCTGCTAGGCAGAAAAAAACTGAGGCAGCTGGCTGCAGGGACGAGGGTTATGTCCGGAGAGACCGCACCCTGGGCGGGGCTGTTCAGCTCTGGTAATGGAATGTATGTTAAAACATCTAACATTCTGCCTAGTCTTCTCCTATGAGCAGGAACATAACCCACTTTGTCAAGATTGAAGATGCTGTCAGTCCATAGACGGTAAGAGAAATTAAGTCAGCATCCCCATAGAGCTCGTCTGCGGAAGGAAGCATGAAGTGCTCCAAAATCTCCTGGTAGATGGCTGCGTTGACCCTGGACTTAATGAAGCACAGTGGACCAACACCAGCAGATCACATGGCTCCCCAAATCAACACAGACTGTGGAAACTTCACACTGGACTTCCAGCATCTTGCAGTGTGTGCCTCTCCATTCTTCCTCCATACTTTGGGTCCTTGGTTTCAAAATGAAATGCAAAATTTGCTCTCATCAGAAAAGAGGACTTTGGACCACTGAGCAACAGACCAGGTCTGTTTTTCTTTAGCCCAGTTAAGACGCTTCTGATGTTGTTTGTTGTTCAGGAGTGGCTTGACAAGAGGAATACGACATTTGAAGCCCATATCCAGGATCCGTCTGTGTGTGGTGGCTCTTGATGCACTGACTCCAGCCTCAGTCCACTCCTTGTGAAAGTCCCCAACACTTTTGAATGGCCTTTTTTTGACAATCCTCTCCAGGCTGCGGTCATCCCTGCTGCTTGTGCACCTTTTTCTTCCACACTTTTCCCTTCCACATAACTTTCTATTAATGTGCTTTAAAACAGAACTTTGGGAGCATCCAACTTCTTTTGCAATTACCTTTTGAGGCTTTCCTCCTTATGGAGGGTGTCAACGATGGTTTTCCGCACAACTGTCAGGTCAGCAGTCTTTCCCGTGATTGTGATTCCTACTGAACCAGACTGAGAGACCATTTAAAGTCTCAGGAACCCTTTGCAGGTGTTATGGCTTAATTAGCTGATTAGAGTGGGACACTTTGAGCCTAGAATATTGCACCTTTTCACAGTATTATAATTTTCTGAGATTGTGGATTTGGGGTTTTTATGAGCTGTAAGCCATAATCATCACAATTATGACAAATCATGGCTTGAACTAACTTGCTTTGCATGTAATGAGTCTATCTCATATATTAGTTTCACCTTTTAAGTTGCATTAGTGAAATAAATTAACTTTTGCACGATATTCAAATTTTTCGAGTTTCACCTGTAGTTCTACTTTACCAAACATCTGTCTATGCAGGTAAGGAATGTCTCTAAATGGAAAAAAAATGTCTGTGCAGCTGTGACCAAAACTGAAAGATGTTTTGCAGTCCACAATAGTGACTTGGGCAGGGCTGTTAAAATTGTTTGAGATTCCAAATGCAGCATTGTCAGTTCAATCCAGGAAGCTAGGCGTTCAATGGATTTCTGGCAGTGTCGCCAGGTACTTTTTTCAAATAAATATAACAAAACACCTTCTATGTGTAGCGGACCCCCCAGGCTTGAGTGGCGACGAGTGATAGTTGGGTGTCGCGTGCCTGAACCTGCCTCCCTGTTCAATTCTCTATCTCCAACTTTCCTATCAAGTTCTACACAAGCCAAATAAACCTTTCTTTATTGGGTTTAATACTATGTGGACTATGGCCTTAATGAACTTTCAAGAATAGACTTTTCCCTACATTCTAGGGTGAGGAACCAACGGAAAGGGGAAACTCGCTGTAGGACCCAAATCAATTAACACCGCTCACCCTCTACAAAGATGGAGGATACTGGGCATGTGGCATGGTGTGTCCTACTCTGCAAGTGGAGGTGAGCAGGGTAAAGGATCTGTGTGCTACATATGGTATTTTTAACAGACCAAAGGGGAGCAAATAAGTAGAGTTCATTGTTAGGGTTTAATACACCATAATGTTTCGTTTTTCTTAGGTCCTTGAAAATAAGGAACTGAGACTCTTAAAGTGTTACTAAACCCACAACAGTAAAATCAGTCTGTATATGCAGTAAAGCATGCTTGCTATACTCTAAGGGGTTAATCCTCTACATTGTGTAAAACAGGGCTCGACAATCCCCGGGCGCTATTGCGACTAGAATTAGTGACCTGGCACCTGGGGCAGCACAGCTGGGGTATCCTGTGTCTCCGTGAAACCCCCCCCCCCGCGCCATCGCGTCAGGCTGGCCGGTAATTGAGGCCGCGGCTTTGCGGCCTTCGCTTCTCTGTATGTAGGCCTATGCTTCCTTCTGTAATCAGGCGCCATCTTGTGGTGGCCGTTGGTATGACATACAACCAGCAATGCTAATGGAGCTTCCCCTGTCTGTTTTCACTGCCCCATCTCCTTCCCTCTAATTACAACCCCCAAACATTATATATATTTTTTATTGTAACACCCTAGAGAATAAAATGGCGGTCATTGCAAAACTTTCTGTCACACCGTATTTGCGCAGCGGTCTTACAAGTGCACTTTTTTGGGAAAAAATACACTTTTTTTTTTTTAATTAAAAAATAAGACAACAGTAAAGTTAGCCCAATTTTTTTTTTATATTGTGAAAGATAATGTTACGCTGAGTAAATTGATACCCAACATGTCACGCTTAAAAATTGCATCCGCTCGTGGAATGGCGACAAACTTTTACCCTTTAAATCTCCATAGGCGACGTTTAAAAAATTCTACAGGGTGCATGTTTTGAGTTACAGAGGAGGTCTAGGGCTAGAATTATTGCTCTCGGTCTACCAATCGCGGCGATACCTCACGTGTGGTTTTAACACCGCTTTCGTATGCATTCGATTCTGCGCGCAAGCTCGGCGGTACGGTGCGTGTTCCTGGCTCCTAACTTTTTTAGCTGGCTCCTAGATTCCAAGCAAATTTGTCAAGCCCTGGTGTAAAAAGGCTGCTTGATCTTGTATGCACAGATCCTCCCCTCCCTGCACTGTCCCATAGGACAAGTCTGGATAAGACAGAGCCTTTGGAGTCAGGCTGCACATGCTCAGTTTGGTGTGTATTGCTAGAGAGGTTTTTAGTTCTTTCTTGGGTGAGTGCATGTGATAACACAAGGCCAATCAGCACTGTCCAGACAGAGGGTCAGGAGCCCTGCAACCTCATAGGACAGCTCTGTACAGTATGAAAACTCCTCCTACAAGCTTCAGAAAATGATAGAAGTCACAAGGCAGCTGCTGATGAGAAAAGGTATTTAGCAGTTTATATTTACTAAAATAATTGCATTTCCATATTCTGTGTACTGTGGGAGACCAGAGATAGTGAATGCGGGCTTCTGGGTTTAGTAACACTTTACGTTTTGTTTGGCAATGGGTAGTAGGACTAAGAGGTTTGTTGTATGCACTTACAGTGAACTGCTCCAACTTATCTCGCTACAAATGGTAAAACTGCTTGTGATTTATTCCTTTTCTCATAGTATCTAGTGGTTTTCATGTTCTAACCTGCAGTCGAGTAATGTTATTGAGAGCCTGGTCACCATGGATAACACTATGCACACCCTCCCACTGTTCTACACAAACTTAATTTAGATTCAAGAGCTGTATCTGACTGATGTAATAACTGCATTCTGGGGTGAATTTCTCCTTCACCTTGCTGCAGTCTGAGAAGGTTAAATAAGAAGGGGACATGCGCTACAATTACTATAGAAACAGCTTCTTCTACAGCCAGGAATTAGGTTGGATATGTAGCAGTAATTATGACACCAAGCAACTAATGAAAAATTAATGCAGTGGTGATCACATACAATGAGAGTTTGGAATGCAAACTACAATGTGCATATAAAGATTAAAGTAAAAAAAAAAAAAAAGTTCAGTGCAGATATACTTACTCAGTTTTGAATCCTTCAGTTAACAAAATGTTTGTTCCTTCTTTCAGACGTTATTTGGTTTCCTGTATCCGCTTGTAGTCTTCATCCTTGTTTCTAGTGGTCTCGTTTTTGTTGATACGTCATAGTGAACATAAACTAGAGAAAACTGACTGAAAGTGCATTTTATCCACTTGACCTCCAGAACATTTACCCCCCTTCATGATCAGGCCATTTTTTGCGATACAGCACTCAGTTACTATAACTGACAATTCTGCAGTCGTGCAACACTGTACCCCAAAAAAAAATTAAGTCCTTTTCCCATGAATAGAGCTTTCTTTTGGTGGCATTTGATCACCTCTGCGGTTTTTATTTTTTGCATTATAAACAAAAAAAGACTAACAATTTTGAAAAAATATATATTTTACTCTCTGCTATAAAACATATAAAATAAAAGAATGTAAAAAAAAAAAAAATCCCAATAAGCATATATTGATTGGTTTGTGCAAAAGTTATTGCATCTACAAACTGAGAAATATTTATGTTTTTTACTAGTAATGGCAGTGATTACGGACTTACAGCACGGGACTGCAATATTGCAGCGGACAAATCTGACACTTTTTAGGGGCAAGTGACACTAATACAGTGATCAGTGCTTAACATATGCACAGCCACTGTACTAATGACAATGGCTGGGAAGGGAGTGAACATCAGGGGCAATCAAAAGGTTACATGTGTTCCTAGCCAGTGTTTGTGAACTGTGTGGGTGGTGCTTTTACTAGGGTACTAGGGGAAGGCATGAATCCATGTCCCTGCTTTGCAGGAACAAAATGCCTTCCCTACTGACAGACCAGAAATCTGCCTTGTTTACATAGACTGATTGCCATTCTGGCTCCCTGACTAATGATTGGCGGGTATCAAGTCCACGGTACCCACAGATCAGCTTGCTGCCGTATATGTAAGTTATATGGTCGGCAAACAGATAAAAAGTTCTGACTTGTAGGCATTGTGTGAATATGGAAGAAAGACAACAAATATGCATTTACAAAACAGGAAAGGAAAATAATGTAATCTTTAAGGGAGATGTATGGTCACAGCATACACTTTCATCTTATAACATCCGCATTACAATAATTATTAGCAATCCAGTATGAGCTTACTTGAACTATTGGCTTTCATGTTGTGATTGCTGGCTGTCTGCTGATCATCTTTCCACAATTTCCTGGATTCCTTGCATGCTTTGCAGCTTCTCCTCTGCTGTTTACATTCAATTTCTAAGGACTACATATCCCATTGTACCATCCTGCCTGTAAGCAGTGATTCCTGTACTGACTCTACCCCCTGAAACTCCTCCTCTCAGCACCACTGTAGTTCAGAAGGCAGACTCTGAAATGTGAGGAACAGCATTCCCTACTCTCAGGACATATGGACTATGTCACAAAATTCAAGGAAAGAAGAGTAGGCTAGAAATAAATATGTACAATGCAGCTGGAAAGTATTCACAGTGCTTCACTTTTTCCACATTTTGTTATGTTACAGCCTTATTCCAAAATGGATTGAATACCCCATATAATCACAACATGAAAGAAGTTTGTTTGAAATCTTTGCAAATTTATATATATATATATATATATATATATAAAATCACATGTACATAAGTATTCACAGCCTTTGCTCAATACTTTGCTGAAGCACCAATTACAGCCTCAAGTAATTTTGAGTATGATGCTACAAGCTCGGCACACCTATTTTTGGGCAGTTTCTCCCATTCATCTTTGCAGGACCTCTCAAGCTCCATCAGGTTGGATGGGAAGCGTCGGTGCACAGCCATTTTCAGATCTCTCCAGGGTTGTTCAATCAGGTTCAAGTCTGGGCTCTGGCTGGGTCACTCAAGGACATACAGAGTTGTCTTGTTGCCACTCCTTTGTTACCGTGGCTGTGTGCTTAGGGTCATTGTCCTATTGGAAGATGAACCTTTGCCCCAGTCTGAGGTCCAGAGCTCTTTGGAGCAGGTTTTCTTTTATATCAAGGATGTCTCTGTACATTTCTGCATTCATCTTTCCCTCAATCCTGACTATTCTCCCAGTTCCTGCCACTAAAAAACCATCCCCACAGCATGATGCTGCAAGAGAATTTTGTTTCTCATGGTCTGAGAGTCCTTCAGGTGCCTTTCGGCAAACTCCAGCTGGGCTGTCATGTGCCTTTTACTGAGGAGTGGCTTCCGTCTGCCAACTCTACCATACAGGCCTGATTGGTGGCGTGCTGCAGAGATGGTTGTTCTTCTGGAAGGTTCTCCACTCTCCACAGAGAAATGCTGGAGCTCTGTCAGAGTATCCATCAGATTCTTGGTCACCTCCCTGACTAAGGCCCTTCTCCCCGATCGCTGTTTGGCCGGGCAGCCCGCTCTAGGTAGAGTCCTGGTGGTTCCAAACTTTTTCCATTTACAGATGATGGAGGCAACTACACTCATTGAGACCTTCGATGCTGCAGACATTTTTCTGTACCCTTTCCCAGATCTGTGCCCCCAATAAAATCCTGTCTCGGAGGTCTACAGACAATTCCTTGGACTTCATAGCTTGGTTTGTGCTCTGACATGCACTGTTAACTGTGGGACCTTATATAGACAGGTTTGTGCCTTTCCATATCATGTCCAATCAAGTTGTAGAAACATCTCAATAATGATCAGTGGAAACAGGATGCACCTGAGCTCAATTTTGAATTTCATGGCAAATGTTGTGAATACTTATGTACATTTGATTTTTTTTTCATTTTTAATAAATTTGCAAAGATTTCAAACAAACTTCTTTCACGTTGTCAATATGGGGTATTGTTTGTACAATTTTGAGGAAAATAATGAATTGAATCCATTTTGGAATAAGGCCGTAACAAAGTGGAAAAAGTGAAGTGCTGTGAAGACTTTTCCGATGCACTGTAAATGAATATATGCTGACCATAGATGCACTTACTGTAGATATGGACTAAAGCACAACTTCAGGCTTTTTGCAAGCGGACTTTCATTTTGTATTGGAGATGGATCTTGTGGATGCCTAAGCAGTGGTGAACAGGACACAAATAACATGGGAAATGCACAGACACAGCAGCACAAAACTAAAAAAGGCCAAGGTGTAATGTTTGGTTTTCCATTACTGCTGAGGAATAAAAAGAAAAGTAAAGGAAGAGAAAAAGAAAAAAAAAAAAGAAAAAATAAAGAAAAAACAAACAAACTGGGAGACCACCGTTTTTTTTTTTTTCTTAAAGCGGACATTTAGCCCCCTGACGACGATCCTGCCTTTTCACCCCTCTTATGCAGAAATAGGGGTTTTTTTTTTTGTTTAACCACTTGCCCACTGGGCACTTAAATCCCCTTCCTAACCAGACCAATTTTTAGCTTTCGGTGCTCTCACATTTTGAATGACAATTACTCAGGCATGCAACACTGTACCCATATGGATTGTTTGTCATTTTTTCCACACAAATAGAGCTTTCTTTTGGTGGCATTTAATCACCTCTGGGTTTTTTTATTTTTTGCGCTATAAATGAAAAAAGAACAAAAATTTTGTAAAAAAAAAAAAAGAATTTTTCTGCGTTTCTGTTGTAAAATTTTGCAAATTATTAATTTTTCTTCATACATTTTGGACAAAATTTATACGAAGTTAAAAGTTTTGTTTCAGGAAGTGATACCCAGGGCTGTGGAGGAGTGTGAAAGGAGATACAAACAGAAAGGTGCAGCACTCTGAACAGGGGAATACCAACAGGCAGGGCGGAATCCACAGGTAGAGACTCGTGCCAGAGGATCGTTTTTTAGGGCAACTGTCAACTCATCAACCAATCCATTGATCTCATTGAAAGGAGCTTTGCGTCACCCTCCCTCACACCACCACCCAGGAAGAAAGCTATGGTAACATTAGAACACTAGCTGCCACTCCGGAGACCGCCATTTCCCAGTGCTGGGTGAGACCGTTATCAGCAGTCACGGATTTTTGGTAAGCAGGCTACCTTACACTTGGTTGTCGACCTGAACGCACTTTTGATTTTTTTGAAGATTGGTGTCACAAACTGTTTTCCTGCAACTTATCTTTATTTGTTTGGAGGTCAACTCTCCACAGATGTTTAGCGATCAGAATCTGAATGGGACTCTGCCTTCGTTTTCCTTTTCCAATTTTTTTTTTTTTTTTTTAAGCTTTTTTCAATGATTTTATTATTCACAATTTATCAACATGTTTAATAATATGTTTAGCACTGCACTCACTTTGTAAATTCAAAATTTATACTGCTACATGTCTTTGGTAAAAAAAAAAAAAAATCAGTGCAAATTATTTGGTCTTTGCGAAAGTTAGAGAATCTACAAGCTATGGTGCCAATCATTGAAAATTGATCACACCTGATGTACTGACGGCCTATCTCATTTCTTGCGACAGTACACACTAACAAGCCAGGGAAGTTCAAATAACACCCCAAATGACACGTTTTTGGAATATAGACAGTCCAAGGTGAGTTTTTTTTTGCAGTTGTAATTTTTTCCTACAATTCTTTACAAAAATTAAGATTTTTATTTTTTCACAAAATTATCATATTAACAGTTTTTTTCTCTCACACAGCATATGCATACCACAAATTACACCTCAAAATACATTCTGCTACTCCCCCTGAGAATGGCGATACGTGTGAGACTTTTACACAGCGTGGCCACATACAAAGGCCCAACATGCAGGGAGCATCATAAGGTGTTCTAGGGACATAAATTTCAAATCTAATTTGACTACCTATTACACTTTTGTGTGGCACTGTAGTGGCATGGATGATTACTGATGTTGCACGGATGAGCACTAATGTGGCACGGTCGATCACTGATGTGACATGGATGAGCCATTAATGGGGATGGGTGAGCATGAATGAGTCATGGATGGGGGTGAATGAGCATAACTGAGCCATGGATAGGGATGGATGAGCATAACTGAGACATGGATGGGGATGGATGAGCATAACTGAGACATGGATGGGGATGGATGAGCATAACAGACATGGATGGGGATGGATGTGCCATGGATGGGGATGGATAAGCATTTATGAGCCATGGATGGGTGAGCATGAATGAGCCATGGATGGGGATGCTTGAGCATAAATGAACCATGGCTGAGAATGGATAAGCCAGGGATGGATGCAGCATGAATGAGCCTTGGATGGGGATGGATGAGCATGGATGAGGATGGCTGAGAATGAATAAGCCATGAATGAGCATAAATGAGACAGGGATGGATGCGCATGAAAAAGCCATGGATGGGTGCAGATCAGGAGCTGTGGGCTCCCGCTCCCTCCTCTACTCACACGCTGTACCGATCGGCGTGAGGAGCCAAACCAGACATGCTGCGGTTTGTTTACACCCTATTTTGGGTGAAACTCCGCTTTAACAACCAGAGTCATCAGCATGCTTCCCCACCGACAGCTGAATGTAAATGGTTGGAAATAAAAAGGGGGGGGGGTGGGGGAAGCATGCCTGCGCTAGAAAAGTAAACGGAAAATCCAGCATGCCCATCAGGTCTAATATGGATTTTAAGGGGAACCCCACACCAAAATTTAAAACCAACACCCCCCCCCCCCCCAAAATCCAGACCCTTATCCAGGCATGCCCCCTTCTGAACCAGGCCACATATTGATGGGGACAAGGGCCTCTTCCCTTCAACCCTGGGCTGTGGTGGACTGCTGGCTTATCGGAATATGGAAGCCCCCTTTAATAAGGCCCATGTGAATACGTACATTGTACCCCTTTACTCATTCACCAAGTATAAATGTGAATAAAGACACACGTTTTTGACAAGTTGTTTATTAAAAAAAAAACGATGTAGGTCCATCAATCACGCCACCCACTGGACCCCAAAAAAAAAGAAGCTCCACCCAGTCCAGTACTTATCAATTCCACAATTTATCCTGTAATACAATATTATGACTATGGATCCATTGGCAATTTTGCACACGCAATCAGATTAATTTACAGAATATATTGCAATGACCTTCTTGAACCATTGTATCCTTGTGGTCCCTGGGAGTTTCCCCCCCCCTCCTTTTAAAAACACACAGTATGCATAGTAACAGGTTTACTGCCTGCGTTTCCTTCCCCATACACACAAAAAAACTTTCCTTCATTAATCCACTGCTATATAAATAATATATATAAAAAAAATTAAGTTTCAGTGCCTCACTTGTGAATTTGAAGATGATTCTCACCATAAAGCCTATAACTACAGAAGCGAATAAGGGTTTGTTCTAGAGCTGCAACTAACGACTATTTTCATAATCGATTAGTTGGCCGATTGTTTGAATTAATCGGTTAATAACCTTAAAAAAAAAAAGTCCTTGCCCTTTCCAAATACGCAGCAGCTGAAAAAATCATGGATGTGAACATGTCCCATAGGAAACCATGTAAATGAACTGTAGTGTGTTTCTGCAAAAAGCACCACAAAACACAGAGGAGCGACCCAGGCCTGAGATGTTTAGCAACATAATGGGGTTAATTAAACTAAAATGAGTACAAAAAGAGCAAATAATCGCTGTAAGGGGTTCATTTTTGTAACGGGAGGGCCCGGAGAACCCAGAATCTCTTAGAAAGTATGAGATACCCTTGCTTCAGCTTCCCCAATGCCTCTTATGTGTGAACCACCCTGTGTCTCTATTAGGGGCACAGGGTGAATGAGAACCCCACTATGATCAGTGATAATCAGATTCAATGCTGTATATATAGTATATAGATTGGATGTATACTGTGTGTGGGGGTTGTGTAATCATTGCTGTGATGAGGTGGGGGGTGATTTACATTCTACAGATCCTTTCATTGGGAGATGTGTATTGAAAGTTCGTTGTGTTCTATTGTGTAAAGTCTTTGATAATGGGAGTTAAGCCTGTAATTATAGGTATGGTACACTGGCAGCCCGACAGTCTGCTGAATAGAAAGGTCATGTGTCTGAGCCATTTACTGTAGTTAATTGGCTCATGTAAATTGGGTCTGGTCAGAGGTGTATGATGAGGAGGGTCAGAAGCTTCTCTCTGTGGATATAAAAGTTGTAATGTTTTGCAATAATAAAGTCAGTTCATTTTGGAAAGATACAGAGTGTGTCTCGTTCTTTTGGAAGGATGAATTCCTATGGGAAGGGGTCATCTGACTGTGGAGGATCGGCAGTGAATTTGTGTCCAGGAGAGGGAATTTCTTTAAACGGCGTTAAACCCCTTTCATATTTGGGGTGTCGTTACAATTTTTAACTGTGGGACAGTGAAAGTAATATTTACAGTAGCGATTTGCTCTTTTGTACTATAAAGGACTTTTTTTTTTTACCCCATTATTTTACTGCCCAATTAATCGATTAATTTCATAATCGATTAGTTGTTTCGGCCCTAGTTTGTTCAGAATATATAAATACTTTAGCGTTGCTAACCCTGGGCACAGGTTCACTTTAGTCGACCTGCATCACTGATTTAGGCCACTTTCACACTGTAGCGCTAAAAATAGCACCTCTGTCACTCCTGTGTGAAAGTCCAAAGGCTTTCACACTGGGGCGGTGCACTTAAGGATGTTAAAAAAAAAAAAAGTCCTGCAAACAGCATCTTTAAGGCGCTTTAGGAGCAGTGAAAACACTGCTCCTAAAACGCCCCTGCCCACTGAAATCAATGGAAAGTGATTCAGCAGCGACGCTTTTAACCCTTTTTCAGCCACTAGCATGGGTTAAAGCATCAACACCCCCAGTGGGAAAGTGCCCTTATACAGAATGCAGAAGACAGCCTGATGTAATATTTCAGGGCATATGACTCACTTCTATAATGAACAGCAAGTGAAAAGTTTCTCAGAGGAAGCCAATTACTGTAGGATGTTGTTATGATGTATTTGTCAAGTTCAGGCTGCCTTGCGCCACTGCAATATTTCACGCACACATTTAAATCTGCTCAAGAAACCATGAAGTTGATAATGCTGCTACAGGCCTGGAAGCAGCTATCTTAGGAATCCCTACAGAATTCATTTTATAGACAGTCTACCATGGGTATATTTGGCTATGCTGCGTATTGTTCAACATGCCTAGCTGCAAGCTTTTGGAGAAGGTGCCATGTTTTCCTGATACCACTCTCTGGCACAATCCACACTTGCAGAAGTTCTATCAACATACCGATGGATTGCTCTGGACTAAACATGGGGTGAAACTTATATCCCCCCCCCCCCCATTTATACTGTTGTGTTTTGCCCCTTTTTTTGGAATTTCAAAAAGGGAGCACAAACTTTGCTCTACTGCCCATTTCCAAGATTTGCAACTGTGACACACGGCAGCAGCCCAATTTGGTTTGACTAATGTCCCCATGAAACCCTCTGCTCCAGAAAACTTGTTGCATGACCCAACACACGCTAAACTAGTTTTCACATAATTCTTGTTTTATCACTTTAAAACTGATCGTCTGCAAAGTACTGAAATTCACTGGAGGGCAGATATTCCGGATCTCACGGACAGCGTGCAGAAAATCCTTCCTATACAGGTTCCTACAGTCATCTCATCTATGGATAAGGTTTTATCAACTAAATTCTTGAATTGATCAGGTTATACTCCTTGCCTTCTTTTCCACCTCGGTAAATGACCCTCTGCTGCTTGCCAAGTGCTCAGTTGCAGATGGTACATTCTTCCATATGGTTTTGATTTGCCCACCTATTAGGGCCCTTTGGTCAGAAGTTACGGCCTTCTTAAGCTCACTTACGAGTAGCCTAATAAAGTCCCATGAGGCATTGCAAGGCTGACAGTTACAAGCATGACGCCCACAGGCAGAGGCATGATGGGACTTGTAGTTTTGCAACAGCTGGAGGGCTGTCAGGTTGAGACCCCTGCCATAAAGGTGTCTCCTGGGCTATATTGATTAAAGTATTCCACGGAGCATACAGCTTTTTATGCGCTTAGTTCTTAATTATATAACTATGCAATGGAAATCACCCCCCTCCCAAAAACCAATGTATAAACTGACCTACAAACCTAGCGGTTGTCCTAAGAAATTCCATAAAGTCTGGTCCCTTTGGGTAGACTCTGAACTATATCATCTGATGATTACATTTTGTATCTCGTCATGAAATTCTTGTTTTCACCTTGATTATTTCAATTACAGATCCTGTTTCCGTAATTATTTATTTTAGATACTATTGTGATTGTACGCCAACTGCTTGACCTTTACATTTTCTAAGTAAAATATACATAATTTTGAGCCCTTTTAATTGTTATTGAGCATGTGATCTTTCCATACATATTACCCATCGATATGTTGAATGGACATTTTGAGCTTATATTGCTCACCGTTTCTTGTGCGAGTGCTGTTTCTGTAGGTTTGCATTACTTTTTCTTTATTTGCAAACAAAAGTATTACCTTAATAAAAAAAGAAAAAAAAAAAGTGGTCCAAGAAAGAAACACACAGCTTGGGGAATGAAGATTTTATTAAGCGAAAACTGTTACTACGCTTGACAGTTTGCTCAAAGACTATATGATGAATGCAACTCAGAAGGAAAAACTCCAGAAGGACTCCTGAACACACAACATGTGCTAGAAAGGGTAAAGTGCATGAAAGAATGGCTGCTCAGATGAGTGGGGGAGGTAGGAAAGGTCATTCACCAGATCGGCAGCAGGCCCGAAAACCACACTGCAGGTTCTGGCATCCACTGGCGGTTTCAGCATGGGGACCTGCACAAGAACATAACCAGGTGAACACAAAAATAGAAAAGAAACACTTGTATTGTATACCTCACTACTCGCTTTAGTATTGCATACACTTTAAAGAGGTTGTGCAGAAATTAGTCTGAGGCCAGCTCTGTATTTCCTTTAATGTACACCATTTCAGTTTCGGGTGGGCTCTGGTGGACTCCCAACGCCTGCCAGCTTCCTACCATATCTTCCACCTAGATCATGAGGAGCATGACACGATCATCTAGCCTTTTGTTGGATGGAACAGAGAATGGAGAGATCAGGAAATCTCACTACTAGTGCATCTTACCAACATGTGTGGAGCTGGCTAGCTGCCCTATGTCCCGTAGTCTTGGTGTTCACTCTGAAGAGCACCAAACTCCTGCATGCTGTATCTATAGTGCACTTTTAGAAAGCGCACCAAAAAACACAGGAAAAACAAATATGCAGGACACAATATAACTATGAGAAAGTGCAGCTAACACGCTTTAAACACATGGGTACACCGCACTGCTCCTGCGGTATTGGGCAACCCCCATCAGCGTGAAAAAAGGCCTAAAAAGCTAGCATGTGACAAACTTGCTGGAAACCATGCAAACATATATGATCAGTATTAGGTGAGCTGACCCTTAGGGGTCCTGAGAAGACAGAAATATGGAAAGCCGACATTGCCGTTTGCTCAGAGCAGTTATCCTGATCTGTGACTCACGTAGCGAGTCCCTGACCTGTAACAAACATGCCGAAAGGATAAAAACTTCACTGTCTGCATACTTTTTCTGGTGGTTGATGAAATGTTAGTTAGTAGAGCTAGAATTAGGAGGAGGACAGTCCTGGAACCTGCACGTTTATAAAAACAAGTCAACAATGACAGCTCCATTACTTATATTCCAACAGGTCTCCCTTTAGGTTCACTGCACACATTACAATCAGATTGCACAACCTCCTTTAGATCTACCAAACAGCATTTAGTGCAATTGCCTGCCTGATTGGATAGCTTAAGTAGATCCTCAATACACTTTTGGCAGATCTAAAGTTGATTTTACAGAATTTGCATGGTCAGATTGTAATGTGTAGGGTTAGCCTGATTCCGCGTACACACGATCATTTTTAATGACGTGAAATATGACATTTTTTAAAATGGTCATTAAAAACTAGAAAAACGCAGAGAAAAATTGGAACGTGCTCTAATTTTTCAAAAAATGCGCATGCTCAGAATCAAGTATGAGACGGGAACGCTCGCTCTGGTAAAACTAGCGTTCGTAATGGAGATAGCACATTCGTCACGCTGTAACTGACTGAAAAGCACGAATCGTCTCTCAACAAACTTTACTAACATAAAGGGTGGCACCATCTGAATGGAACTTCCCCTTTATATGCCCGTCGAACGTGTTGTATGTCACCGCGCTTTACTCGATAGTGTAAGCAAGGCAGGCTTGAGAGGAAACAAAAATCACGTCGAGAAAAATGGCAGTTTTTTCAATGACATTAAAAACGATCGCGTGTACGTGGCATTACACTTTCTGCTCATTTGTAAAAAGGGAGAGACTACTGTACTGAAGGCCCTTAGCTGAGAAATGCAGTGCCCAGATAAGATGTGCCATCAAGAGATCCACAGAACAGGTATCCAAGGTATCTGTGTGGTCTCTCTAACAATCACACCATCTCAGGACAGGCTACTACAGAGAACGGCTCAGACCACAATCAGCCCTCAAAGCACAGTATTACAACTGAATTAAAGAGGAGCTCCAGGCTCCTTCAGAAAAAAAATCGTGAAAGAAAAAAATCAGCAGCTATAAATATTGCTGCTGACTTTCAATATTGGGGCACTTACCTGTCCACGAATCCAGTGGAGTCCTCATCCGAGCCGATTTTTCAATCGGCTCTCGGGTGCTGCCGCCACCTCAGCGAAGCCTTGCAGCTTCAGCCGATTCCCTACTGCGGAAGTGTGCTGTGCTTTGTTAAGGGCCTGGCTGCAGGGGAAGGAGGGGGGGCCCCAACTTCTTTCCGAGTGCACCACGGTGAACTGAGCCAGTACTGGTCAAAACCAGGTACCCCCCCCCCCCCCCCAAAAGGTCCCAAATGTAAAATAAAGCTAATGTAGATGGGCTTACTCTACAAAATGTTGAGAGTTTTGCATTCAACTACTTCACTAGTCAAATGTAGCCTCCTAGTGGTCATCCATGATGTAAAACTGAAACTACCCAACAAATTAAATAAGTTAAAGTGGTTGTAAACCCTATATTTTTTTCTTTCCCCCATAACCACCTGGAAGAGAAGGGCAGAATGAGCTAATATGACTAGCATAATAGCTCATTATGCATCACTTACCTTAGATCGGGGCCCCCGAAGCTGTCCTCGTCTCCCTCTTCAGCCGCATCCATCGCTGCGGCGATAGCCGGAAGGTTACTTACGGGTATCGCCGCACCAGCCAATCACAGCGCCGCTCCGGCGCTGTGATTGGCCGGAGCGGCGGAGACGTCACTCTGCACATGCGCGCGAGAGCCGTCACAATCGGCTACGCCCAGCTATTGCTGGGAAGTAGCCGATTTTGTGAATGGGATTAACCCCATGAATGCGCCGTAGACAGCGGCGCCTGTCATTTTTACTAAATATCTCCTAAACCGTGTAGGTTTAGGAGATATTTCTTGCACCTACAGGTAAGCCTTAATCTAGGCTTACCTGTAGGTGCAAGTTGAAAAAGTGGGTTTACAACCACTTTAAATAAAAGACATTTTACCCCATATAAATGTAAATTAAGGGCATTAAACGTGTCAATTCTAAAACACATTTACCTTTAAATATGGTGTAAATTGTGCCTTCTCTACCTTACTGCCATTTTCTACATGGGTAAAAGATTATCCAACCGTTTCCTTCCTGGTCTGCTGAGCTGGTTCTAAACGCATACGAGGCCAGCGCTTTAGCAGGGAAGTGGTTTTGTTTACATAGTGCCATAGTATTGGCAATATGCAAACAATCTAATTTTTGGCTGGGTTTGCATGCACAGGACTGATGGTGCACGCGGTTCCAGCATTCTTGGAGCTGCCTGAAGACTTCTGAGCTATAGGACACTCAAATCCCAGGAGTCTGCGGGCAGTACAGGCTATGTCATTCTCGCCTAAACAAGAAATACATGCTTTACCTTCCTTAGGCCAACTTTACAGTTACAACTTATCGCAAAGCATAACGCACCATGCATGTGTTAAGCAGCCCATAGGAGGAGTTCATTTTTATTTTTTTTCAATTTCACAAGCAGGTTGAATAAAAAAAAAAAAAAAAAAAAAAAAAAAGGCATAAAACTGACTTGATTCCCCCCCACACTCGATGTGGATAGGGGAATCCTCCCTCCATGAGCAATTGTGTCAATGACAGTGAGGAGACTTCCCCGTTTCAGAATGAACTCATCAGGGTTGCAGGCTATAGCCAGCAGTGCTGATCGAGCAAAGAAAATCCAAGACGGCGGTTGTGCAGAAGTCGGTCTGTAGATCGACTTCTGCACAATCACATTGCCCATACGTGAATTGAAATTTGGGCAGTCCTTGATGAACCAGCTGAATTTCAGTCCAGGTATGGTCTTAAAAAAGTATGGTGAAAGCTTTTTTTGGCCATACTTCTCTTGAGGATCACAGGAGTGCACTTCACTTGTGCACTCCTGTGACCCAGAATGAGCTGACAGCAGGCTAAAGCTCAATTTCAGCCAACATCACTGAGCCACTCCAGTCTCTGGATGCATCCTGACAAGGTCGCTGAAGCCAGCTGCTCCCGCCCCCCTCTCCTGCCCAGTGCTCCAGTGAGCACTGGAGGGGAAGCGTAGAGTGGTCACCAACAGTCAGAGAGGACCCAAGAACTGAGTGATCAGCGGTCATGTGATCAATCAGTTCTCTGGCTTCGAATCAGAAGGGGAAGAGCTGCATCATTGCACAGATGCTGCAACCATATAGGCAAGTATGTTTTTTTGTTCCTGCACTTCTCATTTAAAGATATTGTTAAGTAATTTATTTTTAACATACATGTCATACTTGCCTGCTCTGTACAGTGGTTTGCACAAAGCAGCCCCGATCCTCCTCGCTGCTCCTGGCCCCTCCCTCCTGTCAAGTGCCCCCAAAGCAAGCAGCTTGCTATGGGGGCACCCAAGCCGAGCTGCATCACTGTGTGTCTATTCAGACACACAGCCGCCATTCGGCCCCACCCCCTCACCCCAGGTTGGCTGACTTTGACAGCAGCGGGAGCCAATGGCGCCGCTGCTGTGTCTCAGCCTATCAGGTGGGAGAGTCCTGGATGGCCGAAAGACTCATGGACATCGCTGGACAGAGATAGGGCTCAGGTAAGTATTAGGGGGTGCCTGCTGCGCACAGAAGGCTTTTTATCTTAATGCATAGACTGCATCAAGATAAAAAAACCTTCTGACTTTACAACTCCTTGAAGTGTTAATGCATTGGACAGATGTGCCATTCTATTTAAATAACAGATTTATCAGATTGTTGCTGTGCAGTATCAAAAAGGGTCAGGTGTAGTTTGGGGTGCACAAATATGCATTGGTAGCCTATTAAATATAAATGGGCCGCCATAACACAATTTCAGTGACACACTGTTAAAGTGTGAAGCAGGCTTCAAACATTTGTGTGCCTTACTGATCTGCCATGAAAAAATATGGGATACACACTTTGCCCACTTCTCACAATGCACTGCTTGGGACACAAGTAAACAGTCAGAGTGGGCTCTTGAACACCTAATATACACTAGGGGTGCGCATCTTCACTGGTCTCACGATTCGTTTTGATTACTATTATCTGGTAAGCGATTCGATTTCACGATGCATCATGATTACCGACGAGCTCCCACTTCCGCTTGGGCCGCCTAGTCGACCCTTCCTTCCTGCAATCATCTGGGACACATGAGAGGTGCCAGAAGATTGCCTGGCTATGCAGGACAGCGCAGTGAGACATGCGCACCCGGCTGTGAAGCTGCAAGCTGTCACAGCCGGATGCCCACAGTAGTATTGCCAGCGCCGTGGACAGGCGGGGGAGAGAATGGAGGGTTTGGGTGGCCACGTCGCTGGATTGTGGGACAGGCGAGTGTCTTTTTGCGCACACTCGTAGAATGGCGACAAACTACGGTACCTAAAAATCTCCATAGGCGACGCTTTAAAAAAAATAACGGTTACCAGGTTAGAGTTACAGGGGAGGTCTAGTGCTAGAATTATTTCTCTCGCTTTGACCATCGCGGCGATTCCTCACATGTGGGATTTAAACACCGTTTACATATGCGGGCGCGACTTGAGTATGTTTTCTTTGCTGCGAGGGCTCGCGGGGACAGGGGCGCTTTAAAAAAACTTTTTTTTTTCTATTTATTTTATTTCTTTTTTTAAACACAAAGTTTGATCACTTTTATTGCTGTCACAAGGAATGTAAACATCCCTTGTGACAGTAAAAGGTGATGACAGGTACTCTTTATGGAGGGATCGGGGGTCTAAAAGACCCCAAATCCCTCCTTTACACTTCAAAGTATTCAGATCGCCAAAACCGGCGATTCTGAATAGTGTCTTTTTTTGTAAAACTGGCGCTATTGGCAGCCGAGTAAACCGGAAGTGACGTCGCTTCCGTATTTACATACAGACTGGAACGAAGCCGACGCTTCGTTCCAGTCTGTCTCTAGCCGCCGGAAGTAGCGGCTCGTGGATCGGGAGGCCTGGTCAAAGCGGCGGGAGGGGGTGTCCCCTTCCGCTCCTCTGGGATAACAACCGAGCGGCTTTTAGCCGCATCGGTTGTTATTCCTGGAAAGCCGACAGCTGCGGGCATCATCCCGGTAATAGATTTTCGGGGTCGCATGCATCGGAATCGCATCGGGGACACACGAATCGTGATGCACCGATGTAGTGATTAATTTCTGCACCCCTAATATACACATGCTTTTTAGTGTATAGTAGTGAAAAGTAGTGAAAAGGAAGATTAAAAGTATTGCAGCATGCACAAAAATAAGTCTGCAATAGCAGCTCTCATAAATATTACGGTCCAGAAAGGATTCTATTAAAGTTAGGTGCTAGGATGAGGTGTAAATATTATTGCCAGGTTCAAGGTTTAGTTTAGGACTAAAGTTTGAGGGGAAAAAATAAATAAAAAATATGAAGGCATCTGGTAGGATAAGTGATATTCTGATTTATTTTATGGTCAAGGCCCCTTTTTTCACATTTTTGTCACCAGGAAAGAACAGCACCAAAAATGAACACACAAGTCTAACTTGTGGGCAGAGATTTTTACAGCTACACTTGCTGGTTCAATAGGCATCCAGTATAACACCAGTAGAAGCCACCAGAATACCCATATATACTGCGTGTAGCAGTGATTGGTCGAGATTTCATATTACCACGAGTACCACTTTGAGTACACTACCAGTCACTAGATCGGAGCACTGGTAGACCGTTCACATTTACAGCCATCATTTAGACCCCAATACTTTGCTTAAGAGCTGAACTACAACAAGGAGGGGCGATGGATAAAGCCATACAATGTCCACATACTCCGACATGTGTCTACATTGTACAGCCACATTTTCCACCATCTTCAGTATCCGGCAGCATACTTTTTAGCCAAGTATTCATGCTTTCCACATACTGAAGACAGATAAAGTAGGGAATATACTCCTGGATAGGGCAGGATCTGCTTGCCTGCACCATGTATGAAATTTGGAAAACTTACCTGTCTGTTTAGAACTGGCCATATTATTAGGAAAGCATGTATATAAAATAATCACTACCATTAGCCTGGGTACATGTACACATAGATTTCTGGGTTTATTAGACTCAATGACTCCCCAAATCTCTACTTCAGGATGAGTGAAGCTTCTGTTAGGTCTGTGTGGATTAGACCTAGACGAATACATGCGAGGGCAGAAATATGGGAGCTGGTTCTAGATCAGTCAACCCAAACCTGGCTCCACTACCTAGTGGATCACTGACTTAAAGCAAGCCTGTAGGATGATTGACAAAAGACAGACACCACATTTCTAACCTCACAGGTCATCCATTAGTTGCTTCACAAATCCAAGCAAACCCAGGATTTACATTCTAGAAATACTGTAAATTTTAATTTGTTCTTCCACAGAACAATGAATTGCCAACTAAATCTGCTACTGAGTATGAAAATATAAATCAGGCTCACCTGCAACACAACATGCTGAACTCATTAAAATGATACTAAAGAGGAAATAATAAAAAAAAAAAAAACCACACACAAACCTCACACTTACCTGCTCTGTGCAGTGGTTTTGCACAGAGCAGCCTTGATGCTCCTCTCCTTGGGTACCCTCCCCCCTGGTGAGTGCCCCCATAGAAATCTGCATGGGGGCACTCAAGCATGCTCACTCCGAGCCCCACTCTGAGTCCATTGACACACAGAACGGGGCTCAGCGCCACGCCCTCCTCACCGTATGATTGACAGGAGGGAACTGCCCACAGAAGAAGGTTCTTTTACCCTCGTGCATGAATGTAAAAAACCTTCAGCCTTCATAACTACTTTAATAACTGAAGTGTTACATACTGGAATCATTTTTAGATCCCAGCAACCTGACTGGCAGGTCCTAAACTATACTTATAAAATTAAGGCAAAGCAAAAGGCTTTTCTGTTAAGCCACGGCTCAACCGAAAGAAGTGTACCATTTCAAGCCAACTACAAAGCACACAGGAGATATAGACAAGTACATGACCAGAATGCCTCTGACCTGCTTCTCAGTAAGTCATTGTGACCTCATTTAGGATCATGTGCAGGTTTTCAAACTGAGTAGAACACACACATTACCATTAATGTTGTCGCAGTAGTAGAAGTGTTCATCATTAAGAGAGGGACATGCCGACACCAGATCCTGTAAGCCTGACGCAGTCACATTGAGACATCCAGAAAGGTTTAGATGTTCCAGGTATGGTAATCCTCCACCAAAAGTCAACGCCCTGCATCAGTAAACAAAACAACTAAATTATTAAGTGATGGCATTTCCCAGATGACACAATTTATTGTCCTACTGACCTAAATGCAAAACATTAACAGCAAATTGCAAATGTAGACCTGAGCTTTAAACGAGGGATCATTTAAAAGGGACAGTGGATAATCAGAAAATTAGGCAACTTCATAGTTACAATTGAAGTTTGTTTAAAGTCATTGTAAAGTCTCGCTTCAAAAAACAAAACAAAAATAAAACAAGTTATACTCATCTCCTCTGTGTAATGGTTTTGCATAGAGCAGCCTGGAGACTATTCTCTGGTCCCTCTTTACAGCTCCAGGCCCCTCCCACCTGACAAGTGCCCCCATAGACCAGCAGCTTGCTAAGGGGCACCCGAGCCAGAGTTCCTGTCTGAATAGACACACGGAAGCCCCACCCCGACCTCTCTCTCCCGATTGGCTAACCGACTTTGATGGACAGCCACGTGAGCCAATGGCGCCGCAGCTGTGCGCCAGCCAATCAGGAGGAGAGTCACGGACGGCCGAGACACTCTTAGACATCAGAGAAAAGGCTGAAGTATTAGGGGGTGCTGGAGCAGCAGCTGCACACAGAAAACCTTCTGACTGTACAACTCCCAGACGGAATCGTGGCCATTGCTGGACAGAGATGGGGTTTAAGGGGGGCTGCTATACACAAAAGTATTTTTTATCCCAATGAATAGAATGCATTAAGATAAAAAACCTTTTGCCTTTACAACTCCTTTAACCATCTTTAAAAAAGGCATGTTACACTGCCAAATGACTAATTCATAAAATGTCTTGAAGCCCAACCCCAGACCAAATTTTTTTTACTTGTAGTTTTAGCAGTTTTTATACTTTTAGATAGGAAGAGTAGCGTAAATACCGGTACTACTCCTATCTAGGGCCGAAACTACTAATCGATAACTAATCGATTATAAAAATAGTTGTCAAGGATGCTGCTGCTACGAAACATCTTAAGCCTGGTTCACACTTAAGCATTTTTTGGCGCTTTTTGTAGAAACGCTCTAGAGTTCATTTAACATAGTTTCCTATGGGACACGTTCACATCTTTTTCAGCTGCTGCATATTTGGAAAGAGTTTAAAGCGGTGTTCCAGCGAAAAAAAATTGGGGGGAAAAGTCAGCAGCTTTAAACACTGCTGACTTAATAAGGACACTTACCTGTCCAGGGAGTCCGCGATGTCAGCCGACCGAGGCCGATGCGTCCATCGGTTTGGGTCTCAGCGCCACCATTCAAACTAAGGGAAACAGGCAGAGGAGCCTTGCAGCTTCACTGCCCGTTTCCTACTGCGCATGCGCGAATCGCGCGGCGCTTTGTGAGGACAGCACGCCCCATTCCCCAGAAGACAACGCGAGGTGGACAAGAAGGAAGATTGCTGCGGTAAAGGAACAGGCAGATTAGGACGATCTGCCCAGCAACAGGCATTTCTGGTAGGGTTGTCCCGATACCACTTTAAGACCGAGTACAAGTACCGATACTTCCTCTCCCCTTTGAGACAGGGGGGGAGCACGGAGGGCAGGGGGGAGACGCAGAGTGCGGAGGGACGCAGAGCATTGAGGGAAGTGGAGGACGCAGACTGCAGAGGGGGACGCGGAGACGGGGCCGTGGAGGGGGGGGGGGGGGGGGGGGCCTAATTTCTGGTAAGTCAAAAATAAATAAAAATAGGATTTTTTACTCACCGTAAAATCCTTTTCTCTGAGTCCATGGACCGACACAGCTTCTCTATTGACAAAGTGGGTATTATCTGTTAATTAGGAGTGACTAGGCAGAAAAACTTGGGGCGGACCCTCCGGGTATAACCACTCAGTCTGCATCTTCGCAGATCAGTTCGTCAAAAAGCAGTACAAACTTAAAAGGAGGGGTGGGTGCTGTGTCGGTCCATGGACTCAGAGAAAAGGATTTTACGGTGAGTAAAAAATCCTATTTACTCTTTCGTCCATGGACCGACACAGCTTCTCTATTGACAAAGTGGGACTTCCCAAAGCAGTGTCAGAGAAAAAACGAGGGGTGGTAACAGGATAAAAATAAAAACTTCACCCCAAACACAAAACAGCACTCCTCCAACGGAGGAGCTGCAACTCTAAACAGCCGCTTGTAAAACCTTGTGGCCGAAAGAGGCATCCGAAGTTGCACCTACATCAATTTTGTAGAACTTTGTGAAAGAATGAGCGGACGACCAAGTCGCCGCTTTACATTATCGGGAAACAGACGCTTGATGTTGGAAAGCCCAAGAGGCACCTATTGCCCTGGTCGAATGCGCCGTGACCGGGAAGGGGGGCGCTTGACCCTTTAAGGCGTAAGCCTGGATTACTATCTGTCAGATCCACCTAGAGATGGTGGCCGATGAGACTGCTTGGCCCTTCTTGGGACCAGCCACCGAAACAAACAGTGAGTGACTTCCGGAACCGGGAAGTAGCAGATGATAGGTATACTCTCAAAGCTCGGACAACGTCCAAGGAATGCAACGCCAACTCCTTAGGATTCAACAAGGATGGAAGTACAATGTCTTCATTGAGCTAAAAAGCCGAAACGACTTTTGAAAGGAAGGCTGCGGCCGCAGCACCACCTTATCCTTGTGGAAAATCAAATAGGGAGCCTTGCAGGACAAGGCTGCCAGCTCAGAGACTCGTCTAACTGACGTAACAGCCACCAAAAAGACCACTTTCCGAGAAAGTGTCAACAGGGGAATATCTCTAATATTCTCAAACGGTGCCTTCTGAAGCACCGAGAGGACCAGGTTCAAGTCCCACGGAAGTAACGGGGGACGGACCGGAGGGGCCACATGTCGAACCCCCTGCACAAATGTACTCACGAGAGAGTGAGCCGCCAGGGGTCGCTGAAAAAAAAAGACAGCCAGGGCAGATATCTGTCCCTTAAATCGTACTTAGGGCAAGCCTTTGGTCTACCCCATGCTGTAAAACCAGCAGGATTCTGGAAACCAAATAAGTACGCGGATGCCATTTCATTTCCTCACACATGGAGATGTGGGCCTTCCAAGTGCGGTGATAAACCTTCCTAGAGGATGGTTTCCGAGCACTTCTCATAGTAGAGATTACTGAATCTGACAGGCCCCGGTCTCTCAGTACCTGGTTCTCAATAGCCATGCCATTAAAGCCAGTGACCGTAAAGCAGGATGGAGTATGGGACCTTGCGATAGCAGGTCCTTCCGTAGTGGTAGACGCCAGGGGACGTCTGCTACCAGACGTACTAGATCGGCGTACCAAGGACGCTGAGACCAATCTGGAGCGATTAGGATCATTGGAATTCCCTCTGCCTCCACTCTGCGGAGCAGAAGAGGAAGAAGCCTTAAAGGAGTTGTAAAGGTACATTTTTTATTTTCTAAATAGGTTCCTTTAAGCTAGTGCATTGTTGCTTCACTTACCTTTTCCTTAGATTTCCCTTCTAAATATTTTTTTTCTTTGTTTTCTTTGTCTGAATTTCTCACTTCCTGTTTATCCTCAGTAAGCTGTTCAGTAAGCTGTTCTGGATGACTCCACACCACTCGGATGATGGTGTGGAGTTCAGTGAGGAGAAACAGGAAGTGAGAAATTCTGACAAAGAAAACAAACCTTTAGAAGGTAAATCAAAGGAAAAGGTAAGTGAAGCAACAATGCACTAACTTAAAGGAACCTATTTAGAAAATAAAAAATGTACCTTTACAACTCCTTTAAGGGAGGGAAGGCATAGATTAGCCGATACTGACCCCACGATGCTACCAACGCGTCCGTTGCGTCTGCCCATGGGTCTCTTGACCGGGCCACAAATCTCAATACCTTCCGATTGAGTCGGAAAGCCAGAAGATCTACGTCTGGTGTGCCCCATCTTTGGCAGAGGAGTTGGAACTCCTCCGGGTGTAAGGACCATTCTCCCTGGTCCAGCATCTGGCGGCTCAGGTAGTCCGCCTGCCAGTTTTCCACGCCCGGAATGTACACGGCCGATAGTGCCGGTACGCTCTTCTCTGCCCACTTCAGGATGCGAGCAACCTCCGATGCTACAGCTGAGCTTCTTGTTCCTCCTTGATGATTGACATATGCCACCGCTGTGGCGTTGTCTGACTGGACACCCTTGCAGCCTCTGAGACCATTTGAAGAGGCACAGTTTGATTGCCCAGATCTCCAGGACACTGATCGGCAGGAGGGCTTCCTCTGGGGTCCAGCGACCTTGCGCCGACTGGACACCCCAGACTCCCCCCCCCCCCCCCCCAACCTGTAAGGCTGGCGTCCGTCGTGATCACTATCCAGTAGACCGGAAGAAATGACTTCCCGGCCATTAGAGCCGGTGCTGTCAGCCACCATACCAGGGATCTTCTGACTAGGTGGCTCACTCGGATTTGATAATCCAGAGATGAAGGGCATCTGTTCCATCTGGACAGAACTTCCTTCTGTAACACTCGAGTGTGGTATTAAACATATGGAACCGCCTCGAAGGAGGCTACCATGAGGCCCAACACTCGCATGCAAAAACGGAGTGACGACCAATTCCTGGAAGTCAGCTGCCGTACTGCAGCCCGGAGGGTCTGCAACTTCTCCACAGGGAGGAATACCTTTGCCTCTGAGGAATCCAGAATCAACCCCAGGTACACTAGGCGTTGAGTGGGCACCAATACTGACTTTTGCGTGTTTAGTATCCAACCAGTGTCTCGAAGTGTCTGACAAGTAATGGACACGCTTACCTCTAATTCTGAGCTTGAAGGGGCCTTCAGCAGAAGGTCGTCCAAGTAGCCTGTGATAGCGATACCCCGCTGTCTTAGACGTGCCAGAATCGGAGCGAGCACCTTGGTGAACGTCCTGGGTGCTGAGGCAAGGCCCAACGGGAGGGCCACAAACTGGTAGTGGTCCTTCCCGATAGCAAATCGCAGAAACCTCTGGTGTCTGGAGTATATGGGGACATGCAGGTATGCGTCCTTGATGTCCAAGGAGGCCAGAAAGTCCCCCGGATGGAGAGCCGTGACTACAGATCGAACCGACTCCATCCGAAATCTTTGTACCTTCACAAAGCAATTGAGGGCTCTGAGATCCAAGCTTGGACAAACCCCCTCCTTCGGCACAAAGAACAGATTTGAGTAAAAACCCCGTTCCAGTTCTGGAACTGGAATAACTACTCCGCGTTCCAATAGACCCTGGACCGCCCTATACAGGGCCTCCCGACGGGTCGGTAGTAGCTGGAGATTGGAGGTGTTGAATCTGTCCGGTGGACAAGAGAGAAACTCCATCTTGTAGCCTGCGATTACTTTGCAAACCCACCTGTCGGAGATTAGAGCTGTCCACTGAGTCGCGAATTTGTGAAGACATCCCCCCACCCGAGAGCTGGGTGGGGGTGGACCTTCATGCGGACGCAAATTTGTCCGCAGGCTTATTGGGTATGCGGGACCAAGGACGCTTTTGTCCTTGGGCAGGCGCTTTATCGGCCTGGGGTCTTTTCCCTGTCGCCCTAGGGGGGACGAAAAAACCGCTTGCGTGCAGTAAAGGAGGGCCCTTGCCCCTTGGCGTGGCCCCTTACCCTTGCTAATTTGGGGAAGCAAAGTGCTTTTACTTCCTGTGGCATCCTTGATGATGTCATCCAGAGAAGCCCCAAAAAGTCTGTCGCCCTTAAAAGGCAGATCCAACAGGGCTTTCTTGGAAGTCTGGTCCACAGACCAGCCTTTTAGCCAGATCAGGCGGCGTATTGCTACTGCATAAACCAAAGTTTTAGACAGCAGGGGAATAGTATTCATGTCTGACTCGCAGACAAAACCTAAGGCCCTGGACCAACTGGTCGGCCAATGTTATCTCATCAGGAGGAGCATCTCGCTCCTTAACCCCTGGAGTAGCAATCTTGCCCATTTAGTAAGTGTGCGAGACACTAGGGCCCCCGCCAATGCCAGGCATACTGCCGAGCCTACCACTGAGTATAGGTAGCAAGCGAGTGCTTCAGCCTTCTTATCCACAGGGTCCTTGAAAACAGGAGCCCCTTCTACAGGAATTGTGGTGGCTCTATTAAGTCTGGACACCGGAGGGTCCACTATAGGGGGAGAGGTCCATATCTTCAGAAAACTCTCCTCAAAGGGGTACCGTACCGCAAACCTCTTTGGGGCTGTAAAGACCCTCACTGGGTTCTCCCATTCCTTGTATAAGAGTTTATCAAAAGACACACAAGGGAACACCTTTAGCAGTGCGGGCAGGTCTATGAAACCCAAGTGGACCGGAGTCTCTGCTGCTTCTGCAGTATTTTCCAACTTTAGCATATCCCGCACTGCAGTAATAAGGTCAGATACCAAAGCCGCCTTGCGTACTGACCTGGACTTGGAGTCAGCCTCACTGTCCGGTCATGGTTTGCAGTCTCTGATGCGTCAGAATCTGGGCCCCGAGCCGTAGCTGGACCTGGTTCTGCATCAGAATTATCCCCAGAAGCTTGCAGGGGACTAGGCGTTTACTACCCCTTGTATTCCCGTGTGCTGCTTCCACCCTGGCAGCAAACGCCTCTAGAATTGCCGTCATAGCGTTCATAGACACCTCAGGGGCACCAGCTGCTAAATCTGGTGTTTCAGGGGAGAAGACATCTGGCTCAGATGCCATGCTGACCACACGCTGACACTCACAGGGCTCCAGGCAAGATATCAATAGGCCACCCTCCTGTGCTGCAGAGAGGCTGGGTCACCCAGAGGACTCACCACCCTGGATAGGTACTGCTATGCTGCCGTGTGCTGCGCCTGTGATGCTGTCCCCCTGCTGCTGTGTCAGTCTGCTTCTTTTATCAGCATTTCCTGTGTGAATTTTCGCACCAGTGTAATGCACCCTAGAGGCCGGAGGCTCTCCCAAAATGGTTGCCAAAAACGTCTGTATGGAAGATAATTTGGGCTCTAAGAAAATGGCCGCCGACCGAAGATAGAGGTCAAGCAGCCATAGCCCACAAAAAGATGGCCGCCGAACGGCAATATATGCATACAGGGTGGACAAACATGGCCGCCGATCAGCTGATAGGGGCCAGTGGGTGTGACCGAACCACAGGAAGATGGCCGCCGGGCAGTCACAAGAGGCCGAACTCGGCATGGACCACCTCAAAATGGCCGCCGACAGCATGGAGGAGGAAGCACACAAACACAGGTAAAAGCAGAAATGACATTTCTTTTAAATGTTCGTTACAGCCAGCCCCGCTCCAGTGGAACCCCCTAGGTGACCCCCAGCACCCAGCAACCTTTAGCTAGAAGCCCAGGGAGGGAAAGGCAGGGAGAGAGGGAAGAAAGGGGCCACAACCACTTACTTGATCTCTCCAGGAATGTCCAGCTAAATCACCCAGCCGAGGCAGGGGAGTTTTACTTACCTATCCGGCATGTATTATGCTGGAAGACATTCCAAACAGGTCATCGTCCGCGCACGGAAGGTGACTGTTGGCCAGGCATGCTGTGATTGGACCCAAAAGGGACGATCATATGTATGCCCTGGAGCGTGACGCTCACCGGACAGGCTGCTGCGACTCGGCCGTAAGGTCAGCCGAAGCTGAGCGGTCCGATGCAGGCCCTGGAGCGTAGGCTCACCGGCCACCCGTGGAGCGACTGGCATGTCGTGGAAAACCCAGCGCGTAGCTAGGGTCGGCACACGCTCGATGGCCGAAACTGGGGAGACTACAAGGATCGAGGATCCAGCCTGTCACCAAGTCGGCAGTTGATCGAAAATCGCAGGAAACAAAAATGTAGCAAAAAAATATATATATCTTTTTTCCCCCGGACCAATGGGCCCGAAGGGAGCCATGTCCTACTCCTTGCTAGACAGAAAAAACTGATCTGCGAAGATGCAGACTGTGAGGTTATACCCGAAGGGTCCGCCCCCTGGGCGGTACTGTAGAAGGTGTGATGCAACTCTTTTTACAAGGTTTTTCTGCCTAGTCACTCCTAATTAACGGATAATACCCACTTTGTCAATAGAGAAGCTGTGTCGGTCCATGGACGAAAGAGTAAATTCAATTGTTTTGTATGCATTTTAACCGCTTCAGCCCCGGACCATTTTGCTGGTCAAAGACCAGACCACTTTTTGCGATTTGGCACTGCCTCGCTTTAACCGACAATTGCGCGGTCGTGCGACATGGCTCCCAAAATTGATGTCCTTTTTCTCCCACAAATAGAGCTTTCTTTTGGTGGCATTTGATCACCTCTGCAGTTTTTATTTTTTGCGCTATAAACAAAAATTTTGAAAAAATTCTATATTCTTTACTTTTTGCTATAATAAATATCCCCCAAAAATATATATAAAAAAAAATTCCCTCAGTTTAGGCTGGTACGTATTCTACATATTTTTTGAAAAAAAAAAAAAGATCGCAATAAGCGTTTGGTTTGCGCAAAAGTTATAGCATCTACAAAATAGGGGATAGTTTTATGGCATTTTTATTAGGATTTTTTTTTTACTAGTAATGGCGGCGATCACAGATTTTTTTTATTGGGACTGCGACTTTATGGCAGACACATCGGACAGTTTGGACACATTTTTGGGACCATAAAAATGCACCGATTACTGTAAAAATTACACCGGCAGTGAATGGGGTTAACCACTAGGTGGCGCTGCAGGTGTTAAGTCAGTAGTAGGGAGTGATTCTTACTGTTAGGGAGCGTGGCTACACGTGACACGTCACTGATGATCGATGACGATCACGGGGAAGAGCCATCAGTGACAGGGTCACTAGGCAAAATAGGGGAATGCCTTGTTTACAAAGGTACTCCCCTCTTCTGCCTTTGCCGCCCGCAATCGCGGGCCGACCGCCGCGAGCAGGCTCACGAGGTACGCGGCGGGCGCGAGCCCGCTGGGCGACAAATTTAAAGGGATGTACAGGTACGCCAATGTGCCTGTCCGTGCCATTCAGGCGACATACATCTGCGTGCGGCGGTCGGCAACTGGTTAAGAAGCACGTTTATGTGATTTTATTTTTTAGGGTGGACCCCCGCTTTAAGGACACAAAACTCTGCTTTTTTGGTTCAATAGATTTCAACGGAGAAGCATGTCGTGCATTTTTGCAGCAAAATGCATTTTTTAATCTGCCCAACAACAAAATGGCCTTATGCTGGCCATACACATCGATTTTTGGACAAGAATATTCATACGAAAACTCTTTGTAGATTCGCTAAATGAAAGAATGTCGTTTGAAATTTTCGCTTGCTTTTAACATTCAGTTTTAAAATGAATGTCATTTCTGAACGAAAAAAGTGTTTGAAAATTCCTTTGACCAAGAAGTTTTCTATTGTGCTCCTTCAAATTTTCCTGTCACTGTAGTCGAAAACAAACGTTGATTTGACACCACCGATGAGAAAATCGAACAAACTTTCTTAAAATGAATTTTTGAATCAAGACATTGTGTATGGCCAGCATGTTGTGACTCAGACCTGGCTGCGGCTCAGGACCCCGGCGCTGGTGTGTCAGAAGATGCAGACCAGGACCTTCCCAGTGAGGAGGACCCCTCGTCCGGGTCAGCTCAAGATAGGGCACTTGTGAGTGCACTTATCAATGCTGTGAGGGACACTCAAGTTGGACGATACAGCTGGGACTTCCACGGCAGAGTCTGTCCCTTTTGGGTCGCACAAACCGATCCGTTCTGTTAAGGTTTTTCCTTATGTTGATTTCTTTGACAAGTTCATAGATAAGGATGGGAACAGCCGCAGAGGTCCTTTGCGGTCCCTAAGCGCATGGCAGTTCGTTACCCAATTGAGGAAAGCCTTTTGAAAAAGTGTGCCTCTCCTCCGGTCGTGGATCCCCCCCGTCTCTCGGTTAAATAAAAGTAACCACTATCCCGGTAGAGGGGACCCCTGCCTTTAAGGACCCTACTTATAGGAGGTCCGAATCGGTGACCCGCTCAATGCTCACCATGCTGGAGTCGGCGTTGCGGCCTATCTTGGCTGCAACCCTCATGTCTCAGACACTCACTGAGTGGGCAAAAATTTTGCACCAGACTGTGGAAGAGCATCAGCTCCCTCCAGAATGCGTGTCACTGGCCGAACAATTGGTACAGGGACCTGTGTACGTCTGTGATGCAACCCTGGATGCGGCCCCTTTAATCTCCACACTGGGGTCTTGCAAAGGGAGATTCTCTCCAAGTGGAACAAATCTCCATTGTCTCTGGATCGTCAGATTCAATCTATTGAACCAAAAAAGCAGAGTTTTGCGTCCTTAAAGCGGGGGTCCACCCTAAAAAATAAAAGGGGGCAGGGGGGGGGGGTGGAAGGGTTACCCAGGGAACTCACCACCCAGCATGAGACTGTTCAGCGCCGCTGCCCGCTCTCCATCCACACACAGCGTGTGACTGAGGAACTCTGAAGTGAACTGCGCCGTTCAGGAAGCCAGCTCAGCACTAGAGGCCAAAACCCACTCCAAAATGGCCGCCGGGTGCCTCAGAGAAAAAAAAGTGGGGACCACGTCAAAATGGCCGCCAATGGGACCTTACAATGTAATACACAGGCAACAGAAAAATGGCGCCCAAACAAGCGAGGTGGACGAGAAGGCCGCAGCGGAGGCTTCCAAGAAAATACTACCCCCCCCCCCACAGCCCCCCTACAGGTATTCCCTGTAGGGAGGGAATAAGGGAGAGAGGGGAGGGCAGGAGAACCCCCTAACAACCCCCTTAGGAATGCCCAGCTTGTTCCATCCCACCGAGGCAGGAGGAACTGTACTTACCCGACCTTGCGAGGACCTGCTGGTGCGTTCCTGACAGACCTACAACCGAGCAGCACGGAGTAGCTGTTGGGCCAGGTCCACTGTGACTGAGACAGCAAGCAGCCCGGTCATATGTGAACCCTGGAGCAATAAGCTCACCGGCCACCCCTGGAGCCATGGGGTATGTCGTGGCCGACCCTGTGCGTAGCTAAGGCCTGCTCACGCTCGATGGCCGGACTGGGGGGGACTACAAGGATCTATATTATCTAGCCTGTCACCCAGCCGGCAGTTGATAGAAGATTTCTTCAAATAAAATCAGAAAATAATTTAAAAAAAACATCCGGAGCCTGGGCCCAAAGGGAGCCAGGTCCTTCTCTACTAGGCAGAAAAAAACTGAGCTGCTGACTGCAGGGCGGAGGGTTATGTCCAGAGGGACTGCCCCCTGGGCAGGGCTGTTCAACTCTGTTAAAGTAACATGTATTTAAATATCCAACATGTTCTGCCTAGTCCTCTCCTATAGAACAGTAACATAACCCAACTGGCAAGAATTAAGGAGCTGTGTCCGTCCATGGACAAAAAGAGAAAGTAAAACGCCCGTCCCGGTATCTCGCGCTCAGAAGCGAACGAACACGCAAGTCCCACCCACATATGTAAACGCTGTTCAAACCACATATGTGAGGTATCGCCGCGTGCGTTAGAGCGTGTGCAACAATTCTAGCACTAGACCACCTCTAACTCAAAACTAGTAACCTGTAAAAAATTTCAAACCGTCTATGGAGATTTTTAAGTATCGAAGTTTGGCGCCATTCCATGTGTGCGCAATTTTAAAGCGTGACATGTTAGGTATCCATTTACTGGGCGTAACATCATCTTTCATATTTTACAAAAGAAATTGGGCTAACTTTACTGTTATTTTTTTAATTCATGAAACCATTTTAAAAAAAAAGACGTTTGAAAAATTATTGCGCAAGTACCGTGCAAGATAAAAAGTTGCAATGACCGTCATTTTATTCCATAGGGTATCTGCTAAAAACATATGTTTGGGGGTTCTGAGTAATTTTCTAGCAAAAGAATGATTTGTACATGTACGAGAGAAGTGCCAGAATAGGCCCGGTATTGAGGTGGTAGAAAAGCCCGGTGTTGAAGTGGTCAATTACCGCCCCAACAGGTAACAGGAACACAGACTGACAGAGGATTTTACCCTTCCTAGCTCTGTTCAAAAACTAAAAGAAAAAGGTTTTGGCTGGAGTTGGCTTAAAGCACAAGATCTAGAAGGTCTCATGTGCCAACAAGCAAAATGCTCAAAATGCTAATCGGAGTAGGGAGCAGATTAGCATTGGAGGGAGGGGGGGGGGGGCCTATAAGTGTTACTTAACGGACACAGAAAAATCAGGGTTTTGTGCCCTGTAGGACATGGCTTTCCTGTGTGGCAGAAAACCTCAAAACTGGATTGACAAATGCAAACCTTGACATGAAAAATTGTTTATGTATTTTATCTGTGCATTTAATGGGTTGCTTCATTCAGCTTTAAGAACAATCTATAATAAATTTGTTGCAATGATCCATCCCACCAAGGATTATGATGTTTTGGCCAGAGGCACACATCAGAAAATGTCTGGTTGTGAGGAAAATAGAATTTTTGTACTCACCGTAAAATCCATTTCTCTGAGTTCATGGACGGACACAGCAGCATCTTGACAGGGTATTATCCTCCTGTTAGGAGATTCACTAGGCAGAAAAATCAGCATGTTAAGTGTTAAAACACATCACACAGTACAGTACCGCTCAGGGGGCGGCCCCTCTGGGTACATCCCCTCTCCCTGCATCTTGCAGCTCAGTTCGTAAAAAAGCAGTACAAACATAAAAAAGAAAGAAGGGGGGTGGGTGCCGTGTCCGTCCATAAACTCAGAGAAATTGAATTTTACGGTGAGTACAAAAATCCTATTTTCTCTTCCGTTCATGGACGGACACAGCAGCATCTTAACATTAGGGACGTCCCCAAGCAGTGTCAAAAAAATGAGGGGTGGGAAAACAGCATAAAACATACTTCACCCCAAACAAACCAGAGCTCCTCAACGGAGGAGTTGCAACCTTAAACAGCCGCCTGTAAAACCTTGCGGCCGAAGGAAGCATCCGAAGATGTACTCACATCAACCTTGTAAAATTTTGAGAAGGTATGAACGGACGACCAGGTCGCCGCTTTACACACCTGGGAAACAGACGCTTGATGTCGGAAAGCCCAAGAGGCACCAATTGCCCTGGTCGAATGCGCCGTTACCGGGAAGGGAGGCGCCCGCCCTTTTAGAGCATAGGCCTGAATCACGACCTGTCTGATTCACCTAGAGCTGGTGGCCGACGAGACCGCCAGACCCTTCTTAGGACCAGCCACCAACAGTGAATTTAATCTCCGGAACGAAGCAGTCGCAGACAGGTACACCCGCAGAGCTCGGACGACGTCCAAGGAATGCAACGCAGCCTCTGTGGGATGCGCCGGCCGAGGACACAGACTGAAGAACAAAGTCCTCATTAAGGAGAAAGGCTGAAACAACCTTAGGAAGGAACGAAGGCTGTGGACGTAGCACCACCTTATCCTTGTGGAAGATCAAATAGGGAGCCCTGCATGACAAGGCCGCCAATTTAGAAACCCATCTGACTGATGTAAATCGCCACCAAAAAAGCCACCTTCTGGGAGAGAGTCAACAAGGGAATCTCCCTAATGTTCTCAAACGGTGGTTTCTGAAGGACTGAGAGGACCAGATTCAAATCCCACGGAGGTAGTGGAGGATGTACCGGAGGGGCCACATGTCGAACCCCCTGCACAAACGTACGCACTAGAGAGTGCATTGCCATGGGTCACTGAAAGAAGACAGCCAAGGCTGAAATCTGCCCCTTAATAGTACTTGTGACGGATCTCAGATACCCCAGGTGGGCACATCCGCCAGACCTGTGTCTCCTGTCCTCCAAAACGCACCCGCAGCCTGCAGATTCGCCATAACCAGCCCTAACCACTCAATCACGAGACAATCCACACAGGTGTTGAGGGTTAAACATGCAGCGCATCAACAGTTTATTAAATACAAAACACACTTTTACACACAGTGTGTGGACACTCCCCTTAGCCTTGTCATAGAGGGGGGGTAGGGGACAAGGAAGAACCAATGGGAATTGAACATTGAAACAGAGACTAGAGTTAAACATAAAAGGGATTATGGTAAGCAGGCAGCCCTTCAATACACATCCCCTGCGGAGAGAGGTCTGCAGTCCAGACCATTGTCTATGTGCCATGAACCAACACAAACACAGCAACAAGAGGGGGGGCGGATGGGGGAGAAGGGATGTAGCATTACATTACATTATCTCAATGCCAGCTTTCCCCAAGTCTCTGTCTCTTCTGGGCCATAATCTGTGGGTAAGCGGCCAGCCCACAGTCCCTTCCAAAACACACAGTGACAGTGGGTTCTGTCACAGTATTTAAGGCGAGTTTCTGGTCCACTCCACGCTGTAAAAACAGCAGGATCCTGGAAATCAAATATGCACGCGGATGCCACCTCATCTCCTCACACAGAGATGTAAGCCTTCCACGTCAGATGGTAAATCTTCCGGGAGGTTTACTTTCATTCCCGCAGCATGGTAGAGATCACCGAGTCCGACAGACCTCGGTCCCTTAGCACCTGGCTTTCAATAGCCATGCCGTTAAAGCGAACGACTAAAGCAGGATGAAATATGCGACCTTGCGACAGAAGGTCCTCTCGCAGTGGCAGGCGTTAAGGAACATCTGCTACCAGACGCACTAGGTCGGCGTACCAGGGACGACAAGGCCAATCTGGAGCAATTAGGATCGTCGGAATCCCTTAGAGTTCCACCCCGCAGGGAAGAAGCTTCAGAGGAGGGAAGGCATAAAGTAGCCTATACTGACCCTACGGCGCCACCAACGCGTCTGATGCGTCCGCCCACGGGTCTTTTGACCTGGCCACGAACCTCAATACCTTCCGATTGAGTCGCGACGCCAGGAGATCCACGTCTGGCGTGCCCCGTTTCAGACACAGAAGCTGAAACACGTCCGGGTGTAGTGACCATTCTCCTTGGTCCAGCCTCTGGCGACTTAGGTAGTCCGCTTGCCAGTTCTGTACACGGCTGATAGAGCCGGCACGCTCCGTTCTGCCCACCTCAGGATGCGAGCGACCTCCGCTGCTGCCGCCAAGCTTCTTGTTCCTCCCTGATGATTGACATACGCCACAGCAGTGGACTGGACGACCTCGTAGTCTTTGAGACCACTCAGAGAGACACAGCCCGATCTTTCTAACACTCGAGTGTGAAAGTGAGCATACGGCACTGCCTCGAAGGAGGAGGCTACCATGAGACCCAGGACTCTTATGCAAAAGCGGAACGACGACCATTTTTGAGATGTTAACCGCTGCACCCGCAGCCCGTGGAGTTTGCAGCTTCTCCCTGGGAAGAAAAAAAACTCTTGCCTCTGAGGAATCCAGGACCAGCCCCAGGTATTCTAGGCGTTGAGACGGCACCAACACCGATTTCTGAATGTTTAGCACCCAACCGAATTTTCGGAGGGTCCGGCAGGTGATGGACACATCTTCCTCTAATTCTGACCTTGAAGAGGCTCTCAGAAGAAGCTCGTCCAGGTAACCTACAATAGCGATTCCACGCTGCCTCAGCAAGGCCAGAATCAGGGCGAGCACCTGGGTGAAGACCCTTGGCGCCGAAGCCAGACCGAAGGGGAGAGCCACAAATTGATAGTGGTCTTTCCCGATCGCAAAGCGCAGAAATCTCAGCTGCCTGGAGCATATGGGGACATGCAAGTATGCGTCCTTGATGTCCAAGGACGCCAGAAAATCCCCCGGATGGAGAGCAGCGACGACAGAGCGGACTGATTCCATCCTGAATGTTTGCACTTTCACAAAGCAATTGAGGGCCTTGAGATCCAGGATTGGACGGACCCCTTCCTTCTTGGGGGACCACAAACAGATTGGAGTAAAACCCCTGAAACCGTTCCTGTAAGGGGACAGGAACGATCACCCCCCGTATCAGCAGATCCTAAACTGCCCCAAACAGGGCCTCCCGACGACTTGGAGGAAGCAGGAGGTTGGATGGAAAAAATCTGTTCGGCGGGCAAGTGAGAAACTATTTTGTACCCTGAGGAAACGACTTTGCAAACCCACCGGTCGGAGAGCAGAGAAGTCCACCGAGCCGCGAATTAGCGGAGACGGCCCCCCCACCCGAGTGTCGGGCAGGGGCAGACCTTCATGCGGACGCAGACTTGTCCGCAGGCTTGTTGGGCTTGCGGAACCAGGGACACTTTTGCCCTTCAGCAGGCGCCTTAGCAGCGCTTACCTGCCACACCGGGCGGACGAAAAAAAAAAAAATGCTTGTGGGCGGTAAATGAGGGCCCTTGCCTACGACGAGGCTCCTTACCCTTACTGGATTGTGGGAGCAGAGTGCTCTTACCTCCCGTGACATCCTTTATAATGTCATCCAGAGAGGCCCCAAAAAGTCTCTCTCACTTAAAGGGTAAGTCCACCAAGGCCTTCTTAGAGGACTGGTCCGCGGACCAACACTTTAGCCAAACCAGGCGGCATAACACCACCGCATAGACCGAGGCTCTGGAGAGCAAGAGCAACGTATCCAGGGCTGACTCGCAAACAAATTTAAGGCCCTGCACCAACTATTTGGCCAGAGCCACACAGGCCGGCCGGGGGAGCCTGATGCTCCTCCAACCCCTGGAGCAACAGTTTTGCCCATTCAGTAAGTGTCTGAGACACTAGAGCCCCGGCCACGACTGGTCGCACCGCTGACCCCACCACCGTGAACAGGGAGCGGGCCACTGCCTCAGCCCTCCTGTCTGCGGGGTCCTTGAAGGCAGGAGCCCCTTCCACAGGTATCGTGGTCACCTTGTTCAGTCTGGACACAGGGGGGTCCACTGTCGGGGGAGAAGTCAATTTTTTCAGGAATTTCACCTCAAAAAGGATAACGGACCACTAAACATTTTGGGGCTGAAAAAAAACTTTTGCGGCCGATCCCATTCCGTGTACAAAAGTTTATCCAGATAAGGTACACAAGGGAACACCTTAGTAGTGCGGGCCGGCTTACGGAACCCAAAAGGGACTGACATCTGTTGCCTCTGCCGTATCCTCCATTTTCAAAGTATCCCGCACTGCGGTGATAAGTGCACCTACAAGCTCCCTATCATGCGCTGACCCTGAGCTAGAGTCATCCTGACTGTCCACACGGTCGAGGTCCGCAGCCTCTGACACATCAGAACCAGGGCCGGGAGCAGTAGCTGGGCCCTATTCAGCGTCAGAAGTATCCCCAGAAGATGGTAGGGGGTGCTTTTTACCCCCCTTTTTCCCCCAAGCGCTGCTTCCACCCTGGCAACAAAGGCCATCAGGACCACCGACATAGCGTCCACAGAAATAGCAGTGCAGGGGCACCAGTTGCCAATTCAGATATGTCTGGGGAAGAGGCACCCGCTTCCAACGCCATGCTGACCCACCCGCCTGACACCCCTAGGGACGCAAGGCAAGACACAGGGACCACCCTCCTTGCTGCCGCAGAGAGACGAGGGGACCCCACAGAGGACTCATCACCCGGAGCAGGTAACGCACAGCTGCCATCCGCCTAGCCTCCTAAGCTGCTGTTCCCCGTGCCGTCCCTCAGGAAGTGTGCTGGAATCGTTCGTGCCGAGAATCTGGCCACTAGAGGCCAAATCACCACCCAAAATGGCCGCCGACCCGCCGCTCTGTAAGCAGAGCGCGCGGGCTACAAGAAAATGGCCCACGATGTATAAGAGCGCTGGGCGCAGCCAAAATAGCGGCCCCAAGTCAAAGTAAAAAGCATGCACAAACAGCACATAATGGCAGCGAACACCTGGGACCCCCCCTAAGGCGCCCCCCCCCCCACACACGGCACCCAGGACAGCATCCCCCGGAGAGCGGACACGCCGCGCAGCCCCCACCCCTAGGATGGAGCCCCCCAGGTGGACCCCCGTATCGCAGCCATCCTAGCTTCCCAAAGCCTAGGGAGGAGGGGAGGAAGGGAGAGAGGAAAGGAAGGGTAGAACCCTCTATCGACCTCCCCAGGAACGCCCAGCCGTACCGCCCTGCCGGAGCAGGGGAACTGCTACTTAACCGTCCTGCGAGGACCAGCTGAAGGCATTCCAGACAGACCCAATGTCCGCACGGTTACGGCATGGCTGACGGTCAGGCACACTGTGACACGGACATAAAGCCCGGTCATATGTGTGCCCCGGAGCATATAGCTCACCGGCCACCCATGGAGCAACGGGGCATGTCGTGGACGGCCCAGCGTGTAGCTAAAAAGGCCAGCACACGCTCTATGGCCGACCTGGGGAGACTACAAGGATCGAGGATCCAGCCTGTCACCCAGTCGGCAGTTGATAGCAGATCACAGGACCAAAAAATTAAAAAATCCCCAGGCCACATGGGCCCACAGGGAGCCATGTCATTCTCCTATGCTAGGCAGAAAAAAACAGCTGCAAGATGCAGGGAGAGGGGATGTATCCAGAGGGACCGCCCCCTGGGCGGTATTTTGTGTGATGTGTTTTAACACTTAACATGCTGTTTTGTCTGCCTAGTCAATCTCCTAACAGGAGGATAATACCCTAATGTCAAGATGCTGCGTCCGTCCATGAACGGCAGAGAAACACCTTTTTCAAAGTGATGTGTAGAAAGGAGAGCAAATAAGGAGGCATCCCGCAGGGGTTATAGCTGAATGAAGAAAGTAATTTAGATAAGAATATTTTCCACAAATGTACTTGTGCAGCATTATGGAGGAAGGAAGGAAAAAAGAAAGAAAAAGAAAGAAAGAAAGAAAGAAAAAGAAATTAAGAAAGAAAGAAAGAAAAAAGAAAGAAAGACAGACAGGAAGAAAATGAAGAAAGAATTTTAGTCACCTAGGTCCCCCACCACCCCCTCTAAGACCTAGAGTGCCACTGATCGCTCAGTTCTCGGTCTTTAGCCTGCAGAGAGCTGGTGACTGTCAGTTACAGTCTCTCTGCTCTGCCCCTCCAGCCCTGAGATGGGGAGGGAGCGGCTGGCTCAGCTTCCCAGCAGCATGCCGAGGGTGCATCCAGACCACATGGTCAGGATATTTTCAAAGCCTGGACCGGCTCTGTGACGTCAGCTGAAAACAGCTCACAGGAGTGCAGAACTGCCCTCTTGTGATACATAAGAGAAGTACAGCCAAAAAAATGTGGCTATACTTCACATTTAAGGTAAGCAAAAAATGTTTAATAATCATACCCGGACTCAATGGAGGTTGGCAGTGCAATTACAATTAATTAATTTCCACCCAAAACTGAGTATCACCACACTGCTTTCTGGAAACCAGAAATATAAATAAAACCGTGCAAAAACTGTTCATACTCTGATACCATAATGCTGCACAAGTACATTTGTGGAAAATATTCTAATCTAAAGGACTTTCTTCATTCATCTATAACAAAGGGCTCTCCCCTCGAAATGCCTCCTTACCACACGTCATCCTGAAAAAGGTGCTCCCCCGCCACAACCAGACATTTTCTCAGTTGAGCCTCGGGCTAAAATGTCAGTCCATGGTGGAATGGATCGCTCGAATTAATGACTATAGAGATTCTACTTAAAGCTGAACTCCAGACAAACTGCTATATGCACAGATAAAATAAAAAATAAAAAATGTATACGTGTCAAGGGGTTTGTATTTCTGTCCATCCAGTTTTGAGGTTTACACAGCCCTGGCACACAGCAAAGCCATGTACACTACAGGGCCCAAATCCAGATTTTTCTGTGTGTCAGTTAAGCAACACTTACAGGCATGGGTGGCCATATGCAAGGGAACTTGTGAGCGCTTCGACTCAATCTGGGCCTCATGGCAGAATCATACCTCTGGACAGGATCCAGTTTCCTCTAATCCAGATATTGCTTTGCTAACCTTAGCGGATCCTGCATTTGGGCAACTTGTCCAGGCGAACCGGAACCTGAATCAGGTTCAGAACCAGACACAGAACTAGAATTGGGATAGGACTAAAACTAGGAACACCATCAGCCAATTAACTTTTTTATATGATTATGGGAGCCCTCTCTCCTTCCCTCAAAGTTTGAGGGTAATGTCCACTTAGATCGAAAATCTAGGACAGAGACGTAATGATTATAGTTATGGTGTAAGGACTTATTGCACTACCGATATCAGTATTTGTCCTTGGTGAATTCTGCCTTCCCTTTCCCCTTATCCCTTTTACTGTCCACTGTTTTGTATGGCTTAAAATGTAAAATAAAGATTATATAAAATAAAAATGTTTAAAAAAGTGAAAAATCACCCACCTGAGACCACAGTCTGTGATCTGATGACATCCAGAAAGACTGAGAAATTGTAAAACACGTGCAGAACTAGATTCTGTTTCTGCGCTCCCAGAGTTTGAGTCTCTGACCTCTGACTGAGGAGTCCTTTTTCCTATTTTGCACAGTGCAGAGGACTCTGGGAGAGCTTGTATAGTCCTTAGCTTAGCACCAGCTGAGCAGAACGAATGGCCACAATTAGTATAACCACTGGAGTAGTACTGCTGCTGCCAGCTGACACTAGTCCTTAATCCAGGTATCTGCTTCCTGAAGCAGCAACCACCATTAAAACAATTACGACTGGATGACAAGTCCAAAACACAGAGTCCATCGTGTTTATGCTTCCAGTCTGCTGCATCTTCAATGTCAGCCAGGCGCTCAGAATCCAGGATCCACACAGGTGAAGTGGTGTAATCCCCTCCATAAAGTAATGCACACTGGCCACCAATACACTGAACATTGCTAGTCCTCATCCTTTGACCCATGTCTCGACTTCCCCAGGTTTTAGAATTTTTACTGTTCTGGTGACATTTCAGCAAGCCTTTCTTGTACGATGGTAGGATGTCTAGAGCAAGGGACAGTCTTTCCAAGGCTAGGTCTGTAATTTTCTCACAACCAGACAAATCAACATGCTGAAGATTCCGGCAATGGCCAAAACACCATCTGGAAAACAAGGCCAGAAAATATGCAAATGTTACTTAAAGGGACAGAGCAGGAAAAAAAAAAATGCTAATGCATGTTTTTTTCATACATTATAAAAAAATATATGACATCAAGGCTGGAAAAGTTCCAAGAGCCAGATGGCCAATGCCCCCCAAGACTATTGCTAGCGCCTAAGCTGTAGCATAAGGAATAAGCAAACTGATCTGCAATTGTTGGCAGGTCAGCACACCTTAGGGCCAGTTCACACCATAGAAATAGAGTCCGGATGCGTTCCAGATACTTTTCTGCATGCGCGTTTTTGACATAGTCCAGTGTGTTTTTGGTGCAGTCCAGTGCATTTTCCCCCTCTTTTCTTAACTTTAAGGACATGTGCATTCCAGTGCATTTTTTATGCGTTTTACAGCGTTCCAGTACAGTCCAGTGCAAGAAAAATGCAGCATGTTCTACTTTTTTTTTTGGAACTGGAACGCACTGGAACTGCAAGCACTGGTTTTATGAACCACTGGAACTTTGCCATTGAAAACCATATAACCTACTTTTCATGCATTTTTGATGCAGGAAAAAAAAAAACGCACAGGGCTGCATGTGGTGTGAACTGGTCCAAATATTGGACAGAGGAATCAGTTTGTTGATCTTCATCAATATGTACATGTAATCTTCACTGAAGCAGACGAGGATCATCAATAATAATCCCCACTGACCCTAAAGTGTTTAAGCCAACATCTAATCTTTATATCATGCCCTCTGTCGGACAAAAAGCCGTATCCTAGTGTCTGTTATAAAAAAATAAAAAATTCTACCTGTTTTAACAGCATCTCCCAACGATCACATGACTCCAGGCTCTCTGCTCTACCAATCTGATATCTCCAGCGGGCAG
Source organism: Rana muscosa (assembly GCA_029206835.1). Lineage (NCBI taxonomy): Eukaryota > Metazoa > Chordata > Amphibia > Anura > Ranidae > Rana > Rana muscosa. The sequence continues at coordinate 143,965,203 of CM055116.1, forward strand.
GGCCGAGATTCCCCTGCTGTCAGCCCGGGAGGCGAGAAGAGAGCATGGTGTCACGTGATCGCTGGGAGATGCTGTTAAAACAGGTAGCGATCAGCTTTTTTTTTAAAATAAAGCCCAGGCATTAGGATACAGCTTTTTATCTAAGAGGGGATGATATAAAGATGATATAGTTTGAAGCAGCAGGGAGAGGAGCAGAGCTAGTGAGAGCTGACAGGCAGGGAGGGGAGAGGGCGGAGGAGGACAGATGGAGGCAGAGGAAAGCTCCAGAGGAGAGCTGCAGATAGCAGTGGATGACGGAGGCACGTACTCTGACCACAGTGTCAGGGCACAGCAGCCCTGATATGTGGTAAGTTTACAGGGGGGAGGGTAGAAACTGGCAGGATCAATCATATATTTCAGGTGATTCAGAGGGTGAAAATGACAGCACAAGCACCGTGCTGTATAACATGCTTTAAAAGGAGCAAACGCTTTATGGGTTAATGCTTTAATAACTCATCCATTGTGCCAGTTTTTGTTCAGGTCAATGACCATCTGGCTCCTGAACTATGCAATATTTTGTCAATACTAAAACACAATCAGCCTGTTATCTACAAATTAAAACAATGCAAGTCATCAGAAACTCAAGGTAGAACTACAGTTAAGCAATTAAATGTTAAGTGGAGATGGAACAGCTGACAGATTTTTATTATTGTCCGTGTCCTTGTTAGGCAGATTTACCCTCTCTATTTATACCGTTTTCACCAAAAATTAATGCAAAATATATTTTAATAAATATATCCTCCCATAATCTAAAATTAAAAGAAAGTTTTGCCTTTAGTGCTACTTTAAATTTTGGGTGGTGGGGGGGGGGGGGGGATGCACAAAAAGCAATAAAAAACATTTATACTGTTGAGCTTTATTAGTAACACACACACACACACACGGAGATGGGCTTGTGCCTTTTAATGGACTTTAAGTAAATGATTTTACAATGAGTGCAAAAGAACACCCGACCCACTCCATGAGACTCCAGATTCATTAGCAAGCAAAGCCTGTAGTGTATCTTAAGATACAGAATGTACCCGTACATCAAATTCCTCAGGTCTTTATCGTACAGAAGACACAGGAGTTGATTAATTCTTAGACTACAGCAGGGATCTCAAACTGGTGGCCCTCCAGCTTTTGGGAAACTACAAGTCCCATGAGTCATTGCAAGGCTGACAGTTACAAGCATGACTCCCATGGGACTTGTAGTTTCGCAACAACTGGAGGGCCGCCAGTTTGAGACCTCTGGACTACAGGATGCAACAATACAGATAAACAGCAGCAACAGGCCCACAGGAAAAAACAAGAAGAGTCAACAGACCCATATAGTGGATGCACCATGGTGCTGTTGCTAAATCAGGCGACAGCAAAATGGTCAACAGCCAGCTAGCAACCAGCAGTTTGGAAGAAACGTGAAACAAAGATATAGGTGGTGGCTCCTTTTAAAGGAGTATAGATGCTGAATGCAGTTGACCTGACCCGGGGGGGGGGGGGGGGGCCCTTTCTGTAATTAAGATAATTCTGGAATTACGTGGAAAGTATATAGGTCCCAGAAGAAACCTCAGCCATAAATGCCTGGCCCCTAAGGTGACAGGGAAAAAAAAAATAATAATTTTTATAACAGCTTACCTGTAAAATCCTTTTCTTGGAGTACATCACGGGACACAGAGCCTAGTAATTACTAAGTGGGTTATATTCCACCTTCAGGTGCTGGATACTGGTGTAATCAATTAGACAGGAAGTTTCCTCCCTATATATCCCCTCCCATACTGGGAGCACCTCAGTTTTGTAGCAAAGCAATAAGGCCCCTTTCACACTGAGGCGTTTTTACCGCCTTTTCGCGGTAAAAATGCTTGAAATAATCCTGCCCCATCACTCTCAATGTGAAAGGCATGAGGGCTTTCACACTGAGGCATTTTGCTGGCTGTGCGTTGGAAAAAATCCTGCAAACAGCTTTTTTAGAGCATCTTTAGGGTGCTAAAAATAGCACGGTAAAAAATCTCATAATTTTTTTGCGTTTTTTCAACGCCTCAGTGTGAAAAGGGGCCTAAGTCTCCCAATATCCCCAAACAAGAGGGGCGGGAGCTCTGTGTCCCGTGATGTACTCCAAGAAAAGGATTTTACAGGTAAGCTGTTAAAAAAAAAACATTTTCTTTATCGTACATCACGGGACACAGAGCCTAGTAATTATTAAGTGGGACGTCCCAAAGCAATGCCTGAGGGGAGGGAGACACAAATAACGCAGACCGCCATCAGACGTGAGGACCTATACTGCTGCCTGCAGCATACTGCGCCAAAAAGCCGCATCCTCTTGCCATCTTACATTCACCTGATAGAAGTTAGTGAAAGTATGCACCGGCAACCAAGTTGCGGCCTTGCAAATCTGAGTCATAAAGGCTTGGTAATGCACCGCGTATGAAGCGCTTACTATCCTGGTAGGGTACACTCTAAAAGAAACAGGGGGAAAACCCTCTTTAAACCACAAGCCTGAATAATAACCTGATGAAGCAACATCGAAAATGGTTGATTTAGACGCTGCCTGCCTTTTCCTGTGGCCTCCTGGTAGCGCAACAAATATCAGTTTTCCGTATTTGAGCAGCCGCTTCAGATAGGCCCTGACTGCTCTCACTCCAACGAGAGAGTGTAACCATTTTAATAGCCGATTTGAACGCAGCCTGCCCATTTCTAGGGTCTTCTGGCAGCACAACAAAATGTCAGTTTCCTATATCTGAAACCTTCAGATAGATTATTAACTGCTCTCTATATTGAGAGAAAAGTAATAACTTTTCCTTCCGCAGAACAAGGTTCTGGAGGAAGGCAAGAAACATCTTGATTCAAATGAAAACTAGATCTTCTAGGAAATAAGGCTGGGTGAGGATTTAACATCACCCTATACTTAAGAATAATCAAGTATGGCTCAATACAAAGAAAGCTGCCAATACTAAAGCTCTTTTGCGGAGGCTACCGCAACTAACACCACCAATTCCCTTGTTAGACGGATTGAAGTGAAATATGGTGCATCGGCCCAAGCACAAGGATGACCTAACTGGCGGACTTATAAGCGTTACCCCTTGTATAAAAGCCTGGATCAAAGAGTGCGAAGCAAGCGGCCTTTGAAAATACTAACAAGGCCGAGATCGGATCCTTGATGGAACTTAAGGCTAGCTCCATCTCCTTTCCTAATGTAGGAAGGCAAGAATTTTACCTATGACATACTTCCAAGGATGCCACCCCTTGGTTTCACACCAGGAACATGGACCTTCCAGATCCTATGATAGATGGTCCTGGAGGCCAGCTCTCTTGTACGAATCAAGGTAATTTGCCGCCGATTCTGAAAGCCCCGACCCTCAAGAATGGGGGCTAAAACAGCCAGGCCAATATTCCCACGTTTGCAAGACAGGATGGAATACCCCCTTGCGAAGTAGGTCTGGACAAGATGTAAGGGACCCTGGGTCCTCTACTACCAACCCTTACGATCCCTGCACATTAAGGTCGTCTGGGTCATGCCGGAGCTATTAGGCCAGCTTCCGTTCCCCTCAGATGTCACATAGAAGCCACAGTAGTCGCGGCACTTGGGGGAGAGAATGCATAAACCAATGACAACTGGTCCCACGAGATCAATAACGCATCTGTCACACATGCGAGTGGATCCTTTGTCCTTGACAAAAAACTGTCCAACTTCTTGTTGAACCTGGACGCCAATAAATTCTATGTCCGGGGTTCCCTTTCTCTGGCATTTGGCCATAAAAAAGTCGGGGTGTAGAGGCCATTCTCCCGGGAACAATTGTTGACGGCTCCAGAGAACCGCCTGCCAATTTTCCATTTCATGTAATGAAGATTGTCAATAGGCAAGGCACAAGCTCTTCCGCCCAAGCCAGAACATGGCTCACTTCCCTCTGGCTGCGTGACTTCTAGTGCCTCCTTGGTAAACAAAGTAAATCACTGGTGTGGCATTGTCGGATTGTATTCTGACAGAACAATCCTGCAACCTTAACGTCCAGGCCCTTAAGCCAGACGTGCCATCTGTAGCTCTAGAATGTGGATCGATAAGGCTCACTTGGAGCTTGACCACTTCCCCTGGGCACTGGTCTCTTCCAGGCCTGGCCTCCATCCCTAGAGGCCAGCCTTCGTAGCCGCCACCTCCCAGGTAACCGGCATGAAGGATCTTCCTTTCTGCCAATCTTTTGGTTAAAAACCACCAACTAAGACTCCAGCGTATCCCTATGACCAGACCCTTTGGATAATGCTAGGTTAGAATCTACTTGTTCCAGGCTGACAGAATAAGGTTTATAGCAGCCTTGAAAGAAACTTAGCATAGGGAACTGCTTTGAATGAAGCCACCATCTTCCCTAGCACCTTAAGCAAAAGGCAAATGTAAGGAACTGTTCCTTGCCTTGACCACATAGACCAGCTTTCTTATAGCGCTGCCTTTGAGGCAAAAAAACTATTTTGGGCTGTGTCCCAAACATTCCAAGCTTCTTACCGAACGTAAGAATGTACTTTTAGACTTGGATCCTAACCCAGAAGTTCCAGATACTTGACCATGCTGGACACACTTAGGTCCAGCCATGCTACTGACTGATCGATCAGCAGCAGATTGCCACAGTATGCCATTACTGCTATACCCTGGGCCTTTAGACCTGCTAGAGGCGGGCCCTAGCACCCTTTAAATCCAAAGTATCAAAGTGTGGCAAAGTATCCTTGGGAAATCAAGGACTCGTGAGATCAGGCAACCTTGTGTGAACCAGAATCTTTATGCAATCAAGCATTTTTATGCAATTTTAGGCATTTCTGTGCAAACAAGCCTCTCCGTGCGACTTAAGCACTTTAATGTGACCAAGCATCCTCATGCGACTATGTAAAAAAAGGGATTTTTATAACAGCTTACCTGTAAAATCCTTTTCTTGGAGTACATCACGGGACACAGAGCGACTTAGTCATTACTAATGGGTTATATAGATACCTTCAGGTGCTGGCACTGGCAACTTCCAAAACCGGAAGTACCCTCCCCTATATAAGCCCCTCCCATCCGGGAGCACCTCAGTTTTGTAGCAAAGCAATAAGTGTCCCAAAAAGAGGGGTGGGAGCTCTGTGTCCCGTGATGTACTCCAAGAAAAGGATTTTACAGGTAAGCTGTTATAAAAATCCCTTTTTCTTTTATCACGGGACACAGAGCGACTTAGTCATTACTAATAGGACGTCCCAAAGCAATGCCAAATGAGGGGAGGGATACACTATACATAAGCTGGGCGCCATCAGGCATGAGGCTCTTTTGCGGCCTGCAACACACTGCGCCCAAAGGCGACATCCTCCTGACTTCTAACATCTACCTGGTAGAATTTAGTAAACGTGTGTACTGAAGACCATGTTGTGGCCTTACAGACTTGAGCCAGGGAGGCTTGGTGATGCACTGCCCATGAAGTTCCAACTGCTCTTGTGGAGTGCGCCCTAACTTTGAACGGAGGCGGTCTCCTTTTCAAGCCATAGGCTTGTATTATGACCTGTCGAATCCACTTGGCTAAAGTAGATTTTGACGCTGCCTGACCCCTTCTGGGGCCTTCCGGCAGAATAAACAAAGTATCCGTTCTGCGAATCTGAGCAGTGGCTTTTAGATAAGCTTTAACTGCTCTTACTACATCCAAAGAATGCAATAACTTTTCCTCTACCGAGCTAGGTTTGGGGAAAAAGGGAGGAAGAACCACATCCTGGTTCAAATGGAACCTCGATACCACCTTAGGAAGAAAGGCTGGATGAGGACGTAATACTACTCTGTCCTTATGGACAACCAGATATGGCTCCTTACAGGACAAGGCGGCTATTTCCGATACTCTTTTAGCCGAACAAATGGCTACTAAGAAAATCAATTTCCTGGTGAGAAGAACCAAGGAAATGTGCCGCAATGATTCAAATGGTTGTTTCTGTAGAACCGACAGAACCAGGTTTAAGTCCCATGGACATATGGGAATACTAACCGGAGGGCTAATACGCATCACTCCTTGTATGAAAGCTTTGACTAATGAATGCAAAGCCAAGGGCCTTTGAAAAAATATTGACAAGGCCGTCTGACCCTTGATAGTACTCAAGGCAAGCTTCCTATGTACAGCCCACTGTAGGAAGTCCAGAATCCTACCTATTACGTACTTACGTGGATGCCATTTCTTGGCCTCACACCACGTGATGTACGCCTTCTAGATCCTATAATAGATCTGCCTGGATACCGGCTTCCTGGCATTGATCATGGTAGATACCACAGGATTAGAGAGCCCTCTCTTTTTTAGAATGTGGGCTTCAATAGCCAGGCCGTCAAACCTAGGCTGGTAAGGAAGGGTAGTATATCGGTCCTTGCGAAAGCAGGTCCGGACGATGTGGGAGGGTCCAAGGACTTCCCACTGATATTTTTACAATCTCCGCATACCATGCCCTTCGGGGCCACGCTGGAGCCACCAGAATCACTGGTTTCTTTTCTACCCCGATTCTGCGGATTAATCGCGGTGGGAATGCATATATCAGCTTGAACTGATCCCAAGGGAACACTAGGGCATCCGAACCGCAAGCTAGGGGATCCCTTGTGCGAGACACAAACCTGTCCACCTTTGCGTTGAATCTGGATGCTAGCAGATCTACATCCGGTGTTCCCCACCGCTGGCATATTGCCTGGAAAACCTCGGGGTGAAGAGACCATTCCCCCGGGCATAATTGCTGGCGACTTAAAAAGTCCGCTCTCCAATTTTCCACTCCTGGGATGAAAACCGCGGATATGGCTGGGACATATCTTTCTGCCCATTCCAGGATGCAATTCGCTTCCCTCTGGGCTGCACGACTCCTGGTGCCACCCTGGTGATTGATATATGCCACTGCTGTGGCATTGTCTGATTGAATTCTGACAGGGGACCCTTGGAGTTTGGATGTCCATGCTACTAGGGCATACCGGGCTGCTCGTATCTCTAAGAGATTGATGGGCAGGGCCTTCTCTGCTTCTGACCACTTGCCCTGGAGAGACCATTGCTCCAGTACTGCCCCCCAGCCTATGAGGCTGGCATCTGTAGTGACCACCTTCCAAGAAACCGGACTGAAGGGTTTCCCTTTTTCCAGATTCTGGGGCACCAACCACCAATGGAGGCTCTTGCGAACGGAAGGGGACAGGGACATTGGTAAGTCTAAAGCCTGAACTTTTTTGTTCCAGGCTGACAGTATGGCCCTCTGCAAGTTCCTTGAATGGAATTGACCGTAGGGTACTGCTTCGAATGAAGCCACCATTTTTCCCAGCAGCCTCATACACAGGCGTATGGATGGTTTTCTTTTTTGTACCCACTAAGTGGGTCAAATCTTTCAAAGACGACACCTTCTCTGGAGGTAAGAAAATCTTTCTCTGCTTTGAATCCAGTCTTAGCCCCCAAGTATTCCAGACTTTTGACTGGTTTTAGGGCTGACTTGTCTCGGTTGATAATGCAACCGTGAGATTCCAGATACTTGATTGTCTTGTGAACGACCACTTCTAGTTTTTTCCACTGAGTGGTCTATCAGCAACAAGTCTTCTAGATATGCCATTATCGTTACACCTTGTGTTCCTAGTTTGGCCAATCGTAGGGCCAGAATTTTTGTGAACACTCGTGGTGCTGTGGCCAGACCGAAAGGTAAGGCTCTGAACTGAAAATGGCGCCCTTCTACTGCAAAGCGTAGAAATTTCTGGTGGGCCGGACAGATGGGAATATGCAAATAAGCATCCCTTATGTCGATCGAGGCTAACCATTCCTGCCCTTGTAGGACGGCGGCCACCGATCGGATCGACTCCATCCGAAAAAGTCCTGATATGTAGGAACTTGTTTAGCCCTTTTATATTTAATATGGGCCTCACGTCCCCATTTGGTTTGGGGACTGTGACAAGGTTCGAGTAAAACCCAAACCCGCTTTCTTCCAAGGGAACCTCATGATTACCCTTGGAGCAATAGTTGTTCTAGTGCCAGAAGGAGGGATCCTCTCTTCTGGGGATCGCTTGGCACGTTTGACCTCATAAGATGGGCAGGAGGAATGTCTTTTAACTCCAGCCTGTATCCCAGACTTACTGCGGAGATCACCCATCTGTCTCTGATGGTGTCCCGCCATGGTCTCTGTGAACAACTGAAGTCTTCCCCTCACCCGATTGAGTGGGGGCAACCCTTCATGACTTGGGGGGAGGTTTTGAACCTCTCTTGACCCAGGGTTTCTTGTTACCCTGTGATTTTCCCTGATTTCTGCCCCCTGGATTTGACCGCGGAGGCCGTCGGAACTGTTTCACAGCCGATGTGCCAGGGACTGGAGAAGTAGGCCTCTTAAAAGAAGGACTTCTACCCTTGTTCTTAACCGGCAAGAGAGTGTACTTTTACCGGCAGAAGTTTTCTGGATATATTTGTCCAGATCTTCTCCAGATAAGCGTTCTCCATGAAATGGGAAGCTAATTAGCAATTTCTTACAGGGAGCTTCAGCAGACCAGTTTTTGAGCCATAGAAGCCTACGCATATGTCTACAGACAGCGTAAAGCGGGAGGCCTGTTGGATTGTATCCTTTATGGCGTCCACCGCAACACAAGGCTCTAGGTAGGTCAGCTAGGGCAAGAGCCTGCTGATCTGGTAAGTCCCTTAAGACTTGTTTCAACTGATCTTTCATTGCTTGGCAGACTCCAATCGCTGCTACTGCAGGTTGTGTCACCATGCTTGCTGTAGAGAAAGCAGATTTTAGTAAAGACTCCAATTTTTTATCTATTGGGTTTTTGAACATTGGAACATTATCTACTGGACATGTCAGTGATTTATTTACACAAGAGATGGCTGTGTCCACTGTACGGACCCTCCATTTTTTTATGAACTTATCCTCCATGGGATAGATCACTGGAAATCTCTTGGGGGGAGTAAATATTTTAACAGGATGCTCCCAATCTTGGTAAATAAGCCCTTCCAATAAAGGGTGGATTGGGAAGGAACAGACAGTCTGGGGAGCTTTCAGCGACCCCAGGCGAGGAAACCGTAGTGGTTGATGGTTCCGCCAGAGGCATTTAAAATGCTGCTCGGACCATGTTAGTCAGAGACTGAACCCATAATCTTTCAGCCTGAGATACTGAGAAAGGTTCTTCCACTGTTGATTCCTCTATAACTGAATCAACCTCACCTGATCCCCTTCAGGTAGGTCGATCTCTGGGACTGTTCCTCCACTAACAGGCACTCTGGGACGCGCTTTTCCTGTGACAGGGAAGCAGCGATCAATGCTGTTAATCTCTCTTCCAATCCTCCCAGAGTTGAGGATAAAACCTCCTCTGTTATATATACAGGAGCAGGTGGACTGGGGACAGCCGCAGTACCAGGTACTCCTGCGGGGTTTCCTACGGCTACTGACCTATGAAATTTCAGGGGAGATTGGCGCAGTACAGCATGCCCAAAATCCTCAGAGCCCGATGGAGACCCCTTTCGCTTCTTGGAAGACTTATTTCCAGAGCGTCTGGACGACATATCTATAAGCACAAAGCTGAGGTATTCCCGTCGTCATACACCAATTTTGCTGGTAATAGTCTAACACAGTTGCTGCTATATACCAGCTGGTGTCCACCAAAGTGCCTTTCTATGGGGATGCCTGCATCAACCGCCTCTGTGTGCCACCGTTTTGTTGCTAGCTCTGCTTGCATCCAGCTGACACTTGTACTGTGTCTTACACATGCTGGGACGCCTGCACATGCGCAGAAGCGCCGCGCATCGAGCGTCATCCACCCGCCCCTTTTTTTTCATAGGAGGCGCGCGCCCGCGCACCATTGGCGCCCTTTTCGAAACCAAGCAGGGACTAGGAGCCAGGGCCCTTTTTGCCGGAGGGCCTGTGCGGTGGATGAGCGCAGCAACAGGGCAGAGGAAGTGAATTCCCACAGAGAACTTTACCAACTGCCTGGATCTTTTGACTTGAGAAAACCAAAGATCCACATGACAAGAAAAAATGGACCACAGCGGCCTCTAGTGGTTTAACACAGGTACCGCGGTCCTCTTTTTTTTTTCTTGACTACTATTAAAATATTACATTTTCCAGTAGTTACAGGCATACACAGATATTAGCGGGAATACCGTTAGGTAACAGACAGAAAGACAAATTAGGCTTGGGGGTCCCCCAATAGAACCAAGTTCCTGGGGGCCCCCACTTACCTGTTCCCCGCCGCAGGACTGTTTGGTCCACAGAAGCCCAAACTTCACCTATCACGGCAGGCATTGTAATTAAACCTTCAGGGACCAGGTTCCCAAGGATTCCACTCCCCTGGACCTGTATAGCACCCTGCACAGAAAACATCTTGGTCGTGGGTATGACCAGAGCTCTGGATCCCAGGGTCCAGCCCTCCTAAGAGGCATTACAGGCAAAACCTTGCTCTTCTGCTGCAAGGCCCGGGTACCGACCGTTTAGCTATGAAGCTTTTTTGGTGGGATCCGGAACAGCTTACTAAGGCCCGTAAAAGAACCTGTACGCAAGCCCAGTGAAAACACATGTTACTCTTTGGCCAACACCTTAGACACTGGCAAAAAACTGAGGTGCTCCTGGATGGGAGGGGCTTATATAGGGGAGGGTACTTCCGGTTTTGGAAGTTGCCAGTGCCAGCACCTGAAGGTATCTATATAACCCATTAGTAATGACTAAGTCGCTCTGTGTCCCGTGATGTACGAAAAAGAAAACATGTAAATCCATACAGACATGTATCTTTATGTGATCAACAATAAACATGTTCTGTTGCTTGTTTTTACCCCATATGCATTTTGTACATTCCAAACTCATGTATTTTATGCAAACATGTGGACTGGTAAAGAGGAAGTTATCTTCTGTAGACGTGCGTTTCCGCAATCATGCGATATAGCTGTTGTGCGTTAGCAATGTGCACCAGCAACAGTGTATCCCAGCAATTGTGCATTTGGCTAGCCTGAAGCCAGCACCAGGATGAGGGTCCTATGGGAGGTTTTTCTAGCAAACGATACTCCGACTAGAGTTTTTAGGAGGAGAAAAAAAATTGCTTATGCGGGTGCCCAACCAGCAGAAATAAACTGTTGCAGTAATGGATGGAGTGAGAAGGTACAAGCAACCTATGGGATTTTTTTTTTTTAAACCCCAAAGAGGAGACAGAGGCTTTGGCCGTCTAGGCTGAAAGTAAGCTATTTGCAGTATGAATCTCTGAAAAAAGACTGCAGCTGCAACTCTAGAACTTGTGAGGCTTCAGATACCTCCGCCTCGTTAGCCTGCACCTGTTCCCTGTCCTCTGACGGTGAACCTTCATCCACAGGACTTTTAATCCTCTTGTTTAACGATTTAGAGCAGGGAAAAAGGGATTTTTATAACAGCTTACCTGTAAAATCCTTTTCTTGGAGTACATCACGGGACACAGAGCGACTTAGTCATTACTAATGGGTTATATAGATTACCTTCAGGTGTTGGCACTGGCCAATTCCAAACCGGAAGTACCCTCCCCTATATAAGCCCCTCCCACCCGGGAGCACCTCAGTTTTGTAGCCAAGCAATAAGTGTCCCAAAAAGAGGGGTGGGAGCTCTGTGTCCCGTGATGTACTCCAAGAAAAGGATTTTACAGGTAAGCTGTTATAAAAATCCCTTTTTCTTTTTCGTACATCACGGGACACAGAGCGACTTAGTCATTACTAATGGGACGTCCCAAAGCAATGCCAAATGAGGGGAGGGATACATAAGCTGGGCGCCATCAGGCATGAGGATATTTTGCGGCCTGCAACACACTGCGCCCAAAGGCGACATCCTCCTGACTTCTAACGTCTACCTGGTAGAACCTAGTAAACGTGTGTACCGAAGACCATGTTGCGGCCTTACATACTTGAGCCAGGGAGGCCTGGTGATGCACTGCCCATGAAGTTCCAACTGCTCTTGTGGAGTGCGCCCTAACTTTGAACGGAGGCGGTCTCTTTCTCAAGCCATAGGCTTGTATTATGACCTGTCGAATCCACTTGGCTAAAGTAGATTTTGATGCTGCCTGACCCTTTCTGGGGCCTTCCGGCAGAACAAATAAAGAATTCGTTCTGCGAATCTGAGCAGTGGCTTTTAGATAAGCTTTAACTGCTCTTACTACATCCAAAGAATGTAATAACTTTTCCTCTACCGAGCTAGGTTTGGGGAAAAAAGAAGGAAGAACCACATCTTGGTTCAAATGAAACCTCGATACCACCTTAGGAAGAAAGGCTGGATGAGGACGTAATACTACTCTGTCCTTATGGACAACCAGATATGGCTCCTTACAGGACAAGGCGGCTAATTCCGATACTCTTTTAGCCGAACAAACGGCTACTAAGAAAATCAATTTCCTGGTGAGAAGAACCAAGGAAATGTGTTGTAATGGTTCAAACGGTTGTTTCTGTAGAACCGACAGAACCAGGTTTAAGTCCCAAGGACATATGGGAATACTAACCGGAGGGCTAATACGCATCACTGCTTGTATAAAGGCTTTGACTAGTGAATGCGAAGCCAAGGGCCTTTGAAAAAATATTGACAAGGCTGAAATCTGACCCTTGATAGTACTCAAGGCAAGCTTCCTATCTACAGCCCACTGTAGGAAGTCCAAAATCCTCCCTATCACGTACTTACGTGGATGCCATTTCCTGGCCTCACACCACGTAATGTATGCTTTCCAGATCCTATAATAGATCTGCCTGGATACCGGTTTCCTGGCATTGATCATGGTAGATACCACAGAATTAGAGAGCCCTCTCTTTTTCAGAATGTGGGCTTCAATAGCCAGGCCGTCAAACCTAGGGCTGGTAAGGAAGGGTGGTATATCGGTCCCTGCGACAGCAGGTCCGGATGATGTGGGAGGGTCCAAGGACTCCTCACTGACATTTTTACAATCTCCGCGTACCATGCCCTTCGGGGCCACGCTGGAGCCACCAGAATCACTGGTTTCTTTTCTACCCTGATTCTGCGGAGTAATCGCGGTAACAATTGTGGCGGTGGGAATGCATATATCAGCTCGAACTGATCCCAAGGGAACACTAGGGCATCCGAGCCGCAAGCTAGGGGATCCCTTGTGCGAGACACAAATCTGTCCACCTTTGCGTTGAATCTGGATGCTAGCAGATCTACATCCGGTGTTCCCCACCGCTGGCATATTGCCTGGAAAACCTCGGGGTGAAGAGACCATTCCCCCGGGCATAATTGTTGGCGACTTAGAAAGTCCGCTCTCCAATTTTCCACTCCTGGGATGAAAACCGCGGATATGGCTGGGACATATTTTTCTGCCCACTCCAGGATGCAATTTGCTTCCCTCTGGGCTGCACGACTCTTGGTGCCACCCTGGTGATTGATATATGCCACTGCCGTGGCATTGTCTGATTGAATTCTGACAGGGGACCCTTGGAGTTTGGATGTCCATGCTACTAGGGCATACCGGGCTGCTCGTATCTCTAAGAGATTGATGGGCAGGGCCTTTTCTGCTTCTGACCACTTGCCCTGGAGAGACCATTGCTCCAGTACTGCCCCCCAGCCTATGAGGCTGGCATCTGTAGTGACCACCTTCCAAGAAACCGGACTGAAGGGTTTCCCTCTTTCCAGATTCTGGGGCACCAACCACCAATGGAGGCTCTTGCGAACGGAAGGGGACAGGGACATTGGTAAGTCTAAAGCCTGAACTTTTTTGTTCCAGGCTGACAGTATGGCCCTTTGCAAATTCCTTGAATGGAATTGACCGTAGGGTACCGCTTCGAATGAAGCCACCATCTTTCCCAGCAGCCTCATGCAGAGGCGTATGGATGGTTTTCTTTTTGTACCCACTAAGTGGGTCAAATCTTTTAAAGACGACACCTTCTCTGGAGGTAAGAAAATCTTTCTCTGATTTGAATCCAGCCTTAGCCCTAAGTATTCCAGACTTTTGACTGGTCTTAGAGCTGACTTGTCCCGGTTGATAATCCAACCGTGATATTCCAGATACTCGATTGTCTTGTGAATAGCTACTTCCAGCTTTTCCACTGAGTGGTCTATTAGTAGCAGGTCGTCTAGATATGCCATTATCGTTACACCCTGTGTTCTTAGATTGGCCAATAGTGGGGCCAGAATTTTTGTGAACACTCGTGGTGCTGTGGCCAGACCGAAAGGTAAGGCTCTGAACTGAAAATGGCGCCCTTCTACTGCAAAGCGTAGAAATTTCTGGTGGGCCGGAAAGATGGGAATATGCAGATAAGCATCCTTTATGTCGATCGAGGCTAGCCATTCCTGCCCTTGTAGGGCGGTGGCCACCGATCGGATCGACTCCATCCGAAAAGTCCTGATATTTAGGAACTTGTTTAGCCCTTTTAGATTTAATATGGGCCTCACGTCCCCATTTGGTTTGGGGACTGTGAAAAGGTTCGAGTAAAACACGAATCCGCTTTCTTCCAGGGGAACCTTCATGATTACACCTTGGAGCAATAGTTGTTCTAGTGCCAGAAGGAGGGATCCTCTCTTTTGGGGATCTCTTGGCACGTTTGACCTCATAAATTGGGCAGGAGGAGTGCCTTTTAACGCCAGCTTGTATCCCAGACTTACTGCGGAGAGCACCCATCTGTCTCTGATGGTGTCCCGCCAGGTCTCTGTGAACAACTGAAGTCTTCCCCCCACCCGATTGAGTGGGGGCAACGCTTCATGCCTTGGGGGGAGGTTTTGTACCTCTCTTGATCCAGGGCTTCTTGTTACCCTGTGATTGTCCCTGATTTCTGCCCCCTGAATTTGACCGCGGAGGCCGTCGGAACTGCTTCACAGCCGATGTGCCCGGGACTGGAGAAGTAGGCCTCTTAAAAGAAGGACTTCTACCCTTGTTCTTAACCGGTAAGAGTGAACTTTTACCGGCAGAAATTTTCTGGATATATTTGTCCAGATCTTCTCCAAATAAGCGTTCTCCATGAAATGGGAAGCTAACCAGCAGTTTTTTACAGGGAGCTTCAGCAGACCAGTTTTTGAGCCACAGAAGCCTACGCATATGTACTACAGACAGCGTAAAGCGGGAGGCCTGTTGGATTGTATCCTTTATGGCGTCCACCGCAAAACACAAGGCTCTAGGCAGGTCAGCTAGGGCAAGAGCCTGCTGATCTGGTAAGTCCCTTAAGACTTGTTTCAACTGATCTTTCACTGCTTGGCAGACTCCAATCGCTGCTACCGCAGGTTGCGTCACCATACTTGCTGTAGAGAAAGCAGATTTTAGTAAAGACTCCAATTTTTTATCTATTGGGTCTTTGAACATTGGAACATTATCTACTGGACATGTCAGTGATTTGTTAACAGAAGAGATGGCTGCGTCCACTGTAGGGACCCTCCATTTTCTTATGAACTTATCCTCCATGGGATAGATCACCGGAAATCTCTTGGGGGGAGCAAATATTTTATCAGGATGCTCCCAATCCTGGTAAATAAGCCCTTCTAATAAAGGGTGGATTGGGAAGGAACAGACAGCCTGGGGAGCTTTTAGCGACCCCAGCGAGGAAACCGTAGTGGATGGTGGTTCCGCCAGAGGCATTTTAAATGCTGATCGGACCATATTAGTCAGAGACTGAACCCATAATCTTTCAGCCTGAGAAGCTGAGAAAGGTTCTTCCACTGTTGATTCCTCCATAACTGAATCAACCTCATCCTGATCCCCTTCAGGTAGGTCGATCTCTGTGTGGGGCTGTTCCTCCACTAACAGGCACTCTGAAGGAGGAGACGGAGATCGGACGCGCTTTTCCTGAGACAGGGAAGCAGCGATCAATGCTGTTAATCTCTCTTCCAATCCTCCCAGAGTTGAGGATAAAACCTCCTCTGTTATATATACAGGAGCAGGTGGACTGGGGACAGCCGCAGCACCAGGCATTCCTGCGGGGTTTCTACGGCTACTGACCTCTGAATTCTCAGGGGAGATTGGTGCAGTACAAGCATGCCCAATATCATCAGAGCCCGATGGAGACCCCTTTGGCTTCCTGGAAGATCTATTTCCAGAGCGTCTGGACGACATATCCTTTAAGCACAAAGCTGAGGTATTCCCGTCGTCATACACCAATTTTGCTGGTAATAGTCTAACACAGTTGCTGCTATATACCAGCTGGTGTCCACTAAAGTGCCTTTCTATGGGGATGCCTGCATCAACCGCCTCTGTGTGCCACTGTTTGTTGCTAGCTCTGTTTGCATGCAGCTGACACTTGTACTGTGTCTTTTAACCATGCTGGGACGCCCGCACATGCGCAGAAGCGCCACGGCTCGAGCGTCATCCACCCGCCCCGCCCCTTTTTTTCATAGGAGGCGCGTGCACGCGCCCGCCCGTGCGCCATTGGCGCCCTTTTCGAAATCAAACAGGGGACTAGGAGCCAGGGCCCTTTTTGCCGGAGGGCCTGTGCGGTGGATGAGCGCAGCAACAGGGCAGAGGAAGTGGATTCCCACAGAGAAACTTACCAGCTGCCTGGATCTTTTGACTTGAGAAAACCAAAGATCCACATGACAAGAAAAATGGACTACAGCGGCCTCTAGTGGTTTAACACAGGTACCGCGGTCCCTGTTTTTTTTTTTTTTTTTCTTGACTACTATTAAAATTTTACATTTTCAGTAGTTATAGGCAAACACAGATATTTAGCGGGAATACCGTTAGGTAACAGACAGAAAGACAAATTAGGCTTGGGGGTCCCCCAATAGAACCAAGTTCCTGGGGGCCCCCACTTACCTGATCCCCGCCGCAGGACTTTGTTTGGTCCACAGAAGTCCAAACTTCACCTATCACGGCAGGCATTGTAATTAAACCTTCAGGGACCGGGTTCCCAAGGATTCCACTCCCCTGGACCTGTATAGCACCCTGCACAGACAACATCTTGGTCGTGGGTATGACCAGAGCTCTGGATCCCAGGGTCCAGCCCTCCTAAGAGAAGCATTACAGGCAAAACCTTGCTCTTCTGCTGCAAGGCCCGGGTACCGACCGTTTAGCTATGAAGCTTTTTTGTGGGATCCGGAACAGCTTACTAAGGCCCAAAAGAACCTGTACGCAAGCCCAGTGAAAAACACATGTTACTCTTTGGCCAACACCTTAGACACTGGCAAAAAACTGAGGTGCTCCCGGGTGGGAGGGGCTTATATAGGGGAGGGTACTTCCGGTTTGGAATTGGCCAGTGCCAACACCTGAAGGTAATCTATATAACCCATTAGTAATGGCTAAGTCGCTCTGTGTCCCGTGATGTACGAAAAAGAAAGGGGCACACCCCGGTTTCTGCTTCGTGTGAGGATGCTACGAATATAGCAATTAACCTCTTATAGACCAACAATGCAAAAAAAATGTCCAAACTGACATATGCAAGGTGGCTGAAATGTTGGGGGGAGGCTGAAATGCCTGACAGAGCAGATGGCTCAACCTGCGGGCTGCCTCAAGTCTTCTACAGGGGAGGATGGTATCATGCAAGCATGATTAGGGCCAGCAGATTCAGGTTGCAATACCCTAGTGCCCTTTTATATTCCTGCCCTGGAACCTTTTATACCCACTTAACGACCGCTCACTGTATATATACACGTCAGCAGAATGGCACCGACAGGCACAATCACGTAGAGCATACATGATTGCCTTTGTATAGTTGGGGGGTCCAATCGGACCCCCCTCCTATACAGTGAGCGGTGGCTAAGTGTCCGGGAGCGTTCCGGGATGAGGGGGCAGCCATTCGTTTCCGGCCACCCCCTCGCGATCGCTCCCGGCGAACGGAAATGCCCCCTCTGTCTGTCAGGCAGAGGAAGCAGGAGGAAGTGATGTCATCTCTGGTGCGGCGCTCACATATACCGAGCACCGCACAAGAGAAGACATCAGGTCAGTGCACACAACACTACACTGACACCAGAACACATAGGGACATAAATCGCCCCCCCCCCCAGCCCCCACTCACAGTGTCACTGATTGCAGTGACCATTTATTTACTGTTCACTGCAATCAGTGACATTTGTGACTGTAAAAGTGTCAGTACATTCAGTTTTAGGTCCAGTGTAGCCCCCTAACCCCCCCTAATAAAGGTTTAACCCCCTGATCACCCCCCAGATAACCCTTTCACCCCCTATCACCACTGTCGCTAAGCGATCATTTTTCTGATCGCTGTCTTAGCGTCAGTGATGCCGATCGGCAGGCAGTAAATTTTTTTTAGGTTCGCCGCATGTTTTTATAGCGTCAGGTACCCCAATATATTATCTAATAAAGGTTTAACCCCCTTGATCTCCCCCCAGGTAACCCTTTCACCCCCTATCACCACTGTCGCTAAGCGACCGTTTTTCTAAACGCTGTCTTAGTGTCGGTGATGCAGATCGGTAGCCGGTAATTTTTTTTAGGTTCGCCGCAGGTTTTTATAGCGTCAGGTACCCCCATATATTATCTAATAAAGGTTTTAACCCCCTGATTGCCCCTAGTTAACCCTTTCACCAGTGATCACCATATAAGTGTTACGGGTGACGCTGGTTAGTTAGTTTGCTTTTTATAGTGTCAGGGCACCCGCCGTATATAACCCAATAAAGGTTTAACCCCCTGATCGCCCGGTGGGTGATATCAATTAGGTTTTAGCGTCAGATAGGGTCTGCGTCACACCCCAGGCAGCGTCAGGTTAGTGCCAATAACGCTAACACCCACGCGTGAAGCATACACCCCCCTTAGTGGTATAGTATCTGAACAGATCAATATCTGATCAGATCTATACTAGCGTCCCCAGCAGTTTAGGGTTCCCAAAAACGCAGTGTTAGCGGGATCAGCCCAGATACCTGCTGGCACCTGCGTTTTGCCCCTCCGTCCAGCCCAGGCCACCCAAGTGCAGTATTGATCGATCACTGTCACTTGCAAAACACAACACACATAACTGCAGCGTTCGCAGAGACAGGCCTGATCCCTGCGACTACAGTGCTGTAGGAGGTGATTTCACCACCACAGTTAAATAAAAAAAAGCATATATGCCGAAGCATTGGGGCAGCAGGAGCGGAGGAGCGATTTTGCTCCTAATGCCACGTACATACGGTCGAAATTCCGACGGAGGCTTGCCCGTGGAAAAGTCCGACCATGTGTGTGCGGCATAACTTTTTTGCGGGAGGATGCCCCCATGCTTCGGCATATATAAATGGTGCGTGTATGCCCATCATTGGAAGTGGGTGGATGAAGGGCGGTGTTCTAATGGTGGGCATACCCACCGATCAATCTCTTTTTTCGTTCAGCCAACTGGCTGCATGAAAAAAAAAGATCACAATACATGTCCAACAAGGACCAGCAACGTACTGGTATGTTGCTGGACTTTGAATGTTTATACCAGAATGATGCCTGCAGGTTTAGGTATCATCTTGGTATCATTCTTTTCAACCTGCGGCCGACTTTCATGTAAAAGCAATCCTAGCGGCTAATTAGCCTCTGGACTGCTTTTACAAGCAGTGGGAGGGAATGCCCCCCCCCCCCCCCCGGATATAAAAAGCGCCATTGGGAAATTGGGAAAGCATTTTATCACACCGATCTTGGTGTGGTCAGATGCTTTGAGGGCAGAGGAAAAATCTAGGGTCTAGAAGACCCCAGTTTAAAAAAAAAAGAAAGAGTACCTGTCACTACCTATTGCTATCATAGGGGATATTTACATTCCCTGAGATAACAATAAAAATGATAAAAAAAAAATACTTGGAAGGAACAATTTAAAAAAAAAAAAAAAAAAAAAAAAAAAAAGCAAAATTAATAATAAAAAAAAACACCCCTGTCCTGCCCTGCCCTTGCCCAATGGCGAACGCAAGCGTCGGTCTGGCGTCATATGTAAACAGCAATTGCACCATGCATGTGAGGTATCACCGCGAAGGTCAGATCGAGGGCAGTAATTTTAGCAGTAGACCTCCTCTGTAAATCTAACGGCGTAACCTGTAAAGGCTTTTAAAAATGTATGTAGTTTGTCGCCAATGCGCGTTTGTGCGAAATTTTAAAGCATGTCGTGTTTGGTATCTATGTACTCGGCCTAAGACCATCTTTTTTATTTCATCAAACATTTGGGCAATATAGTGCGTTTTAGTGCATTAAAATTAAAAAAAGTATATTTTTTAACACAAAAAATGCGTTTGAAAAAATCGCTGCGCAAATACTGTGTAGAAAAAAAAAAATGCAACACCCACCATTTTAATCTGTAGGGCCTTTGCTTTAAAAATATATATATATAATGTTTGGGGGTTCAACATAATTTTCTTGCAAAAAAAAAAAATGTTTTCATGTAAACAAAAAGTGTCAAAAAGGGCTTTGTCTTCAAGTGGTTAGAAGAGTGGATGTAAGCTTCCTAATGTTGTGTATAAAATGCCAGACCCCATTTTGGAAAGTAGACACCCCAAGCTATATACTGAGAGGCATGTCGAGTCCATGGAATATTTTATATGTTGACACAAGTTGCGGAAAAACAATTTTTTTTTTTTTTTTTTGCACAAAGTTGTCACTAAATGATATATTGCTCAAAACATGCCATGGGCATATGTGGAATTACACCCCAAAATACATTCTGTTGCTTCTCCTGAGTACGAGGAGACTTTTTGGGAGCCTAGCCGCGTACAGGACCCCAAAAACCAAGCACCGCCTTCAGGCTTTCTAAGGGTGTAAATTTTTTATTTCACGTCTCACTGCCTATCACAGTTTCGGAGGCCATGGAATGCCCAGATGGCACAAAACCCCCCAAATTACCCCATTTTGGAAAGTAGACACCCCAAGCTATTTGCTGAGAGGTATTGTGAGTATTTTGCAGATCTCGCTTTTTGTCACAAAGTTTTGAAAATTGAAATATATATATTTTTTTTTCTTCATTTTCAAAAACAAATGAGAGCTGTAAAATACTCGCTATGCCTCTCAATAAATAGCTTGGGGTGTCTATATTCCAAAATGGGGTCATTTGGGGGGGTTTTGTGCTATTTTGGCATTTTATGGCCTTCGAAACTGTGATAGGTAGCGAGGAGTGAAATCAAAAATTTGCGCCCTTAGAAATCCTGAAGGCGGTGCTTGGTTTCCGGGGTCCCGTACGCGGCTAGGCTCCCAAAAAGTCCCACACATGTGGTATCCCCGTACTCAGGAGAAGCAGCAAAATGTATTTTGGGGTGCAATTCCACATATAACCATGGCATGTGTGAGCAATATATCATTTAGTGACAACTTTTTGTAATTTTTTTTTTTTAGTCATTATTCAATCACTTGGGACAAAAAAAAAAAAATTCAATGGGCTCAACATGCCTCTCAGCAATTTCCTTGGGGTGTCTACTTTCCAAAATGGGGTCATTTGGGGGGGTTTTGTACTGCCCTGTCATTTTAGCACCTCAAGAAGTGAGATAGGCAGTCATAAATTTAAAGCTGTGTAAATTTCAGAAAATGTACCCTAGTTTGTAAACTCTAACTTTTGCGCAAACCAATAAATATACGCTTATTGACATTTTTTTTTACTGAAAACATGTGGCTGAATACATTTTGGCCTAAATGTATGACTAAAATTGAGTTTATTCGATTTTTCTTATAACAAAAAGTAGAAAATATTTTCTTTGCGATTTTTATTTTTTGCGATATAAACGGGAAAAGACCGAAAATTTTGAGAGGCAATCAAATACCATTAAAAGAAAGCTCTATTTGTGGGAAGAAAAGGACACAAATTTCGTTTGGGTACAACATTGCATGTCCGCACAATTTACAGTTAAAGCAGCGCAGTGCAAAATTCTGAATTCACCTCTGGTCCTTTAGCTACCAAATGGTCCGGGGCTTAAGTGGATACAGGAAGACAAAGTCCTAAGCTAAAAGCAGAGGAACTTAACACAGGTGCATCAACAGCCTAACTTAGGTCTAGCAAAAAAACAATGCCTGCTAATCTGCACAGCTAGATGCCGAGTAGGCATCTTAGGTATGTATCCAACACACACGAGGTGCTTACATGCCCCAAGCTGCCGTGTCCCTCTGGCTTTACAGAGCTCTGACGTCTGGGCTTTTTTGAAGGGCCCGCCATGAGCCGGCGTGCCCACGGCAACCACATCGCCCCCCACGCCTACAAAAGTGCGCCCCCCCCTCGCGCTTAGGGAAATGGTGGAGGCGGGGGGAGAGAGAGATCCCCCAAGGAGCGCCGTAGACCCGGACTATGAGGGACTCACCCACACAACTGTGGCAGAGCCTGAAGCGGAGGAAGTGAGCTGCTCAACAGACCGGCTGACACTGAGCTTTTGTTCCTGGAGAGCATGGTAAGCGAAACATCAGGTATGTCTCCTTACTGCCTCTAGTGACGGAAAACAGATAAGACATGCAGCTACTCATGGAAGATAATCCTTAAGGTATTTACCTAGGATTGTCTTCACTTACCTTATCCCCGCCGCAGGATACTGCTGAGAACAGACAGGCCCAATCTTCACCCATCACGGCGGGTTAAGTCAACAGACCTTCGGGGACCGGGATCCTAGACAGGGCTTCCACTCCCCTGGACCTGTCCCGCCAGAAAATCTTTGGTATGTGGATATAACAAAGTACTGGAACCCAGGATCCAGCCCTCCGAAAAGAGGCATTACAGGCAAAAACCGTGTGCTTCGGAAACGAGGCCCCAGGTACCATCCACTTTGGATGGATCTGGTCTTTATGAAGGCCAATTAAATCCAGCATGGATCCCTCCAGTGGAGCTCCTCAGAGCACATCTTCACTCGTGACCAACACCTTAGACACTAATGAAAAAAAACTGAGGCGCTCCCAGTATGGGAGGGGTTATATAGGGAGGAAACTTCCTGTCTGATTACACCAGTGTCTAGCACCTGAAGGTGGAATATAACCCATTTAGTAATTACTAGGCTCGGTGTCCCGTGATGTACGATAAAGAAAAATGAAATGTCATGCCATCCAGGGGGAACCCTTTAATCAGAATAGGGCCTGGATAGGAAAAACTGTTCTAGTTATGGCTTAGGTGAAGGCCTGGCTAGGAAACAAACAGGATTCTCATTGACAAGGAGGCGCAATCTTCAGTTGAAAGTTACACAGGTGATGCAAGATCTAAAGAGATAGTGAGAGGATGTACAAAGTTGACCAGGATCTACAGTGTACAAATTGACATATTGTTAAGTAGGACCAGGCAGAAGGGTGTAAAGAACAAGATGAAAACTTGGGATGAAGTTCACCATTAGGTTGAATTGTCTTACAATAAAAGAGTTTGCGCTGACAAGAAGCCCAAAACAAAATAGTTATGGATCTGTATGATCAGGTCTTATAGACAAGCATGTTATGCTGAAGGAACTCTTGCATGTGGACAAAAAGTCAGGGGGAAAAAAACCTGTAAGGGTGGAGGCACAGCTTTAAGACAGAGTATAGGCAGCAGTAGCTGTTAGTCACCAGATGCAAGAAGCCATGTTCAGGAATTCATTGGCTGCTTCAGAGGTTGAGGAAAAAATCCCAACAATCATGCCCCAACACACACATGGTGAGAGGGAAGGAAAATTCCAGTCTTTTTAGTAAGAAAGGGTTTACCATAGATGTGTGGACAGGTGGGGAGTATAACCCATCAGGCTGCCTTCACTAGAAATTGAAAGGTTTAGGAATAGTCCCGATTGCTCAGATATATCCAATGAGCAAGAAACAGGGATTTTATTAGCATAGTGATCATCAATCACCTTATTGAAGTCCAAACAAGGGAGGGTGTTTAAAAGAAGAGGCTGATCCCATGAAACATGGACCTCAACCCAGGTGGGACAGTTCCCTCAAAGTCGGTGAGATATTTCAGTTTAGTGTCATGCTGCCTGTATCCTCTGACAGTGAAGAGTGTTCTGCCTGCTGAAAAGCCAGAGAGGATTGTGGCCCTCCACTCCCAATGTTCACCTGCCACACAAGGACTGAGGCGCAATTAGATGCGCAAAGCTCTCCTCCTTAGCCAGATGGTACTAGGTGAGGTCTGGTTTCCAAGAGATTGCTCTTAAAATGGTCGGTGCAAGCGAGACGAAGATTCATGGTGTTGTCCAGCACAGGAACCCGACTCCCCTGATGTATAGAAGACGATTTCTTCTGACTAGTGAAAAAAACAGCAGCACCTAAGATTATGTTCAATGGAGTCCAAATTAGAGGACTTGCCCTAGGCAAGGTCCCACAACGTAGAAGGAGCCACCTTTTCTGGAAGCCCAGAAGGCAGTCTCAGAGAAAATAAATACTCCAATAAAAACCCCCAGCCATGGGCTGAACAGGCCTTAACAGCACCTTGGAGACCGATCAAACCAGAAACTACCTGATCCACAGAAACAGACACATTTGGCTGCTAAGGAACTAGACCCATAACAGAGACCGACAGAGAAAAAGGGGCACAGAGACACTTACCCCTGCTATGGAGAAGAAAGGGGCAAATCACTGTCTAATGGCAAGGGGTTTAATGCTATGGACCTCTACAGTGAGAAACTAAGATGGTTAACCATTCTTCGAGTTGATTCAGTGCTAAAGCCTGACAGCGCCAGATCTGGTAAAATGTTCCAGGTGTTTGGCCCTTTGGGGGGAAAAGGTCAACTGAGTGTTCCACAATGGTAATGCCAAGCAAAGGGCATTAGGTCCAATACTAGAAGCCAAGTCCTGAGAAGAAACAGTTGTATCTGGATGATACTAAGGATTCGGGCTATGATCTGAGTGGGAAACAGAGATGGTCCTAGTCCACCGACTAAGGTTAGGGGGGTGCACTGGGGTATAAAATATATCTCTTCAGGGGCCCTACTTGTCCCAAGGACAGGAAGTTTTCCCACAGGCAAAGGGCGATGGCCTGGATGGGGCAGAGGCTGGGAAAACACTGACTGGAGCAAGGGAACCTGGGGGAGAAAGCGGGGGGG
The DNA here is from genome assembly GCA_029206835.1 of Rana muscosa. NCBI lineage: Eukaryota > Metazoa > Chordata > Amphibia > Anura > Ranidae > Rana > Rana muscosa. The sequence goes on from CM055116.1 coordinate 143,989,992, forward strand.
GGGGGGGGGGTGGTGATAAGAGGCAGCAGCTGAAGGGAGGCAAAAAAGACCTACCAAAGAGCACGCAAGGGTTCACGATCAGCCCACCTCTTGTAGAAGTGGGGGCACATGTACATGCAGAAGACTTTTAAGAGGACTTAGCTGGTCACTAACTTCTATCCCTGAGGGGTTTCTTAGAGTCAGGCTCTGTGGATCCCCTCTATTCTACTTATTGTGACAAGCCAAAATTTGGAATTCTGTGATAAACCGGCAAATAAAGTAGGGCAAACTTCTCTAATGGGAGTACAGATGGCAAAAAAACCTGAGGGGTGTTACAATCCCCTTCACCCGATCCAAAATTAAAAAAAAAGGATTTGCCTTTAGTTATACTTTAATGAAGTTGATCTTTGCATTAACATGACCTATAGTATTTCATTTTTGCTTTCGCGGAGGTCAGCTTTAAAAATGCCACAATAACATGCCAATAAACTCCAACAGTAGACAGGGAAAAATACTAACTAGCCAGGGGTGCCTAAACGTGCCAAGGACTAAGGCTGAAACAACTAATCCTCATAAGTCGATAATAAAATATATGTCACTATGTTTACATGTCAGTATATACAGTGCAGCACACATATTGACTTGTATGGACGGTGTACTGAGCTGTAAGTGCCTGAGACATTGGGAATGTGAATGGGGGCATGTAGTCCTGGGCAGGAGAAGGAAGAGATTTAATGGCTCCGTGCAGTGAAGATCAGCATCTGAACCCAGAAAAGACTGGGAGATTAGGTCATTACAATTAAATTCAAGTTACCGGTATTGTGCATTATATTTAAAAAAGATTAGATCTATTCTAAAGTGTATAAGCCTTTAGTATTGTTTTAATATAAAAATATTTAAATTGCCGCCCAGCCCCTTTCATGTAGCTTCATATCTGACTCCCAGTCAGACACTTCTGGGCATTTATATACACACACACACAAAATAACACAAATGCCAACATATCTCTTTATGCTGGCTTCTATTTTTTATGGATATAGAAAAATCGTTTCTCTCCTAAAGATTGGGGAAAAGAATATACAAGGTAAATGGGAGAGGGGAGAAAAAAAAAAAAAAAAAAAGGAAAGAAGGACAGCTTCTGAATAACTCAGCTAAAACCTAGTTATAGCACAAAGTAAAAAGAACGCAATGCATACCCATCAAATGCCGAATCAGAAATGTCTGTCTGAGTAAGATCCAGATGTTCCAGGTTGGGACAAAACTCAAGCATCTGACGTATCTATATAAAGTGACAGATTCTGTTACTAACATCTCTGTATCAGATATTATATTGGACTGGGAATGAACAATATAGTGCTCACCATTTTGCTGCTAGCTGCTGAGCTGTAGGCAAGAACAAGTGTTTTCACTGAGTGTCCAACATAGGGGAGAACATTATGAATGATGCCATACAGGAATTCTTTTTCTTGCTGAGCCACACAGATAGCGGAAGAATAACCATCATCTTCTGTCTCCTCTAGAATACAAAAAGAAGAAATTGAGGTCTACCAAGGTCCATACAATGTGTCATTATGCATCGTTGGCTGTTCCGCCTCAAAACATACCTCATGTAACACTATGCCAGTCACCTAGGCCAGTGGTCATCAACCCTGTCCTCGGGGCCCACTAACAGGCCAATTTTTATGTATTACCTTGGGGAGAAGCAGACTAGAATACTGCAATCACTGAGCAGAAAATTATATCACCTGTGATGCATTTGTTATCTTGCAAACCTGGCCTGTTGGTGGGCCCTGAGGACAGGGTTGATGACCACTGGCCTAGGCCACTCAGCCTGGTGTCCGCTCACTTTAGGTACAACATGACGACATCACCCAAGGATCTTAAGAAAGTCATGTGTCTATGACAAAACGCATCAGTGCAGGGCAGTGACATCACACTGTACCGCAAGTGAGCAGGCACCAGGCCGAGCAGTGCTACTTGCAACAGTGTTCAGTAATTAAGGTTGTATAAACGTTGCTGCTTTGCACCAAAATAGTACGCTTTTAGACCCCTTTCACACTGGAGCGTATTGCAGGTGCTATAGCATTAAAAATAGCGCCTGCAATCCGCCCTTAAAAAGCCGTTACATTCACTCCAGTGTGAAAGCCGCCCAAAATGTGCCGCTTCAGCAGCGCATGGCGGCCGGTTTTAACCCTTTCTCGGCCGCTAGCGGGGGTATAACCGCCTCGCTAGCAGTCGAAATGCGCAGCAAATCCGCCCATAGCGTCGGCGGTAAAAAATAGCGGTTTTAACGCCGAGGCTATGGGCGCCTCAGTGTGGAAGGGGTCTTACAAGTGAGTATCTTTATGGTTTATAAAGGATTGGTATGGAAAGCCCTGATACCTGTATATTTTTTCACTAGATCTGGGTGTGATGAATATTGGAGCAATTACCCATTTAAAAGAGTGAAGAGTGCCTTAAGTATACATCAAAAACGAGGAATAGGATAATCCTGAGGCCATACATATTATATTGGAGATCCCTTAAAAGGGAAAAGTGCAAATTTGGCCTATAGATTTTTATGGGTCAAATAAAGAGGTGAGCGGTGTGAGCACAGAGGCTGAAGCACAAGAGTACCATTTGAAGCATATAAACATTCAACCAAGAGCACTGGAGTTGTTGGACTTATATATTTATAAACGTGCACCTTTAACGTCTCTATTGACATCAAATTTACATGGGTTGATTATTAAAGGGGAGTTCCACTCAAAAGTGGAACTTCCGCTAATCTGTCTTCTCCCTCCGATGCCACATTTGGCACCTTTCGGAGGGAGGGGGAACGGGTACCCGTTTTTGACAGGCATCGTTCTCCCGGAAGTTCGACCCCCTCCTCAACCCTACCATGTAAAAAGCACAGAGCGCATGCGCAGTAGGGAAAGGCTTCACTACCGGGTTCCCTTACCAGGAATGGCAGCAGCTGCACCCGACAGCCGATCAGAAAATCAGCTGGGGTGCTGACATTGCGGGCTCCCTGGACAGGTAAGTGTCCATATAATAAAAAGTTCAGCAGCTGCAGTATTTGTAGCTGCTTAAATTTTTCCATAGGGTGGGGGGGGGGGGGGCATTACAGGGGGCTGGACCTCCTGTAAGTAAAAAAAATAAGCCAAAAACTACTGAATTTTAGATAAGCAAATTTAAGAAATGTATGTAGTGAAAACAATGACTGACTATACTGGCCAAAGAAGGGAGATATGTTAAATAAAATTACATTTTTATTTAAGACTACCGTGTTTCCCCGAAAATAAGCCCGGGTCTTATATAAATTTTTTCCACAAAAGACCCAGTAGGGCTGATTTTCGGGGTAGGGCTTGTCATATGCGGTCTTCTCTCCCCATCCTTCTCCCTGCAAACTCATAAAATGGACAGTATTACCGCCCTATACAATATAAAGTGTGCACATACCTTCCTACAGCGCCTTCCTCAGCGTTTCCGTGACCCACCGGATCAGTCTTCCATGCTCCGAGCACTACAGAGGGAGGGGGGCCCCCCCAAAATCCCAGGCTGACAACTGGCAGATGGAGAGCAGCGGGGAATCAGCTGAGTGCCACTCGGCGCTTCCATGTACCGCCTGAATGGTCTTTTCCTGCTCCGAGCACTGCAGAGGGAGGGGGCCGTGATTCCCCGATGACAGAAGAGGAGGAGAGCAGCGGGGATCAGTGCCGCAACAAAGGCATTCACCACAGAAACAAACATACAGTCTAGACCACACAACACAACCAAACTAGGGCTTATTTTCGGGGTAGGTATTATATTGCAGCCTTCCCCGAAAATCACACTAGGGCTTACTTTCGGGGTAGGTCTTTTTTTCCAGGGAAACACTAGTTTAAAATATTTCGAAAAAAGTTGTAGTATCCCAGCAAGGGGAAAAAATAAAATAAAAAAAATACACACAATAAAATATATATACGTATAGCCCTGCTGTGGTACTACAACTTTTTTCGAAATATTTTAAACTAGTCTTAACTAAAAATTGAATGATTTTATTTAACAGGTCTTCTTTTCTGTAGCCGGTATAGTCCATCATTGTAGGGTACGGAGGTTTCCACTCCGGTAATTTCCTAAATTCGTGTATGCATTCTGTTGGATGAGGCCCAAGTCTATCTTTTTCAGATAAGCAACTCTAAATACCAAGGCCACTGAATGACCAGGACTAATGGCATTTTTAGATGATCGGAAACAGTTTCCAAAAATTTATTAAAGCAATTGGTCACTGGACACCATAAAATCTTACCAGATTCATCAATATCCGCATCTTCATCCCACTCTTGATATGCACGACTTTCATCCTTCCTTCTGCAAATTAATTCCTCATTCGGTTCTGTGTCAAGGTCTGTAGCCTCTCCATTGTACCAATATCCTAAAGATACACATTTATAAGCTGGGTCTTGTTTTCTCAAAGATTGATGGAAAACTGCAGTGTCCCATATAGCAACCAGCTAAAATGTTTCCATTCTTTAACCACTTGCCTACCAGGCCAATTCTGACATTTCTCTCCTACATGTAAAAAAATCATTTTTTTTGCTAGAAAATTACACAGAGCACAAATAAATAAATATATATATATATATATATATATATATATATATATATTTTTAGCAGAGACCCTAGAGCAGGGATATGCAATTAGCGGACCTCCAGCTGTTGCAGAACTACAAGTCCCATGAGGCATAGCAAGACTGACAGCCACAAGCATTACACACCCAGAGGCATAATGGGACTTGTAGTTTTGCAACAGCTGGAGGTCCGCTAATTGCATATCCCCGCCCTAGAGCATGAAATGGCAGTCGGTGCAACTTTTTGTCTTGCACAGTATTTGCGCAGCAATTTTCAAACGCGTGGGTGTTCTAATAAGGAAAATTGTAGTATCCGAATCATCTAAGTGATTAGCTCTTTGGAAGTATCTCACCAAAAATGACATTTTTGTTGCAAAGGATGCCTAAAATGACTTGCATCTATCTTAGTGCAGATTTCTGGGAAAATCAGTAAGCCATTCTCACAAGTGTACGGAACACCTCCAAGTTACCATATTGCATTTAATTTTACAGAAAATTACAGTTCTGCATATTGGAAAGGTAATTTTTAATAACATTCATTTACAACATGGCTTTGGTAGCAATTGTATATAAGAACATATCTTTTTATTCGCCATTTTATTCCCACGAAAATGGAGTTACCCATTAACTGTCCACTGCAGGTTCATTTCTGATTTGGTTTGGCTACTCTATACCAATACATAACATTATACTAATACATTTCTCATACAGTGTTAGCCAAAGTATCCAGGAAATAGCACTAGATCCTGTAAAAAAATTCAGATAAAGAGATACTTAGGCCCCTTTCACACTGGGGCGTTTTTCATGCGGTTTAGCGCAAATATTAGCGCTATTATACCGCATGAAAAATTCCTGCCCTGTAGCCTTCAATGTGAAAGCCCAAAGGCTTTCACACTGAAGCGGTGCGCTAGCAGGACTGCTCCAAAAGTCATGCTAGCCGCTTCTTTACAGCGGTAAAGGAGCGGTGTGTTCACCGCTCCTTTACCGCGGGTGCCCATTGAAATCAATGGGACACCGCGGTAATACCGCCCGCAAACCGCGGCAATAGCCGCGGTTTGCGGGCGGTATTAACCCTTTTTCGGCCGCTAGCGGGGGTTAAATTCACCCCCCTAGCGACCCCACATACCGCGGTAAGTACGGTATAGCAGCGCTGCTATACCGCCACCGCTCCTGCCCGCCTCAGTGTGAAAGGGGCCTTACTGCAAACAATAAAAAGCATGACCAAGCAAAAAAATCAGTGGTAATAGCAGAAGAAAATGTATAAAAGTTTTAAATTGAAACAAGTATTGTGTAGCACCTTAAACGGTTACTAAACCCACAACAGTAAAATCAGTCTGTATATTCAGTAAAGCATGCTCGTTATACTCACTGTGGAACCTTAGGGGTTAATCCCTCTGCATTGTGTAAAAAGGCTGTTTTATCCTGTATGCACAGATCCTCCCCTCCCTGCAATGTCTACCTTTGGAAAAACAGGCAAGGTAGCCAACATCAACCTGCACATGCTCAGTTGTGTCTTATGCTGGAGAGAACAATTTATTGTTCTCAAAAGATAGCCAGGTCAAATGATATTGACATCACACATGTGGGCGTGTATACAGGCTGCACCGAAAATCTCCACCTCCTGAACTCTCAGCACTGAAAAAAACTGTGCAGTTTATGATGTAACCGTTGCATACAGATCATTCAAAAAAGGTATATAGTGGCAATATTTTAGTGTAAAAAGAAGATTTATAAGCTGTGGGCACTGGGGCAGATGAACTATTTTCATATTACTGGGTTTAGTAACACTTTAAAGTAGATTTCCAGCTAAAGCCTAAATAACAGAGACAGAGAGACAGAGAGAGAAAGAGAAAATACACACACGCAATCTCTATCCATCTATACATACCTCGGATTGCGAGTAATGCGGTTAACGAGCGTTCTCACAATACAAGATATATTTTTTTTTAACCCTGACTCGGTCTCAAGAGTGTTGTCTCGCAAAACAAGCAGGATTCAAGACTCTGCGGTGTGCTGTACCGCATTTGGCCAGAGGTGGGGGGTGCCGGTGACACAGCCGTTCGGATGCAGTCGGAAATACTCCGTTCCAGAGTGTCCGAGGGTTTCCAGGTGCATCCGATCGGCTCCAAACGGTATCCGAGTATTTCCGAGTCTCTCCGGTGCCCCCCACCTCTGGCCACATGCTCTACTGCATACAATAGAAGTCAATGTGGAACAAATTATCGTTGTTTCCATTGACTTCTATGGGAAAACTTGCTTTGATATGTGAGTGCTTTGGATTACAAGCATTCTCCTGGAACGGATTATGCTTGTGATCCAAGCTTCCACTGTATATCTATACACATACAAAAATGTAAACTTTCTAGCTAAATTTCAATCCTAGGTAATAAAAAAAAAAAAAAAAAAAAAAAAAAAAAAAAGATTTTTTTTTTTTTAAAAACTAGTGCCAGTCCACACACAGCTTCTTTATGACCTCAGATAGTAAAAAAATAGGTCAAAACTCGCTTAGACTGTGATCCTTCCTCTGCCACTCAGCTTCCACGCTCCTTCCTTTAGAGCAGTGGTTCTCAACCTCAGTCCTCAAGTACCCAAATCGGCCATGTTTTGGGGGATTTCTTAGATAAAATAGCTGACCAAAATACCAAGCCATTGACTGATTTAAAGCACCTGTGCAAGATAAAGGAAAACCTGCAAACATGGCCTGTTTGGGGGTACTTGAGGACCGAGAACCACTGCTTTAGACCACTAGTCTAGCACCATTATGCACCAGGCTATTATATTATTCCTTACAGGACAAATGTTTCTTCTCAGGTTTGTAAGGAAACCACAATCAACCACTCTGCTAAAAACTGCTCATGGAGGTGGTAAAGAAAACTATTTTATGCCAGGACAAACTTTAACCACTTCAATAAACGGGCATTTTCACTCCCTTCCTGCCCAGGCCAATTTTCAGCTTTCAGCACTGTCACGCTTTGAATGACAATTGCGCGGTTGTGCGACGTGACTACCAAATAAAATTGACATCCTTTTTTCCCCCCCCCACAAATAGAGCTTTCTTTTGGTGGTATTTGATCACCTCTGCGTTTTGTTTTTTTTGCGCTATAAACAAAAAAAAAAAAAGACGCAAAAAGTAATAAGTGGGGTGTGGCGCTGCTCCCTGGTTTAAACTAAACCAGTATGTAAAAAATATATATAATCATAAAGAAACGTGACATCATAGGTGGTCTTGACACCCCGTGTGTTGTAAATACCTAATACAGGCACTAATCTCAAATGACAGCCTGTAGGTAGGTAACAACCTGTGGTGGGGTGAGAACTACGTGGCTTATAAGCTGTAAGCCATACCAAAAATATAAAAAAAATAAAATAAGAGAAATTATATATATATGACCGCCTCTAGACGAAGTCCAATGACGAAACGGGCAAGGCAGAGCCATGCAATACGCACACCACGCTTGTCTAATCCGGAAGTGCAGTTGGAACGCAGCTGGAGCGCACGCTGCAATACCAGCTTTCACCAATCGCACTGCGTTAAAGGGACACTGTCTATTTTTATTTTTTATTAATATTTTTTTGTTACTTCCGTTTTTTAATGTTTTCATAAATAAATCCATCGTTTTTACTGCACTATGGAAGCGTTTTTTCTCCATCATTGAGGTAAATGGAAGCTTCCTCCTACAAGCACTTGGAACGTATGGACAAGCAGCAGTGAAGCACCGCAGACACCCATTACAAGTGGACGCTTCTGGAAGTGGATGTGAGAATATCTATCCATGCTAATTACCCCTGCAGGGGTGAAGTCATCCGGTAAGTGAGGATACATGTGGGGGCTGAACTGCTTGCATCCATCGGACATCTGACTGCATATCTTGCCACTGGTCTGAAGAAAACTGACCCACACACCATCAAGCTTAACCACCTGTCTGATAACAAACTGTCTGTAAGGGTCATTATCAGTCTCATAGACTGAGGGATACAATTTGCAACCCTGGATATAGTTCCCCTACTGGACGTGTTTTATTTAGCCTGCATTTGCAATATAGTTTCACCTGATTTTAATTTAAATATTGCACGGATATTGTGTATATACACATATATCTATATATATTTTTTTTCTCTTTTTGGTATGGCTTACAGCTTATAAGCCACGTAGTTCTCACCCCACCACAGGTTGTTACTTAATTACAGGCTATCATTTGAGATTAGTGCCTGTATTACGTATTTACAACACACGGGGTGTCACGTTTCTTTATGATTATATATATTTTTATCATACTGGTTTAGTTTAAACCAGGGAGCAGCGCCACACCCCACTTATTACTTTTTGCACTATTCCTAGGACTCTCGTAGAGGGCCCAACTAGGGGGGCTGCAGCTCTCTTTTCTCTGTATATAGAACACACCACATTTTCCTAAGCGCAGGTATACACACTTACAAAAAAAAAAAAAAGGACGGACAATTTTGAAAAAAATTATATTTTTTTACTTTTTGCTATAATAAATATTTCATGTTTCTATTCTCAGTTTAGGCCGATACGTATTCTTCTACATATTTTTGGTAAAATCGCAATAAGCGTATATTGATTGGTTTGCGGAAAAGTTATAGCGCCTACAAAATAGGGGATAGATTTATGAAATTTTTTATTTTTTTTACTAGTAATGGCGGTTATCTGCGATTTTTGTCAGGACTGCGATATTGCGGCGGACAGATCGGACACTTTTGACACTATTTTGGGACCATTCACTATTATACAGTGAACAGTGCTATAAATATGCACCGATTACTGTATAAATGTTACTGGCAGGGAAGGGGTTAACACTAGGGGGGCTATCAAGGGGTTAAATGTGTTCCCTAGGGAGTGGGGACTGACTGGGGGGAGGTGACCGATCGGTGTCCCTATGTACAAGGGACACACCATCGGTCTCCTCTCCCTGACAGGACGTGGATCTCAGTGTTTACACACCGAGATCCACGTCCCTGGCCCTGCAACTGCCGATCGCGGCTGCCAGGCACACGCATCGGCACCTGAGTGACGCAGTTGGCATGTGCCCCCTAGCGGCCGGGAGGCACGAAGACATCATATGACGTCCACCCGGGACGGCAGAGCCACCTTGTGGACGTCATTTGACAGTAGGCAGGATGGGAAGTGGTTAAAGTCCAAAAAGTGAGATGACAGTCCACCAGACCATCCACTCTGAAAGAAGGCATCAATTCTGCCACAACTGCAGCATCACCATCACCCGCAGTTGGATTGATGCCTTCTATCAGACATTATATACATTTCTATTTACATATTTTTTTAATATATATTCTCATTCATTTTGCTCAACAGTATCAGTATCAGGATATATTTTTAGTTTATGTGTCACATTTAAATGTATGCACTAAAAATCTTCCGAGCTACCAATGGCTTGTATCGGACAAAGATATAAATTAGCTGTGCCAATAATGAGAAAAATGTTAGAGATAGGATTATACTGAAATGTTCAGCTGCTGGCAACAGCCACACTCCCATAATCTATACATAATGATATATGTCACATTTAGTTTGACATTAGGTTAAATATACAAGTGACACATGGGGATGTGTGTATGCACTTAATATTAGGTTTATACAAATTGCGAGTATCCTATAGGATCGCACTATATTGCTAGAAAAGTGACTGTACATTTTTGGTCTTTTTAAATAATGATTTAAATGTGAATGTCATTACACACCAGTAAGTTTAGGTACTGTAACGTGCAGTTAGACTTACCTTAGAAATCCTTCTGTAATGTTTACCCAGTATTCTCCTCTACTCCGCACGTTTGTGTGCCAGAAAATGCCCCATTAAACTTTAAGTAGAACTATAGGCAAAACATTTTTTCCCCCCAGTCTTCTTCCAAGTCAGCCAGGTAGGCACCAGTGGGTGACCTTTGTATCCATTGTATTGGGACAGCAGCTAGTATGGTGGTGGTTCACTAGCTTAGCTGGGGCTTCCAGGGGTTACTAGTGTCACTGGGTGTGCACTGTAGTATTGTTACGGTGGAGTGTACTTTTGTCTCACCGCCATGGGGCCCCTGTGTTTTTATCTTTTGGCAGGTGAAACCGCCTAAAGAGCCAAAGCCCACCCCCAGAAAGCGGTGTTTAAAGTGTGCTACCAAGATGCCCTTGCAAAATTTGCATTGACAAACTGATTAAAAAACAGTCAGATGCAGTTTATGCAAAAATTTTTGGATCCGTGAGGGATGATATGGCCACCACCTTTAAGGATCTCAAAAAATTTATCAGAGGTTAAACCTCCAGCAGTTCCTTCTGGAAGTTCCTCTCCCATGGCCTCATTTAGGTCAGAAGTCGCCTCAGGGTCACATGAGTTGGTGAGGGAGCGGGCAGCAGCGCAGCTAACGTTATGGCCACTGAAAGCTCAGACTCAGAGCAGGAAGATGGGAGAAGAAAGGAAGGAACCCAAATACAAATTGTCTCTAGAAGACGCGGACGATTTGCTTGGGGCCATATACGAAACTTTGCATATTGAAGACGAAAAAGAACTTCCTTCCAAACATGACCTGATGTACCAAGGTCTAAGGAAGAAAAAATCCAAAGTGTTCCCAGTTCATCCGGTGATGTCAGACACCGTGAAAAACAAATGGGCAGACCCAGAAAAGAAACAGTTTCCTTTCAGTGACGATCCAAAGGAAGCGTGGAACAAAAATCCCAAATTGGATGCGTCACTTTGTAAGGTTTCAAAAAAGTCTTCATTAGCCTTTGAAGATATGGGGCACCTTAAAGATGGCATGGATAAGAAAGGTGACATTATCCTGAAAAGAGCTTGGTAGTCAAGTGTCGCTAGTCTGAAGACGGCGCTTGCCACCACTTGTGTGGCAAGAAACCTAGAGTTCTGGCTCTCACAGCTGCAAGACCATATTAAAAATGGAACGCCTAGGGAGGAGATTCTGAAGACACTTCCAGTTCTCTCCAAGGCAATTGGCTACATTGCGGATGCATCCGCAGAGTCCATCAAACTAGCAACAAGTTCAGGACTAGCTGCCGCAGCAAGACGTGCGATTTGGATGAAAACCTGGACAGGGGACTCTGCATCCAAAACGAGGTTGTGCAATCTCTCATTTACTGGGGATTTTCTTTTCGGTTCAGGCCTAGACGAAGCCTTGGAAAGAACAGCAGACAGGAAGAAAACCTTTCCTGCTGAAAAAGCGCAAGCCTCCACAAAAAAGGTTTTTCGTGGACGAAGAGATCGTCCAAGAAGAGAAGAAAGATTACCCTAAAAAGAACTGGATAAGTCACATAGGGAAACCAGAGTAATGTCCTTTTTGGCTCTTCTAATCAAACCACCAAAGAATGACAACAGAGTGCCAGTAGGGGGAAGACTGGCTACCTTTCTATCTCAATGGCAGAAGACAGCCAATCGATTTATTTTGGACATTATCGCAAGGGGCTACTCCCTGGAATTCAATTGTCATCCTCCAGAGAGATTTCTTTAAACGAAACTTCCCAGGGATCCAGAAAAAGCCAAGGCTCTTCTACTGTTGCTAGGGGAGATGGTGGACCAGAAGGTCCCTACTCCAGTCCCAGAGAAGGAAAAAGAAAGAAAAAAAAAAAAGAAAAAGGGTTTTTTCTCATGTTTTCGTGATCAAAAAAAGGGATTTTTATAACAGCTTACCTGTAAAATCCTTTTCTTGGAGTACATCACGGGACACAGAGCGACTTAGTCATTACTAATGGGTTATATAGTTTACCTTCAGGTGCTGGCACTGGCAACTTCCAAACCGGAAGTACCCTCCCCTATATAAGCCCCTCCCATCCGGGAGCACCTCAGTTTTGTAGCAAAGCAATAAGTGTCCCAAAAAGAGGGGTGGGAGCTCTGTGTCCCGTGATGTACTCCAAGAAAAGGATTTTACAGGTAAGCCGTTATAAAAATCCCTTTTTCTTTTTCGTACATCACGGGACACAGAGCGACTTAGTCATTACTAATGGGACGTCCCAAAGCAATGCCAAATGAGGGGAGGGATACACTATACATAAGCTGGGCGCCATCAGGCATGAGGATCTTTTGCGGCCTGCAACACACTGCGCCCAAAGGCGACATCCTCCTGACTTCTAACGTCTACCTGGTAGAATCTAGAAAACGTGTGTACTGAAGACCATGTTGCGGCCTTACAGACTTGAGCCAGGGAGGCCTGGTGATGCACTGCCCATGAAGTTCCAACTGCTCTTGTGGAGTGCGCCCTAACTTTGAATGGAGGCGGTCTCTTTCTCAAGCCATAGGCTTGTATTATGACCTGTCGAATCCACTTGGCTAAAGTAGATTTTGATGCTGCCTGACCCTTTCTGGGGCCTTCCGGCAGAATAAACAAAGTATCCGTTCTGCGAATCTGAGCAGTGGCTTTTAGATAAGCCTTAACTGCTCTTACTACATCCAAAGAATGCAATAACTTTTCCTCTACCGAGCTTGGTTTGGGGAAAAAAGAAGGAAGAACCACATCTTGGTTCAAATGAAACCTCGATACCACCTTAGGAAGAAAGGCTGGATGAGGACGTAATACTACTCTGTCCTTATGGACAACCAGATATGGCTCCTTACAGGACAAGGCGGCTAATTCCGATACTCTTTTAGCCGAACAAATGGCTACTAAGAAAATCAATTTCCTGGTGAGAAGAACCAAGGAAATGTGTTGCAATGGTTCAAACGGTTGTTTCTGTAGAACCGACAGAACCAGGTTTAAGTCCCATGGACATATGGGAATACTAACCGGAGGGCTAATACGCATCACTCCTTGTATGAAAGCTTTGACTAGTGAAAGCGAAGCCAAGGGCCTTTGAAAAAATATTGACAAGGCCAAAATCTGACCCTTGATAGTACTCAAGGCCAGCTTCCTATCTACAGCCCACTGTAGGAAGTCCAAAATCCTACCTATTACGTACTTACGTGGATGCCATTTCTTGGCCTCACACCATGTAATGTACGCCTTCCAGATCCTATAATAGATCTGCCTGGATACCGGCTTCCTGGCATTGATCATGGTAGATACCACAGGATTAGAGAGCCCTCTCTTTTCCAGAATGTGGGCTTCAATAGCCAGGCCGTCAAACCTAGGGCTGGTAAGGAAGAGTGTTATATCGGTCCTTGCGACAGCAGGTCCGGACGATGTGGGAGGGTCCAAGGACTCCTCACTGACCTCTTTACAATCTCCGCGTACCATGCCCTTCGGGGCCACGCTGGAGCCACCAGAATCACTGGTTTCTTTTCTACCCTGATTCTGCGGATTAATCGCGGTAACAATTGTGGCGGTGGGAATGCATATATCAGCTTGAACTGATCCCAAGGGAACACTAGGGCATCCGAGCCGCAAGCTAGGGGATCCCTTGTCCGAGAGACAAACCTGTCCACCTTTGCGTTGAATCTGGATGCTAGCAGATCTACATCCGGTGTTCCCCACCGCTGGCATATTGCCTGGAAAACCTCGGGGTGAAGAGACCATTCCCCCGGGCATAATTGCTGGCGACTTAAAAAGTCCGCTTTCCAATTTTCCACTCCTGGGATGAAAACTGCGGATATGGCTGGGACATATCTTTCTGCCCATTCCAGGATGCAATTCGCTTCCCTCTGGGCTGCACGACTCCTGGTGCCACCCTGGTGATTGATATATGCCACTGCTGTGGCATTGTCTGATTGAATTCTGACAGGGGACCCTTGGAGTTTGGATGTCCATGCTACTAGGGCATACCGGGCTGCTCGTATCTCTAAGAGATTGATGGGCAGGGCCTTCTCTGCTTCTGACCACTTGCCCTGGAGAGACCATTGCTCCAGTACTGCCCCCCAGCCTACAAGGCTGGCATCTGTAGTGCCCACCTTCCAAGAAACCGGACTGAAGGGTTTCCCTTTTTCCAGATTCTGGGGCACCAACCACCAATGGAGGCTCTTGCGAACGGAAGGGGACAGGGACATTGGTAAGTCTAAAGCCTGAACTTTTTTGTTCCAGGCTGACAGTATGGCCCTCTGCAAGTTCCTTGAATGGAATTGACCGTAGGGTACTGCTTCGAATGAAGCCACCATTTTTCCCAGCAGCCTCATGCACAGGCGTATGGATGGTTTTCTTTGTACCCACTAAGTGGGTCAAATCTTTTAAAGACGACACCTTTTCTGGAGGTAAGAAAATCTTTCTCTGATTTGAATCCAGCCTTAGCCCTAAGTATTCCAGACTTCTGACTGGTCTTAGAGCTGACCTGTCCCGGTTGATAATCCAACCGTGATATTCCAGATACTTGATTGTCTTGTGAATAGCTACTTCCAGCTTTTCCACTGAGTGGTCTATTAGTAGCAGGTCGTCTAGATATGCCATTATCGTTACACCTTGTGTTCTTAGATTGGCCAATAGTGGGGCCAGAATTTTTGTGAACACTCGTGGTGCTGTGGCCAGACCGAAAGGTAAGGCTCTGAACTGAAAATGGCGCCCTTCTACTGCAAAGCGTAGAAATTTCTGGTGGGCCGGAAAGATGGGAATATGCAGATAAGCATCCTTTATGTCGATCGAGGCTAACCATTCCTGCCCTTGTAGGGCGGTGGCCACCGATCGGATCGACTCCATCCGAAAAGTCCTGATATTTAGGAACTTGTTTAGCCCTTTTAGATTTAATATGGGCCTCACGTCCCCATTTGGTTTGGGGACTGTGAAAAGGTTCGAGTAAAACCAGAAACCCACTTTCTTCCAGGGGAACCTTCATGATTACACCTTGGAGCAATAGTTGTTCTAGTGCCAAAAGGAGGGATCCTCTATTCTGGGGATCGCTTGGCACGTTTGACCTCATAAATTGGGCAGGAGGAGTGTCTTAACTCCAGCTTGTATCCCAGACTTACTGCGGAGAGCACCCATCTGTCTCTGATGGTGTCCCGCCAGGTCTCTGAACTGAAGTCTTCCCCCCACCCGATTGAGTGGGGGCAACCCTTCATGACTTGGGGGGAGGTTTTGTACCTCTCTTGACCCAGGGTTTCTTGTTACCCTGTGATTGTCCCTGATTTCTGCCCCCTGAATTTGACCGCGGAGGCCGTCGGAACTGTTTCACAGCCGATGTGCCAGGGACTGGAGAAGTAGGCCTCTTAAAAGAAGGACTTCTACCCTTGTTCTTAACCGGTAAGAGTGAACTTTTACCGGCAGAGATTTTCTGGATATATTTGTCCAGATCTTCTCCAAATAAGCGTTCTCCATGAAATGGGACGCTAACCAGCAATTTCTTACAGGGAGCTTCAGCAGACCAGTTTTTGAGCCATAGAAGCCTACGCATATGTACTACAGACAGCGTAAAGCGGGAGGCCTGTTGGATTGTATCCTTTATGGCGTCCACCGCAAAACACAAGGCTCTAGGTAGGTCAGCTAGGGCAAGAGCCTGCTGATCTGGTAAGTCCCTTAAGACTTGTTTCAACTGATCTTTCACTGCTTGGCAGACCCCAATCGCTGCTACTGCAGGTTGTGTCACCATGCTTGCTGTAGAGAAAGCAGATTTTAGTAAAGACTCCAATTTTTTATCTATTGGGTCTTTGAACATTGGAACATTATCTACTGGACATGTCAGTGATTTGTTCACAGAAGAGATGGCTGCGTCCACTGTAGGGACCATCCATTTTTTTATGAACTTATCCTCCATGGGATAGATCACCGGAAATCTCTTGGGGGGAGTAAATATTTTATCAGGATGCTCCCAATCCTGGTAAATAAGCCCTTCCAATAAAGGGTGGATTGGGAAGGAACAGACAGCCTGGGGAGCTTTCAGCGACCCCAGCGAGGAAACCGTAGTGGTTGATGGTTCCGCCAGAGGCATTTTAAATGCTGATCGGACCATGTTAGTCAGAGACTGAACCCATAATCTTTCAGCCTGAGATGCTGAGAAAGGTTCTTCCACTGTTGATTCCTCCATAAAACTGAATCAACCTCATCCTGATCCCCTTCAGGTAGGTCGATCTCTGTGTGGGGCTGTTCCTCCACTAACAGGCACTCTGAAGGAGGAGACGGAGATCGGACGCGCTTTTCCTGTGACAGGGAAGCAGCGATCAATGCTGTTAATCTCTCTTCCAACCCTCCCAGAGTTGAGAATAAAACCTCCTCTGTTATATATATATACGGGAGCAGGTGGACTGGGGACAGCCGCAGCACCAGGCACTCCTACGGGGTTCCTACGGCTACTGACCTCTGAATTCTCAGGGGAGATTGGTGCAGTACAAGCATGCCCAATATCCTCAGAGCCCGATGGAGACCCCTTTGGCTTCCTGGAAGGCTTATTTCCGGAGCGTCTGGACGACATATCTTTTAAGCACAAAGCTGAGGTATTCCCGTCGTCATACACCAATTTTTGCTGGTAATAGTCTAACAGTTGCTGCTATATACCAGCTGGTGTCCACTAAAGTGCCTTTCTATGGGGATGCCTGCATCAACCGCCTCTGTGTGCCACTGTTTGTTGCTAGCTCTGTTTGCATCCAGCTGACACTTGTACTGTGTCTTTTATACATGCTGGAACGCCTGCACATGCGCAGAAGCGCATCGAACGTCATCCACCCGCCCCTTTTTTTCATAGGAGGCGCGTGCACGCGCCCACGCGCGCGCCCGTGCACCATTGGCGCCCTTTCCGAAAACCAAGCAGGGACTAGGAGCCAGGGCCCTTTTTGCCGGAGGGCCTGTGCGGTGGATGAGCGCAGCAACAGGGCAGAGGAAGTGGATTCCCACAGAGAACTTACCAACTGCCTGGATCTTTTGACTTGAGAAAACCAAAGATCCACATGACAAGAAAAAATGGACCACAGCGGCCTCTAGTGGTTTAACACAGGTACCGCGGTCCTCTTTTTTTTTTTCTTGACTACTATTAACCACTTAAGCCCCGGACCATTTCGGGCCATTAGGACCAAGCCTGTTTTTGGGATTCGGCACTGCGCTGCTTTAACTGTAAATTGTGCGGACATGCAATGTTGTACCCAAATGAAATTTGCGTCCTTTTCTTCCCACAAATAGAGCTTTCTTTTAATGGTATTTGATTGCCTCTGCGATTTTTATTTTTTGCGATATAAACAGAAAAAGACCGAAAATTTTGGAAAAAAAATGATATTTTCTACTTTTTGTTATAAGAAAAATCGAATAAACTCAATTTTAGTCATACATTTAGGCCAAAATGTATTCAGCCACATGTCTTTAGTAAAAAAAATGTCAATAAGCGTATATTTATTGGTTTGCGCAAAAGTTATAGCGTTTACAAACTAGGGTACATTTTCTGAAATTTACACAGCTTTAAATTTATGACTGCCTATCTCATTTCTTGAGGTGCTAAAATGGCAGGGCAGTACAAAACCCCCCCCCAAATGACCCCATTTTGGAAAGTAGACACCCCAAGGAAATTGCTGAGAGGCATGTTGAGCCCATTGAATATTTTTTTTTTTCGTCCCAAGTGATTGAATAATGACAAAAAAAAAAAAAAAAAATGTACAAAAAGTTGTCACTAAATGATATATTGCTCACACATGCCATGGTTATATGTGGAATTGCACCCCAAAATACATTCTGCTGCTTTTCCTGAGTACGGGGATACCACATGTGTGGGACTTTTTGGGAGCCTAGCCGCGTACAGGGCCCCAAAAACCAAGCACCGCCTTCAGGATTTCTAAGGGCGTAAATTTTTGATTTCACTCCTCACTACCTATCACAGTTTTGAAGGCCATAAAATGCCAAAATAGCACAAAACCCCCCCAAATTACCCCATTTTGGAAAGTAGACACCCCAAGCTATTTGCTGAGAGGCATGTTGAGTCCATGGAATATTTTATATTTTGCCACAGGTTGCGGGAATATGACAAACTGTTTTTTTTTTGCACAAAGTTGTCACTAAATGATATATTGCTCACACATGCCATGGGCATATGTGAAATTACACCCCAAAATACATTCTGCTGCTTCTCCTGAGTACGGGGATACCATGTGTGGGACTTTTTGGGAGCCTAGCCGCGTACGGGACCCCAAAAACCAAGCACCGCCTTCAAGGTTTCTAAGGGCATAAATTTTTGATTTCGCTCCTCACTACCTATCACAGTTTTGAAGGCCATAAAATGCCAAGATGGCACAAACCCCCCCAAATGACCCCATTTTGGAAAGTAGACACCCCAAGCTATTTGCTGAGAGGCATGTTGAGCCCATTGAATATTTTTTTTTTGTCCCAAATGATTGAATAATGACAAAAAGAAAAAAAAAAAAAAAAAAAAATGTACAAAAAGTTGTCACTAAATGATAAATTGCTCACACATGCCATGGTTATATGTGAAATTACACCCCAAAATACATTCTTCTGCTTCTCCTGAGTACGGGGATACCACATGTGTGGGACTTTTTGGGAGCCTAGCCGCGTACGGGACCCCAAAAACCAAGCACCGCCTTCAAGGTTTCTAAGGGCATAAATTTTTGATTTCACTCCTCACTACCTATCACAGTTTTGAAGGCCATAAAATGTCAAAATAGCCCAAAACCCCCACAAATGACCCCATTTTGGAAAGTAGACACCCCAAGCTATTTGCTGAGAGCCATGGTGAGTATTTTACAGCTCTCATTTGTTTTTGAAAATTAAGACATTTTTTTTTCTTTTTTTACATTTTCAAAACTTTGTGACAAAAAGCGAGATCTGCAAAATACTCAACATACCTCTCAGCAAATAGCTTGGGGTGTCTACTTTCCAAAATGGGGTCATTTGGGGGGGTTTTGTGCCATCTGGGCATTCCATGGCCTCCGAAACTGTGATAGGCAGTGAGGAGTGAAATCAAAAATTTACACCCATAGAAATCCTGAAGGCGGTGCTTGGTTTTTGGGGTCCCGTACGCGACTAGGCTCCCAAAAAGTCCCACACATGTGGTATCCCCGTACTCAGGAGAAGCAACAGAATGTATTTTGGGGTGTAATTCCACATATGCCCATGGCATGTTTGAGCAATATATCATTTAGTGACAACTTTTTGTACATTTTTTTTTTTTTTTGGTCATTATTCAATCACTTGGGACAAAAAAAAAAAATATTCAATGGGCTCAACATGCCTCTCAGCAAATAGCTTGAGGTGTCTACTTTACAAAATGGGGTCATTTGGGGGGGTTTTGAACTGTCCTGGCATTTTATGCACAACATTAGGAAGCTTATGTCACACATCATCCACTCTTCTAACCACTTGAAGACAAAGCCCTTTCTGACACTTTTTGTTTACATGAAAGAAAATTTTTTTTTGCAAGAAAATTATGTTGAACCCCCAAACATTATATATTTTTTTAAAGCAAAGGCCCTACAGATTAAAATAGTGGGTGTTGCATTTTTTTTTTCCACACAGTATTTGCGCAGCGATTTTTCAAACGCATTTTTTGGGGGAAAAACACACTTTTTTTATTTTTAATGCACTAAAAAACACTATATTGCCCAAATGTTTGATGAAATATAAAAGATGATCATAGGCCGAGTACATGGATACCAAACACGACATGCTTTAAAATTGCGCACAAACGCGCAGCGGCGACAAAACTACATTCATTTTTAAAAGCATTTAAAAGCCTTTATAGGTTACCACGTTAGATTTACAGAGGAGGTCTACTGCTAAAATGACTGCCCTCGATCTGACCTTCACGGTGATACCTCACATGCATGATGCAATTGCTGTTTACATATGACGCTAGACCGACGCGTGCGTTCGCCTTTGCGCAATAGCAGGGGGGGACAGCGGTGCTTTTTTTTTTTTTTTTTTTTATTATTTATTTGGCTTTTTTATTTTATTTTTAAACTGTGCCTTCCATATTTTATTTTTTTACCATTTTTATCGTTATCTCAGGGAATGTAAATATCCCCTATGATAGCAATAGG
The DNA here is from genome assembly GCA_029206835.1 of Rana muscosa. NCBI lineage: Eukaryota > Metazoa > Chordata > Amphibia > Anura > Ranidae > Rana > Rana muscosa. Next base: position 144,010,420 of record CM055116.1, read on the forward strand.
TAGTGACAGGTACTCTTTTTTTGAAAAAAATTGGGGGGTTAGACCCTAGATCTTTCCTCTGCCCTCAAAGCATCTGACCACACCAAGATCGGTGTGATAAAATGCTTTCCCAATTTCCCAATGGCGCTTTTTATATCCGGGGGGGGGGGGACATTCCCTCCCACTGCTTGTAAAAGCAGTCTAGAGGCTAATTATCTGCTAGAATTGCTTTTACATGAAAGCCGGCTGCTGGCTGAAAAGAATGATACCAAGATGATACCTAAACCCGCAGGCATCATTCTGGTATAAACATTCAAAGTCCAGCAACATACCAGTACGTTGCTGGTCCTTGTTGGACATGTATTGTAATCTTTTTTTTCATACAGCCTATTGGCTGAACGAAAAAAAGAGATTGATTGGTGGGTATGCCCACCATTAGAATACCTCCCTTCATCCACCCACTTCTAATGATGGGCATATATGCCGAAGCATGGGGGCATCCTCCCGCAAAAAAGTTATGCCGCGTACACACGGTCAAGCCTTCGTCGGAATTTCGACCGTATGTACGCGGCATAAAAGGTTATGCCGCGTACACACGGTCGGACTTTTCCACGGATAAGCCTCCGTTGGAATTTCGACCGTATATACGCGGCATTAGGAGCAAAATCGCTCCTCCGCCCCTGCTGCCCCCATGCTTCGGCATATATGCTCTTTTTTTTAACTGTGGTGGTGAAATCACCTCCTACAGCACTTGAGTCACGGCTTTATGTATCGTGGGAGCAAACGCTGTTGCTGTCAAAATAAATAATTCCGCGCTGCAGTTGAATGGCGCACCTGAAAACAAAAAATTACATACCTGAAAAGCAAGCATGATAAAACATTGCAGAATAGAATACAGTAAAAAAAGAGCAGAACAATAGAGAGAAAATAGAGAGAGAGAGAACAATAAAACGACAACTATTTTTGGTTTTTTTATTTTATATTTTTTTTGTGTTTTGTTTTTTACGTTTTTTTTTTCTTTTTTACACTTTTTTTTGTAACTTTACAACTGTAATGGTTCGGGTCTCTCAAAATGTAATGGCATCTTGGGAGACCCTGTGTAAGTGTGTCCTAGTCTGTGAAATGCTGTACCCTACGCTAAAACTTCACTTTTGAGTGGTAGCGTTCAAAACATTCACCTTGGCAAAGACCAGGCTTGTCAGGACAGAGTGGACAAAAACTACGGGTGTCACGCCTAAATCCGCGCTTGCTACAGACACGACATCTTTTTTGGGGGTGGCTTTGGGTAGGGGTACTCGGGAGGACATACGAATAATGCCTCTCATGCAGCCGGCTTACTGCATTTGGTTGGGGATGGTGAGGTGCAGAACCGCCTGGATACAGGAGTTGTGTGACTATCTCATTCTGGAATTTTAGAAGAGATAACGTCCCGCCTGAAGCTCTGTATAGCACATGAGCGTTCAGCAAAGCCAATTGGAATAATGATAGAGACACTTTTTTGTACCAGCGTCTCGCCTTACGGTCAATTAGATACGGCGCCAACAACTGGTCGTTGAGGTCCACCCCTCCCATATTTTGGTTATATTCGTGGACACAGAGGGGTTTCTCCACAACACCAGTCGCCGTACGAATTTGGACTGTCGTGTCTGCATGAAGGGAGGTAAGAAGGAAAACATTCTTATTGTCCCTCCACTTCATAGCGAGCAAGTTATTACACTTCAAGCAGGCTCTCTCCCCCAGCCTAAGACGGGCATCTACAAGCCGCTGGGGAAAGCCCCGGCGATTAGGTCGCACGGTGCCACATGCTCCAATCTTATGATCAAACAAGTGACTAAACAGTGGCACGCTCGTGTAATAATTGTCCACATACAAGTGGTACCCCTTTCCGAATAAGGGTGACACAAAGTTCCACACTATCTTGCCAGCGCTCCCTATGTAATCCGGGCAGTTGACCGACTCAATCTGACTGTCTTTTCCCTCATAAACCGTAAAGTTCACTACATAGCCTGTTGCCCTGTCACAGAACTTGTAGAGCTTGACCCCGTATCTGGCACGCTTGCTGGGAAGGTACTGCTTGAAAGACAAGCGGCCAGAAAATTTAATCAGGGACTCATCAACGCAGACAACTTGATCGGGAGTAAACAAGGCTGCAAAACGTTCGTTGAAGTGGTTTATGAGGGGCCGAATTTTATAGAGCCGGTCGTATTCAGGGTCCCCACGTGGACGACAAAGTTCATTGTCGTTGAAGTGCATGAACCGCAAAATCTGCTCGTATCGTGCCCTGGACATGGAGGCAGAGAACACGGGCATGTGGTCAATTGGGTGCGTGGACCAATAAGCACGCAATGACGGAAATTTATGTGTGCCCATGTTGAGGGAAAGGCCCAGAAAGGTCTTAAATTCGGAAACCGTAATTGGTTTCCAATTTCTGGCAATTTTAGGCAACTGGGGGTTAGCGGCGATAAATTGACCAGCATATAAATTACTCTGGTCCACAATAGATCTATAGAGATCTTCCGTGAAAAACAGCGAATAAAAATCGATTGGCATAAAATCAGCTGTTTCCACCTGAATACCGGGTTGGGCAGTGAATGGGGGAAGTACGGGTTCTGCAGAAGTGGTGGGGACCCAATCAGGATAGGCGAATTCTGCAGGAAGGGCAGTATGGGCACGACGGGCCTGCCTTTGTCTTCTTGGTGGCAGCGGGACACTACTTGTGCTTGCCACCTCGCCAGCTTGAACTGCACTTATGGGACTCGCCACGTCACCAAGTGTTACTGCAGTGCTGGATGTACGTCCAGGCTGTACTAGGCCGCTGGTGCTTGCCAGTTCACCAGAAGGAATAGCGGCACTAGTACTACTCTGCTCCATGATACGAGAGACCTGCGGTTCTTGCTCCTCAACAACCTCAGAAGATCGGGATCGGGTACGCCTGACCTTAGCAGGGACCTCAACTTCGTCGTCAGAGCTATCTGACGTGGGGCCGCTGACGTCACTATCTTCTACGGGAAGATATTCTGAGCCTGAATCTGACAGATACGTGACCTCCTCTTCACTATCTGTCATGCTCAGAATCTCGTAGGCCTCTTTACTAGTGTACCTTCGACTTGCCATTTTGGGCTCTAAATTTAGGGGTACACTAGTAAGATTCACAGGAAAAAAAGCACCTGACTGTCGTCAGCAAATATATCAAACGCTACAAAAAAACTGTTAGCGATCGCAGGGATCAGGCCTGTCTCTGCGAACGCTGCAGTTATGTGTGTTGTGTTTGGTAAGTGACAGTGATCGATCGATACTGCACTTGGGTGGGCTGGGCTGGGCGGAGGGGCTAAACGCAGGTACTAGCAGGTATCTGGGCTGATCCCGCTAACACTGCGTTTTTGGGAACCCTAAACCGCTGGGGATGCTAGTATAGATCTGATCAGATACTATACCACTAAGGGGGGTGTATGCTTTGCGCGTGGGTGTTAGCGTTACTGGCACTAACCTAACACTGCCTGGGGCGACGCAGACCCTCTCTGGCGCTAAAACCTAATTGATCTCACCCGCCGGGCGATCAGGGGGGTTAAACCTTTATTGGGTTATATACGGCGGGTGCCCTGATGCTATAAAAAGCAAACTAATCAACCAGCGTCACCCGTAACCTTTATATGGTGATCACTGGTGAAAGGGTTAACTAGGGGCAATCAGGGGGTTAAAACCTTTATTAGGTTAAATATGGGGGTACCTGACACCAATAAAAACCTGCGGCGAACCTAAAAAAAAAATAACTGCCTATCTAAAACACCAGCGACACGAATACAGCGATCGGAAAAACAATCGCTTAGTGACGCTGAAGTTAGGGGGTGAAAGGGTTACCTGGGGGGTGATCAAGGGGTTAAACCTTTATTAGGGGGGGTTAGGGGGCTACCCTGGACCTAAAGGGGCCTAATCCTAACTGCCTTGCAACTTTTTACAATCACAGATGACACTAAATGCAGTGATCAGTAAAATAAATGATCACTGCAATCAGTGACACTGTGATTGGGGGCTTTGGGGTGACCTGGGGGGTGATTTGTGTGCCTATGTGTACCTACGTGTCAGTGGACTGTTGGAGCACTAACCTCTGTCTTCACTCCTCGGCGCCGGGAACGAAAAGACCGCGGCGAGGGAGATGACATCACTTCCTCCAGCCTGTGTTTACATGACATGGCGGAGGAAGCAATTTCATTGGCCGGGAGCGATCGCGAGGGGGGGGGGGGGGCGGAATCGAGCGGCCGCCCCCTCATGCCTGATCGCTCCCGAACACTTAACGGCCGCTCACTGCAGTGAAGGGGGGTCCGGATGGACCCCCCAACTGCACAAAGGCGATCACGTAGATCTACGTGATTCTGCCTGTCCGTGCCATTCTGCCGACGTAAATCGGCGGTGGGCGGTCGTTAAGTGGTTAAAATATTACATTTTCCAGTAGTTACAGGCATACACAGATATTAGCGGGAATACCGTTAGGTAACAGACAGAAAGACAAATTAGGCTTGGGGGTCCCCCAATAGAACCAAGTTCCTGGGGGCCCCCACTTACCTGTTCCCCGCCGCAGGACTCTGTTTGGTCCACAGAAGCCCAAACTTCACCTATCACGGCAGGCATTGTAATTAAACCTTCAGGGACCGGGTTCCCAAGGATTCCACTCCCCTGGACCTGTATAGCACCCTGCACAGAAAACATCTTGGTCGTGGGTATGACCAGAGCTCTGGATCCCAGGGTCCAGCCCTCCTAAGAGAGGCATTACAGGCAAAACCTTGCTCTTCTGCTGCAAGGCCCGGGTACCGACCGTTTAGCTATGAAGCTTTTTTGGTGGGATCCGGAACAGCTTACCAAGGCCCGTAAAAGAACCTGTACGCAAGCCCAGTGAAAACACATGTTACTCTTTGGCCAACACCTTAGACACTGGCAAAAAAAAACTGAGGTGCTCCCGGAGGCGAGGGGCTTATATAGGGGAGGGTACTTCCGGTTTGGAAGTTGCCAGTGCCAGCACCTGAAGGTAAACTATATAACCCATTAGTAATGACTAAGTCGCTCTGTGTCCCGTGATGTACGAAAAAGAAAAACCTTCCGGGAAGTTACGATTGATACTAAATCAAAAGCCCATGAACCAAGCGATACAATACAAATTTCACATGGAGTCCATATTCTTGGTCAAAAACATCCTGCAACCAGAAACATTCATGGCGACCATGGATCTCAGGGACGCATATCTCCACATTCCCATCCAAGAAGAGTCCCAGAGATATCCAAGGTTAGCGATGGAGGGAAAGGAATACCACTTCCAGAGCAGAGCTCTTCCTTTCGGGTTATCCTCGTCACCAAGGATATTCACCAAGATGTTAGCGGAAGCTCTGGCCCCTCTAAGGTTGAAGATGACCGTAATACCGTACTTAGACGACCTACTGTTCGCAGCACCATCAGAAGCACAGGTGGTAAAAGATCTTACAGAAGCTAAACTGTGGTTGAAGTCTCTGGGCTGTATCTTGAACATGGAAAAGTCCAATCTGTGTCCCACTCAAAACATCTGGTTCCTGGGATATCTGCTCAACTCCATAGAACAGAAGAAGACTTCCCTACCAGAGGAGAAGATCCAAAACCTCATCAAGAGGGCGAGTTCAATACAGAACAACCTCCCGATAACCATCAGGGAGCTATGCCTTCCCTCCGGTTCATCTGATTCCGCGGGTGGGGAAGAAGTTTCTACAGGAACAGACAAAAAACCTATACTGATCGCACCATACTGGCCCAAGAGAGCCTGGTTCTCTCAACTCCTCAGTCTCTTGGCAGAAGAGCGTGGCTTCTACCTCACAGGGCAGACCTGATGTGTCAGGGACCCCCGACAGGCCTAAAAACAAGAAAGTTTCAAATGGGCGTCCTGGTTACCGAGAAGGACATCTTGAGATCTAAAAGAACTCTCAGATAAAGTGGCGGCAACGCTTCTGAGCGCCAGAAAGCCAAACACCAGAGCCATCTACAGAAAGACCTGAAGTTTAACAGTTGGCGCACTGAAAACAAAAAAGACTAAATGGATACACCGACCATCCTTGAATTTTTACAGCAGGGCACTGATTAAGGGTTAGCGCTCAGTACACTAAAGGTTCAGATTGCAGCGCTGTCGGTGTATCTGGAAAGGACACTACAAGAGGATCCGTGGGTCCCTCGTTTTTGAAGGGCATTAGCGAAATACAAAAAGCCCAAGACACAAAAATGTCCCACTTGGGATTTGTCGGTGGTGCTCAGGGGGATCATTGAACCTCCCTTCAAGCCCCTACAAGATACATCTTTACGCCTATTGACCCTTAAAACAGTTTTCCTCGTAGCCATCACAATAGCACGTAGGATAGGAGAAATACAGGCTGTTAGAGAGCCTTTTCTAAAGATTCATGACGATCGAATTGTCCTTCAAACAGATCCAGATTTTACTCCAAAAGTGACGTCAACTTTTCATAAGTCCCAGGATATAGTCCTACCTTCATTTTGCAGTTCACCAAACAGCAAAGAGCAGGAACTAAGTCTTCGTGATGTCAGAAGGTGTCTACTTCAATATTTAGAAGTTACTAATGAATTCAGAACATCAGATGCTCCATTTGTCTTGTACGCAGGCCAACTGAAGGGTAAACAAGCATCCAAAAAGACAATAGTCAGATGGATCAAGGCAGCCATACTAGAGTGCTACAGTGTTATGGAGACAACACCACCAAAAGAATTTAAAAGCTCATTCAACAAGGGCTTCAGCAGCCTCTTGGGCAGAAAAGGCGAGGAGCCACTCCAGAACAAATCTGCAGGGCTGCAACCTGGTCAAGATTCTCGACCTTTGTTCAGTATTACAGACTGGGTCTGATCTCCAGCCAGGACCAGGCTTTTGGTAGGAAAGTCCTCCAAGCCGTTGTCCCACCCTAGATCTGGTGAGTTCTTGGTTATCCTCTCAAGGGCTGACTTGAAAGACGACTGGGGGAAAAGCAGAGTTTGTTTCTTACCGGTAACTCTGTTTCCAGTAGTCTTCCAAGGCAGCATGATCCCACCCTAAAATGTCTAACCTTGTGGGGTTGTGTTGTGTATTATGTCATTTCAGATTCCGGCCTTCGGTTCTCGGGGATGACTGACCAGGGACCTGAGGGACCGCCTCTTAAGGGGAGGAAAAATTAATGGCAACGTGTTTCCTGATTGTGAGGAGGAGCTCCATCTCCCAAAGGCTGCCTGGAAACAGAGTTACCGGTAAGAAACTAACTCTGCTTTTTCCATTTTGGATAGAGTAAGGGAGGGTTAGAACCCATCGGATTTTCTTCTGCCATCTGTGTCCCATTGTGGAGATTTCCGTTGACTTTCTGTCCCATAGCCAAACAGGAAATCCCTGCAAATTAAGTGAATTCCTTGGGGACTAGTGTCCCCATTGGAAGATTTTTCCTATCACTTTTCTGGGTATAACCCAAAATTTGGGATTTTTTTTTACTTTCAATGATAATGGTAAACAGGACAAATAGAGAGGGTGAATCTCCTTACTGGGACCACAGATGGCAACAAAAACCTGACGGGTGTTCTAATCCCTCTCCCACCCAAAAAAAAGGTCATACTTTTATAGAGCCACTGTACAACACTGTGTGAGCAAATCACTAAGGCAAGTTCCCAGCTGTAGCTGTTCAAAGTGGTGAACAAGACATAGAATAGATTGATATTTTTGCAAGTCAGTGTGTCACAACTATGATGTGCACTTGCCAGCCCCCATCATAAAATTTTTATAGTGTGTGTGTGTGTGTGTGTGTGTGTGTGTGTGTGTATATATATATATATATATATATATATATATATATACACACACACACACATACATACATACACACACACACACACACACACCTTCTTCCCACCACAAGCTCGACTGTTGGGCCATATGCATATTTGTGCTGTAGGGTAACATAGTACAATGTGCATTTCACTGCTCCTTACTGCAATCAATGGCAACAGTACACAGTGAGCTGCATTGCCATGCATTGGCAGCATATTCACAATTAATGGGCTGCTCTACCCCAAGGCACATTAACATGAGCCTGGTAATACACTACAAGCACAATGTTGTAGAAAGGTCCAAACAGGGTCTTACAGTTATAAAAAGGGATTAAAACCATAAGCTACCTTAAAAGAGGAGAACTTTGAGATTGTTTTTTATTTTTTATAACCTAACACTGATTAGTACACCCCCCCCCCAAACTAAAGATTCAATTACATTTTTATGACCTCATCTCTAATTCAAAGGAGAACAGCATCTGCTCTGTCAAGGAGGTGTAAAAGCAGGGATGCCATAGCCTCTCCTCAGTAAAAAGGAAACTACAGTTTCCATCAACCACAGGGAATTGTAGTGAATGTGGGCACACTGGGCAGGTATACTAGGCCTGTACAAAAACAAACTGAACAGATAACTCACCTCTGGCCCACAGCACTGGGTAAAGATGCTTCCAAAGAGATCCAGTTTTTGCCAGCTGTGCCCATTTGCTGCTTACTTGACTACAGCGACACAGCTCCTGTGGATTAAGGTAACTGAATATGTTCAGCATTACCTCTGGAGGAAGATGGGAAATGGATACAGTGCTTGGCTTGGCTGTGATTTCTGTGGGGGGGGGGAAAAAAAAAACCCACACACTTCAGAACATAGAAGGAAAAACATATATACCGCAAGTTAAATAAACTCCATCCCACTAATAAATCTGAAGTGTTCTTTAAAAGGGGTTGTAACCCTCATGGTCTTTCACCTTAAATGCATTCTATGCATTAAGGTGAAAAACCTTTTAGTGCTGCAGCCCTCCAGTCCCCCCGTTTTACTTACCTGGGCGCTGTCATCCTCGGTTCGGGAACGAGCACACCATCTGTAGCTGGTGTCTCGTATCCCGATTGGATAGATTGATAGCAGCGCAGCCATTGGCTCCAGCTGCTGTCAATCAAAGCCAATGACGCGAGTGCCGGGGCCCGAGTCCGGCATTTGTGTCTATAGACGCAGAATGCTGGACTCAGGAGTGCGCCTGTAGAGTAACCACCCGGGAGAGCATTTCTCCTAGGGGGTTATCTGAAGTGAGGAGGAGCCACAAGAGCCGCCGGGTAACCCCAGAAGTCAGTGTTCGGGCCACTCTGTGCAAAACGAGCTGCACAGTGGATGGTATGTTTGTTATTTCTTTTTTAAACAATCCTTTACAATCAATTTAAAGACTTACAAAATTAGCTTTTTATAGAACTTAAGCAGAAAGGTTCACCTGCTGACATGGGGGCTCTGTAGACATATGGAATGGTATTGAAAGGAGAAGTCCAGCCTGAGCTTCTCCTATGGGTCACAGGAGTGCCATACGTTTTGCACTCTTGTGACCCGTTTTCAGCAGAGAGCAGACTGAAGCTCTCTGCTGACTTCACTAAGATCAGTCTGGGCACCGCATCATTTTAATTCAAGATCATACATTCCATTTATGAACTATCAATATTAAAATACTTAACATTGCAAACTTATTCAGAACATCTTGCAATTCAAAAATCTCAGTTGCAGTAATTTATGCATTTCACAGTTGTATGCAGATCAGGAAACCCAGCCAATACAGATGCAGGATTTATCACAAGTATCTGATTTTAATTGCTGGGCTTGTCAAACTGCTCATCTAGGAAGGCAACATCTTACCCTCCTCTGCTTTCTCATCCACTGAATACTTGAGCACTTTCTGCAGCTCTTCAGCCTCATTCCAAAGGCTGAGACCTCTGAGGAGCTCAGATGGGTCTTTCTGAGAGCAGTGCTGGGCAATCACCATCTTTTTAATGTCCTTCAGCTCATCATAGGTAAAATATTCCATCAACATTGGCTGAAATACCTGAGAAAATCAATTATGTCTCAATTAAACATCAGGAAATATTTATATACCAAAAAAGGAGAGATCTATCTACACACAATTTTTATTAAATATAAAGACATACCCATGGATACATGACCATTTAATGAAAGTGGGTGTATCAATTACCTACAACTTTTGATCTGGCCAGACTTACAAAGCACCTTTCCCCCGATCCCCATTAATCAATTAGCTACTCTGAATCTACTACCCTGCCTTAGGGTTTATGCATCTGTGCTGAAGAGAGTCTGCAAAGTAAAGAGTTTTGACTGTTATTACAAGCACCGGTCACACTAATAACCACTAAAGCTGGACTACCACGTTTAGGACCTTTTATTAAACCAGCACATTACAAAGACTAGGGGGGGGGGGGAACGACTTGTGTTCTTTGGCTGCTGATGCAACAGAAAATTAGAAGCAGCTCCATATATACACCAGCAGGAATCTTAAACAAAAATACTCTAAAATCAATTAATCAAAACTACAAAAAAAAAAAAAAGTTGATAAAAACTGTGCTGCAAATTTTTGATCAATATTAATTTGATTAATTGAAGGAACGTCAGGGCAAAGCACAAAGAGGAACTCTTGGTAGATTTGGAAAGCCAAGTAGTAGATAATGGAACATTCCACCCACCTCCTCCTCTTCCTTCATATGTGGAATGAAGTCACTGGTAAAAGCCTCTAGCCTCTCCTTCAGTTGCTGGGCATAGTTCAGCTGTTCATATTCATCCTGAGAACAAAGAACCATAATGTTTAAGGTGTGCCATTTTATATGAAGCTTAAAACTGGTAAACCAAGCCTTTAAACCACTAGGCTAGCAAAATAGGATTGAGAAGGGAGACCTGTAAGCAATTAGCGTTCCTAAAGAATTCATAAGTGTCATGAAAAGATTTTTAACATGAGCAATGTCACAACTTCCTATAATCTCAGAGTTCCTTAAACACTTCTAGTAAAATGCAAATTGCCATTAACTCTTGAGTACCAAAACACAAATCTATACATATGTAGCACACGGACCTTTTCCTGCCTTTGGCTCACTTGCAGTTCAAGGCACACCGCGCTATATGCCCGTACCCTCCTGTTAAGGAGGTTGAGCGGTGTTAACAATTTTGGGTCCTGCAGCAAGGTTTCCCAGCAGACTGGTTCTCATCTCCTAGAGCATGGATATGCAATTAACGGACCTCCAGCTGTTGCAAAACTACAAGTCCCATCATGCCTCTGGGTGTCATGCTTGCTGCTGTCAGTCTCGCTATGCCTCATGGGACTTGTAGTTTGGCAACAGCTGGAGGTCCGCTAATTGCATATCCCTGTCCTAGAGTATAGGGACAAGTCTCTATATCTCCACAGGAAGGCCAATGTCCACACCACTTTAACTCCATCGCTGAGTTTGTTTTATAAGCAAGTTCAGCAGACAGGAAGGGTGGATGAGAGAAAGGACAGTAAGGTTTGAGAGGTAGGTCCAGGCACAACTGGTACGACAGTCACTACTCGATCCAGAGTAGGTTTAGCTCACCCGGATAGTCCCCTGTAAGAGCGGATCCTAGCAGCCGAAGTGATGCTCGAACGTTCACTTTAGGTTTTCCTAGAGATACGATTGGGAGATCCTCTGCCACAGAATCTTTAAGTCCCAAACTCCTCAGCTATTGCAACACAAGGACAGGTGCCAGCGATAGCACGTTGCAAAGCCTGTGATGGATCTTTGAATCCCTCCAGAAGGCAACCAGGCCTCTTTCACCGGTCCATCAGAAAGGTCCTCCTCCGGTCTCCTCTTCTTAGAGCGGGTCCACCCTTTCCCGGGCACCCTGGGATTCTTCTTTTGGGGATAGGCCCAGGCTAAAGGTGCTGGGCCTATTAGTGGAGTTGCAGCCCCAGGCTAAAAGGTGCCCGAGACTGATACACGTGCACACCCCTGGCCTGGAGGGCCGGGTGGCGCGAACCGCTCGCTCTACAGTCTCCACTCCAGACGCCCCAAAAAATGGCGTCTGCCCCTTAAGTATCCTCTTCCAGCATGCACAGCAGGCCAACCACGCCCACCGCACCACTGCTGAGAGAGGACACTAAGGCATAGCAATGTCACCCACCGTTCAACCCTGACATGGCAGTGCCACCTACAGGCCACATCTCACAGGCAGAAGAGAGTACTAACAAATCAAAGTGGTCTGAGCCTTGATACTAGCTCAGACCAACCCCCTAAATTTAAGTACTGAAAAGTAAAGGGGCGCTACACATAAATGCGTCCTAAATGTATTCACTGTAGGACTTCTGCGATACTAAACATGAAACCATTCTAAAAGGATTGCATGGGCTGTTACCGACATGTGGTGCACATTTCACGTCAATAGCACCTTTAGAAATATATTTACATAGAAAAAATGGTGACGTGTTCAATATTTATAACTATATATACACAAATTTTTGTGTCACAAAAAACAAATTTGCGCATTTAGTGTAAAGCATGTTGTGTTTATCAAATGGTAAAAATCCTCATGAAACCCATTTAATAACACTACAGAGACCCATGTCCAATTATTCTAAGAGAAAAAAAATTGTTGTAAGAATAGCACTGCTTAACCCAGTGTTTCTCAACTCCAGTCCTCAAGGCGCCCACAAAACGTCACTTCCGCCCATAGCTGTTAAGGGACCTTTTTTTTATTGCATTTGTGTAAATATGAGTTCCGAGGTCTTTTTGACCCCAGATCTCATATTTAAAAAGGAGGTCATGTCATGCTTTTTTTTTATTATTATGTTTACATCCCTTGTAATAGAAATAAAAGTGACAATTTGTGTAAAAAAAAAAAAAAAAAAAAAAAAAAAAATGTAAAACACGCCCCGTCCTGCGTGCAGAAGGTAAAGAATACGTGAGTAGTGCTCGCATATGCAAACAATGTTCAAACCACACGTGAGGTATTACTGTGATCGTTGGAGCGAGAGCAATATATCTAGCCCTAGACCTCAAAACATGCAACCTGTAGAATTTTTTAAACGTCGCCTATGGAGATCTAAGGGTAACATTTTGTCGCCATTTCACGAGCGGGCGCAATTTTGAAGCATGACATGTTGGGTATCAATTTACTCGGCGTATCATCTTTCACAATATACAAAAAAATTGGGCTAACTTTACTGTCGTCTTATTTTTTAATTCAAAAAGGTGTATTTTTTCCAAAAAAGGTGCGTTTGTAAGACCGCTGTGCAAATACTATGACAGAAAGTATGGCAATGGCCGCAATTTTATTCTCTAGGGCGTTAGAAAAAATATATTATATCATTTGAGGGTTTCAAGTAATTTTCTAGCAAAAAAATAAACAACATTTTTACATTTAGTTTATTTAATCATAGGACACAGTCAAGGACATACAACTGGGTATTTCAAGAAAAAAAAACATAAGTTAACATAACATTGAAATTAAACATCCCAGATTTAGAACATGGCATTACTTCAGCAAGGCAGTATATGGTTCGCCATCTAGAGTATATCTCTCCTATTCCGCAGTAATAATGCTAAAAATAATACGTTGACTCCTGACACCCTTGTAAACAACAAGTTTGAAAAATAGGGCTGGTCCTTATGTGGTTTATGTTACCCCAAAAACACACACACACACACACACAATTATGTTCCCTTAAAGCAACAGCACAGTGCTTGTGCTGTGTAATTTGGCCCCTTCTATCACCCAAAAAACCTGGCTGATCCTACCTGGCTATACCCCCCCCCCTGTAAACTGACCACATTTTCTCTGTCCAGCTGACAGCTATAGTGGAGGAGAGGAGGAGAGAGAGCAGTCACGGGGGTGTCGAAAGACGCTCTGCTATAGGTAGGTATCGGCAGCATCTTTATATAACACAGACACATATTGTTAGGTTACAGAGGGGGTGCAAGGTTTTAATTGTACTGGGTTAACAACCACTTTAATGCTAGAGCAGTGGTTCTCAACTCCTGTCCTCAGGGCCCACTAACAGGCCAGGTTTGCAAGATAACTGAAATACATCATAGGTGATATAATTTGCTGCTCAGTGATTGCAGTATTCTAGACTGCATCTCACCAAGGTAAAACTTAAAATCTGGCCTGTTAGTGGGTCCTGAGGACAGGAGTTAAGAACCACTGTGCTAGAGTCCTGTGAGCTCAGGCTGCATTATGACACAACCACAGACTGGGCTCAGGAAATAAGACGACAGACAATGTCATTCTGCCCAAAGACAACTGATGGAACTGAGCTGAAAAGGAAGTACTGGAGCTTACCAAGGGCAACTAGAGCATGGCAATTTTCCACTAGAGGAAAAAAAATAAAAGTTTCAAGTGTAGATTACTGCTTTAAGGGTTTCATTAGCCTCTATCTTTAACAGCAGTATATATGCTGGTATGCCATAGGCATTATTCTGCTTTCCTTTGAGCCGTCTGCCCATATCGCCCATATCTCCCATACAGGTGGGCAGTTATTAATGAATTACAGGATGATCAATGAACTACGTAAAGCACTCACCAGCACCATGGTAGTTCATTGAGAACTACAAGCTGACAGCCACAAAGGTCGACGGTACTAGTAGTTCATTCATTCACAGAACACTGAATGAATGATGCAGCCATGTAGGCGGAGCACCGCATGGCTGAGCTCTTTTTAAAGAGAAGGCAGATGCTGGACAAGTTACACCCCAAATATGGATACAACTTGTTCACAAAGGTGAACTTATCCTTTAAAGCAGTGACAATTATAGTTTCTAGCTCTTATTGTATACTAGCAATAAAACTAGTTAGGGGGGACATTTATAATGAGCACTTTCTGCTACAAACATCTGTGAGCCTAGGTTCACACTGACAGCGGGATTTAAATTGTGTGAGTTCAGCTGAACTCGCACAATTTCATTCCCACATGTCAGTCCGACTTCAGGGGCGATTTCAGAGACATCTGTGCGGGTTGCTGCACAGAGATCTATACAAAATCGCACCCGAAGTCACCAAAGGTAGTACAGGAACTACTTTTGAGAATCAGTGCGGCGTCGCGCCGATTCGGACAGTGCCATTGCTGCCGATTTGGTATGCGATCTGACATGTCAAATCGCATCAATGTTAAAGCACACCTCTGCACAAATGTATTTTTTGTTTATTGACCCCTTAAAAGGGGTTGTAAAGGTTCGTTTTTTATTTTCTAAATAGGTTCCTTTAAGCTAGTGCATGGTTGGTTCACTTACCTTTTCCTTTGATTTACCTTCTAAATGTTTTTTTTTCTTTGTCTGAATTTCTCACTTCCTGTTTCTCCTCACTAAACTTCACACCATCAACCAAGTGGTGTGGAGTCAGCCAGAACAGCTTACTGAGGAGGAACAGGAAGTGAGAAATTCAGACAAAGAAAACAAAGAAAAAAACATTTAGAAGGTAAATCAAAGGAAAAGGTAAGTGAACCAACAATGCACTAGCTTAAAGGAACCTATTTAGAAAATAAAAAACAAACCTTTACAACTCCTTTAACCACTTCCCTACCCAGCCATAGACAAAATGACATCCACAGATGGGATCTCCCATCCTGGGTGGACGTCATATGACGTCCTCGGCTTTGTAGGGGGATATCTGAATGATGCCTGCAGCTAGAGGCATCATTCAGATATCCTTTTGAAGTGCCGGCGATTCTGCGCACCATAAGAATGATCATAGCAGCGGTTCCGCCACTTGATCGTTCTAATAGGCGGCGGGAGGGGATATCCCCCCCCTCCCGCCGCCATCCGGTGCTTCTCCGGGCTCCCCCGTGCGATCGGGGACCCGGAGCGAATCTTCCGGCATCATTGGTGGAGTCACGTGATGAGCATAGAGATGACTGGTGACCAGATGGTCACCAGTCATCTCTATGATCGTCGGAGGCCCGGGCGCGATGTGATGACGTCACGCCCGGGTCTCAAATGTAAACAAAGCCGCCATTGCGGCTGTAAGTATGAAATCAGTGAAAATTTTTTCACTGATCTCATGCTTTCCAGCCTGGAGGAGAGATGTGGGGTCTTATTGACCCCGCATCTCTCAATAAAGAGAACCTGTCACACACATTCCTATTACAAGGGATGTTTACATTCCTTGTAATAGGAATAAAAGTGATCAAAAAAAAAAAAAAGTAAAATCATTGTAAAAAAATAAATAAGTAAAAAAAAAAAAATAATAATAAAAAAAATTAAAACGCCCCTGTCCCCGGTAGCTCGCGATCAGAAGCGAATGCACACGCAAGTCGCCCACATGTGTAAACGCCGTTCAAACCATGCATGTGAGGTATCGCCGCGTGCGTTAGAGCGCGTGCAACAATTCTAGCACTAGACCTCTGTAATTCTAACCTGGTAACCTGTAAAAAAAATTAAAGCGTCGCCTATGGAGATTTTTAAGTACCGAAGTTTGGCGCCATTCCATGAGTGTGCGCAATTTTAAAGCGTGACATGTTAGGTATTTATTTACTCGGCGTAATATTATCTTTCAATTTTTCCCAAAAAATTGGGCTAACTTTACTGTTTTGTTATTTTTTAATTCATGAAACCATTTTTTTTTTTTAAAAAAAGGCGTTTGAAAAATTATTGCGAAAATATTGTGCAAGAAAAAAATGTTGCAATGACCGTCATTTTATTCCCTAGGGTGTCTGCTAAAAAACATGTATAATGTTTGGGGGTTCTGAGTAATTTTCTAGCAAAAGAATGAGGATTTGTACATGTAGGAGAGAAGTGCCAAAATAGGCCCGGTATTGAATAGGTACAAAAAGCCCTGTATTGAAGTGGTTAAGCGTCAGCAGGTGTGTAATTTTATCAGCTGTTCAATCCATCCTAGGTAACCGTGACCGCGGGCATTCCTAATGCATAGTTTACCTTAATGTTTTTCAGACCCCTCTCAAACAGAACGAGCATTTCAGACAGCTTGTTGTCAGAGTGTACATTGTACACGGTCCGGCTACGTTGCTGCAGCAGGCCAATGATGCACTCATTCTCAATCTGCTCATGCATCTTAAACTCCTTGAACGTCTCATAAAGGGACTGCAGAAGAGCTCGGAAGTCATTGTTGTTGGAAAAGTTGGTCTTGGAAAGCTGCAAGATGAAATGGAACAAACAGATTAGTTCTGTTCAAACGGGTCATCTCACAAGTACATTACAGATGCTTTTTTAAAAAAAAAAAGTTTCTACAACAGAAACGTGTATAAAGGAATGCATGATTTATAGAATTTGATGAAGCAGTAGTTCTTTATTAATACCACACTTTTATCGAAGTACACATCCACTAGAAAAAGAAAACCTTCCAGTTCCACAGAGGATTAATTCCTAAATGTTTAATAGCATCCCAACCACACCCTTATTGAAAGTTCTGTGGCCACAGTAAACTGAAATAGAATTGTTACAGGTTACTGCACACTGTGCATCTCCTGGCATTCTGAATAACCTTAGTATGGAGAAATTACAGAGCAGGACACAGCAGGCAGAACCTGAAATTGCAATCCAGCAGACCAACAAAATGTTTCCAGCACTCTAGTAGAACTTCCTCTAAATGAAATCTGTACGTTTTGGAGACATTCTATAAAAATGCAGGCATGAATACAGTCAACATTTAGAACCCCAAGCTCTCTCAAGCAACATGTCATTGGTTATAAAGTCACAGCACCTGTGATGCATGGCTTAATTCCAGGAGTTCAGTTCACCAAATCAACAAAGAACAGCTGATGACATTGCAACATAAAGAACTTGGTGACATGATTGCAGCAATGTACTAATATGAAAAGCGGATTTCTAGCTCTGCCCGCATGACTACTTTTACAAAGCAAAGGTACTTATAAAAATGGGTTTACAACCACTTTAAAACTTTATGCTACAGGTAAGCCTATATTAAGGCTTATGCCGCGTACACACGATCCGAAATTCCAACAAGAAAACCGTGGATTTTTTATGACGGAATGTTGGCTCAAACTTGTGTTGCATACACACTGTCACACAAATCTTGTTGGAAATTCCAACCGTCAAGAACGCGGTGACGTACGATGAGCCGAGATCAATGAAGTTCAATAGGCAGTTAGGCTCTTCTGCTTGATTCTGAGCATACGTGTTTTTTTTGCGCGTCGGAATTGCATACAGTCCAGCGGAATTTCCGAAACTTTTTCCATCAGAAAAATAGAGAACCTGCTCTCAATCTTTTGTTTGACGGAAATTCCGACAGAAAAAGTCAGATGGAGCCTACACATGGTCGGAATTTCCGACAAAAAGCTCACAGCGGACTCTTGTCGGAATTTCCGATCGTGTGTACGCGGCATTACCTGGAGCTACCCTGGATATCTCCTAAACCTGCACGGTTTAGGAGATATATCCCCTGTGTCTGCATGTGCCGAAGTGATCGGTGCACTAAAGCAATGGCACGTAGATGTGCAGTTACCGGCAGCTCCCGTCCCGTCATCACGGCTCCGGCCAATCACAGCGCGGAGTCGCAATACCCGGAAGTACGCCCTGGGATAGATGTCTGCGGCCGGAAAAAATAAATAAAAATAAATCGAGGACAGCTGCGGGGGGGCTTCGATCTAAATCAAGCAATACATAATGAGCTAGTATGCTACGCTCATTATGCCTTTGTCTTGCAAGTTTTTTGTTTGTTTTGTTTAAGGGTTTACAACCACTTTAATAGGGAAAGGAAACTCCGCCCCAGGTGAGCTGGGGGAAGGGACTCCTCCCGCGGGTGCAAACCTCAGCTCGCCCGCCACGCAAAGGATATGTGGAGGAAGAAATGGTGGCTGCACACCGAAGATGACAAAAATAGGATTTTTATAACAGCTTACCTGTACACCACGGGACACAGAGCCCAAGTCATTACATAGTGGGTTGCATAGTTCACCTCAGGTGATTGGACACTGGCACAACCAATGAAGACAAGTTTCCCTCTATATAACCCCTCCCATAAGGGAAGTACCTCAGTTTTGTAGCAAAGCAGTAAGTATCCCATTAGAGGGGCGGGACCTCTGTGTCCCATGGTGTACTCCAAGCAAAGGATTTTACAGGTAAGCTGTTATAGAAATCCTATTTTCTTTATCGTACACCACGGGACACAGAGCCTTTAGTCATTACATAGTGGGATGTCCCAGAGCAATGCTCAATATGAGGGGAGGGAGACACAGATCAAGCAGACGGCCATCGGACGAGAGGCCCTATACCACTGCCTGCAGCACACCACGCCGAAGGCGGCATCTTCATGTCCTCTTACATCTATTTGGTAGAATTTGGTAAACGTATGGACTGAAGAACAAGTTGCAGCCTTACAGATCTGAGCCATCGAAGCCTGATGATGCACTGCCCAAGAGGCACTTAACGCCCTGGTTGAGTGCGCCTTGACAGGAAAAGGAGGAATTTTATTCCTTAAACCATAAGTTTGAATAATCACTTGTTGAATCCATTTAGAAATGGCCGATTTCGATGCTGACCGGCCCTTTTTGGGGCCATCTGGCAGAATAAACAAAACATCTGTTTTACGTATCTGAGCAGTTGCTTGCAGATAAACTTTCATTGCTCTCACTACATCTAGAGAGTGCAATAATTTTTCCCCTGCGTCAGGAAAAAAGGAAGGCAAAACAATATTCTTGATTTAAATGGAACGGCGAGACCACTTTAGGAAGAAAAGTAGGATGGGTCCGTAATACAATTTTGTCTTTGTGACAAACGAAATAAGGCTATTTACAAGAAAGAGCTGCTAATTCAGAAACTCTCCTAGCAGAGGAGATAGCATCCAAAAATGAACATTTCCGACTCAAGTGAATCAATGGAATATGACAAATAGGTTCAAAGGGCTGCTTTTGCAAGCCTGACAGAACTAGATTCAAATCCCATTGGCACAAGGGAGGTTTGACTGGCGGATTTACCCGCAACACTCCCTGAATAAATGCCCGGACTAGGGAATGGGATGCCAACGGTCTCTGAAAAAAGACTGATAGAGCCGAGATTTGACCCTTAATAGTACTGAGGGCCAAACTCGTATCTACCCCTAATTGACAGAAGGCCAGAATCCTACCAATGACAAATTTTTAAAGGGTTCCACCACCCGGATTCACACCAGGAAACATATGCCTTCCAGACTCTATAATAAATGATTCTGGAGGCCGGCTTCCTAGCATTAATGAGTAGAAAGAACTGGACCCGAGAGCCCACGTTTCTTCAGTATGTAGGTTTCAACAGCCAGACCATCAAATTTAGCTTTCGTAAAGAAGGATGGAACACTGGACTTTGTGATAGCAGGTCTTGGCGAAGTGGGAGAATCCAAGGCTCCTCCACTACCATCCTTATGATCTTGGTGTACCAGGACCTGCTGGGCCAGTTCGGGGCCACCAAGAGGACTGGTATTCCTTCTTTGACTTTGCAAAGAAGTCTCTGCAAGAGTGGAATTGGAGGGAATGCATAGATCAGGGAAAACTGATCCCAGGGAATCATTAGTGCATCTGTTCCGTGGGACAGAGGATCTTTTGATCTCGATACAAAGTTGTCTAACTTCCTGTTGAACCTGGAAGCGAACAAGTCTACCTCCGGGGTCCCCCATTTCTGGCATATATCCTGAAAAATGTCGGGGTGGAGAGACCATTACCCCGGCAACAATTGCTGGCGGCTCAGGTAATACGCTTGCCAATTCTCCACTCATGGAATGAAGATTGCATTAATGCAAGGGACATGAGCTTCTGCTCATGTTAAAATCTTGTTCACCTCTCTCTGAGCATCCCGACACCGGGTGCCCCCCTGGTGATTGATGCAAGCTACCGCAGTAGCATTGTTGGATTCAATCCGAAACGGGTGGCCATGTAACCTGTGTGTCCAGGTTCTGAGGGCTAGATATACTGCCCAAATCTACAAAATGTTGATGGGTAAGCCCTTTTCAGACTTGGACCAAGTTCCTTGGGCTGAGGCCACTTCCAGAATTGCCCCCCCCCCCCCCAGCCTGGCATCCGTAGATACCACCTTCCAAGTGACTGGGAGAAAAGATTTCCCTGCTCACAAATTTTTGGTGCTTAACCACCAACTGAGGCTTTGGCGCACCTCTGAGGACAGGTGCATCGGCCAATCTGGACACATTTATTTGCCCATTTCACTTTTGCATTATTACATTGGTCAGAAGCTCACATTTTTGGGGTTAGCTCCTCCATTCTGGGGGGTACCTTCAATCAACCATACTAGCACGATCTGGCTGTCACTTTATTGATTTTGCATAACACACAGTCACTTTACCATAGTATCTTTATTACCGTATATACTCGAGTATAAGCCGACCCGAATATAAGCAGAGGCACCTAATTTTACCACAAAAAAACTGGGAAAAACTTAGACTCGAGTTTAAGCCTAGGGTGTCAATCTGCATGCCTCACTGTGCCCATGACTAGACTTACGTTTAACATGGGAGTATATGGAAGGGGTGCCCGGCTTTGAAAAAATAGGATTTTTTACTCACCGTAAAATCCTTTTCTCTGAGTCCATGGACCGACACAGCTTCTCTATTGACAAAGTGGGTATTATCCGTTAATTAGGAGTGACTAGGCAGAAAAACTTGTAAAAAGTGTTGCATCACACCTTCTACAGTACCGCCCAGGGGGCGGACCCTCTGGGTATACCCTCTCAGTCTGCATCTTCGCAGATCAGTTCGTCAAAAAGCAGTACAAACTTAAAAAGGAGGGGTGGGTGCTGTGTCGGTCCATGGACTCAGAGAAAAGGATTTTACGGTGAGTAAAAAATCCTATTTACTCTTTCGTCCATGGACAGACACAGCTTCTCTATTGACAAAGTGGGACATCCCAAAGCAGTGTCAGAAAAAAACAAGGGGTGGTAACAGCATAAAAACAAACTTCACCCCCAAAACACAAAAACAGCACTCCAACGGAGGAGTTGCAACGCTAAACAGCCGCTTGCAAAACCTTGCGGCCGAAAGAGGCATCCGAAGATGCACCTACATCAACCTTGTAGAATTTTGTGAAAGTGTGAGCGGACGACCAAGTCGCCGCTTTACATAGTTGGGAAACAGACGCTTGATGTCGGAAAGCCCAAGAGGCACCTATTGCCCTGGTCGAATGCGCCGTGACAGGAAAGGGGGGCGCCTGACCCTTTAAGGCATAAGCCTGGATTACTATCTGTCGGATCCACCTAGAGATGGTGGCCGATGAGACTGCTTGGCCCTTCTTGGGACCAGCCACCGAAACAAACAGAGAGTCCGACTTCCGGAACAGGGAAGTAGCAGATAGGTATACTCTCAAAGCTCGGACAACGTCCAAGGAATGCAACGCCGACTCCTTAGGATTCGACGGCTGAGGACACAAGGATGGAAGTACAATGTCTTCGTTGAGATGAAAAGCCGAAACGACTTTCGGAAGAAAGGAAGGCTGCGGCCGCAGCACCACCTTATCCTTGTGGAAAATCAAATAGGGAGCCTTGCAGGACAAGGCTGCCAGCTCAGAGACTCGTCTAACTGACGTAACAGCCACCAAAAAGACCACTTTCTGAGAAAGTGTCAACAGGGGAATATCTCTAATATTCTCAAACGGTGCCTTCTGAAGCACCGAGAGTACCAGGTTCAAGTCCCACGGAGGTAACGGGGGACGGACCGGAGGGGTCACATGTCGGACCCCCTGCACAAATGTACTCACGAGAGAGAGTGAGCCGCCAGGGGTCGCTGAAAAAAAAAGACAGCCAGGGCAGATATCTGTCCCTTAATCGTACTTAGGGCAAGCCTTTGGTCCACCCCATGCTGTAAAAACAGCAGGATTCTGGAAACCAAATAGGTACGCGGATGCCATTTTATTTCCTCACACATGGAGATGTAGGCCCTCCAAGTGCGGTAATAGACCTTCCTAGAGGACGGTTTTCGAGCACTTCTCATAGTAGAGATTACTGAGTCTGACAGGCCCCGGTCTCTCAGTACCTGGTTCTCAACAGCCATGCCGTTAAAGCCAATGACTGTAAAGCAGGATGGAATATGGGACCTTGCGATAGCAGGTCCTTTCGTAGTGGTAGGCGCCAGGGGACGTCTGCTACCAGACGTACTAGATCGGCGTACCAAGGACGCTGAGGCCAATCTGGAGCGATTAGGATCATTGGAATTCCCTCTGCCTCCACTCTGCGGAGCAGAAGAGGAAGAAGCCTTAAGGGAGGGAAGGCATAGATTAGCCGATACTGACCCCACGATGCTACCAACGCGTCCGTTGCGTCTGCCCATGGGTCTCTTGACCGGGCCACAAATCTCAATACCTTCCGATTGAGTCGGAAAGCCAGAAGATCTACATCTGGTGTGCCCCATCTTTGGCAGAGGAGTTGGAACACCTCCGGGTGTAAGGACCATTCTCCCTGGTCCAGCATCTGGCGGCTCAGGTAGTCCGCCTGCCAGTTTTCCACACCCGGAATTGTACACGGCCGACAGTGCCGGTACGCTCCTCTCTGCCCACTTCAGGATGCGAGCGATCTCCGATGCTGCAGCTGAGCTTCTTGTTCCTCCTTGATGATTGACATATGCCACTGCTGTGGCATTGTCTGACTGGATCCTGACTGGACGCCCTTGCAGTCTCAGACCATTTGAAGAGGCACAGTTTGATTGCCCAGATCTCCAGGACACTGATCGGCAGGAGGGCTTCCTCTGGGGTCCAGCGACCTTGCGCCGACTGGACACCCCAGACTCCCCCCCCCCCAATCTGTAAGGCTGGCGTCCGTCGTGATCACTATCCAGTAGACCGGAAGAAATGACTTCCCGGCCATTAGAGCCGGTGCTGTCAGCCACCATACCAGGGATCTTCTGACTAGGTGGCTCACTCGGATTTGATAATCCAGAGATGAAGGGCATCTGTTCCATCTGGACAGAACTTCCTTCTGTAACACTCGAGTGTGGTATTGAGCATATGGGACCGCCTCGAAGGAGGCTACCATGAGGCCCAACACTCGCATGCAAAAACGGAGTGATGACCAATTCCTGGAAGTCAGCTGCCGTACTGCAGCCCGGAGGGTCTGCAACTTCTCCATAGGGAGGAATACCTTTGCCTCTGAGGAATCCAGAATCAACCCCAGGTACACTAGGCGTTGAGTGGGCACCAATACTGACTTTTGCGTGTTTAGTATCCAACCAGTGTCTCGAAGAGTCTGACAGGTAATGGACACGCTTACCTCTAATTCTGAGCTTGAAGGGGCCTTCAGCAGAAGGTCTTCCAAGTAACCTGTGATAGCGATACCCCGCTGTCTTAGAAGTGCCAGAATCGGAGCGAGCACCTTGGTGAACGTCCTGGGTGCTGAGGCAAGGCCAAACGGGAGGGCCACAAACTGGTAGTGGTTCTTCCCGATAGCAAATCGCAGAAACCTCTGGTGTCTGGAGTATATGGGGACATGCATGTATGCGTCCTTGATGTCCAAGGAGGCCAGAAAGTCCCCCGGATGGAGAGCCGTGACTACAGATCGAACCGACTCCATCCGAAATCTTTGTACCTTCGCAAAGCAATTGAGGGCTCTGAGATCCAAGATTGGACGAACCCCCTCCTCCTTCGGCACAATGAACAGATTTGAGTAACCCTGACCCCGTTCCTGTTCTGGAACTGGAATAACTACACCGCGTTCCAGTAGACCCTGGACCGCCCCATACAGGGCCTCCCGACGAGTCGGTAGTAGCTGGAGATTGGAGGTGATGAATCTGTCTGGTGGACAAGAGAGAAATTCTATCTTGTAGCCTGGAGGAGATTACTTCGCAAACCCACCTGTCGGAAACTAGAGCAGTCCACTGAGTCGCGAATTTGCGAAGACGTCCCCCCACCCGAGAGCTGGGTGGGGGCGGACCTTCATGTTGACGCAGATTTGTCCGCAGGCTTGTTGGGTCTGCGGGACCAAGGACGCTTCTGTCCTTGGGCAGGCGCTTTATCGGTCTGGGGTCTTTTCCCTGTCGCCTTAAGGGGGCGAAAAAACGCTTACGTGCAGTAAAGGAGGGCCCTTGGCGTGGTCCCTTACCCTTGCTAGTTTGGGGAAGCAAAGTGCTTTTACCTCCTGTGGCATCCTTGATGATGTCATCCAGAGAAGCCCCAAAAAGTCTGTCGCCCTTAAAAGGCAGATCCAACAGGGCTTTCTTGGAAGTCTGGTCCGCAGACCAGCCCTTTAGCCAGATCAGGCAGCGTATTGCTACTGCATAAACCGAAGCTCTTGACAGCAGGGGAATAGTATCCATGTCTGACTCGCAGACAAACTTAAGGCCCTGGACCAACTGGTCGGCCAAAGTTCTCATTAGGAGGAGCATCTCGCTCCTTTAACCCTGGAGTAGCAATTTTGCCCATTCAGTAAGTGTCTGAGACACTAGGGCCCCCACCAATGCCGGGCGTACTGCCGAGCCTACCACTGAGTATAGGTAGCGAGCGAGTGCTTCAGCCTTCTTATCCACAGGGTCCTTGAAAACAGGAGCCCCTTCTACTGGAATAGTGGTGGCTCTATTAAGTCTGGACACCGAAGGGTCCACTATAGGGGGAGAGGTCCATATCTTCAGAAAACTCTCCTCAAAGGGGTACCGTACTGCAAACCTCTTTGGGGCTGTAAAGACCCTCAGTGGGTTCTCCCATTCCTTGTATAACAGTTTATCAAAATAAGACACACAAGGGAACACCTTAGCAGTGCGGGCAGGTTTACGAAACCCAAAGGGGACTGGAGTATCTGCTACTTCTGCAGTCTTTTCCAACTTTAGCGTATCCCGCACTGCAGTAATAAGGTCAGATACCAAAGCCGTCTCGCGTACTGACCTGGACTTTGAGTCCTCCTCACTGTCCGATCGGTCACGGTCTGCAGTCTCTGATGCATCAGAATCTGGGCCATGAGCCGTAGCTGGACCTGGTTCTGCATCAGAAATATCCCCAGAAGATTGCAGGGGACGGGGGCGTTTATTACCCCCTGTATTCCCGTGTGCTGCTTCCACCCTGGCAGCAAACGCCTCTAGGATTGCCGACATAGCGTCCATAGACACCTCAGGGACAGCAGCTGCTAAATCTGGTGTTTCAGGGGAGAAGACATCTGGCTCAGATGCCATGCTGACCACACGCTGACACCCACAGGGCTCCAGGCAAGATATCAATAGGCCACCCTCCTGTGCTGCAGAGAGGCTGGGTCACCCAGAGGACTCACCACCCTGGATAGGTACTGCTATGCTGTCCCCCTGCTGCTGTGTCAGTCTGCTTCTTTTATCAGCACTTCCTGTGTGAATTTTCGCGCCAGTGTAATGCACCCTAGAGGCCGGAGGCTCTCGCAAAATGGTTGCCAAAAACGTCTGTATGGAAGATAATGTGGGCTCTAAGAAAATGGCCGCCAACAGAAGATAGAGGTCAAGCAGCCATAGCCCACAAAAAATGGCCGCCGAACGGCAATATCTGCATACAGGGTGGACAAACATGGCCGCCGATCAGCTGATAGGGGCCAGTGGGTGTGGTCGAACCACAGGAAGATGGCCGCCGGGCAGTCACAAGAGGCCAAAACTTGGCATGGACCACCTCAAAATGGCCGCCGACAGCATGGAGGAGGAAGGACACAAACACAGGTAAGAAAAAATTACATTTCTTTTAAATGTTAGTTACAGCCAGCCCCGCTCCAGTGGGACCCCCTAGGTGACCCCCAGAACCCAGCAACCTTTAGCTGGAAGCCCAGGGAGGAGGGAAAGGCAGGGAGAGAGGGAAGAAAGGGGCCACAACCACTTACTTGATCTCTCCAGGAATGTCCAGCTAAATCACCCAGCCGAGGCAGGGGAGTTTTACTTACCTATCCTGCATGTATTCTGCTGGAAGACATTCCAAACAGATCGTCCGCGCACGGAAGGTGACTGTTGGCCAGGCATGCTGTGATTGGACCCAGAAGGGACGATCATATGTATGCCCTGGAGCATGACGCTCACCGGACAGGCTGCTGCGACTCGGTCGTAAGGTCAGCCGAAGCTGAGCGGTCCGATGCAAGCCTTGGAGCGTAAGCTCACCGGCCACCCGTGGAGCGACAGGCATGTCGTAGAAAACCCAGCGCGTAGCTAGGGTCGGCACACGCTTGATGGCCGAAACTGGGGAGACTACAAGGATCGAGGATCCAGCCTGTCACCCAGTCAGCAGTTGATCGAAGATCGCAGGAAACAACAAATGTAGCAAAATAAATATATATATATATATATATATATATATATATATATATATATATAATCTTTTTTTCCCCCGGACCAATGGGCCCGAAGGGAGCCATGTCCTACTCCTTGCTAGACAGAAAAAAACTGATCTGCGAAGATGCAGACTGAGAGGGTATACTGTAGAAGGTGTGATGCAACACTTTTTACAAGTTTTTCTGCCTAGTCACTCCTAATTAACGGATAATACCCACTTTGTCAATAGAGAAGCTGTGTCGGTCCATGGACGAAAGAGTAATTGGTACTCCCCGGCTGTAGGTCCCCCAGACAGCAAACTTTTCACACTTGTAGAGGAGAAATGGGGCCATGTTTCGGGTCCAGGAGACCTACGACCGGCCGGTACCGGGTCCCCAAAGTCACCAGAGAAATTACTGTTTAACATGGGAATCTATGGTCCGCAAAGTCTGGGAGAACAGGCGCAAAAAGGCGACTCTAGTATAAGCCGAGGGGGGCATTTTCAGCATCAAAAAAAAAAAAAAGTGCTGAAAAACTCGGCTTATACGCGAGTATATACGGTAATAAAGTACTTTTGAAGTTTTTTATGCTATGGTTTCTATTGCATAGGGATATAGTACATTTTCTTCATCCAAATGCCATACCCTGGCAGCGCACTGACCCCATCTCTAGAGCACTTATTTACCAGTCCCTGGAACAGGGTCCTAAGGGGAGGCAGCAGCCTATTCACATCCTAAGCGCGGATCCCACAGATTATCCATCTCTTCCTGTGGTGTCTGTCAGGCGTCTGAGGCTGATTTCAAAGCTACCCGCCTCGCGCAGTAGAGCGGCGTTCCTGCTCACGTGACCACGCCCCCTTCTTGCCAAGCTCATGGAGTGAAAAGCGGGCCCCCTGTGCGCGCCTATGGGGAATGAGGGAGAGAGGCCACAGTATGGGTGCTTCTGCACTGACCTCATGACAAACATCCACCGCGCGCATTGCTGGGAAGAGACCACATTTCTGCCTTGCAGCGGAGGAGGTGCTGAACTTGCAGCGCTTTCGTTCCTGGCATGGTGAGTGGAACTAACTCTTTACTCCCTCTAGTGGCGGTTTCCAGGCAAGACAGTCATACTCAAAAAAAAGGGGAAAATTCTTAAGTGTTTAAAAACTTAGACTTTCCCCACTTTCCTTATCCACGCCGCAGAACTGCCAAGATCAGACAGTACCAATCTTCCCCCCTCACCGCGGGTAGTGTTGTGCCAACCTTCAGGGGTAGGAGTTCCTACTTAAAGGAGACCTCTACCCTGGGCCTTGTAGAAGACTCTGCCAGAATACTTTTGCGCGTTTTAAATTGCGAAAGTGCTGGATCCCCAGAGCCCAGTCCTCCAAAGAGAGACATACAGGCACCGCTTCGGTCTTCTGCGAGGCTCGGGTACCATCCATTTGGCATAATTAAATAAGCACTTTGGATGGACCCGGCGGCGTAGCTCTTTGACCCTCGGAGGGATTTCAACAGAGCTCCTTCTTAGCACATCCTTACTCGTGCCCTTCACCTTAGGACACTGGCGAAAAAACTGGGAGGTACTTCCCTTATGGGAGGGGTTATATAGAGGGGAACTTGTCTACATTGGCTGTGCCAGTGTCCAATTACCTGAGGTGAACTATACAACCCACTATGTAATGACTTAGGCTCTGTGTCCCGTGGTGTACGATAAAGAAAAGTCCTTTTATTTCAGCTCTATAGAAGACAGTCTTTAGGTCTATGGATGTCAGCACAATTGGAAGACCCAGCCAGCTGACCAGGTTCGGGAAAAACAGCGAAATGACATGTTAGATAATCGTGTCCCCTTGACGTAAATGCATACTCAGCCAATGCTAGCGCGTGCACACACACACACACACACTATAAATACCGGTATATATAATAAATGATATTTGATAGAAGTCAATATTTAAGCTTGAGGTGACAATCTACAGCCTTTTCCCAATTGTATTTTTTTTTTCGCAAGTGGATTTTCAGCTATACATCTATCTAACTAGCCTTACACCTGTCCCCTCCCAACACCTTTTCTGACTAACCTGTGTGAGAAGGATATACATGCTTGCCTATTTTCAGGCTTCTCCGGTCCAGTCACATAATCCTACTCCACTATGTAAGTCAGTGCAGCTTCAGGGTAGCGGAGGGAGTGCCAACAACAGATGAAGCCTATAGGTGACATCACTGCTCCATGCTATACTAGCTATCGTCTGTG
Organism: Rana muscosa; assembly: GCA_029206835.1. Lineage (NCBI taxonomy): Eukaryota > Metazoa > Chordata > Amphibia > Anura > Ranidae > Rana > Rana muscosa. Next base: position 144,039,587 of record CM055116.1, read on the forward strand.
TGCTCTTCTTTCCCCTGCAACTGCTGCTGGCTGACACAAAGGAGATCACCTGGTCAGAGCAGCCCGACAAGAAGTACTGCACGTCTTTCTTACACAGGTTACCTAGTACATGTGCTAGGATGGTGGGGGGGGGGAGAGAGCGATTGCCTTTACATTTAACTAGCCTTCAAGCTAAGTTCCACTCGGTTCTCAGTGTTAGAGGTGCCAGGGGGACAGACGCTGCATCCACCTAGGCAAGTATGAATAATAAAAAAAAAATAATCTCATACACTGTTCTGTGTCTAGTCTGTCAAGGAGCATAAGACTACGGAGGGTATTAGCAGTCGACTGATATATCGACTGGCCGATATTTGGCC
>CM055116.1:144040042-144137542 GCA_029206835.1 Rana muscosa
AAGGAACAACCAAAACTTCACTCCAAACCAGCAGAGCCCCTCAACGGAGGAGTTGCAACATTAGACAGCGGCCTGCAACACTTTGCGGCCGAAGGAAGCATCCGAAGATGCAGCCACATCAACCTTGTAGAACTTTGAAAAGGTATGAACGGACGACCAGGTCGTCGTCCTTGCACACTTGTGCAACCGACGCTTGATGTTGGAAGGCCCGGGAAGCACCAATTGCCTTGGTGGAATGCGCCGCAACCGGAAAGGGAGGCGCCCGCCCCTTAAGGGCATAGGCCTGTATGACGGTCTGCCTGATCCACCTAAAGATGGTGGCAGACGACTCCGCTCGGCCCCGTTTTGGACCAGACACAGATTTCCGAATGGAAACAGTAGCAGACAGGTACACTCGTAAGGCTTGTACCCATCTTAATGTATGAAGCGCAAACTCTCAGGGATGCGATGGGTGAGGACACAAGGACGGAAGAACAATGTCCTTCTTAAGGTGAAAGGCCAAGACCATCCTTAGAAAAGAAGGATGGTCGTGGGCGCAACACCAACATATCCTTATGGAGGACCAAGTAAGGCGACTTGCCGGACAAGACCGCCAACTCAGACACCCGTCTAACCGAAGCAATGGCCACTAAGGCCAACTTCCGGGACAAGGTCAAGAGAGGAATCTCTCTGATATTCTCAAAAGGGATGTTCTTGGAGAACCGAGATGCATCAAAATCAGATCCCAAGTAGGGAGAGGAGGCTTGACAGGGGGGATCACATGGCGAACCCCCTGCACAAAAGGTGCTAATCAAGGAATGGCCAGGTAGCGGTCGTTGAAAAAGACAGCCCGGGCCGAAATCAGACCCAAAAAAAAATAAAAAAAAAAGAAGTATGCAAGGCCAGCTTTTGGGGCACACCACGCTGTAAGAACAGCAAAATCCTGGGAACGGAATACATCCGAGGATGCCACTCAAGTTCCTCGCACATAGCGATGCAAGCCTTCCAGGTACGGTGAGATCTTTCTGGAGAAAGATTCCCGTGTCAACAACATAGAAGAGATGACCGAATACGAGAGAACTCGGTCCTTTAGCACCTGGCTTTAAACAGCCATGCCATTAAAGCCAAGGACTGTAAAACAGGATGAAGTATGCTCTGCGAAGCCGGCGAGGCAACAACAGTAGCAGAGGGTAAGCATATATCAGGCGATACTGCCCCCACGGGCTTCCAACGCATCTGACGCATCCGCCCAGGGGTCCCTGGACCTGACCACGATCTTGCCACCTTGCGAGTGAGTCGAGAGGCCACAAGGTCCACTTCCGGTGCCCCACCTCCGGTAAAGAAGGTGGAAACACCTCCGGATGCAAGGACCCTTCACCTGCAATGCACACGGCCGACAGGACCGTCTTGCAGCGAGATGTATGAAAATCCCAGAGACTCCGCAATGTACCGGAGAAGGGAGGCCCCAGTGTACAGGGTGCCTCAAATGTTGGCCAATAAAGGCAACTTGACTGAACTTCCCTAGAAACTCGGTCAGGAGGACTAGTACCTCAGCCTCCACAGGTGGCGCAAACCCACCCCGGGCACAGAGACCCTAAAGGCTAAAGCAGTTGTAGTACACCTGCTAGACGACTGATGGATGAAGCAGAGGCTTTTGCCCAGTCATTGAGCTACAAAAAATGCCAGAGACACAGCCACTAACGGGCGTAACGCTAACCCCAGCCTGGCGAACACAGTCCAAGCCAGCGCTTCTGATCACCACTGAAAGCAGGTGGAAAGTGATACCCCTGAAACCAGGGATCCTTGTGACAATGCTGCATCCAGCAGCTACCCATGGATAGGTGCTGATTGTGCAAACACATAGTTTATACTATGTATTGCGTCAAACGCACAAATGGAGAGTGTGGGAGGAAACCCACCCAGCCACAAAGAGCATAATACCACCACATACAGCGTATGTAGTTTAGTATTTGTGGATAAACCTATTAAACGCGTATATACTGTGCCAGCGACGAATGCGCGCACATCATCGGGGCCTGGATGTAAACCAGCCACACAGATTGCGTACTCAACCGTGTAGGTATGTTAGCCTGCGAATAAACAAATTGCACATGTTTATACTGTGCATAGCGCTGAGAATGCGCACACCATTGGAACGCAGGGGAGAAACCTGAGGACCCGGATGAAACCCATGCAGACTGCATACGCATACCGTGTATGGTATTATAGTATGTGTGCTAAACATTTTGCACAAGCCCATGTGTGCATAGCACCGAAGGCGCGCACACTGTTGGCGCGTGGGAGGAACCGAAGTACCCCACGCATACTCAGAGAATGCAATACCTACAACTACTGTGAATGTATTTAGTGTAGTGTATAGACATAATGTGTATGTTTACACCGTGTATTGCACCAAAGGCATGCATGTCATGTAGCATGGGCAGAAACCCACGCAGACTGCATAGGCATACCGTGTAGGTATTATAGTGTGTGTGCTAAACCTTTTGCACAAGTTCATGTGTGCATAGCACCGAAGGCGCGCACACCGTTGGCGCGTGGGAGGAACCGAAGTACCCCACGCATACTCAGAGAATGCAATACCTACAACTACTGTGAATGTATTTAGTGTATAAACATAATGTGTATGTTTACATTGTGTATTGCACCAAAGGCATGCATGTCATGTAGCGTGGGCGGAAACCCACGCAGCCTGCAAAGACATACCGGGTAGGTATGTTAGTATGTGGATATCCAATCGCACAAATTTAGACTGTGCATAGCGCCGAAGCGCCCATACCAATGGAGTGTGGGAGGGAACCGGAGTACCCGGAGGAAAACCACACAGACTGCCTACACATACCGTGTAGGTATTATAGCATGCGTGATAAACATTGAACATGTTTAACTGTGCAGAAGGCCAAAGGCGCACATACCGTCAGCGCGTGGGAGGAAACCGGAACACTCGGAAGAACTCCACGCAGACAGCACACAGATACCGTGTAGGAATGATAGCATGTGAATCAACATATTGCACATGTTTATGCTGTGCATTTCCATTGGAGCGTGGGGGGAAACCGGAGTACCCGGAGGAACCCCACGCAAACAGTATACCCATACTGTAAACATGTATAATATGTGCAATAAACATATTGAACATGTCTATACTGTGCAGAGAGCCGAAGCGCACATACCATAAGAGTGCAGGAGGACACCGGAGCCCCCGCCAACCCAGAGAGTATAATACATACATATACTGTGAATGTATCTGGAGTCGTGCATAAACATATTTTGTACGTTTATATCATGTATGGCACTGAAACACAGCATTGGAACGTGGGGACAGCCACGCAGACACAGAGACCAATAACACATACATACACTGTGAATGTATGCAGTGTAGAAGTATAGGATGAGTTTAAATTATGGCGCAGAGGCGCATAATCTTCTCTGTATCATTCCAACCTGCTTGACTGTGCTGCTGAAGCAGCATGCAGGTAACAGGTAACATAGTTACATAGTTAGCCAGGTTGAAAAAAAGACACAAGTCCATCCAGTTCAACCGTAAAAAAATAAATAAAAAAAAAATAAAAAATAAAATAAACATATATCGTACAATCCCATATACCCAATTCTATACCCACAGTTGATCCAGAGGAAGGCAAAAAAAAACCCAGAAGAGCATGATCCAATTTGCTACAGCAGGGGAAAAAATTCCTTCCTGATCCCCCGAGAGGCAATCGGATATTCCCTGGATCAACTTTACCTATAAATGTCAGTACTCAGTTATATTATGTACATTTAAGAAAGAATCCAGGCCCTTCTTAAAGCAATCTACTGAGCTGGCCAGAACCACCTCTGCAGGGAGTCTATTCCACATTTTCACAGCTCTTACTGTGAAAAAACCTTTCCGTATTTGGAGGTGAAATCTCTTTTCCTCTAGACGCAAAGAGTGCCCCCTTGTCCTTTGTGTTGACCGTAAAGTGAATAACCGAACACCAAGTTCACTATATGGACCCCTTATGTATTTGTACATGTTGATCATATCCCCCCTTAATCTCCTCTTCTCAAGAGAGAATAAATTCAGTTCCTCTAATCTCTCCTCATAGCTGAGCTCCTCCATGCCTCTTATCAGTTTGGTTGCCCTTCTCTGCACTTTCTCCAGTTCCCCAATATCCTTTTTGAGAACTGGGGCCCAAAACTGAACTGCATATTCCAGATGAGGTCTTACTAATGATTTGAACAGGGGCAAAATGATATCTCTCTCTCTGGAGACCATACCTCTCTTAATACAAGAAAGGACTTTGCTCGCTTTGGAAACCGCAGCTTGGCATTGCATGCCATTATTGAGCTTATGATCTACCAAAACCCCCAGATCCTTCACTACGGATCCCCCCAGTTGTACTCCCCCTAGTATGTATGATGCATTCATATTATTAGCCCCCAAGTGCATAACTTTACATTTATCAACATTAAACCTCATCTGCCACATAGTCGCCCAATTAGACAGAGCATTGAGGTCGGCTTGTAAATTGGCGACATCCTGTAAGGACGTTATTCCACTGCATAGCTTAGTGTCATCTGCAAAGACAGAAATGTTACTTTTGATCTCAGACCCAATATCATTTATAAACATATTAAAAAGTAAGGGTCCCAGCACTGAACCTTGGGGTACACCACTGATAACCTTGGACCATTCAGAGTAAGAATCATTAACCACTACTCTCTGAATTCTGTCTTTTAGCCAGTTTTCTATCCATTTACAAACTGATATTTCCAATCCTGTAGACTTTACCTTACACATGAGCCGTGTGTGGGGAACTGTATCGAACGCTTTTGCAAAATCCATGTATACCACGTCCACTGCCACCCCTCTGTCCAAGGTCTTACTTACCTCTTCATAAAAAGAAATCAGGTTTGTTTGACAACTTCTGTCTTTCATGAATCCATGCTGTCTGTTGCTTAAATAGTTTTTTTCCAGCAAGAACTCATCTATGTGGTCTTTTATTAATCTCTCCAGTATTTTCCCAACTATAGAAGTTAAACTAACAGGTCTATAGTTACTTGGTAAACACTTAATTCCCTTTTTAAATATAGGCACCACATTGGCCCTGCGCCAATCCAGTGGTACTATTCCTGTCATTAATGAGTCCCTAAAAATTAAATACAATGGCTTTGAAATTACAGAGCTCAATTCTTTTAGGATCCGTGGGTGTATGCCATCTGGTCCAGGTGCTTTATCCACCTTTATTCCATCCAAATATTTCTGGACCATATCACTTTTGAGCCATTGTGGATTTGGGGCTGTGTCACTACCACCCCCATTTTGGACATGAGCTCCCCCATGCTCATTTGTATACACAGAACTGATGAAAGTATTTAATAAATTAGCCTTCTCTTTGTCCCCAGTCACCCACTCTAGATTATTTTGTAAAGGGCCTACATGCTCAGACTTGACCTTTTTACTATTAATATATTTGAAGAATTTTTTGGGGTTTGTCCTATCTTTTGCAATCTGTCGTTCATTTTGAATTTTTGCATCATTGATTTCCTTTTTACATATCCTGTTATATTCTTTGTAACATTTAAATGACACTAGTGTCCCCTCATTTTTATATTTTTTAAAAGCTCTTTTCTTATAGTTTATAGCTTTTTTAACTTGGCAGTGAGCCACATAGGTTTTATTTTTAGCCTTTTAAACTTATTGCCCATGGGAATATACTTGCAGTGAGTTCACAAACAGTCTTTTTGAAGAATTCCCATTTCTGTTCTGTGCCCATTGATGCCAATATTCCTTCCCAGTCTAAGTCCTGGAGAGCAGCACTCATCCTTGGAAAATTTGCTCTCTTGAAATTAAGTGTTTTTATCTTTCCTGTATGTGATTTTTGCTTACAACTAACATCAAATGAAATCATGTTATGGTCACTGCTACCCAGGTGTTCCTTTATCTGAACATTAGTAATACGCTCTGCATGGTTTGAGATTACCAGGTCCAACAGAGCATCATTCCTAGTTGGGGCCTCAATAAACTGGACCATAAAATTGTCCTGCAATAGGTTTATAAATTTTTGCGCTTTAACTGTCCCAGCAGTTCCATTACTCCAGTCAATTTCTGGGTAGTTAAAATCCCCCATTATTATCACCGTCCCAGCCCTTGCAGCCCTTTCCATCTGTGCAAGGAGCTGAGTCTCTAACTCCTCATTAACATTGGGTGGTCTATAACAAACTCCAATGATTAGCTTTGAACTACGCACATCTGTATGCAGTTCCACCCATAATGCTTCAGACTCATCACACTCTCCATCCACCAGGTCCTCTTTCACACTCGCTTTGAGATCACTTCTCACATAGAGACAGACCCCTCCACCCTTCCTTTTTACCCTGTCTTTCCGAAAGAGTGCATAGCCAGGAATATTAATAGCCCAGTCATGTGAGGAATGAAGCCAAGTTTCAGCAATACCGATTACATCATTGCTGAAACTTGGCTTCATTCCTCACTCTTTCGGTAACCTCTGATCCTCAGACCGTGTGTCTGTCAGAGCTCAAATCATTCCCCAGGAAATGGCGGGAAATGTTACCTCAGGTATCACACACACAAGGCTCACAGGGATTAGAGATATAAAATGAATAAAGTCCTCCCTCATCCATGCTGCTCTTGAGGCAGCGTGTGAGGAAAACAGTGAGGAAACAGTGTAAAAGAAAAGCTTGTCACAGCACCCAGCTTGAGTGTTTCTCACATCATCAATGAGATCACTTACAAGCGCCCTGTCATTCACTGACACAGAACTGGAGTCTTCCTCACAAGGGAATGTCCTGTTCATAAACATTAAATATTCAGAGGTAGGGTCCTGAGCCCAATAGCTAGGCCCATATCTGACTCAGAGCACTCCTTCACTAAAGATTTTTGTGGGGGTAGGGGGCTTATAGCTCCTTTTCCTCGCACACCGCTTCCATTCTGACAGGAATGATTCCAGGACTGCTGACAACTGGTCCATAAGGACCGCAGGTGCAGGAAACATATGAACATGTTTAACTGTGCAGCACTGCCAGTTGCCCCAGACAATGTGGAGAGCAGGTGTATCAGACTCCATAAACGCCACCCTCTGAGACCTTATACACTATACAGTGAATATACAGTCCACCCACTGGCTACGCTGAGGCTGAGGAGGGGATACCCGGGAGGACCCACCAACCCTTAACCTCCCTGGCGGTATAATTCTTTCTGGAATTATTTACCAAAGCGGTACAATTATTTTGCATGAAAATTTGGTGTTATGTATTATAGGCCTGCGATTCTTAGTAATTACTTAAACCTGAGCAAACCAGAGTCTAGTAAACATCCCGGGTATGATAAATATGAAACACAAAATTATAATATAATAAATAACTATAAATAATAAAAATAGTAATCTAATTATAATAAAAATTATTCAATAATGTAATCAAATCAAAAACACTGAAATTTGCTCAGTTGCAGAATTGTCGCTGTCATTAGATTTAGTGTTTGATGACGAATTTCCCCACAAATCGCTATCGCTCAATTCTGCGAGTGATTCTAATTTATTATCGCTGTTTTCTAGCTGGTCTAAAACCACTTTTGACATAAAGGGACACTTTTTGGTTGCTATGGACAATCCCCAGTTTACAGGCAGAAAGAACGATTTTTATTATATAAAAGTGCATGCAGGACACTGGGCAGACCACTAGGGACAAAGGGGGTGTGTAATTATTACATACAGTACTGTAATCTGTAAGATTACAGTATACTGTATGTATACTATGTGTTTACCTTTTTGAATTTGCCGCCCAGTTCCGCTCCCTTGCGCCGCTGCGGCTCACAGGGAACGGAACTAGGAAGTCAGATGGGGTCGAAAGTGCCGACACTCGCCGGAGATCTCGCTGGCGATCACAGCAGAGGACAATCGCTGGATCGCCAGGAGAAGGTAGGGAAACTCCGCTGCGGGCTCTGCAATGTCTACCCCGAGCGTGACTCGGGGTTACCGATCCTAGCATAAAAAAACAACCGAGTCACGCTCGGGATTACCGCTAGGGAGGTTAAGGACAGCTCAGTCTGTAAGGAGAAATAAATGCGCGGCGGCCACAAGAAAATGGCCGCCGGTCGCAGCTATAACTGCGCCACTGAACGCCAAGATGGCCGCCGAGCGCAAAATTCAAAGCTCTAATGCGCGCCAATGGCGCACGCAATAACCACCTCAAACAGCGCCAATGGCGCACGCAATAATCACCTCACACACCAGAAAAAACTGCAGACATGAGCGCCCAGCCAGGCCAGAGTGACCCCAAGCACCCCACAGCACAGCACCAGTACAGGGTGCAGAGAGCAGCATAACAGGGGGGAGACAGGGAGAAACCCCCAAACACAGCCAGCATGTACTCACCTGCAGTAGGAGAGACTACTTACCCGTCCCTTTCAGGGACCCACTGGCTTGTTTCAGACAGACCTATCACAGAGTCGTACTGCGTAGCTGTCGGCCCGGTCCACCGCGAGAGATACAGTCAGTCAAGTACTGTTCAATCTTGAGAGGACCGCGGGAGCATGAAAGCAACCCGGCCACCCCTGGAGCCATGGGGTATGTCGTGAACTGAGTCTCACGCACACAAGGCGAGGATCAGCACGCTCGATGGTCGGACAGGGAAGACTACGAGGATACTAGTGTACCCAACCTGTTGCCCAGCCGACAGTTGATTGAAGGTCTCAAAAATAAAATAATAATATTCCCAAAGGAATAAAAATCTAAAGTAAAATCTTCCAGGAGACTGGCTCCTGAGAGCCACGTCTTCTCCTTCTGCTAGGCAGAAAAAAAAACTGGGGTCTGCTAGCTGCAGGTGGGAGGGTAATGTCCGGAGGGACCGCCCCCCTGGGCGGGGCTGTTCAGCTCTGGCTTGTTCTAGAATGTTTTAACCTCTAACATTCTGCCTAGGTCTTCTCCTGCGAGCAGGGACATATACCCACATGTAATCAGTATGAGAGCTGCGTCGGTCCATGGACGATAAGAGAAAAGTAGGACAGAATGCATGTTTAGGCTCGATTCACACTAATGCATGTTGCTTTTGAGCATTTTTGCCTTGCTTTTTGCGGTGCTTGCCGCGTTTTTCAACATGTGTTTTTACCGCGATTTGCGGTTTTTTTTTTTTTTTATACAGTAATTTTTATACATTTCCATAAAAAAAAAAAAAAACGCGGCAAAATCGCGGTAAAAATGCATCAAAAACTTGGTACTTGCGTTTTTGATGCAGGTCCATTGACTTCTATTACATGCGAAACGCTGCTTTTTGCAGGAAAAAAAGTCCCCGACCCTTTCCAAAAACGCAGAGGTACAAAAATGCATTGATGTGAACATGTTCCATAGGAACCCATGTTAAAAGATTTCCATGCATTTCTGCAAAATGCACCAAAAAACGCATTAGTGTGAATCAAGCCTTACACAGTGTGTCGCAACACACTTCAACACATTGCAACATGCCGCAGTGCCAAGTTGCATGAAATGTAATTTAGCGACATTCCAATAACGTTTTGAAAGAGAAATATTGTCATATGTGGTAAAAACGCATTACACCAGCCCCAACAGTGAAGCGTGGTGGCAGCATCAGGGACAGGACGACTGGTTGCAATCGAGGGAAAGATGAATGCGGCCAAGTACAGGGATATCCTGGATGAAAACCTTCTCCGGACCTCAGACTCGGCCGAAGGTTTACCTTCCAACAAGACAATGACCCCAAGCACACAGCTAAAATAATGGAGTGGCTTCACAACAACTCTGTGACTGTTCTTGAATGGCCCAGCCAGAGCCCTGACTTAAACCCAATTGAGCATCTCTGGAGAGACCTAAAAATGGCTGTCCACCAACGTTTACCATCCAACCTGACAGAACTGGAGAGGATCTGCAAGGAGGAATGGCAGAGGAGCCCCAAATCCAGGTGTGAAAAACTTGTTGCATCTTTCCCAAAAAGACTCATGGCTGTATTAGATCAAAGGGTGCAAATACTAAATACTGAGCAAAGGGTCTGAATACTTAGGACCATGTGATATTTCAGTTTTTCTGTTTTTTTTAATAAATCTGCAAAAATGTCTACAATTCTGTGTTTTTGTCAATATGGGGTGCTGTGTGTACATTGAGGAAAAAAAATGAACTTAAATGATTTTAGCAAATGGCTGCAATATAACAAAGAGTAAAAAATGTAAGGGGGTCTGAATACTTTCCGTACCCACTGTATAACATGTTTGTTAAAAAAAAAAAAAAAAGAAGGGGTGAAAAAACAGCCAGCAGCCCCCCCCTTTTTACTTACCTGAGCCCCGAATTTCCCTCGGCGGGGACGCGCTGTCCCCCGCTCCATAGATTCATAGCATCGCAGCCATTGGCTCCCGCTGCTGTCAATCAAATCCAACTTATTACGCTGGCCATGCATTGATTGAAATTGAATTTCGACCCATGTATGGCCATTCCCGTTCATGAGAAAATCGACATTTCATGAACAGGCTTGTTAGAAAAATTTCGCTCAATCAGCACATGCAGCCAATGGGCGGCAGCACTGATCACTGTATTCTAATTTCTGATGGCAGGGGAGTCCCGCTGTCAGAATACAGCGACACAGTAGGGGTGATTTTCCCCATCCCCCTCAAATGTGTAGATGGGGAAATCAGCTCAGTTGTTTTCATTCAGCTGCCTGACAGAACAAAAAATAATGTGTAATTTATAGCCAGCTTAAGGGTGAATGAGATTCTAGAATAATAAAGACAAAGTGATTTCATTTATATTCTCACCATCTCCCAAGATCTGCCAATTATCAGGGGGAGCAAGACACACTTAAAGCAGAGTTCCACCCAAAAAAGGAACTTCCGCTTTTCCAGGAGAGAGTGGGGACCAGTGAGGGCGCTTCACTTCTCGATTCCCTCACCGAGGATGGCAGCAGGTGCAGCCGAGGGACGAGCGATTGCTCAACCTCGACTGCCGACATCGCGGGCACGCTGGACAGGTAAGCGTCTATATTTTAAAGGGGTTGCTCCACCGGAAAAAAATAAATAAAAGCCAGCAGCTACAGCAGCTGCTGGCTTTTAATATTTGGACACTTACCTGTCCTGGAGTCCAGCGACGTCCGCAGCAGAGGACGAGCGACCGCTCGTCGCTCTGCTGCTCCCTCCGCCATCCTCGCTGAGGGAACCAGGAAGTGAAGCCCTGCGGCTTCATGCCCGGTTCCCTATGGCGCATGCGCGAGTCGCGCTGCGCCGTTCTGATTGGTGCTCCTGTGTTCTGGGAGCCGAGTGTCTCCCAGAACACCAAGGGAAGTCTGCGGGAAGTGACGTAACTCCCGCAGATTCCCGGAGACAGGACTCCCGGATGTGGGTGAAAATACCTGTCTTAGACAGGTATCTTCACCCCCCTGAAAGGTGTCAATTGTGACACCGGAGGGGGGGAGGGTTCCAAATAGCAAAAGTTGCTATTTAGGGTGGAGCTCCACTTTAAGTCAGCAGCTGCAGTATTTGTAGCTGCTGGCTTTTAAAAACAAACACACAAACACACGGCGGAACCTCTGCTTCAACTTCATACACACATTGCCCCGCAATATACTAAACACAATTTGTACTTTTGTTTTAGTACTGGCCAAGATGGAGACCAGTACCACAGCTAGAATCTGCACTACTTTGTCAGTCTAGTGTTGACAGAGGAATGGTAGAACCCAATTGCTAAGAGTATGCACCCAGTGTCATGCACCTGTCTCATGCCGGTCATCCTTGGAAGGGCAGGTGACTTTGTACAGTCGTTGCGTCTTCATTCACCAACCAGACACAAAAGGCTCTTGCACACCGTACAGGCCACTGAACACATGTGAAGTAGCAAACAGACCACGTATGGGGTCTATTTATAAATGTATTCATTTTCTCATGAGGGAAAAACAAAAACAAAAACAAAAAAAAAAAAACACAACATATATAAAGGCTACTTATAATGAGCAAACGTGGTTGTCCCCTATACATATACAGGAGAAAGATTTTGGCTGTTCTCAAACATGCACGGACTTTTTTTTTTTGATTTTACAAAAAGAAAAGTCAGGAAGTTATAAACTAACCACGTCAGCCCCAGAAGGATTTGTCCCCTTAATGACCAGGCCATTTTTTTTTTTGCGATACGGCAATGTGTCGCTTTAACTGACAATTGGAAGGGCAACATTGTACCCAAACAAAATTGATGTCCTCCCCCCCCCCCCCCCACAAATAGAGCTTTCCTTTTGGGGTTGTATTTCATCACCTCTGCGTTTTTTTAACAAAAAAAAAAAAACACACATCAACAATTTTGGAAAAAAAATAAAAAGATTTTCCCCATTCTGATAGTGTGTGATATCAGAATGGGGAAAATATTTTTTTTTTCAAAATTGTTGATGTGCGTTTTTTTTGTATATATATATAAAAAAAAAAAAAAAAAAAAAAACCAAAACACACACACACACACACACACACACACACACACACACACACACGTTTAGGCCAGTATATATTCTGCTACATATTTAATAAATCGCAATAAGCATATATTGGTTTGTGCACAAGTTATAGCGTCTACAAAAATAGGGGAAAGGTTTAGGGACTATTTTTTTTACTAGTAGAGGCAGCAGTCTGCAATGTTTAGCAGGACTGCAACATTTAGCGACATTGCAGCAGACAAATCTGACCCCAAGTGTAACCAATACAGTGATCAGTGCTAGAAAAATGCACCAATCATTGTATAAATGGCACTGGCAGGGAAGGGGTTATATGTTCCCTAGGGAGGCGTTTCCAACTGTATGGGGGACGGACAGAGAATATCGCTATTCCCTATCACTAGGAACAGCTGAGCTCTCTCTACTCACTTCAGGACAGGGATCCGCCTTGTTTACACTGGCAGATCCCTGTTCTGCCTCTCTCGCGATCGCATTATGCATCAATACACAAACACCTTTAAAGAAAATGATAAATATTACAAAAATAGAAGCGCAGGAGAGGAGAAAAAAAAAATAGGATTTTTTGTACTCACCGTAAAATCCTTTTCTCTGACATCCATGGACTGACACGGTGTCACTTTACACGTGGGATGTCCCAAAGCAGTGGCAAGAGGGATGGGAGCAGTATAAATGGAAAAACCAAAAAACTTCACTCCAGTAAGGCAGAGCTCCTCAACGGAGGAGTCACAACTTTAAACAGCGGCCTGCAGCACCCTGCGGCCGAAGGAAGCATCCGAAGATGCAGCCACATTAACCTTATAAAAAAACTTAAAAGGCATGAACAGACGACCAGGTCGCCGCCTTGCACACTTGTGCAACCGACGCTTGATGTCGGGAAACCCAGGAAGCACCAATTGCCCTGGTGGAATGCGCCGTAACCAGAAAGGGAGGCGCCCGCCCTATGAGAGCATAGGCTTGAATGACGGTTTGTCTGATTCCCCTAAAATGATGGCAGACGAAACCGCTTGGCCCTGTTATGGACCAGAGACAGTCACAAACAGTGAGTCGGACTTCCGAATAGAAGCAGTAGCAGACAGGTACACCCGTAAGGCTCATACCACCTCCAATTTGTGCAGCGCAAATTCTCTGGGATGCGATGGGTGAGGACACAAGGACGGGAGGGCAATGTCCTCATGTAGGTGAAAGGTCGACACCACCTTTGGCAAAAAAGGAAGGTCGCGGATGCAACACCGCCTTATCCTTATGGATGACCAAATATGGCGACTTGCAGGACAAAGCCGCCAACTCAGACACTCATCAAACAGAAGTGATTGCCACTAAAAAGGCCACCTTCTGAGACAAGACAAGAGGGGAATATCCCGGATATTCCCAAAAGGAGGTTCCTGGAGGACCGAGAGCACCAAATTCAGATCCCACGGTGGGAGAGGAGGCTTGACAGGAGGGAGCACATGGCGAACCCCCAACACAAGGTGCTAACCAAGAAAAATGACCCGCTAGAGGTCGCTGAAAGAAGACGGCCAAGGCCGAAATCTGATCCTTTATGGTACTCAAAGCAAGCTTTTGGGTCACTCCACACTGCAGAGGACGCAGGATTCTGGGGACGGAATACGTCCGAGGACGCCAGTCCAGCGCTTCGCACATGGCGATATAAGCTTTTCAGGCACTGTGATAGATGTGCCTGGAGGAAGACTTCCATGTCCTTAACATGGTCAAAATGACCGAGTCCGAGAGACCTCGGTCCCTCAACACCTGGCTTTTAACAGCCCTGCCGTTAAAGCCAGAGACTGTAAGCCGGATGAAACATAGGACCTTGAGACTGAAGGTCCACCCTCATCGGCAACCGCCAGGGAACGTCCGCAACGAGACGTGCCAGATCAGCGTACCAGTGATGCTGAGGCCAATCCGGAACAATTAGGATCGCCGGAGTTTATATCAGGTGATAAGGACCCTATGGGGCCACCAACGCATTCGAGGCATCGCCCAAGGATCCCTGGATCTGGCCACAACCTCGACCCTTGCGATTGATTTGAGAGGCCATCAGGTCCACATCCGGCGTGCCCCACCGTCGGTAAAGGAGTTGAAATATGCAAGGACCACTCTTCTTGGTCCGTTGTCTGGCGATTGGCGACTCAGATAGTCCGCCTGCCCATTGTCTATGCCCAGAATGTAAAATGGCCTACAGCGCCGGCACGTTTCTTCCGGCCCACTTCAGGATACGGACTACCTCGGAAGCCGCAGCTGAGCTCCGAGTTCCCCCTTGATGGTTTACATACGCCACCGCCGTGGCGGTGTCTGACTGGCTCCTGATGGAGCGACCCCGTACTCTCTCCGACCTGAGGAGAGACACGTTCCGATGGCCCGTTTTTCCAGAACAGTGATTGGTAAACGGGCTCGTCCGCAGTCCAAGGCCTGAGCTGACAGGACTCCCCAGACTCCACCCCAGCCCGTCAGGCTGGTGTCCGTCGTGAGTACCGTCCATTGGATGGGAGGGGAACGACTTTCCGGACCGAAGAGCCGAGGATCTCAACCACCATGTCAGGGGCGCCCTGACCAGGTGAATCCCCTGGATCTGAAGATCCAAGGACAACGGGGATTTGTCCCAGGTGGACAAGATCTCCTTCTGCAATGCCCTGGTGTGCGATTGGGCATACGGAACGGCCGCGAAGGAGGCCACCACTAGTCTCGGGACTCTCATGCAAAAAACGGATTGACAACCATTTTTGGGATGTCAGCACCCGCACCGCAGACTGAAGTGTCAGCAACTTCTCCAGAGGTAGGATACCTTTGCCTCCAAGGAGTCCAGAATCAGAACTAAATACTCCAGACACTGAGTCGGGACCAGGACTGACTCCTGAATGTTCAGGAACCACCCGAGTCCCTGAGGGTCTAATTGACGATAGTCACCTTTCCTCTAAGTCTGATCCACTTTCTGCTCTTAGCAGAAGATCGTCCAGATAGCCCATGACAGCAATACCTCGCTGTAACAGAAGGCTAGAACCGGAGCAAGCACCTTGGTGAACACCCTTGGTGCCGAGGCTAGGCCGAAAGGAAGAGCTACAATCGATAGTGGACTTCGCTGAACGCAAAGCGCAGGAACTTCTGATGACTTGCGCAGATCGGAACATGCAAGTAGGCGTCCTTGAAGTCCAAGGACGCCAGAAGAAAATCCCTTTGGTGGAGTGTAGCGATCACCGTGCGTATGGATTCCATGTGGAATTTCTGCACCTTCTCGAAGGCATTCAGGGCCTTGAGGTCCAGGATAGGTCGAACCACGTCCTATTTTTGGGACGACAAACAGATTCAAGTAGAAGCCCTGAAAACTCTCCTGTGACAGAACCGGCACAATCACTCCGGACCTGATCAAATCCTGTACAGCCCCCAAGAGGGCTGCCCGACAGGTAGGAAGGAGAGGAAGATTTGAGGGAAAGAATCTGTCTGGGCGCCAGGATCGGAATACTATCCTGTATCCTGAGGTGACCACCTCGCACACCCACCAGTCGGAGATTCGGGAGGACCACCGATTCGTGACCTGCGAAGTCGTCCCCCCACCCCAGAGTCGGGCGGAGGCAAGACTTCACGCGGAGGCGGGCTTGGGAGCCGCATGTTCGGCTTACGCACCCAGGGGCACTTGTGCCCACCAGCCGCACTGCCGTCAGTCTGAGAGGGCCTACCCGTGGACTGACTGACGAAAAAACCCCGTTTTGCTGGAAAGGAAGGCCCCTGTTTGCGGCGGGCCTCCTCACCCTTGCTAGTCTAAGGAAGAAGAGTGCTTTTAACTCCCATGACATCCATGACGATGTCACCCAGAGCAGCACCGAAAGGTCTACCACCTTTAAATGGTAGATCCGTCAGGAGCTTCCCAAGGCTAGGTCAGCAGACCAGCACTTCAACCAGATAAGACGCAATACCACCGCCGAGACAGAGGCCCTGGATAATAAAGGGGCCGCGTCCAACGTGGCGTCGCACACATAAACCAGGCCCTGAACCAGTTGGTGGGCCAAAGCAACTGTGTCTGGAGGAAGATTATGCCCCTGTACAGCTAGGTGCAACATTTTTGTCCAACCTGTAAGTGTTTAAGACACAAGGGTCGCCGCTACCACAGGCCGTAGGGCGGATCCCAACAAGGCAAACATGGCTCTGCTCACCACTTCTGACCTCCTGTCAGTGGGGTCCTCAAATGCAGGAGTCCCCTCCATCGGGAGAGTGATGGCCTTGTTCAACCAGGCGACTGGAGGGTCGACCCTGGGGGAGAAGCCCACTTTTTAAGTAGGGCATCTTCAAGGGGTATCTGATAGACAAACGCCGCGGGACCATAAAAAAAATTCTGCGGCTTTTCCCAGACCTTATCAATGAACTGGTCAAAGAAAGTACATATGGAAAAACCTCTTTAGAAGGCCTGGCCTTAAAAGAACCAAAGGAGACTGTATCCGCCTGAGGTTCTGCATCCGCAGCATTTTAGCCTGAGAGTGTCCCTCACTCCCATCCTGGTCAGAAATGATTCCAGGACTGCCCACAACTGGTCCCTAGGGACCGCAGGTGCTGAAGCACTGCCTGTTGTCCACTGACATTTAGGGGAAGCTGGTGACAGAGACTCCATATTGCCCCCCTCTGAGACTCCTCAGATAAAAAGTCCACCCACAGGCTGTGCTGACTGAGGGGGCGCCCAGGGGACTCACCAAACCGGACCAGGGACCGCTCAGTTCCGCTGTCTGTACCGCGCTGTGTCAGCGCTGGTGAGCTGTGAGGAGATTCGCGCTGTTACAGCAGCGCTAGAGGCCAAAACTAGTGCTGAAGAGCGCGTGGGCTACAAGAAAATGGCCGCCGCAGTTCACTGAGGCGATCCGCGGCAAGATGGCCGCCATGACTCAGCAAAAGTGAAAAAAACAGCACACACAGCGCCACTCGGCGCTCAGGCCCCAAAATACACAAAAAAGGCCCCACGCATATCTGCAGACCAGCATTAGCCCCTCCAATAACAGTGACCCCCAGGCACCCCACACAGCACCAGCAATGGTGACAGAGAGTGACAATGAAATACAGGGGGAGACAGGGAAAATCCCCCACAGAGAAACACAGCCTTTTGTACTCACCTGCAGGCAGGAGAGACTACTTACCCGTCCCCTGAGGGACCCACTGGTGTGTTTCTGACAGGACTATCACAGTGCAGTACTGAGTAGCTGTCGGCCCGGTCCACCGCGAAAGATACAGTCAGTCAGGAACTGTTCAGTCTTGAGAGGACCGTGGGAGCATGAAAGCAAACCCGGCCACCCCTGGAGTCATGGGGCCTGTCGTGAACTGAGTCTCACGCACACAAGGCGAGGATCAGCACGCTCGATGGTCGGACAGGGAAGACTACGAGGATATCTTGTACCCAACCTGTTGCCCAGCCGACAGTTGATAGAAAATTCTCAAAAATAAAATAAAAAAGAATTCCAGAAAAGGAATAAAAATAGGTCAGGAGACTGGCTCCTGAGAGAGCCACGTCTTCTCCTTCTGCTAGGCAGAAAAAAACTGAAGTCTGCTGACTGTAGTGGGAGGGTTATGTCCGGAGGGACTGCCCCCTGGGTGGGGCTGTTCAGCTCTGGCTTTTAGAATGTATGTATAACATTTCACATTCTGCCTAGGTCTTCTCCTGCAAGCAGGGACATAACCCACGTGTAAAGTGTAAAGAGACACCGTGTCAGTCCATGGATGGTAAGAGAAAGATAGAACGAACACACACACACACACACACACACACTGTACAAAGTGTAAAGAACGTTCATGAAGGTGGAGGCGAGGCGCACAGAACAGGAATGAGCTTTACAGCAACACATCAACCAAGCTCAAACTAGTATGTGTGTGTGTGTTACAAAGCAGGAAATCAGTGCTGTGCATAAAAATGCAGATGACAGCTATTGCGAAAAGCATAAAACAACAAGGCCCTAACTGGAATTCAACCACAACGGCGTGCATATTACAAAACAGAAAGACATTTCATCTGGGTGTGCCAAGCCATTATGCCTGTTTAGATTAAAATTGTAAAACAGACTAATTCTGTTTAAAGGGAACCTGCAAGTTAAAAAAAAAATGGAAGCTGCCATTGGTGGATTTTAGAAATGTGGGTTCCAAAGCAATAAGTTGCTATGAGTGAAGCCTGTAAGGGTGGAAACGCATCAGGATTTGTGTATTTGATCCTTTTGTATCCCTATGGGTATGGAATAAAGAAGATTTTATGTGGATTGCACACCCAGGTGCTAACCTTTTGATTTGTGGATGTTGGGTTGACAGCTTGGCACAGGTGGCGTTTGCTACATTCTACATCAGGGGTGCCCAACCTTTTGAAAAGTGGGGGTCACTTAAGCGACTTGGTAACCCAAGGCTGCTTTCACACTGATGCAGTTTACCCGCACCGCGGGTTCACCTGTGGCTTTCCTGCAGGTTAGATGCACTTTGCCATAGACTTCTAATTATATCCTATAGGTGTGGTGCACTTTCAGAAAGCTCAAACTCGCCGGTAATAGAAGTCTATGGCTCTGTGCAGGTAACCCGCAGGTGCACTGCTCTGCACCTGCGCATCAGTTTGAAAGCAGCCCAGTAACCACTGCAGAACACATGCTCACACTGTGATTTTAGTATTACCTTTAGGCCTCTTCCACACTGAGGCGTTTTTCAGGCGTTTTAGCGCTAAAAATAGCACTGTAAAAACGCCTGAAATAATCCTGCCCCAGCATTCTCAATGTGAAATACCTGAGGGCTTTCACATTGAGGCGTTGTGCTGGCTGTGCGTTGGAAAAAACCCTGCAAACAACTTTTTTGGAGCATCTTTGGGGCGCATAAAATAGCGCTGTAAAAACGCCTATCCCCATTGAAATGAATGAGTACCGCTGTAAAACTGCATAGGCGTTAGCGCTAACGTCTATGCGTTTTACCACGTTAGTGCGAACGCGTTAAAAACGCATAGGCGTTAGCGTTTAAAATATCGCTAATAGTTTTTAGAGCGTTATTGCAACGCCTCAGTGTGAAAGGGGCCTTAATAACAGTATTCTATTCCATCCCAGAGCAGGGGGTCGTGGGCCACATCAGAGGGCTCCGCAGGCCACATGTGGCCCCCGGGCCACTGGTTGGGCACCCCTGTTCTTCATGAAATATAGGGGTAGTAGCACTATATCTTCATGTTATGGACTTTCCAAGGCCATAAAGTAGAAGTCCAGTCTAAACCTAATCTAATTATAAGGCCCCTTTCACACGGGGCGGCTGTTCTGCCGCAGTTAAAAGCATGTTTCTCTTTTGAAATTCAAGACCCCAGGCACAGCGATCAGCTGCATTTGTACACTGCGATTAGCTGCGTTTACATGCGGCTGCGTTTAGCCATTGTCATCCCCATAGCAACCATTTTTATTTTGACATGCTTCCTGTTTTTTTCTTTTGTTCACGCTGCTATCCGCAGCTGACAGTGCACTGCGATTACCTGCAGTTATGTGCAGATAGCTGCGCTACATCGCACCTGGACGCATTCAATTCTATTTTTTCTATTCGCACCGAACCGCATGTAACGAAATCGCAGCTAAACGCTGTGTGTGAATGGGGCCATAGGAAAGCATTGTGTGCTTTTAGCTGCGGTAGAAAACTAGAAAATCCGCAGCTAAAAGCACCATTCTATCCGTCCGTGTGAAAGGGGCCTTAACCTGCTCCCATCCCCATTTTAAAGTCCTATACTAACAAGCTTGTAGATGAAAGATGTGTATACCTATCTTTTCTAAAGGGCGCTCCAACCCGGTTATGTGATCAGCTCCCAGCGCTGGGTTCAGGGGAAGTGTGACAGCTGACAACAGATGCCCTATAGTAAGCCTATTGTGACCTCGCCACCCAGGCACTGCAGCCATTGTCACCAATCTCTCCTCTCCCCTGATGCCAGCCACTGGGAAGATCACATTACAAGAGCGGTGTGCCCAGGAAGTAGATAAATATACACTTCATTCTTCTACAGGCTTGTTAGTATAGGACTTAGAAGGTTTAAGATTAGACAAGTTTAGACCAAAACATCTACTTTAAGTTATTCAAATTTCCTAGTACAAGCAAGCAGCCAAGTGAAGCCTGAAAACACTGTATCCAGCTTCAATCACCACAGGTATACGCTGGTCATGTGAACAGACATGAATCGCTGTGGCCGCTGACACGCTTTCATTGCAATGCATTTGCTTGGTGGCCGCAGCTATCCACACACAGCTATCAGAGGTCTGCCTCCTCAGATGTGTTGCATACCTTTTACTATTGTGTACTATCTTACCCTATTTAACTTGGGGCACTTTACAGAATGCACAGGGCTGTGCCAACGACACATGCTTTCATTCTGCAGTATCCGTTTATAACTTTACTGAAAAAACATTACCAAGTTGGTTCTGAACTATGTTTTCCTGTGGTAGTTCAAAACATACAGGTTTTGGCATTTGAAACATTAGTCATCACTTCCTTCGGATGTCTCAATTTCGTACAACGTGACATTATTTCCCATGAATACGTTTCCTTGGACTTCATATCACTTGCAGCGGTCGGTAAAAGTTCTCATTTATCTAGGTCCATGGTATAACTAGACACCACTCCTTGATCTTCTGGAAGCTATCTGACCCCATACATTTCAACTAGTCATTGTGACTGCCACAGTATTACTGAAGGTGGTCACCTGATCTTGTCCATTTCAGCACAACATGTCAGTGATCTCGATGTCTACAGTCATTCTTGTGGGATGGTGGAGGATGAATCAGCATGAATAGATTTCTGCCTGATTGGTACTGCTTGAGATGTCTACTGAATAACCCTAAACATGTATTTCTTTGACTGAATATGCAAGTTAAAATTACCATAGAGGGCACAATCCAACTGCATTAAAAAGGCAAAGTTTACCTCACATTTTTTCAGGAACAGCGACATACGAGCCTGCAAAGAATTGCATCTGCAATCAGTGGATCGTGGGTGGGGGATTGTTGAAGTGTGCTTACTTAAAGCGGACCGTCACTTTATTGAAATCCATCCCCCTCTGAGATACAATGCCATTTATTTATTTTTTGCCTCTTTCCAGCTCCACCCCACCCCTGCCTCAATTCTTGCTCAGGTCTCCTACAGTCTCTTGGGATATGCATGTCAGCACGAGGAGGAACCTTGCAATGTGCCATCAGGATGCTGGCTGCCTGAACCAGGAAGAGACAGCTGGCTCCCAATGACATCAGAAGTAAAGATGGCGACAGGACCCAGCAACGCCAAATTCCCCAAGCATGTGAATACATTTTTATTTTTTTAAAACCTCATAAACCTAAATTTTATTTAACCACTTCAACCCCGGGCTTTTTTTACCACATCAATACCAGGCCTATTCTGGCACTTCTCTCCTACATGTACAAATCATCATTCTTTTGCTACAAAATTACTCAGAACCCCCAAACATGATATATGTTTTTTTAGCAGAATAGCGGACACCCTAGGGAATAAAATGACGGTCATTGCAACTTTTTCTCTTGCACGGTATTTGCGCAATAATTTTTCAAACGCCTTTTTTTTTGGAAAAAAAATTGTTTCATGAATTAAAAAACAAAACCGTAAAGTTAGCCCAATTTTTTAGTAAAATATGGAAGATGATGTTACGCCGAGTAAATAGATACCTAACATGTCACGCTTTAACCACTTCCCTACCCAGCCATAGACAATTGACGTCCACAGATGGGATCTCCCATCCTGGGTGGACGTCATATGACGTCCTCGGCTTTGTAGGGGGATATCTGAATGATGCCTGCAGCTAGAGGCATCATTCAGATATCCTTTTGAAGTGCCGGCGATTCTGTGCACCATAAGAATGATCATAGCGGCGGTTCCGCCGCTTGATCGTTCTTATAGGCGGCGGGAGGGGACACCCCCCTCCCGCCGCCATCCGGTGCTTCTCCGGGCTCCCCCGTGCGATCGGAGACCCGGAGCGAATCTTCCGGCATCGTTGGTGGAGTCACGTGATGAGCATAGAGATGACTGGTGACCAGATGGTCACCAGTCATCTCTATGATCGTCGGAGGCCCGGGCGCGATGTGATGACGTCACGCCCGGGTCCTCAAATGTAAACAAAGCCGCCATTGCGGCTGTAAGTATGAAATCAGTGAAAAAAATTTCACTGATCTCATGCTTTCCAGCCTGGAGGAGAGATGTGGGGTCTTATTGACCCTGCATCTCTCAATAAAGAGAACCTGTCACACACATTCCTATTACAAGGGATGTTTACATTCCTTGTAATAGGAATAAAAGTGATAAAAAAAAAAAATAAATAAATAAAAAAAAAGTAAAATCATTGTAAAAAATTAAATAAAAAAATTAAAACGCCCCTGTCCCCGGTAGCTCGCGATCAGAAGCGAATGCACACGTAAGTCGCCCACATATGTAAACGCTGTTCAAACCACGCATGTGAGGTATCGCCGCGTGCGTTAGAGCGCGTGCAACAATTCAAGCACTAGACCTCCTCTGTAATTCTAACCTGGTAACCTGTAAAAAAAATTAAAGCGTCGCCTATGGAGATTTTTAAGTACCGAAGTTTGGCGCCATTCCATGAGTGTGCGCAATTTTAAAGCGTGACATGTTAGGTATCTATTTACTCGGCGTAACATTATCTTTCATATGTTCCCAAAAAATTGGGCTAACTTTACTGTTTTGTTATTTTTTAATTCATGAAACCATTTTTTTTTTTTTTTAAAAAGGCGTTTGAAAAATTATTGCGCAAATATTGTGCAAGAAAAAAATGTTGCAATGACCGTCATTTTATTCCCTAGGGTGTCTGCTAAAAAAACATATATAATGTTTGGGGGTTCTGAGTAATTTTCTAGCAAAAGAATGACGATTTGTACATGTAGGAGAGAAGTGCCAAAATAGGCCTGGTATTGAATAGGTACAAAAAGCCCGGTATTGAAGTGGTTAAAATTGCGCACACTCATGGAATGGCGCCAAACTTCGGTACTTAAAAATCTCCATAGGCGACGCTTTAATTTTTTTTACAGGTTAGAGTTACTTGTTGCACGCGCTCTAACGCACGCGGCGATACCTCACATATGTGGTTTGAACAGCGTTTACATATGTGGGCAGGACTTACGTGTGCGTTCGCTTCTGATCGCGAGCTACCGGGGACAGGGGCGTTTAATTTATTTATTTTTTTTATTATACTTATTTATTTTTTAACACTTATTTTACTTTTTTTTTGTTGATCACTTTTATTCCTATTACAAGGAATGTAAACATCCCTTGTAATAGGAATGGTGTGCGACAGGTCCTCTTTATGGAGAGATGCGGGGTCAATAAGACCCCCACATCTCTCCTCCAGGCTGGAAAGTATGAGATCAGTGAAAAATTTTTCACCGATCTCATACTTACAAGCCGCAATGGCGGCTTTGTTTACATCTGAGGACCCGGGCGTGATGTCATCACATCACGCCCGGGCCTCCGACGATCATAGAGATGACTGGTGACCATCTGGTCACCAGTCATCTCTATGCTCGTCACATGACCCAACGACGCCGGACGATTCTCTCCGGGTCCCCGATTGCACGGGAGAGCCCGGAGAAGCACCAGATGGCGGCGGGAGGGGATGTCCCCTCCCGCCGCCTATAAGAACAATCAAGCGGCGGAACCGCCGCTATAATTGTTCTTATGGTGCGCAGAATCGCCGGCACAAGAAATGGATATCTGAATGATGCCTCTAGCTGCAGGCATCAGATATCCCCCCCCTCAAAGCAGAGGACGTCATATGACGTCCACCCAGGATGGAAGATCCCATCTGTCATATGGCTATGGGCGGTAGGGAAGTTGTTAAACATATATAGAATGTTTAAACTGAGAAAATGTACCAAATAAGGTCATTTTTAAATTGATGGCAGCAACAGGTCTCAAGAAAGTTGGGACAGGGCCATGTTTACCATGGTGTAGTATGCACTCTTCTTTTAACATTGTAAACATTGGGGAACTGAAGAGACCAGTTGCTGGAGTTTTGGAAGAGAAATGTTGTCACATTCTTGCCCGATATAGGTTTCTATATGCTTAACAGTCCTGGGTCTTTTGTCATATTTTTCATTTCAAGATGCACCAAAAATTTTCATTGGTAAAAGGTCTGGACTGCAGGCCGGCTAGTTGAGCACCCGAACAATACTAGGACAACCGCATGGCTTTGTGGTAGGTGTGGTTTAGCATTGTCCTGTTGAAATATGCCAGGCCTACCCTGAAATAGACATCTGGATGGGAGCATATGCTGCTCTAAAACTGGATATATCTTTTAGCATTGACGGTGTAAGATGTGCCGCCCCCCCCCCTGAAAACAAGCCAGAAGGTCCCTCTTTAGTCCAGAGGATGTGGCGGTGCCCATGGTTGGCAAAAAGAATGTCAAATTTCAATTCGTCTGATCACAGAACAGTTTTTCATTTGCAACAGACCATTTTACATGAGCTTTGGCCCAGAGAAGACGGTGGCGTTTCTAGATCATGTTCAGATATGACTTTGCATGATAGAGCTTTACCGTGCATTTTTTAATGGCACAGCGAACTGTGTTCATAGACAATGATTTGTGGAAGTATTCCTGAGCCCATGCAGTGATGTCCTCACATAATCATGCCCGTTTTTAATGCAGTGTCATCTGAGAGCCGAATATCAAGGGCATCCAGTATTGTGTTTTTGCCTTGTCCCATGTACACAGATTTCTCCAGGATTCTCTAAATCTTGATATTATATGCTGTAGATATATTTAAAGTTTTGAAATTTTATGTTGAGGAACATTATTCTGAAATAGTTTGACAAATTTTTAGATGCAGCTTTCCACTCATTACTTCTGAGATACTGACTCTCTAAGATGCCCTTTTTATACCCAGTCATGTTACTGACGTGTTGTCAATTATACCCTTGGCAGCAGTGCCTCTAGGCCCTTTAAGGGGTTTCAGATCATGTGACTGGCAGTATGCTTCGGGAGCTTTCCGGTACCCGCTGGCTACCATGCTGGGAGCGCACTCAGCACAGTAAATTGTTTTAACAGGGCCGCATATATGCAGCCAATCAGCGTTCAGGCCCACCAACCGAATGGCTGCATATATCAGGGTTCGACAAACCCCAAGCGCCGGGTCGCCATTGCGACTAGAATTAGCGACCTGTCGCCTGGGGCTGCACAGCTGGGGTATCCTGTGTCTCCGTTTCTTAGCTGACCAAAAATGCAGCAAGCATGTTTTTTAACACCACAATGGACCAGTGTGAGGATATACATAGAATTTAAAAGGGTTTTTTTTTTTAGCTTTTCTTGACCTAAAAAGGTGCCAATAATGGCCGAAAAATTCTTATAAATTTATGACAATAAATTAACAAATCAAATACAATTCTATATAATAAAAAAAAAAAAAAAAAAAAAAAAAAAAAGATACATTTTTGAAAAACTCTTTTGGTACCAAAATCTCCCATCAGTGCACCTCTACTATTCAGGATCTATCTGCTGGGGTGCAAAGGTGACCAATGGCTGGAAGGGGATCACCTTGATCATACCACCATTATCCTGTATCTAAAGCTAGCCATACATTATACAATGTGATTGAACAATCTTCTTTAGATGTGCCATCAACTATGTAGTGCAAGGGCCTGCCTGATCAGATAAGACTGAATCGATTGTTCAGGTTTGTCCTCACGATACGTAATTTTGGTACATCTAAAAAAGACTGTATGGTGATTGTACAGTGCAAGGCCAGCTTAAATGGTAGCCATACACACTTAGCTGAAGGCAGACCTAAAGGAGATCGTACCAAGTAGTACATAAAATGTGTGCCATTAGCTTGAGGGAGGTCATACACACTACAACCTGATTGTAAATCTTTGTATAATTACCAAACTATGTAATATAAAAAGACAAACATTAAAGCGGAGGTTCCGCGGCATTTTTTTTTTTTTTCCGCTTGCATGCAAAGTATTTGTAGATCACCAATTAGTACTCACGTGTTTGGTGACTTTTAGGCCTCGTTCACACTTGTCCGACAAACGCTCCGACATTAGGAGCTCATGTCGCATGACGTGTGAAAATCAATGAATCCCTATGAGAGCCGTCTTAACTGGTCCGACACAAGTCGGTCCGACATTAAAAATGCTCCCTGTACTACTTCTGTCCGACTTTGATCCTACTTCAGCCCATTGAATATCATTGAAGTCGGATCAAAGTAGGATCCTTGTCCTAACCATCCGACATTTGACATCCGACATGGTGATTACAGCAGCAGTAGAAGGAATTTATCTCACCCTGGGATTGTTTTGATTGGTCAAAGGACAAGTCAGACTAGCACAATGTCGGATCAAAGTAGTATCCTGTTCATGAATGTTGGATGGATGTCGGACCAATGTAGGATCAATGTAGGACTGATGTCGCAGAGCAAAGTAGGATGAAAGTCGGATGAATGTCGTGTCGTATCAGTGTGAACCCAGCCTAAACCTCCCCTGTCTTTTTTCTGGCAAAAGATGCACTTTTAAAATCAGCCGTCTGAATTTTCCATTTTGCTTGTGGGCATTTTGAAGCCCACAAGCACTGACTTCCTGGTGGTGGACGGTGTAATGCAGAAAAAGTTCCCCGGCGGATAAGGTTCCCCCCCCCTGTACTGCGCATGCGCGGCACGAACCTCAACGGAGTTTCCGAAAGTAGCCGAACACGTAGAGCTGAGAGTTAGCTCTACACGGCGCCCGCGCAATGACTAGGAGTCATGTAGAGCTGACTGCGCAGGCGCCGTGTAGAGCCGACTCGCAGCTCTTCCTGTTCGGCTACTTTCGGAAACTCCGTTGAGGTTCGTGCCACGCATGCGCAGTACAGGGGGGGGGGGGAACCTTATCCGCCGGGGAACTTTTTCTGCAGGACATGTCACATCTGGGCGAACTCCCAGATTGCATTGCGGGTGAATAGAAACGCCTACTCCCGCGGGAGTGAGTACCCGGAAGACGAAATTGGAAATGACATTAGTACGGTATGTACTACATAAAAAAAAAAAAAAAGTGGCTAATGTACATGTTCGTTCTTTAAGGAGTGTGCTTGTATATGGATGTTATTTTGCCTGAACCTCCGCTTTAACAAAGCCATTCCATTTGTATACAATCGGTCAGTCCCTTAAGTGTTTGTTATCCCAACACTTCATATTTCCGTGAGGAGAAGAAGTTGTCTGGACTGCCGCACTCTGGTTAAACGCTTTATTAATGAAGAAAATTAAAATGCACACTCACAGCTATGAGTAAGCATCATACCCTGATGTGAAACGCGTTAGCCGTTGCCCTGCATGTCCCTTCACTTTTGATTGCTTTTGGATGGATTTTGTTTATTTCTTTTTGGATTTTTTGGCATTTTAAATTTCTTCATTAATAAAGCGTTTAACCAGAGTGCGGCAGTCCAGACAACTTCTTCTCCTCATGTATTAGAGCATAGCCAGCACCTGGGAGTGGAGCAGGGCGGGAGCTAATTGAAGGAACCTGGAACCTTTGAGCGGTACACTTTTCTTTCATTAATTCATATTTCCGATATGCGACTGCTGTACCATGTACTTGTATGAGAAACTATTTTTTTTTTTTTATTGCATCCCTGGTGTTCCTGCCAGTCCCTCTGCTTTCCTATTAAAAACAGACCACACTAAGCAGGAGAGCACATCATGGTCAGTTCTCTAGCTGTGATAGGAACTCCGTGTACTCTCCTCTAATCAGACTTGTCCTGACACACCCCTTCCCCCTCGCACAGCCATTTACTGGGAAGCTCAGTATGCTGTTGCTTCTCCTCCCCCAAATCTTATGTAGCTGAGAACAGAGGTAATGTGATCACTTATGGGGGGGGGGGTGCATACACCGCTCCTGCCCATTAAAATTAATGGGCACCACTGCCAAAGCGCCTGCTAAACGCTTCGGCAGCGGCGATACACGGGCACATTTAACTTTATTCGGCCATTAGTGGGAACTAAAAGCACCCCACTAGCGCCGCTAAAACGATTGTAAAGTGTCGCTAAAACTATCAGCGTTTTACCGTCAACACCCGCCCGCGTGTAAAAGCAGCCTTAAAGGGGAGCTCCAGTCTGACCAGCAAAATTTTTTAAGTCTTCTGCTACAAATACTAGGACACTTACATGTCCAGGAATCCAGCGATGTCCTCACCCAAGCCAAATCTTCAAACGGCTTCGGGTGCAGGAGCCGGCATCTTTTGCTAAGGGAAACTGTCAGTGAAGCCTTCAAGCTTCACAGCCAGTTCCCTACTGCACATGCAAGAGTGGTGCTGCACTTTCGGATTGGTCCTACTGTCTTCTGGGACCCGAGTGTCCCAGAAGGCAGGGGGGGGTAGAGGGGCCAGACAAACCTCTTTTAGGTTGTGCTCCACTTTAAGTTGATCCATCAATCGACTTCAGCACAACCAGCCTGTTGGGGTTTTATTTGTCTGATCACTACTGGTGGCTTTTGCTGCCAGCAGTGATCATTGTATTCCGTAGGCGATGAAGGTTCCTCAAGCGGCGGGAGGGATTCACCCATTAACACTGACTGCGAGCAAATTTCTTTCCTTCCACCGGTGGTTGTACGGCCTGCTTAAGGTTCACATCTCCGTGTTTTGTTTATTTGATTGGGCTGCTGTACCTTCGGGAAACACGTTCTTGATTCTTTTCCCAAAAACGCACCTGCGGGACAGCCGCACGCTAACACGATACAACGGCACTATGAATTTGCACATCTGAAAAACATGCTTTTCCAATGCGTGGGGGGGGGGGGGGGGTATCATTTAAAATAATGGCACCACCGTACATCTGCTAAAGAGCGGCACATTTTTGGCAGCGGGTACCTGTGGGAAGACGTATGGTTTACACGCGGTCCCGGATAGGTTCACATAATCACACGTTCCCAAACACACTGCTCTTATACAGACACATGGGGGGGACCCCCCCCCCCCCACATTGAAAGCACATGTTTTTGGGTGCACAAAAAATGAATCACGGAGTTCCTGCGTTAAAAAAAAAAAAAAAAAAAAGGTTGGGGTCCCCCCAAATGTACAGCAGCCCATACAAACACCCCCACACCGGTGTGAGCCTAGGGAAGGTTGGGGTCCCCCCAAATGTACAGCAGCCCATACAAACACCCCCACACCGGTGTGAGCCTAGGGAAGGTTGGGGTCCCCCCAAATGTACAGCAGCCCATACAAACACCCCCACACCGGTGTGAGCCTAGGGAAGGTTGGGGTCCCCCCAAATGTACAGCAGCCCATACAAACACCCCCACACCGGTGTGAGCCTAGGGAAGGTTGGGGTCCCCCCAAATGTACAGCAGCCCATACAAACACCCCCACACCGGTGTGAGCCTAGGGAAGGTTGGGGTCCCCCCAAATGTACAGCAGCCCATACAAACACCCCCACACCGGTGTGAGCCTAGGGAAGGTTGGGGTCCCCCCAAATGTACAGCAGCCCATACAAACACCCCCACACCGGTGTGAGCCTAGGGAAGGTTGGGGTCCCCCCAAATGTACAGCAGCCCATACAAACACCCCCACACCGGTGTGAGCCTAGGGAAGGTTGGGGTCCCCCCAAATGTACAGCAGCCCATACAAACATCCCCACACCAGTGTGAGCCTAGGGAAGGTTGGGGTCCCCCCAGATGTACAGCAGCCCATACAAACACCCCCACACCAGTGTGAGCCTAGGGAAGGTTGGGGTCCCCCCAGATGTACAGCAGCCCATACAAACACCCCCACACCAGTGTGAGCCTAGGGAAGGTTGGGGTCCCCCCAGATGTACAGCAGCCCATACAAACATCCCCACACCAGTGTGAGCCTAGGGAAGGTTGGGGTCCCCCCAGATGTACAGCAGCCCATACAAACATCCCCACACCAGTGTGAGCCTAGGGAAGGTTGGGGTCCCCCCAGATGTACAGCAGCCCATACAAACATCCCCACACCAGTGTGAGCCTAGGGAAGGTTGGGGTCCCCCCAGATGTACAGCAGCCCATACAAACATCCCCACACCAGTGTGAGCCTAGGGAAGGTTGGGGTCCCCCCAGATGTACAGCAGCCCATACAAACATCCCCACACCAGTGTGAGCCTAGGGAAGGTTGGGGCCCCCCCAGATGTACAGCAGCCCATACAAACACCCCCACACCAGTGTGAGCCTAGGGAAGGTTGGGGTCCCCCCAGATGTACAGCAGCCCATACAAACATCCCCACACCAGTGTGAGCCTAGGGAAGGTTGGGGTCCCCCCAGATGTACAGCAGCCCATACAAACACCCCCACACCAGTGTGAGCCTAGGGAAGGTTGGGGTCCCCCCAGATGTACAGCAGCCCATACAAACATCCCCACACCAGTGTGAGCCTAGGACCAGATTACACAGTTGGTAGATGTAGAGATTGCACAGTGTATGGTCACCTTATATACACCTTTACAGATGATGTGATGACCTGAGAGCTTCCTGTATAATGAGTTGCCACCTATGGCCTTGCACCATACCACACACCTCCCCCGTACCCAGCACCGCTCCCTCACCTTGTCACAGTATCGCCCGACCAGCTGCTTCATCCTCCAGTGCGGCCCGGTGAACACATCCACCTCGTCCGGGAAAGGAGCCATTCTCCACTCTCCATACAGAGCTCTGCGCGTCCAGAGTCCTCAGGCGGCCCACCGAAGGCTCCAGCGATGCTCACAGGAATCCACCAACAACCCTCCTCCTCATTACAAGTGCGCAACTACGGCCTAACACACTCTGCGCACGCGCAGCCCTCCCTTCCCACCTCACAAGTGTGAAATGCAAGACTCCGGTGGGTGTAACAAGATGTCTGCTTACTGCCTTCTCAATGTATCGTTACTGTGGACGAGTGTGGGGTGTAGCAAGATGGCGGCGACGAAACGTCACTTCCGTTACAAATTCCGATGGGTTGCCTAATCTGACGAAACCTGTCCATATTTCATGGCGCATGCGTGTTGTGAGAGGTTGCTATAGCGTCGCCTCCAATCGCTTTAGCACGCATGCGACCCTCTCTGTGGCCCTGTGCTGGTCAGCTCTTTCTGCCACGCCCATGTGACGTACTGGATGTGCTCTGCCCTGTAGTGCGCATGCGTACAGCGCGCGTGCTGTGGCATCATCCTAATGGAGGGTCCCAGACCCGATAATGAAATTACCACTTCTGTTCACTAATCTTCGGCACTTCGCTGGGAAACACCTCTGCTTCACCTGGACTTACGTGACATGGGGGTCCCAGAGTACTGGCATGTGGCATCACAGAGCGAACCTATTTATTACTGCCAGATAAGGCTCCTTCACCAGACCCCCACCCATTTTCCAACTCGGTCAGTCCACATCCTCATTTAACCACTTCTCTACTGTGCACGAAAACCCCCTTCCTGCCCAAGCCATTTTTCAGCTTTCAGCGCTGTCACACTTTGAATGACAATTGCGCGGTCGTGCGACGTGGCTCCCAAACGAAATTTGTGTCCTTTTTTTCCCACAAATAGAGCTTTCTTTTGGTGGTATTTGATCACCTCTGCGGTTTTTATTTTTTGCGCTATAAACAAAAGAAGAGCGTCCAGTTTGGAAAAAAAACACTTTTTTACTTTTTGCTATAATAAATACCCATTTTTTTTTTAAATAAAATTTTCCTCAGTTTAGGCCGATACATATTCTTCTACATATTTTTGGTAAAAAAAAAATCGCAATAAGCGCGTATTGATTGGTTTGCGCAAAAGTTATAGCGTGTACAAAATAGGGGATAGATTTATAGCATTTTTATTTTTTTATTTTTTTATTAGTAATGGCGGCGATCTGCGATTTTTTTATTGTGACTGCGATATTGCGGCGGACACATCGGACACTTTTGACACATTTTTGGGACCATTCACATTTATACAGCGATCCCTGCTATAAAAATGCATTGATTACTGTATAAATGTGATTGGCAGGGAAGGGGTTAACCACTAGGGGGCGGGAAGGGGTTAAATATGTTCCCTCAATGTGTTCTTACTGTGGGGGGAGGTGACTGACTGGGGGAGGTGACCGATGGTTGTCCCTATGTACAAGGGACACACCATCGGTCCCCTCTCCCTCACAGGACGTGGATCTCTGTGTTTACACACAGAGACCCACTTTCCTGCTCGTTTCCCGGGCAATCGCGGGTGCCCGGCGGCAATCGCGGCAGCCGGGCACGCGCACCGGGGCCTTGTGAACGCGGTGGGCGCGCGCCGCTGGCGGCGAGCGCGCGCCTCCTAGCTCGTTTTAAAGGGAGGACGTCATATGACGTCCTCCCAGAACGAGAGTATCCTCCGCCCGCCGTCAATTGACAGTGGGCGGGGGACAAGTGGTTAAAGGGGTTGTAAAGGTTCGTTTTTTATTTTCTAAATAGGTTCCTTTAAAGCGGTTGTATACCCTAATTTTGAACTTTTACCTACAGGTAAGGCTTCTTTCACACGGGACGGATCAGTCATGATCCGCCCCGTGAACCTCCGCTTGCTCAGCGGGGATCGCTCCATTGATCCCCGCTGAGCCGGCTGATGACTGGGCGGTCCCCGCACACTGTGCAGGGACCGCCCTGTCAGATCTCCGCTCTCCCCTATGGGGGATCGGATGAACACAGACCGTCTGTCCGTGTTCATCCGATCCGCTCCGCAGACGGATAGAAAAATTGAAATTTTTCTATCCTGAAAAACGGAGCGTAGCGGACACGGGTGAGATCGGGTGTCAGCGGATGTTCATCCGCTGACATCCGCTGTCCCATAGGGATACATGTATGTCCGTTTTTCATCCGAAAATGGATGGGTGAAAAACGGACATACGGTCCGCCCGTGTGAAAGGGGCCTAAGCCTATAATAAGGCTTACCTGTAGGTAGAAGAAATATCTCCTAAACCTGTACGGTTTAGGAGATATTTCCCTCGCAATGAGCCGCTGACTGCAGCTAAAGCCCGGCAGCCTCCAGACCTTGCCGACGCGTGGGAGTGACGACATCGCCGCTCCAGCCACTCCCAGTGCATACTAGCTCATTATGCCTTTTGCCTTTCAGGTATGAAAAAAAAAGCAGTAGCGGGTATACAACCGCTTTAAGCTAGCGCATTGTTGGTTCACTTACCTTTTCCTTCGATTTCCCTTCTAAATGTTTTTTTTTCTTTGTCTGAATTTCTCACTTCCTGTTTCTCCTCAGTAAGCTTGCCCCCATCATCCGAGCCGTTCTAGCTGCGGGTTAGTCAGCGTGCTCGCCCCCTCCCTTGGGACTAATAGTCCCAAGGGAGAGGGTGAGCACGCTGACTAACCCCCAGCCAGAACGGCTCGGATGATGGGGGCAAGCTTACTGAGGAGAAACAGGAAGTGAGAAATTCAGACAAAGAAAAAAAAACATTTAGAAGGGAAATCGAAGGAAAAGGTAAGTGAACCAACAATGCACTAGCTTAAAGGAACCTATTTAGAAAATAAAAAACGAACCTTTACAACCCCTTTAAGTCCTCTTTGCTGTTTGGAAATCTGCATAACATCAGTTAACAGGCAAATTATATTCCATCTTCCATGTATAGCCAAGTCTAGAAATCCACAAACAGGTGTTTCTTTTGTTAGTAACTTCAAACTATCCTGGGGGTGCTCACTTGGGAGAGAATCAAGGGCTTTTCTTAGGTGGGTCCAGGGTTGCCAACTGTCAGTAAATTTACAAACAGTTTGCAAAATCCATAACTTTACCTCTGTTCGTTACAGACATGCAGACTGCATGTCTGTATGGACATTCATGGACAGATGCATACTGGGTGGCATACCTGGTGGTCCAGTGTGGGTGGCCATCCCTGGTGGTCCTGGGCAGGCATCCGAGGGGGGGCTGCGCTGATAAACAATCAGCACAGACCCCTCCTGTCAGGAGAGCAGCCGATCGGCTCTCCTCTACTCGCGTCTGTCAGACGCGAGTGAGGAAAAGCCGATCTACGGCTCTTACTGTTTACATCGTGATTGGACACGACTGATCATGTGGTAAAGAGCCTCCGTCAGAGGCTCTTTACTGAGATCGGTGTAGCAGTGTGTCAGACTGACATGCCACATCACTGATCGCCGCAATGTTGACGCCCAGTCAGGATAACTGAACCACTGCCCCGCCGTTATTCTGCTATAGGCGGGAAGTGGTTAAATGTAGTTTCTCTTTTAGTCCATGGACGGACACAGCCTTCTCAATTCTTGACATATGGGTTATGTTCCTGTTCATAGGAGAGGACTAGGCAGAACATGTTAGATATTTAAACACATGTTACATTAATCAGATTTGAACAGCCCCGCCCAGGGGGCAGTCCCTCCAGACATAACCCTCCGCCCTGCAGTCAGCAGCTCAGTTTTTTTCTGCCTAGCAGTGGAGAAGGAAGGACGTGGCTCCCTTTGGGCCCAGAGTCCTGAAGAATTTTTATTTTTATTTTTTTGTGATATCTTCTATCAACTGCCGGCTGGGCGACAGGCTGGATATTATAGATCCTTGTAGTCTTCCCAGTTCCGGCCGCCGAGCGTGCTAGTCCTTAGCTTCGCGCTGGTTCTGCCACGACGTGCCCCATGACTCCAGGGGTGGCCGGTGAGCACATGCTTCGGGGTCCACATATGACTGGGCTGATTGTTTGTCTCACTCACAGTGGGCCGGGCCGACAGCTACTCCGACTCGGTTGTAGGCCTTTCAGGGACGCACCAGCAAATCCTCGCAGGACGGGTAAGTACTAGTCCTCCTGCCTCGGCAGGTGGGAACGGCTGGGCATTTTAGGGACTTGGGGTTCTCCTGTCCTCCCTTTCCCTGCTCTCTGTCACAATTTCCCTTCTGCTCTAGCAGCACGCTGCGACCGGGGTGTACCTGTGCGGGGGCTCCGGATCCTGGTGGGGGACTGTGGGGTGTCGGGCCCGTTTTTCTGTGGGGGTGCTCTGCTCCGGGGAAGTCCCTGTACTCTGCCTTTCTCATCCACATCGCGGTGCTCGGCCGCCATTTTTGCGGCGCCGACGCCATTTTCTTGTATGCCTGCTGTTCTATGTAATTTCCCCATTGGTGGCCATCTTGCCATGGCCGCGCTGTGGCGCAGGTTGTTATTGCGGGTGTCCATTTTCTTGTGGTTGCGCCCTTTTCTTTCTGAAGTGTCTGGCTGCCATTTTGGATGGGGTTTTGGCCTCTAGTGCTGGCTTCCTGTACAGCTGCAGCACAATTCTCCTCACAGATTTTCCTCACACACGCTGTGTACAGACGGAAGGCGGGCAGCGGCGATGAGCGGTCTCTTGCTG
This sequence comes from Rana muscosa, assembly GCA_029206835.1. NCBI lineage: Eukaryota > Metazoa > Chordata > Amphibia > Anura > Ranidae > Rana > Rana muscosa. Next base: position 144,075,698 of record CM055116.1, read on the forward strand.
GGTGTTGAGTCCCCTAGGTAACCTCCCCACAGTCAGTGCAGCAAGGAGGGTGGACACTTCAGTTTTTTTGACTGAGTCCCTGAGAGCTGTCATTGTATCATGGAGTCAGTATCTGGCCCTTCTTCCCCAAACATGCCAGAGGCGGCAGCCGGTGCACCTGCGGTTGCCATGGACACTTTGTCGGCAGCCCTGGAATCCTTTGTTGCCAGGGTGCAAGCGGCGTGCGAGCGTAAGGGGGGTAAAAAGTGCCCCCTCCCCCGCCATCTCCAGGGGAATGCTCTGACTCAGACCCGGGCCTAGCTGCGGCACAGGACCCCGGTTCTGGGTTATCAGAGAATGCGGGCCAGGACCTTCCTTGTGAGGAAGACCCTTCATCCGGGTCAGCGCATGACAGGGCACTTGTTGGTGTGCTTATCAATGCTGTGAGGAACTCCCTTAAGCTGGTAGTTGCAGCTGAGGCATCCATGGAGGGGTCAGTCTCTTTTGGGTTGCACAAATCAACCCGCTCTGTGAAGGTGTTTCCCTATGTGTCCTTCTTTGATAAATTCATAGATAAGGAATTGGAAAAAAGCGAAAAGCCACAGATGTCCTTTGTGGTCCCTCAGCGCCTGGCGGTCAGGTGTCCTTTTGAGGAGAGCCTTTTGAAGAAATGGGCTTCTCCTCCGGTTGTTGACCCCCTGGTTGCTCGGTTAAATAAAGTAACCACTCTCCCTGTAGAGGGGATCCCTGCATTTAAGGACCATACTGATAGGAGGTCCGAGGCGCTTAGCAGGTCTATGTTCACCTTGCTGGGGTCTACGTTGCGGCCTATTTTGGCTGCAACCTTGGTGTCTCAGACACTCACTGACTGGGCAAAGATTTTGCACCAGACTGTGGAGGAACATCAGCTCCCTCCGGAGTGTGTAAGACTGGCCGACCAGTTGGTGCAGGGCCTTGTGAATGTCTGTGATGCCACTCTGGATGCGGCCCCCCTTAATCTCCAGAGCCTCTGTATCTGCGGTGGTAATGCGTCGCCTAATTTGGCTGAAATGCTGGTCCGCTGACCAGGCTTCTAAGAAAGCCTTGGCAGAATTGCTCTTCAAAGGTGGGAGGCTTTTTGGCACCTCACTGAATGACATTAATAAGGATGTCACTGGAGGTAAGAGCACTCTTCTCCCTCAGTCCACTAAGAGGAAGGAGCTGTGCCGTAAGCCGGGTCCTTCCTTTCCCACACAGAATCTGTATTTTCGTCAGTCAGGGTCCGCGGGTAGACCCTCCCAAGCTGAAAAAGGTCCAGCTGGGGGACAGAAGCGTCCCTGGGTGCGCAAGCCCAACAAGCCAGCAAACAAGCCTTCCACTGCATGAAGTTTTTCCCCTGCCCCACTCATGGGTGGGGGGACGGCTTTGCAGGTTCATGGCATGGCGGACCTCCCTGCTCTCTGACCAGTGGGTCTGCGAGGTGGTCACTTCGGGGTACAAGATCGAGTTTCTTTCCTGTCTGCCGAACAGATTCTTTGCCTCAAATCTCCCTCTTCTTCTGGCTCGTCGATCTGCCCTATTGGGGGCAGTGCAAGATTTACTAAGGGCCAGGGTGGTTTTACCTGTACCACTGGAAGAGAGGTTTCAGGGTTTTTATTCGAATCTGTTTGTGGTCCCAAAGAAGGACAGAGTCCGTCCGATCCTGGACCTCAAAGCCTTAAATGTCTTTGTAAAAGTTCGGAAGTTCCGCATGGAATCCATTCGTTCAGTGGTTGCTGCGCTCCATCTGGGGGACTTTCTGGCATCCCTGGACATCAAGGACGCATACTTGCATGTCCCAATCTGCACAAGACACCAGAGGTTTCTGCGCTTTGCAATCAGCGAAGACCACTATCAGTTTGTGGCTCTTCCCTTTGGCCTAGCGTCAGCACCGAGGGTTTTCACCAAGGTGCTCACCCCGATTCTGGCTTTGCTGAGACAGCGAGGCATTGCTATCGTGGGCTACTTAGACAATCTTCTTCTGAGAGCAGCTTCTGGCTCAGAATTAGAGGAAGATGTGGCTATAGCCAGTCAGACCCTCAGAGAATTCGGTTGGGTGTAAAACATTCAGAAGTCGGTCCTGACACCGACTCAGCGCTTGGAGTATCTAGGGTTGATTCTGGACTCCAAGGAGGCGAGAGTCTTCCTTCCTTTGGAAAAATTGCAGACTCTCCAGTCTGCGGTGAGGTTGTTGACATTCCGCAAATGGTCGTCTCTCTGTCTTTGCATGCAAGTTCTGGGTCTCATGGTAGCCTCCTTCGAGGCAGTACCGTATGCCCATTTCCACACTCGAGTCTTGCAGAGGGAGATCCTGTCCAAATGGAACAAATCTCCATTGTCTCTGGATCATCAGATTCAGGTCAGTCGCCTAGTCTGGGCTTCTCTGAGTTGGTGGCTGAGATCCCCTGCTTTTCAGTCTGGGAAGTCGTTCCTTCCCTTCCATTGGCCTGTGATTACGACGGATGCCAGCCTCACAGGTTGGGGGGGAGTCTGGGGAGTCCAGTCGGCCCAGGGTCGCTGGACTCCGGACGAATCCCGTCTGCCGATCAATGTCCTGGAACTTCGGGCGATCAGACTGTGTCTTTCCTCGTGGTCAGGGAGACTACAGGGACGCCTGATCAGGATTCAGTCAGACAACGCCCCGGCAGTGGCTTATGTCAACCATCAGGGGGGAACAAGGAGCTTGGCTGCAGCGTCCGAGGTCGCTCACATCCTGCGGTGGGCGAAAAGAAGTGTGCCGGCTCTGTCGGCCGTCTACATTCCAGGCGTAGAAAACTGGCAGGCGGACTATGATGCTAGATCAGAGGGAATGGTCATTGCATCCGGAGGTGTTTCAACTCCTTTGCCGGAGGTGGGGCACGCCGGACGTTGACCTGCTGGCCTCTCGACTCAATCGCAACGTGTCGAGATTCGTGGCCAGGTCCAGAGATCCCTGGGCAGACGCTTCAGACGCGTTGGTGGCCCAGTGTGGTCAGTATCGGCTAATTTATGCCTATCCCCCACTGAAGTTGCTTCCTCGTCTGCTCCGCAGAGTGGAGACCGAGGGGATCCCGGTGATTCTAATCGCTCCAGATTGGCCCCGGTATCCTTGGTACGCCGACCTCGTGCACCTGGTGGCGGACGTACCCTGGCGGCTGCCAATGCGGGAGGACCTTCTATCTCAAGGTCCCATACTTCATCCTGCTTTACAGTCGCTGGCTTTAACGGCATGGCTATTGAAAGCCAGGTACTAAGGGACCGAGGCCTTTCGTATTCGGTCATTCTAACCATGCTGAGGGCACGGAAATCTTCTTCCAGGAAGATCTACCATCGTACTTGGAAGGCCTACATCTCTATGTGTGAAGAAATGGTGTGGCGTCCACGGACGTATTCGGTTTCCAGGATCCTGCTGTTTTTACAGCGTGGAGTGGATCAGAAACTTGACTTAAGCACCATTAAGGGTCAGATTTCAGCCTTGGCTGTTTTCTTTCAATGACCTTTGGCGACCCATTCCCTGGTGGGTACCTTTGTGCAGGGTGTTCGACATGTGGCTCCCCCAATTAGACCACCTTTTCCTCCATGGGATTTAAATCTGGTGCTCTCGGTTCTTCAGGAACCTCCTTTTGAGAACTTTAGAGAGATTCCTTTCTTGACACTATCTCAGAAGGTGACTTTTCTAGTGGCCATTACATCTGTCAGAAGGGTTTCTGAATTGGCGGCCTTGTCTTGCAAGTCACCATACTTGGTCCTCCATAAGGATAAGGCGGTGCTATGCCTGCAACCCTCTTTCCTTCCGAACGTGGTTTTGGCTTTCACCTAAATGAGGACCTTGTGCTACCGTCCTTGTGTCCTCGAACGTCGCATCCCAGGGAGACTGCGCACCATACTTTAGACGTGGTACGTGCCTTGCGGGTGTACTTGTCTGTTACGGGTCCGTTTCGGAGGTCTGACTCACTATTTGTGTCGGTATCTGGTCCACAAAAGGGGCTGGCAGTCTCGTCGGCCACCATTTCTCGGTGGATCAGGCAGACCGTCATACGGGCCTATGCCCTTAACCACTTGCTTACTGGGCACTTAAACTCCCCTCCTGCCCAGACCAATTTTCATCTTTCAGCGCTGATGCACTTTGAATAACAATTGCGCGGTCATACAACGCTGTACCCAAATGAATGAGTTTTTTATTATTTTTTAAATATTTTGTTAAAATTTTTTGCAAACGGGTAATTTTTCTCCTTCATTGATGTGCACTGATGGGCACCGATGGGTGGCACTGGTGGGCACCGATAAGGCAGCAGTGGTGGGCACTGATAAGCGGCACTGGTGGGCACTGAGAGGTGACACTGAGAGGTAGCACTGATGGGTGGCACTGAAGGGCATTGATAGGTGGCAATGGTGGGCACTGAGAAGTGGCCCTAAAAGGTGGCATTGGTAGGTGGCACTGATGGGTGGCAGTGATGGGCACTGATGGGTGGCAGTGATGGGCACTGATGGGTGGCAGTGATGGGCACTGATAGGCAGCACTGCTAGGTGGCACTGAGGAGGCATTGATAGGTGGCACTAAGGGGTCATTGATAGGTGGCACTTGTGGGCATTGATAGGTGGCACTGGTGGGTACTGGCAGGGGTTACTGCTGGCACATAGAGGCAGATGTGCCTCCTTCCTCTTGGGACCGATGTCCCTTTCACACAAGCCGGTGATCGCCTTTTTTTTCTCCTCACGCTGTCAGCGTGAGGAGAAAAAAAAACGATTACCGTCCTTTGTTTACATCACGTGATCAGCTGTCATTGGCTGACAGCTGATCACGTGGTAAGGGGCCAGGACCGGCCCCTTACTCGGATCCGTGATCACCCGAGTCTCAGCGACTCAGTGATCACAGCACGCGCCCTGCAGGCTCATCTATTGACGTTCTCTCTGCATTTGGGGTCCGCGCTGTAGCCGTCATTCGGCTATGGCGCGGGCGCCAAGTGGTTAAGGGGCGGGCGCCCCCCTTTCTGGTCACGGCACATTCAACCAGGGCAATTGGTGCTTCCTGGGCTTTCCGACATCAAGCGTCTGTCTCTCAAGTGTGCAAGGCGGCGACTTTGTCGTCCGTGCACACTTTCTCAAAATTTTACAAGGTTGATGTGAGTGCATCTTCAGATGCTTCCTTCGGCCGCAAGGTTTTGCAGGCGGCTGTTTAGGGTTGCAACTCCTCCGTTAAGGAGCTCTGCTTGCTTGGGGTGAAGTTAGTTGTTTTTGATACTGTTCCCACCCCTCTTTTTTTTGACACTGCTTGGGGACGTCCCATATGTCAAGAATTGAGAAGGCTGTGTCGGTCCATGGACGAAAAGAGAAAATGGGATTTTTTGTACTCACCGTAAAATCATTTTCTCTTTCGTCCATGGATGGACACAGCACCCACCCCTCCTTTTTAGGTTTGTACTGCTTGTTACGAACTGAGCTGCTGACTGCAGGGTGGAGGGTTATGTCTGGAGGGACCGCCCCCTGGGCAGAGCTTTTCAACTCTGATTAATGTAACATGTGTTTAAATATCTAACATGTTCTGCCTAGTCCTCTCCTATGAACAGGAACATAACCCATATGTCAAGAACTGAGAAGGCTGTGTCCGTCCATGGATGACAGAGAAAAGGATTTTACGGTGAGTACAAAAAATCCTAGTTTTTAGCCTCCTTGTAGGCAGGGAGAGCAGAAATTGTTTAACTTCTTGCCTACCAGCTGCCGTCGTTATATGGTGGCAGGTTGGCTCCCCTGCGTGAATCAACGTAGGTGTACGGCGGCCGCTTCAAGGGGTTTAGGGGGCGCGCGCGCGCCCCCTCCACGTGACGTAGGAGCCGATGCACGTGCCCGGAGGCCGCAATGTCCGCCGGGCACCCACGATCGCTCCTGACAGAGACAGAATGGAGATCTGTCAATGTAAACAGACAGATCTCCGTTCTGTCAGGGGAGTAGAGTGATCGTCTGTTCCTAGTAATTAGGAACAGCAATCTGTCTCCTCCCCCAGCCGGTCCCATCCCCCCACAGTTAGAACAATCACTGAGGGAACACATTTAACCCCTTGACCGCCCCCTAGTGTTAACCCCTTTCCTGCCAGTGACATTTATACAGTAATCAGTGGCTATTTTTATCTCAGATTGCTGTATAAATGTCAGTGGTTCCAAAAGTGTCCGATCTGTCTGCCGCAATGTCACAGTCCTGCTAAAAATCGCATATTGCCATTACCAGTAAAAAAAGAAAAAAAATTCCATAAATCTATCCCCTATTTTGTAGATCCTATAACTTTTGCGCAAACCAATCAATATACGCTTATTGCGATTTTACCAAAAATATGTAGGAGAATATATATCGGCCTAAACTGACTAAATTTTTTTTATTTTGGGGTTATTATAGCAAAAAGTAAAACATATTGTGTTTTTTAGTTCAAAATTGTTGCTCTTTTTTTTGTTTATAGTGCAAAAAATAAAAACTGCAGAGGTGATCAAATACCACCAAAAGAAAGCTCTATTTGTGGGGAAAAAAGGACATCAATTTTGATTGGGTAAAGCGTTGCACGACCGCGCCATAGTTAGTTAAAGCGACATAGTGCCGTAGTGCAAAAAATACCCTGGTCAGGAAGGAGGCAAATTCTTCCGGGGCTGAAGTGGTTAAAGAAGAACTCCAGGTTTTTACACAATTAACATAGTTTTGCTGTTTTCATAGTCTACAGCAGCGGCGCTCAGCCATTCAGTGTGAGCGATATACAGTATTCTATCAATGAATACTACGCTTCCTCTGACTGGCGGAGTCAGAGAGGTGGGCTGATGATGTCACACCTCTAACTCAGCTCCTACTCTGTCGACCTTTAGGTGATCCCTGAAAACTCATCTCTTCACAGAGGCCAATCCGGCATTCCCCTAATGACTGAAATTTGAATTCTCTCATTAGCTCATCCCACTTTTTGTTCCATATACCCGTTCACTAATAATAAGAATTGTGAGTTGTTTTTAATTTTTTATTTAATAGTTTTATTTTTTTATTGATGATAGGTTTCTTGTTTGCGACCATACATATCCAGATCAATCACAAAAAATAAAACATGCATTTTTCCTGCACTGGACTGCAGTAAAACACATCAAAAACGCACCGGAATGCATCAAAAACGCACTGAAAAAAAGCATCTGGAGTGTGTTTTTGTGATGTGGCCACTGAAAATGTACTGTAGGCTATGTGGCAGGAGATGGCTTTGCAACATGCTACTAGGGAGCACTGCAAATCTAGATGAAAATACATTTATTTCATATCTGTAATTCCTGTTAGGAAACTTAATAAAAGCAAAAAAAGCTGATAAGTAAATGTCAATTCCTTATGAATGTGAATTTAAAGACAACCTCTAAAGATACAGCCAGTTTACCAGACCAAAGGATCAAAGTGCAATGATAGTCAAGAAAATGCTTGTCAGTAAAGTCATTATTAACTACGTGGAGCTGCATGGAAGTTTCCCAAGAATGCCAGTGGCGACGGTGAGTGACGCTTTTCTAGCAAGACATTCTATTGTGCTCTCCTTTCACATTTATTAGGTTAGAGAAACTCAGTGTGGAGTGCAGATTGGTCTAATCCAGGGGTCTCAAACTGGTGACCCTCCAGCTGTTGCGAAACTACAAGTCCCATGAGGCATTGCAAGGCTGATAGTTACAAGCATGACTCCCACAGGCAGAGGCTTGATGGGACTTGTAGTTTCGCAACAGCTGGAGGGCCGCCAGTTTGAGACCCCTGGTCTAATCACATAAAGTCAGACGTTTGGATGCTCGGTGCTTTGTATCATTCTAGGCAAAAGCATAGCTTACACTTTCTTAGTCCTGATTCACAGAAATAAGATGTTCTAAACTAGAGTTAAAGCCCAACTCTGGGCAAAAAAAAAAAAAGAGTTTTCCCATGCAGTCGGGCTGTGCCTGCACTGCACGGGTCAACTGCTTGTTTTGGCAAGGGGTGAGGAGAAAGCTGATACTCACCTGATCCTTAGTTTCACTGGAAAACAGCACTCCCCCATAGTCCAGCAGTGGACTGTTTCTAGTCTACAACTCAAGACCGCTGGCGAGCGGGGGTGCCGGACCGCTCTTGTGCTGGGAGGATTAAGGGATTAGGTAAGTATATCTCTGCTCTTCTCTCCCCTGGAAAAAATTGAGCAGTTAACCTGTGCAGTGCGGGCACAGATTAATTTTTTTGCCAACAGATGGGCTTTAATATCAAATTAGACAAGATCATTTCAACATGATAATGTGAATTGTTCCGAGTACAGACATGTAGGTTCACAGAGTGCATGCATAATGATGTAATTGAAGGCAACCTAATTTCAATATCATGTTACCTGGGCTCACTGTAAGAATAGATACACTATACTGTCAAAAGTATTGGGACGTCTGCCTTTACACGCACATGAACTTTAATGGCATCCAAGTCTTAGTCTGTAGGGTCCAATATTGAGTTGGCCCACCCTTTACAGCTTTAACTCTTCTGGGAAGTGCGTCCACAAGGTTTAGGAGTGTGTCTATGGGAATATTTGACCATTCTTCCAGAAGCGTATTTGTGAGGTCAGCCACTAATATTGGACGAGAAGGCCTGACTCCGCTTCATCCCAAAGGTTTGGAGGTCAGGACAGGCCAGTCAAGTTCAATATAATAAAAAAGAAAAAGAAGTCTTCCACAAAATTAATGCAAGAACAATTCATGTGCCATAAAATAAATAAATATAAAATGAGAATATTCCAACCTAGTGTCAATCTCCCAGGAGGTTGTGTAAACAGACCATGTGGAAATATGCAAATGTAAGATAATTCATACATATATATTCACACAGTAAACAATCTTTAGTGCCAGTTTACACTGTAGCGATGTCAGACATCACATGAGATTCGCACCGAACTGCTGTGCAGATCACATGCAATGTCTGTGTGATGCAAATTCAGCTATACATATTGTATGGCTGAATTTGCATTGCATTCGGACCAAAATCGTGCAGGACATTTTTTTTTGTCTGCACCAGAATCGGATCGCATGGGTGTTCACAATCATGCGATCTGATTCCTGTCCGCATTCACAGTTCACACTGCGATCTGCGAACCAATCTGGGGGTGTCATTAACTTTGTATTGACACCCGCAGTGGTTCGTATAGGGCAGTTGGAACTGCTGGCGATTCAGGTGTGATGCAGGAACCCGCACTGGATTCGCAGGGTTTCCCGCATCGCACCAGTGTGAACCAAGCCTTAAAGTGAAAAGTGCCTAGAAATGTATGAATAAGTGCAAATATGAACAAGTAGTGCAACTAAAATTCACCCACCAATGAACTGTGACTGTAGTCGTGCAATCAAAATACCAAAATATTATATTGAGCCAATAAAGTTCATATAGAAAAAATGATTTTTTTCTTTGTCTGAATTTCTCTTTTCCTGTTTCTCCTCAGTAAACTTCACACCATCATCCAAGCCGTGTTTAGTCAGCCAGAACAGCTTACTGAGGAGGAACAGGAAGTGAGAAATTCAGACAAAGAAAACAAAGAAAAAAAAAATTTAGAAGGGAAATTGAAGGAAAAGGTAAGTGAACCAACAATGCACTAGCTTAAAGGAACCTATTTTGAAAATAAAAAATGAACCTTTACAACCCCTTTAAATCAAACAATAGCTTGTTTACTAACTTTTGAAAATATATACTTGTGTATATCGTCCACGAGCGCCGAACTTACCAGCGACGTCTTTTCCGGTATGCCTCCGCTCCCAAGGCATCTTGTCCATAACACCCTGGTTGAGAATGGCTGGTGTAGATGATATTAGCCAAGTAACAACATGCCAAAATGTAAAGAAAGGTAAAGTCAAGTCAATTTAGACATTCACTTGACTTGTATTTTTGTATCAAATTCCACTGCATTGATTGGATTTAAGGCTGGGTTCACACTAGAACCGGCTGCGGATCGCACAGGAACGCTGTGCATCCCCATTCTCCAGTTTAGGGATGAATCAGGGTAACCCGCATCCAATTCGCATAGGTGTGAACCCAGCCTGAGAGTTCTCTTCAATTCTGATTGCAATTCAAGTGTATATCAGTTTCTTTTCACGGTGGAGTAAATCGCACTCCAAATGTATTACCCACGGTCTATGGATGACACGGGATCTATGGACAAGCAGAAAATTGATAGCTTCACCCCTTACATTCATAGATCCTGTTTCATTCATAGAAGCTGTAGTATGACTTCTATGAATGGTGGAGTTGGGCAGAAAGGGCAGACATAGTTGGGCTTTCACAACGACTGCCTGTGACACCCCCTTTAGCCCCGTACACACGGGCCAAATGCCAGCCGACATCGGCCGGTTCAATAAAAACTGTCTGACATTCATGTGTAAGCCAGCTGTTTGGCCGGCTTCTGTCAGATGAGCATGCTGGAAAACCAGCAGCCGACTGGCTCCCAATCAGCGCTTTAAGCCAATGGGGGACAGCGCTGATCGGAGTGTTCTGGCGGGAGGGAGAGGGGTCCGTCTAAACTAAAAATGGTTTCACCCAACGATCTTTCCAATGTGTATTAATAGGACACAGCTCTGAATGAATGAACACAGGAAGCACAGTATACAGCAACATTGTCAGTCTGGGGGGGGGGGGGGTTAAGCCTGGTACACACTATGAATTAAAACTGTCAACTCCGTTCGAAGCCGCTGTACTAACTATGCAAAGTTAGTACAGCGATCTCCCCTGCTGAGTTGTTGTGTTCTGACATGGGGACGTCCCCCTCACCAGAACACTCCAATCAGTGCTCTTCGCTATTGGGCTGGGAGCACTGATCGGGAGTCGTTTGGTTGCTGGTTTACCAGCATGCTTGTCTGACAGAAGCTGGCCAAACGGCTTCTGTCGGACAGGGTGGCATACACACCCGCTGAATGTCAGCCTGTTTTTTTTAACCTGCTGATGTCTCCCAAAATTTGGGCCATGTGTACAAGCAGATTTAGATACACTAACAAATTGAAGACAAATCCCAGCTCACGCTTTATAATCATTTACAGCAAACAGTTTTTTTTTCTTTTGGGATAAAGCTTGTACATGAATAAATAAAAGCTGATCATTTTAATCACCCCTTCCAGTGTTAAATGATTTGTCTCATCCATGTAAACTGATACGTTCTGCTGGAGAGCTGGTGATTTTGATAAACAAACATACTTGCTGGCTGGATCACCAGATGAAAAGAGAATAAAGAAAGTCGAAAAAAGGACACTGATAAAACAATCTCATCGAAGAATTGGTAAGGTGCAATATAATTGTTTGTTTTTGGGTTTAATTGCGCATTAATTGTAACCTTTTGCTGTTTATCAGTGTGTGTTTATCTTGTAAATTATACATATCTTGTGCATTGTCAACGCACATTCAACGGCTTTATTTTTGCCAAGCATCTTAGCATCAGTCTTACAAAACAGAATCTTACAAAAAAAATGGTGCCTTTTTCTAGGAAACAGCCTAAGATCCAACACAAATTTATATGCTGCATCTTAGCGATTAAACTGTACAAGAGCTAACATGGTACCCTTTGATACCACAACAACACAAAAAAATCCCACAGGAACAGTTTCTTAATAATAACCCAAGTGTGAACATCTGCCAATTAATGGGTAACAAAGAAGAGTACAAGAGAGATCATGTCTCATTGGGGGCAATATCCCATCCAGGAAATAAAACCTTGCCTGTGAAGGTGGATAACATTGAGTATAGCTTCAGAACAAATAATAGGATTACCGACATTCCTAAAGATTAACCTGACTTGAACTGCCGCCTCTTCTCCCCCACCCCTTCCCCAATGGTAGAGTGAACACTTTGACTAGCCCAAATAACTAGGGATTATGTTCTTAACTTTCCCCTTATCATGTCAAACTGTGTTCTGATAACTACTGTAACTGCGCGGCAATCAAAGACGCCAAAATCATTTTCTCGAAGTTCTATCAGAGCGCTCTGGAGCGAAGCAAATGCTAAAACCCAGCTGCCATGCCAAACTAGACCGGCAGTAGGAGGCTGGGTGTGACACACGCCAGGATGTGGGTGACGCTCTCTCGGAAATTCCTGGCCTAAGCTCTCAGCTCAAAGCACACAGTTCTAAATGGTATCAGACACGTATTACATATTACCGCATTCATACTTTTATCCCTAAAGCCTCGTACACACGACCGGTTTTCTCTGCAAGAAAACTGCTGGGAGAGCTTTTTGCCGAGAAAACCATTCGTGTGAAAACTGCCGGGAATCTGGATGAGAAAAATAGAGAACCTGCTCTCTATTTTTCTCATTGGGATTCTCGGCAGAGTGTTTCCTGCCGAGAAATCCGGTCGTCTGTATGCTTACCTGTCCAGGGAAACCCGCGCATGCTCGATGAGACTTCGACGCATGCGCGGTAGCATACAAGGGTAGTGTAGGGTGTAGCAAGATGGCGGCGACGGCATCGAATGTGACGAGCGCCGGCTCGTCGTGGTCGATGACGTCACCGCGTTCTTGCCATTCAAAAGAACGGCGGTTCTTTTGAATGCCGCGTGTATACACAGGGCTTGGCAAGACATGCTTGCCAGGAATCCCGTCGAGAAAACCAATGTTTTTTTTTGACGGGATTCCCCGTGTGTACAAGGCTTAAGAGTAGTTGGGTCATTAACAAAGTTATACCAGAAATCTGAATAAATTATTTAAAGTATCGATCTTTCTTTTAGCATAGAAAGAGTAGGGAATGGATAAAACCCCTGTCACTGTTTTGTCTTTTTTGGGGACAATAAAAGTCTCCCCAAAGAAGGGATTTCACATTTTAGACAGTTGTCAATGGAATAGATGTCTTCATTGGAAGAATTCACCTTACCTCTTGTTCCACTGACACCATAAAATTCTTGAGTCTCCCCAGTGGGGACAGAGATCAGTAAACACCTAAAAAAAGGCTCTGGTTGTTCTCTATCAGCCCTTCTCACCCTTTATACTCAGGGGTCTCCAAATTTTTCAAGCAAAGGGACAGTTTATTGTCCTACAGACTTAAGGAGGGCCGGATTGTGGCCAGCAGGGGCAGAAAATGTCACAGGCCCAGCATGAGTGAGAAAAAATATGGCCTTTGGATTGGAGGTCAATAAGCTAAAACCACCTCAAGATCCCGACAGGGGAAGGGGGAGCTGTGGACGTTAAACCTAGTTACCCGGATCCTGGCAGCACATTCGAGGCTATCCACCACCACGCTCGACGTGCAGATCCTAATGCGCATGCGCCCGATCCAGCCCGCGCTGCTCTTCAAGGACACATGAACCCACACGAGCAGGATAGGGGGGAAGAGAATGAGGACGTCACACAGTTGCCATGACAAAGCGTTTCGGAGGGATGGCCTTCTTCCTCCATTTGGCCATTATGTGAAGATTCAAACATGGGCAATTGGGACAGATATCCTCTGTTGTTATCATATTGGAGCAGATTGCCAGGACCCTCATTATTATTCAAAGTGCTCTGTGAGCTTTTCTTTGGTAAGACGCTGTGCATGGGGGAGCGGCGTCTGAACACTGGAAGCACTTATATTCATTAGAATGTCACTTCAAGCACCTTGAGTCACTAGTGGATATTTGATATAATTTTTGGACTTTTAGGCACATATGTATTTGCTTTTATTATTCATAATTATGTTTATGGGGTTTTGTTTCACTTTGTGACTGCATTTAAAGGGGACATGCACACTTATTTTTGTTTAATAAATGTTTTTATGTCCTGTATTCACACTTATTTTGTAGCCTCCGGCCCTCCCTCCCGGTCTTATGCGGCGTACACACGATCGTTTTTCATGCCGTTAAAAATGCAATTTTTAAAAATGGGCATTAAAACCGATCGTGTGTATGCTCCAGAGCATTTTTAACGGCGTGAAAAACGGGCATTAAAAATTTCGAACATGCTCTATTTTTTCACGTCGTTTTTCATGTCGTTTTTTTTAACGACGTGAAAAACGATAGTGTGTATGCTTTTACGAGGTGAAAAAAAACACGCATGCTCAGAATCAAGTATGAGACGGGAGCGCTCGTTCTGGTAAAACTAGCGTTTGTAATGGAGATAGCACATTTGTCACGCTGTAACGGACTGAAAAGCACGAGGCTGAAAAGCGCGAATCGTCGCTCAACAAACTTTACTAACATGAAGGGTGGCGCCATCCGAACGGAACTTCCCCTTTATAGTGCCGTCGCACGTGTTGTACGTCACTGCGCTTTGCTTGAACGTTTTTTTTTTATGATCGTGTGTACGCAAGACAGGCTTGAGAGAAAACATGAAAAAAAACGACGAGAAAAACGGCGGTTTAAAAAATGGCATGAAAAACGATTGTGTGTACGCCGCATTATACTCAGCTGTGCAACCCCATCAGCGCCGCACAGCCAATGTGTATTACATATAATATATACAGTATATTCTCAGTTGGTACACCAATTGGATTTCATAGGACCAGATTGAGTGAAGACACTGGTGAATAATACATGCTACATCAAACTGAATGCGAGCTGCTCTCTCCACATGCCACAAAATTTTACACACTACATTTTTATGGCAACATAAGGTATACACCCCTATATTTTAAAGAAGAATTTAGGAAATTGAGATGGCAGGCCACAGTAAGTATAATGATCTGTATTTCACTTGCCTCCATACTCCTGATTCATCGTTAGGTTGCCTAGCTAGTGCAAATCACCCTGGTAGTCTGCACTGCAGCTCCAAAGTTCTCAGGCAAGTCCCCTTTATATGGAGCCAATAACTAATTCAGAACGGTTAGAGATTGGAGTGCAGGGAGTGAAATTGGTATGGCTTAGTCACTTGTTGGATAAGTGTAATGCAAATCGTTGCACTTACTGTGCCCTGATCTTCAGATATAGCACACCTGCTCATCCCACTCATATAGTTCTTATGGTGCCACATGCAGTTTATGCATAGACATTCTGATTAGAAATTTCTAAATAATATATACATGATTTATAATAAGTAAATTTTTTTTTCATTGGTAATGACACATGCAGTATCCTGTAATAGCACATTGAAGCATTTTGTGTTCTTCAGGTGGTCCTATATTTCTGTGTCACCCAAAGATCCAGAATGCAGATTTCTCAGTGTGTTCTTGGAAGTTTTCTGTTGAATATATTTTATCTGATTCAGCTGAATGGAGCTGCAGAGAAAAAATGGAAGGGGCCAGGTACCACCCCCAACCTAGAAGATATTATTATTGGCCGGTGTTCTGATTACATTGCAATAGTGAATCCTTCTGTGGGGTAAGCACTGTCATATAACTGCTCTGAATGAGCTCAAGTACATAAAATGCCGAGATCTACGTTGAAAGCATGTGTTCACATTTTATTAGCGCACTTATTGGCTTATTTAGAATAACTGTAGACACCAGAACGCAAAGTACAGCATGTCGTATTCAGGGACAGGCAGAATGCAGCCCTAGGTTGGTTTGGTTTTCCTCATTCTTACCATTGATTTTTAATAAGGATTGCAATAGGCATAGAGAAACCCCCAATCTGCATTGTATGTACTGGCATGTTTATTAAAAGGTACGTAGTGGCGTGTATATAAAAAGGTACGTAGTGCAAATACATGAAATAACAAAAGTGCATGTGCAAAGGTGAATAAGGATCCACAATCTTCAATATCATCTAGACACATAAAAGGTGCAATAAGTACAGGAAAGTTCATCCAATCCTAAATGTGTAATCACAATCTCTTCCACCATTCGTGATCCACCATAGGTGTGCCCCAGTCTCTCACCTCAGATAAAGACCCTAATGGGTCTAATGACACTTCTGGTAAATAATCCAAGGATCCTCTTCAATCACTTAGTCTTCCCCTTGGAGTATCAGGGACAGCAGGATTAACCTCTATTATTAAATACGTCCCCTTTAAACTCCTCCACTCTCCTCCATATAAAACTCATAGTAGAAAAACGCAATCTCCACAGTGTAGTAATTCGTTAAAAAAATATTTATTTCAAAGCAGCAACTTACATTTAAAACCAGAGTATTCAGCAAAGATAAAACACAGGGACTTCCGATCTCAGCCGCAACTGGAAGCAAAACGTCACCCGACTCCTTCCGACGCATTGCGTCACAGATCAGGTAACTTTCTCAAGAGCCCTTGGTGGATCACGGATGGTGGAAGAGAGTGTGATTATACATTTAGGATTGGATGAAGTTTCCTGCACTTGATAACTGCACCGTTTACTTCCATATGTCAAGATGTTATTGAAGAGTGTGGATACTAATTCACCTTTGCACATGCACTTTTGTACACTTTAATGATATTTTGGACTATTTATGGATTTCTTGTTTATTGATTTTGTTATTTCATGTTTTTGCACTACACACTTTTTTATACCTACTGAGTTAGCGCCACATTCATTATTTTTATATATCCATTTGTAGGGACACATTCTTAATGTTGGCTGCCACTCTGAAATTAATTTGAGGTTCACTTGGTTTGCGCATTAGTTATTTATTTTTATTTTATGTACTGGCATGGCCCTCCCCATCAGATACCAAATGCCTACAAGTGCACAAATTTGATCAGTTGAACTATCTCCATGGTTTACTGCAGTAGGATGAAGGTTGTGGATGGGCTCCTGAACATTCATCAGGCCCTAGGCTCTGAAACCCTCTTGCACTGGCTTGGCTTCCAGTAGAGAATGCCTTCAATTATTTTGGAGCATCTGCTATCACTGAAACAATTTATGTCTGTAAATATATTCTGAGATCTTATCAACTCTGTAATTAAAAACTATAAAGCTTATATTTAGATTAATTATACTTTTTTGTTGTTACAGTGATAAAAACTGCTCTGCTATATGGGCCGCTTTTAAGAGTGCCTTTGCCAGCAAGGATCCCTGTTCTGTCATTCCATCTGATTATGAGCTCTATATCAACATGACACACCATGACATCCCAACAGATAAGGTACAAATCATTATGGTTTATTTATTGGTAACTGTGATAGCAATATGGAAATTACCAAGTACATAAAACAACATTTGAGCTGGTTGCAAATTTCCAGCATTTAAGAAAATCGGTGGAATTGATCATTGACTGGAGAAAAGAGAACGATACTTCAGTTATACATTCGTATGGGGAAACGGTTGCGATGATTTGGATTAAGAGCATGTAGATCCCTAGGCTTCCAAGACTGATTTCCATATGTATGGGCAAAACAAAATTGATAATTTCTGCAATAAATATTTTTATTGTATTTATATTTGTCAATTTCATTGGCCAATTGTGCACACCTCATATAAAGTCCAAAAGGGTGATACCTATGTTTTTATAGTTTACACCCTGTCACTAAATAAAATAGTTTGCTTACAGTCATGTTTACACCTTGCTTTTGCTTGGTGCTTCAATGAGGCTTTGGTGGAACTTTGATGGGGCTTCGAGGAGCATTTGGTGGGGCTTCAGTGAGGCTTCGGTGGGGCTTCAAGCGAGCTTTGCCATAGACTTTTATGGAGGCTTTGAAGACGCTTTGAAGCATCACTAAAGCTACATGGAGTATAATGTTTGAAGCAAAGCAAAGCAAAATCAAGGTGTTAACAGGACTGTAAGCTAACTATTTTATTTAGTGACAAGGGCTTTGACTGGCGCTCAGAGTAACTAGCTAGTGCAAACTAGCCGTTAATGTGTGTTGAAGCCGAAGCAAGTCTAAATGAGAACTATAAAAAATGGTTCGCATAAAGTCCTGTTTACACCTTGCTTTTGCTTTGCTTTGCTTCAGCTTGACTTAAAAAATTATACCCCATGTACTGTAGTTTAGTGGTGCTTCAAAGCATCTTCAAAGCCTCCATAGAAGTCTATGGCAAAGCTCACTTGAAGCCCCACTGAAGCCCTACCAAAGCCTCATCGTAGCCCCACCAAAGCCTCATCGAGGCACCAAGCAAAAGCAAGGTGTAAACAGGACTGTAAACTAACCATTTTATTTAGTAACAGGAGCTTTGACTGGCGTTCAGAGAGCTTTAAAAAAGTGTGTCCGAAGCCATGTTTTGAAGCAAGTGTAAACTAGCCCTTAGAATGACAGTTGTAACAGAGAGGAGAACTTGCACTTTCTTGCTTTGGGGGTTGGAGGGCAATTGAGTTTACACTAAGTTCATGAGATCTTAGGTTTGTGTCTTGAAAAACATTGGGAACTACTGAGTACTGACTGAGTAGTTTGTTGAAAAATTAAAAGTTAATTCCGTGCACTGCTGCTATCTATTACCTGAAAACCTATAGTACTGGTCCCTAGTAGTGTACTGACTATGCTGTCCTCTCTCCTGATGTTTGTCCCTAATTTCATAATTCTTTAAGTTCAGTGACAGTATTGTCACAGGTGACACTGCCAAGTGCCACAGAGAGAGGACACCAGGCGGCCCCATATTTTTTGTTTGCAATGGGGCCCCATGATCTGGAGTTACGCTCTTGTTGACACTTTGTAATAAAATATGATTTTAGGGTATGTGTTGGTGTTTGGGCAGGGTGGTGTACTGTACCCTGATATGGTGCTTTTTTACATGTTTTGCATGCAAAAATATAATTATCTTAAGTTATTTTCTTTATCTATTATAGTCACTTTTCTGGGAAAACAACAAAGGCTTGGTGAACAAATACACAGACAGGACGAAGCGGTACATGGGCCTTGGTGACACGCTAAGTGGATGGGTGGCAGATGATCTCAACTTCTGTGGATCACTCACTGGGACAGGTGAGCTGTGGGATGTAAAATAATATGTAGCGTGAATTTGATATTTATCTTACTATATATCCACTTCACCTCCGGAAGGTTTACCCCCCATCCTGACCGGGCCATTTTTTGCGATACGGCACTGCGTTAGTTTAAGTGACAATTGTGCGGTTGTGCAACACTGTACCCAAACAAAATTTACGTCCTTTTTTTCCCTCAAATAGAGATTTCTTTTGGTGGTATTTGATCACCTCTGCGTTTCTTATTTTTTGCGCTATAATCAAAGAACGTCCGACAATTCAGAAAAAAATAAATAAAACTATTTTTACTTTCTGCTCTAAAACACATCCAAAAAAAATGTAAAAAGAAGGGAAGACGCGTGAAAGCTGAGCTCCACACAAGCGGGGCGAATCCATTGCCATCCTTGCCCTAGGTCACCCATTGAGGCTTGAAACCGCCACCAACAGCACCTGGGCTTCCCCTGCTACAGCCCAGGCTAGCTATTTGCAGAAACTGTGCCTGATTGGGGCAGATGAGCAGACCCGCATTGCAGGGACACGTCGCCATCTTGAGGCCTGCTGGCCCTCCGGGGTCCTCAGCTCTCTACTTCCGCGATCGGGGGACATGGAGACTGCCCGGTTCCGACCTACCAGCTGCCGCTGTCACGTTCTGCAGAACAAAATTACCTGAAGATCCCGGCCTCCAGTTCCGGCATCCAGCTGCCTGACGTCATCTTGCGGCCTGCCGCCCCGGACTTCCCCTTCTCTGGAGCGCAGTAAGTAGCAGGGCAGCAGCCCTACCTTGCCACAACGAGACACCCCCAGAAGTGACTGTCCACGGGTGCACTGGAGGGGTTCTTAGCGGGGAAACCGTAGGCCTATACCGAGCGAAGCACCCACGGTCGGCCTCCATCCTCAGGAAAGACCGCGGCTTCGGCCTACCCTCGGAAGTCAGCGGCCATCTTGCTACTCCCAGCACTCCAATCTTATCCCACTCCATCCCCCCACAGCTACCTCTACACCAGTTTCAGTGCCCCAGAGGGATTAATACCCTCCCTATTTAACTGCCAAGGCACAAAACTGACGCTCAACCCGCAAAGTAGCTGCATGGAAGGAGGGACTTGCTCACCGGGCCTCAGCTTGCTACACCTTTAACCTAACAGCAGCAAAGGCCCAATCACCCCGGTCTGCTCCAGCCCAGCCCCTATTTAGCAGCAGCAGCCCGGCATATACACCAGGGGGGACGCACAGACCGCTGCATCTTGGGCCTTTCCTATTGGACTGTAACCAGGTATCTGCGATCTATCGCAGCAATCATTCCTTCCCCAACGCAACTATCACACGCGTCACACCGACGCTCAGACCGTGCACCTACCCAAGCACGACAGATCTACGCTCTACAACCTTCACTCAGGAATCAGGGATAATGGCTTGGCGCGCGGCGCTGATAACAGATATGTGAGTGAATCCTGAGTCGCTGTGAGACCTGGGCCTGAAAACAAACCGTACACACAGTGAATATGTCCACACAGATTTTAAAAAGGGACACATAACCACGTTCTCCGCTCTCTGACTACCCCCAAAAGACGGTTATCATCATCAAACTTGAACAAGTACAGATATAGTGGGGGAGGGAGAAACTCAAAAATGGAGACACCCCACAGACATAATATGGAAGAAGAATTGGATGAAGACGAAGTATCCCTCCCTCCATCTGAGGATTCTGCAGCGGGTCACAACGATAATGACAGACCTCTGACCTATGCTACCATGACAGACATAGCTGCGGACATCAAAAGATCATTCACCTCCACCATTACGGACATTAAAACTGAGCTGCTTAGGCTCTCAGAACAAATGGCTGTGACGGAACGTGCAGGGAAAAGAAGAGACAGGGCATTGATCAGACTGGATGATATCACTGCTTCCCACTCCCAACACCTGATTGTAATGAATAGGCACCTGGAAGACTTGGATAATAGAGGGAGGAGACATAACATAAGAATCAGAGGTGTTCCTGAGACAGTCCTTCCAGACCAAATTAAACCAGCACTAACTTCCATCTTCAATAGTCTCCTTGACAGACCTGAACAATCTCCCATAGAATTTGACAGGGCTCACAGAGCTCTAAGACCTACAGCACCAGATGGAAACCCACCTAGGGATATCATATGTTGCCTACCCAATTTCGGCCTGAAGGAAGATGTCCTCCAAAAAGCAAGATCCAATGACCAAATCCTATTCAACGAATCCGCAGTTCAACTGTTTCAAGATCTGTCACCAATTACTCTTAAGAACAGAAGAGCATTGCGGCCACTACTGGATGTCTTAAGAGAAAAAGGCATCAATTATAGATGGAAATTTACGTTTGCTCTTCAAGCCTCTTACATGGGCAAACAACACCTGCTTAAAATCCCTGAGGATTTAAAAAAATTCTGCGAAAACCTACAAATAGTTTCGATTGATCTTCCCGAGTGGTATGCGGAATTTCTGCTGCCGCCGGAAATCAACAACTACCAAGCCAGCTCTGGATCAACACCCTCCCGCTCACCTTTCCAACAAGGATCCTATCGCAGAAACGCCAACAGAAGCAATTTTGATCCTCCTTCTTCCGCCAAAGGAACCAAAAGTCCAAAGCTCATGTAAAAAGACCAATATTCACTTCTACAGCATCCGCCCACAACACAGACAGGGGACATCCACACATACCCCCCCTCCATCCCCCCCTTCGTGGGTTTTTTTTTTTTTGTTTTGTTTTGTTTTCCCTCTCCAGGAAGCCCAAGACTGTAACCTCTGTTTTGAAGCCCAGTTGGCTTTGTTGTTATTTCATGAAGGCTAGGCGACAAGTCAACCCTCTTCACTTCGCTCAATTATTTCCCTCTCCTGACCCGATCCACCGTGCCTAAAACTTGCAACCTAAGGACACTGTACCCACAGTGTACGAAGACTTAGGAATAGAACCCAAGGGGAGACTACTTTCATAGGATTTATTAGTACTTGCACGGTTTCTCCCCTCCCAACTGAGGGGTAAGACGAGTGAACAGGCCGGGATCTGACGACTTCGATATTTCTACTCGCCTCTACTCTTTCTATACCCCGAAATTCCTGGGACTAGCTCACCAGGGAACCACCTCGGGTTAGATGCCCAGAATACGCAACACCCTCACGAGAACTTCTTTCTCCAATCCGACAGAACAGTGAGTATTCTAACGGGCTACACTTAAAGATATAGTGAGAATAATCTCCCTGGACATCTGAAGGTGCACCAAATTTACATCTGCAAGCATAAGCTATGTCGCATAGACACTGATTGCTTTTACACGCATTGGCGGACCCACTTATATCGGCAGTTACTGGTGGAGACAGACTTTCCCACAAATTTGTTAAGGGTAATCCGCCAACATGCAACCACTATTAGGAAACTACTGTTATTTGAAAGTTCTGGGCCTTCTCTTTATGATTACTGTTATCCGTTTTGTGTTATTTTTCAATTGTACAAGCCACTTTCTGGGCTTCTAAGCTCTCTCTCCTGTCTATCCTGCATGGAGCAACAAGCTGTTTGTACCATGTGAGATAGTGGGATAAGACTTTTTCATGATACTAACTGTCTAAAGACTCTCACTGTTACCATGCGAAGCATGAACTGTTCCACATAACCTAGTAAGACAGCTTCACTGTTACCATGCGAAGCATGAACTGTTCCACATAACCTAGTAAGACAACTGGGTCCCCCCCCCATTCCCCCCCCTTTTTTTTCCCCCTTGTCCTCAAATGTTGTTACTATTCTGTCAGTTAACGGTTTAAGATCACAATATGACTTTACAATGCTCAACTCCCCAGGTCTCCCAGATCTGTCTCACTTTCTAGGAGATATACTCTCACACACAACACACCTTAGTGATACATTTTTAGTAATCACCACCTCACAGCCACATCTGTTCTGTTGCGCCTCCCATTTACCCCTCAGAGTTGTCACAGACGTCTCGTTTCAAAGACGACTTATCTGCTCCTCACCTTTTAGGTGTGACTCGAGCATCCACTTAACCTCCCCTTCCTGTTCATCCCTTTTTCTTCTTCACTATCCCTATCCTCGTCCTTACCCTCCCCAAACCCTATTAATAACAAGATACAGTACTATCTATTAACTCCCTGATTTTAGATCATGGCTTACACTCATCTAGGGAAATCTCCAACACTAATATCCCACAATGTTAACGGTCTTAATATCCCAGAGAAGAGATCTAAGCTGCTAAGAGAACTTAAAAAAGCTCGCCCATCAGTAGTTTTCCTACAGGAAACACATTTCAAGAGCAAACATGTCCCTACATTCACTGATAAAATATTCACAAAAATGTACCATGCCACAAACCCCCTAGCCAAAACTAAAGGAGTTTCTATATTAATTGACAAAGATTCCCCTTTTGTAGTCAAACAACACCTCACGGACCCCGAAGGTCGCTATCTTTTCCTTAAAGGCGAATGGGCAGGTTCTTCCATCACACTCGCTAATGTATACTTCCCAAATACCGCTCACATCTCATTCTGCCACAAGATAATCGATGAGCTTAAATGGTTTGCAGAAGGTTGTATCATTTTGGGAGGAGATTTCAATATCCCCCTCTCTCCCCTCAAGGACACTTCTACAGGACACACAGCAGTAACATATAAGATCCTCAAACGAATTAAGGCACTCTTAAGATCCTTATCTTTAATAGACACCTGGAGATCTATACACACCACTGGGAGAGATTATACCTTTTTCTCCCCACCACACAAACGATACTCGCGAATCGACCTGATTCTGATCTTGCAAAGGGACTTGTACTCCCTACTTCAAGCTGAGATAGGTATAATCTCCCTATTGGACCATGCCCCTACAGCCATCTCATTGAAATTCGACCGTCCGAAACAACCCACCTTTAACTGGAGACTCAATGCTTCACTCCTGACTGACCAGATCATTAAAGATGACATTCATGTAGCAATTAATGAGTACTTTAAAACCAATAGCGACGCAGACACTAACCCACTAAATAACTGGGAGGCTCATAAGAGTGTGATAAGAGGAGAACTTATGAGATGGGGCGCCAGGAAAAAAAAGAGAGGGAGAAAGAAATAACTAAACTGTCCTCACAGATAGCCACACTGGAGTCACAACACAAACAATCACTCTCAATCAAGGTAGAAGAAGAGCTGACACGCTGTAGGGAAGCCCTCAAATTTATACTTGATCTTAAAATCAGAAAGGCCCTCTTCTTCAAGAGAAGCATTTACTTTGAGCATGGAGATAAAAGCGGGAAATTGTTAGCCAAAGCACTTAAAGACACTACTATGACAGGACGCATATACGCTATCAGGGACAAAGATGGTACCCCCAAACACAAGCCTACTGAAATAGCCGACCTTTTTCATAAGTTTTATTCAAAACTATATAATCTTCCAGTACAACACAGACCCCCACATATAACGACCACGAAACAAGAAACGATCCATGAATTCCTTAAGGATAGCAAAATGCCCACACTCAATCAGGAGGACACGGCTAAAATAGAAGAACCCATTACCACCGAAGAAATTCTATTGGCAATTAAAGGCCTCAAAACAGGGAAAAGTCCGGGACCAGATGGTTTCACGTCACAGTACTACAAAACGTACACACATCTCCTTGTAAAGCCCCTTTGATCCACCTTCAACTATTTAGCTACGAATGAACATAACTCGAAATCCTTCCTCATGGCAAACATTGCAGTAATACCCAAGCCAGATAAAGACCATTCAGAATGTGCAAATTACAGACCCATTTCCCTACTGAATATTGATTTGAAACTATTGGCCAAAATATTGGCTAACAGACTGAAACCCTTATTATCAAAAATTATAGGCCCAGAACAAGTAGGATTTATGCCTGGTAGAGAAGCACGAGATAATACCACCAAAGCATTAAATTTAATACACTTCTCCCGAAACTCTAAAACAAGAGGTATGCTGCTTTCCACCGACGCTGAGAAGGCTTTTGATAGAGTCTCCTGGGACTATATGATGGCTACATGCGCCCATGTTGGCTTAAATGAAAACATGCTCTCATGGATCTCAGCCCTCTATCGAAACCCGTGCGCAAAGATTAAAGTCAACAATATCTTCTCTGACCCCGTTAAGATTAACAACGGTACACGTCAGGGATGCCCCCTCTCCCCCCTTCTCTTCATCATCTCACTGGAGCCCCTGATAAGGAAAATAAACCTGACGACTGATGTATCAGGATTTAAGATAGGAAAGAGGGAGTACAAAGTCGCTGCCTATGCAGATGACTTATTATTTTTTATATCACAACCACACATCTCCATCCCTAATTTAAAAAAAATCTTTGAGACGTTTGGATTCATATCCAACTTTAAGATTAACCAATCTAAATCTGAAGCCCTGAATATTAATTTACCCCCTGACCAACTAAACTTAATAAAAGACAACTACAATTATAGATGGGATCAAAACACACTGAAGTATCTAGGGATAAACCTGACCGACAATTTAGACTCTCTATATCAACATAACTATAAGCCATTACTTACCTCACTGATTAAAGAGCTACGAGCATGGTCCTCCAAGACCTTCTCGTGGTTCGGCAGAGCTTCAATTTTAAAAATGACAATCCTCCTGAGGTTGCTCTACCTTTTTAATGCACTTCCCATTAAAATCCCAGAGGCTTTTTTCACAAGCCTTCTTAAGGCACAGAGAGATTTCCTATGGGCAGGCAGGAAACCAAGAATCAACTTCAACTTGCTGACACGTCCCAAAAATAGAGGAGGAATAGGTCTACCGGACTTTAAAAAATATCACCAAGCATCCCACATCACTAGAATACTTGATTGGCACTGCCATGGTCAGGACAAGGACTGGATCCAATTGGAACAAAGTTTAACTCCAAACAACCTACTATTCTACCCCTGGACACTACACTCCAAAAGAGGCAAAAATCAGACGCACCCCTTAGTAGCAAACACCCTTCATGTCTGGCACAAAACTGTAGTCAAACACAACATTGCTTCCATACCTGGTCCTCTAACCCCGGTCACCAACAACCCTGATTTTATCCCGGGACACCTCTTGAAGGATGCGACCCCATACACGACTTCCCAATGCCTATCAGACTCAAAGGTTAAATCTTTGGAAGCCCTACGGGCAGACTGGAAGGGACCATTCCCTGGCCTCTGGTTTTACTTACAGCTAAGAGACTTCTTGATTATTAGCAGATGTAGGTCGTTATACTGCTTGCCAATGTCTCCACTCGAAAATCTCTGCTTCAAGAGAACCTCAGTAGCACATACCACTTCCCTAGCCTACGCCTGGTTAATTGAGGCTCAGCACACAGATGACTTGAAACATAAGGCTAAATGGGAAAGTGACCTTAAAACTAAAATATCGTCAAAACACTGGGAGAAGGCATGTATTATGACACACAAATGTTCCCTAAGCTCCAAATATCAGGAGGTCTCTTACAAAATCCTCACTCAATGGTACATTACACCCCAGAGATCCGGGAGGTGGTCCACCGCAGCCTCGGATACATGTTGGCGCTGTGAACAGGATATTGGCACTTTCCTCCATATTTGGTGGGAGTGTCCATTAATTCTTGAGTACTGGGCTGAGATCAGGAAGTGGATCCAATTCATAACTGAAACCACTGTAAACCTCACAGCGGCTGCCTGCCTGATTAACGTTAACACACTCACTATAGGCAAATATAAGAAATCTCTCACTAGACACCTCCTCCTTGCAGCAAAAACACTCATCCTCCTTCATTGGAAGACCAAACGGATACCAAAAATCAGAGATTGGTTGGATAGAGTAGAACACTCACACAAAATGGAAGAAATCGCAGCCATGAAAAGAGAAATCAGCAACAATTTTAATGAAATCTGGCAACCTTGGGTTTTATTCTCGTTCTCCCCCAAATTCCAGCTGCTTATTGCATAACTCCTCACTCCCTACATTAGGTAAGTGAGACTGACTGTGAAGTCCACACTTGCTGAGACTAATCTATAATACACTGAATATGTATTCGAGATGATCTGCTAATGTATCTGTATACCCTGTACCTTCATGCTCTACTGATCCTGCTTCTACCCCTCACCCCCTACCCTTCCCTCTCTTACCCTCTTTTCTTTACCCTCTCACCCACCCCATTTCTTCCCGCCACATTTTCTTAAACTTTATGTACAGCATATACCTATTTCATATTACGCCTTTATCATTTTCCGGGCTTGATAATGATTAAGCCCTAGATGTTTAATTTTTTTTTTTTTGTGATATGATTGCTTCTTTTTATTACCTGTTATCTGTACCAAGCCTCAATAAAAAACTTTGATTGTGAAAAAAAAAAAGAAAGAAAATCAAATTTCTTTATCAATTTAGGACAATGTGTATTCTGCTACATATTTTGGGTAAAAAATCGCAATAAACGTATATTGATTTGTTTGTGCAAAAGTTTTATAGCGTCTACAAACTATGGGGTATTTTTTTAAATATTTTTTTACTAGTAATGGTGGCAAACAGCGACTTATAGCAGGACTGCTATATTGCATCGGACAAATAAAACACCTAACTGACCCTTTTGACACTTTTTTGGGGACCAGTGACACTAAGGCCCCTTTCACACTTGTGCTACTCCAAAGTCACGCGATTTTGACAATACTTGAAGTACGACTTTAATGAGCAGGGACGCGACTTTGATCCCCCAATAATTAGGGGGAACTCCACGCCAATTTTTTTTTTAAAAACGGCATGGGTTCCCCCTTCATAAGCATACCGGGCCCTTTAGTCTGGTATGGATTTTAAGGGGAAACCCACGCTGAAAAAACAGCGTGGGGCCCCCCCCAAAATCCATACCAGATCCTTATCCGAGCACCAGCCTGGCTGATCAGGAAAGGGGGTAGGGACGAGGGAGTGCCCCCCCTCCTGAGCCGTACCAGGCCGCATGCCCTCAACATGGGGGTGGGTGCTTTGGGACAGGGGGGCCCTGCGCCCCCCACCCCACAGCACCTTGCCCCCATGTTGATGAGGACAAGGGCCCCTTCTCGACAACCCTGGCTGTTGGTTGTCGGGGTCAGCGGGCGGGGGGCTTATCGGTATCTGGGAGCCCCCTTTAATAAGGGGGCCCCCAGATCCCGGCCCCCCACCCTATGTGACTGAGTATGGGGTACATTGTACCCCTACCCATTCACCTGGGGGGAGAAAAAAACACACTAGACAGGTTTTTAAAGTAATTTATTAGGCAGCTCCGGGGGTCTTCTTCCGACTTCAGGGATCTCTTCCGAATTCTCCAGCCTCTTCTCCCGCTCTCCGGCGTCTTCTCCGCACTCTCTGGTTCTTCTCCCACTCTCCGGTGCCTTCTGCCGGGCTCCTCGGCTATCTTCTGCCAGCTCTTTTACTAGCGTTGGCCCGGTCTTCTCCGTCGTCTTCTTCCCTCTTCTCTTCTTCCGATGTTGACACAACGCTCTCTTCCGCTGTAATGCCGTGTGCGTGGTGCGCGACGACTTATATAGGCATGGGGCGGGGTCACCGGGTGATGTCATCCGGTGACACCGCCCCCGTATGACGTCACCACCCAGGGCATGCTGGGACATTGACGTCATAAGGGGGCGGTGTCACCCGATGACATCACCTGGTGACCCCGCCCCATGCCTATATAAGTCTTTGCGCACCGCGCACACGGCATTACAGCGGGAAAGAGCGTTGTGTCAACATCGGAAGAAGAGAAGAGGGAAGAAGACGATGGAGAAGACCGGGCCAACGCTAGTAAAAGAGCTGGCAGAAGATAGCGGAGGAGCCCGGCAGAAGGCACCGAAGAGCGCGGAGAAGACGCCCGAGAGCGGGAGAAATAGGTCGGAGAAGTTGGAAGAGACCCCCGAAGTCTGAAGAAGACCCCCAGAGCTGTTTAATAAATTACTTTAAAAACCTGTCTAGTGTCTCGCTCGTCCCCAACCCCTTTCCTGACCAGCCAGGCTAGTGCTAGGATAAGGGTTTGGTATGGATTTTGGGGGGGACCCCATGCCGTTTTTTCGGCGTGGGTTTCCCCTTAAAATCCATAACAGACCGAAGGGCCCGGTATGCTCATGAATGGGGGAACCCATGCATTTAAAAAAAAAAAAAATTGGCGTGGAGTTCCCCTTTATGCACATGTCGCATGACAAAGTCGGATCAGTTAATACGGAATCTGACTTTGATCCGACTTCAGAAAAAAAGTAGTGCAGGAACTACTTTGAAGTCGGCACGACTTAAATTCGTGCCAATATGAATGGTAGTCATTCAAAATCATGGAGAATGACTTGTCATGCGATTTTGCAGTCCAAAATCGTGGGACAAGTTGTATAAGTGTGAAAGGGGGCTAATGCTATTTTCACACTGGGGCGGGGGTGGAGGTGGTTAGCGGTAAAGCACCGCAAATTTTAGCAGCGTTTTACCACTGTAATAGTAGGGCTTTTCGGCCACTAGCAGGCGCTTTTAACCCCCGCTAGCGGGCGAATAAAGGGTTAAAAGCGCTCGCAAAGGCCTGCTGCTGAAACGCTTTGCAGGCGCTTCGGCAGTGGTACCCATTGATTCCAGTGGCAGGGGTGGTGGAGGAGCAGTGTATACACCGCTCCTCCACCGCCCAAAAGATGCTGCTTGCAGGACTTTTTCTAACGACCTGCAAGTGTACCGCCCCGTGTGAAAGCGCTCATGCTCTCCCACTGAGGCTGCAGGGGAGGCACTTTAAAAAAGGGCCTGAAAAATGCCCCAGTGTGAAAGGGGTCTAATAGAGTAATCAGTGCTAAAAATATATGCACTGTCACTGTACTAATGACACTGGCAGGGAAGGGGTTAACATCAAGGGCGAGCAAACAGTTAAATATGTGCCTAGATAATGTTTCAGTGTAGTGGGGGGGGGGGGGGGGGGTGCTTTTACTACTGGAAGACATGGATCAGTGTTTCTGCTTTACAGAGACACAGGATCCATGTCTTCTGTAGAATGACAGTCTGCCTTGTTTACATAGGTAGACTGGCATTCTGTCAGTGTAACGAGCGATCAGCGGGTGGCGGTGGAGATCAGGTCCGCGGGACCTACTGATCAGCTCCCGCTGTGTGTTAAAAGACAGTGGGAGCAAGCAGGCGGCGGTGCGCACTTGCGTCCTAAACCCAGAAGTGCAGGATCACATATACAGTATACACGTGGTTCTGCACAGCGCGGCCACCCTCTAGCAGTAAATCTGCTATGGGGAGGACGGTAAGTGGATATAGTCAGTCTCTAATACTGTACCTCAAGTTTTCGGTCTCCCTGCTAATATCATAGAAGTACAAGAAATGTATAGTAGAGTTAAGCCTGGTACACACTAACACTAACCTGGTACACACTGACAGCTCCTGTTGGAGCCACTGTACTAACGATCTGATGTTAGTACAGTGATCTCCCCTGCTGAGCTGTTGTGTTCTAATGGGGGGACGGTCCCTCCGCCAGAACACAACAATCATTGCTCTCAGCCATTGGCTTTGAGCGCTGATCGGGAGCCGGTCGGCTGATGGTTTTCCAGCATTCTCGTCTGACAGAAGCTGGCCAAACAGCCGGCTTCTGTCGGACCGGCTGACATACACACGGGCTCAATGCTGGCTGGTTTTTATTTAAACCGTCGTTGTCTCCCGACATTTGGTCTGTGTGTACTAGGCATTAGCATGGGCTACCCAACTGATAAGGTAAGTCAACTTTAGGATTTGGTAAGGTATTTATGTTAAAGGGAATTAAATGTTAAAGGGTTTGTAAAGAATATTTAAAAAAAAATAACAAACATGTCATACTTACCTCCACTGTGCAGCTCGTTTTGCACAGAGTGGCCCCCGATCCACATCTTCTGGGGTCCCTCGTCGGCTGTCTCGGCTCCTTCCCGCAATCACTCACCACCTATATGCGAGCGAGCTCGCATGTTGGTAAATGATTGCGGGCACGCTCCAGTGATACAGCCAGTGGCTATTGACGCTCACTGTATAACTCGGCCCCGCCCCCCCGGCGTGCTGCGTCATTGGTTGTGATTGACAGCAGCGCCAGCCAATGGCTGCGCTGCTTTCAATCCATCCACTGTAGCCAATCAACGGCCTGGCTGAACGGCGAGGAGGATGTCGGGGCCGAGAGCGGGACTTTCGAGGGGACAGGTAAGTAAAACGGGGGCTGGGGGGGGGGGGCGTTATTGTCAGATGTTTTTTCAGCTTAATGCATAGGATGCATTAAGGTGAAAAAACATTTACCTTTACAACCCCTTTAATTTCATGAGATTGGTTAGGTTTTAGGTTTTATATGAGAAGAATTCTTTAGGGGGCAACTTAAAAGCTGTATTAGGGTTTTAGGGGTCAGTGCATGTGTTCATCACCCAATGTGGTGTGCTAATGGTATAAAAAAAAAAAAAAAGTGTAACACTATTGAAAGTACTAGAAGTATACTACCAGCCTTTGATGTCAGTAGATGTAGTGTGAGTATGCATTATCAATTAACATGATTAAGTGCTGTGAACCTCCCAGTCCTCTAGCAGAAGGTCCCCATTTTTAGAATCCTTGTTAATCAGTTGTTTTCATAGTGCTACTAAGCATCTCTGAGGATACAGCCATTTTGGGCTTCTCTGCGCTGCAGAGCCTAGCCCAAAGTTAAAGCACTAATGACTAAATAAAACTGTTGCAGGTGAATATAAGAAGAGTTCTTCAAAACTTACTAAAAATAATAAATCACGAAATAAATAATTGCATGAAAGAACATTCAATGCTTACATTGTTCACCTTTCATTCACAGAAGTCCAAGAGTGTAGAACTCAAGATAACAAAACTTCCAAATTTTATTACATTAACTATTCTTCTTTTATGTAAAAATTTGTGATGTATCGCAACAGTTTAGGATTGTGAATGTACAAGAAATTACCCCTCAAGCCTCGTACACACGACCGAGTTTCTCATCGTAACAATCTCGTCGTTTTTTTCGACGAGACTCTTGTTAACCTTGACGAGTTTCTCGTCAAGCTTTCCATGCGTACACACTGACAATTCCAAATCTCGTCGTTGTTCTGCGCGGTCACGTCCAGCACGTACGACGGCAGTATAAAGGGGAAGATCGATTTCCTTGGCGCCACCCCTTGGGCTGCTTTTGCTGATCTCGTGTTACCGCGTGTGAAGTAAAAGTTTGGGAAGAGACGATTCGCGCTTTTCAGTCTTCGTGCTTTTCAGTTCATTTTCTGAGGTTCAGTTTGTGCTTGTGGGTTCGTATCTTGACTTTCAGGGCGTCTAGGCAGGTCGTATCTGTTTTACAGTGCGTTCTTGCCCGTTTGTTTCTGATTTTCAGTTCGTTATTCATAGGCCTTGCTGTTCTAAAGTGCGTTCTGTTCTGTACGTTCTGATAAGACGACCGTTTCCTAGCCATGTCGCCTGCACGTTCTCGTCGTCGAGTTCGTGCTGTGCGTGCGCTTGGTGTTGGTCTGCTTGTTTTGGACCAAGACCAGTCCATGAACGGTGTGAGGAGGAGTTCATGGACCAAGAATTGGTTGCTCCAGCGGGACCAATTCTGCCATATGCCTCTGCTGCGGGAGATCGTCGAGAATAATCCTGAGGACTACAGGAATTTTCTGCGGATGTCTGACCCCGTTTTTCAGCAACTGTTGGCTTTGGTGTCCCCCTATATTACCAGGAAGGACACCGTTATGCGGGAAGCCATCAGTGCTGAGCAGAGGCTCATCGCCACCTTACGTTATCTGGCGACAGGGAGAAGTCTTCAGGACTTGAAGTTCACGACAGGCATCTCCCCCCAGGCTCTGGGCCTCATAATCCCAGACACCTGTTCTGCTATTATACAAGTCCTGCAGGAGGACTATATTAGGGTAAGTTTTCTCCATTAACATCACATTTTATGTATTCCATGTATGCTAATGTATTGTATTTCTTTCATCCTTCCCTAATTACCATGATTGTAATATGCTGAGAATGTCCCCTTTGTCCCCATGCATGCTGGAAGTTTTTAAATGCCCCTTTTTTCTCCTCCATGCATATTTCCCTTCACTAAGCTTTCCAGCAGGGGCGTCTGTTGCTCCAAATGATTGGGGGTCCAACCCCAATTTAGGAAATAAACTTCCTCCTTTTTTGCGACTGTGCCTATTAAACGCCCGCAGTTGCCCCCTCCAATGCAGCCATTTTGTTCCCTCCAATGCAGCCATTTTGTTCCCTCCAATGCAGCCATTTTGTTCCCCCCAGCCCTGCACTTACCTTCTTGTGGTCAGCGCCATCCTTCTTCTGTCCTTGATGTCTTCTCCTGCCCTTGATGTTGCATCAGCCAATCATGTTACCATTAAACAGACTTGGTGAACATGATTGGCAGAGCAGCCTGTCAGTGTTTACCCAAGGAATGTCCCCCCCCCCCTGCGTCACCTATTTAACTTTTATGAAGCCAATTACATCCCTCAGGCTGTAATGTGCAAGGCTATTTGCCTCCCTGTTTCTGATATGCAATTTTCACCCCATAAATGCTGCAGTTTAATGCTGGTCGCTTAACAGGGGGCCATCCACCTGAATAGTGGGCGGCATTGACAATACATAGGTTAATGCAAGGCATGAACCGATGTATTGTTCGGAGTGACGGGCACAGGAGAGAGGGGGCAGTGTTCCAGCGCCCACTCTGGACGCACCGCCACTGCAATGCTATCCTGTGGCCAAACACATCTCCCCCCCCCCCCCCCCCAAAAAAAATATTTTTTTAATGGACCATCAGAGGTGGTGATGAATATGAAACATGAGCCTTCCATTATACTTCTTAAAAACAGATTAATAAATGGAGAATTTGATTGATGTTGGCCTCTAATGTTTTTTATTATCTCCTTGTAATGTAATATTTTTAAATTCAAATTTTTTTTCATCTTGTTTGACTCCCCAGCTTCCTTCCACGCCACAGGAATGGCAGACTGTGGCATCGGAGTTTGCCACGCGGTGGGACTTCCCCAACTGCGGTGGTGCCATAGACGGGAAGCACGTCCGCATCGTGCCGCCACCCCGTTCTGGGTCCTACTACTACAACTACAAGGGGTTTCATAGCATTGTGCTGATGGCGGTGGTGTCAGCACGGTATGAATTCCTCTATGTTGATGTAGGGAAGAATGGCCGGATGTCCGATGGGGGATCCTTCATCCAGACGGAGTTTGCCCTCCGTCTCCAGAGTGACGACCTTGCATTGCCACCGGATGCAGGGAATGTTGAAGGACTCCCCTTTGTTTTTTTGGCTGATGAAGCCTTCGGGCTCCGACCGCATCTTATGAGGCCATTTCCTCAGAGGACCCTGACCCCAGAGAAGAGGGTGTTCAATTACCGGCTGGCCAGGGGCCGAAGAGTCGTTGAAAATGCCTTCGCCATAATGGCCAGCCGGTTCCGCATTTTTATGACTTCCATACACTTGGCGGACTACAAAATAAACTATGTCGTTTTATGCTGCTGTGTGCTACACAACTTTCTCAGCAGAAAATCCACTTTTTATATGGCCACAGTATTGCCTGAGGCTGGACTTTCATCTGCAAATCCCCTGCCGGGCCTTGAATCTGCCCGTCCTGGCTTGCCCCCCCAAAATGCCCGTGAGGTTCGGGAGAAATATATGCAATATTTCACGGGTAGGGGGGCAATTTCTATGCCAGGCTATGCCTAAAGATTCATGGAGAATGAGCTAAATAAAATTCTGATTTCAACTTTTAACTTTTGTTTGTTTCCTGTCTCCTAGTTTGTCTTAGTGCATTTGTAGTGCCAAGTGTATTTTCCTTTAGTAAATAACAACCATTTCACTATGTAACCTTAAAAAAAACACAAATAAGGTTAGAGCGTATTGAAAAAAGAAGCTACACGTTGTTTGTGTTCAAACATTTTACTCTGTGCACATTCACACACGTTTCCTTTTTTTTTAATATTTTTTTTTGTCCTGGCCACAAACCGCCAATTCTTTTCTTAGGAAAATACAAAAACAACAGTTGCATTCCAAAAAGTACAACTTTGGATATCTCTGAGCAATCTGAGACATTCACACTTACACAAACTATGTCTCTATGTGCCCGTCATAATATGGGGTCTTGCCACCCCTTGCCCAGCCAAAAATTGAATATGCACACATTTTAAAGTTATTTCCAATAGGGATTTTAGACTCCTGATCCCTATTGTCAACATGTGCTATCTGCCATCAGGGGTGATCAATGGACGTGTTTTGGGGGTGCAACCCCTTCCTCAGTTCACCTACTTTAGATACGAGGAAGGGGTTGCACCCCCAAAAGACGTACATGGATATCCCCTGATGGCAGATAGCACATGTTGACACACTGTGTGCATATTCAATTTTTGGCTGGTTTGATTGTCAAAAAGAGTTTAAAAGGTTGAAGAACAGTCATTCCTGAAAAAAAATGGGGGTTTGGTTGACTTATTCGATTCTCCCCAATACATCTAGAATGTCTTTAAATGTTTGATCCATCACATGAATTATTTGTTTTATTCTGTCCAGTTCCGTGCTACATTCCATCACTTGCTGTATTATTCGGAGGGCACTGTCAGCAGAGAAACGTGTACTATCCTTCACAACAACATTTACATCCCCTAAAAACAAAATAAAAAGGTATTATAACTCTGCAGGCCTACATCTCTTACCTGAAGCTGTGGTGTCAGATACTGACCTGTTGTGGTGACCAGTTCCACAACGTCATCCACCTCTCCTTCCTGCACTTCTCCTTCCTCCACCTCAACTTCCTCAACATCCTTTGGTTGTGGGTCTTTGGGAGTTTGGGGTTGTTGTGAAGCTGTGGGGTTCCTGTGCTCCCTGGAGTGTTCTCCTCCCAGTCTTCTCTCCCCTATGAGAATCAAACAAAAGGTCTATTTATCACACTGAAATTCTCTATGAAAAATAAAAACTGGCTAAATTGTTTGGAAGTGGGGTACAAGTGTGTGTTTGGGCGGATTTTAAAGATGAATGCATTATTTGGAAAGAAAAATATGTTTAGTATTCACCTTTTGGATGTAAATTTTTAGACATGGAGGCACCACAAAAATTCACTGATGCACCTGTGTGGGACACTCAAAAAAGGCGGTTCTGGTGGCCCACACTATAGTGCTCCAAAGTACAGATGTAGTACCATCTGCTGAGTGTCCTCTCCTTTACACTGATTAAAGTTTGCATTTCATTCTCTTTACAAACACATCATCTAGGCGAAAATTTAGGAACAACAATTTGTAAAAAACAGGCAGATGTCTATTTTCTTTTGTGGCTGTAAAATAAGCCAAAACAGCGGATAGTGGCCGAACGAAGTGTCTGTAACGTAACGAACGATTACTGTGCCAAACCAAGTTCGAAATTAGCAAATTTTGGAAGGGAGTCCAATATGAAAAAAAAACAAAAAGGAGCAACATGTAATTTGAGAAAAACCTAAATAGCAGAAAAGTGTACATTTTACTTACTTTTTGCTAGCATTCTCTTAATGCTCCTTAACTGCTCTGGCTCCCTCAGTTTGAGGTCTGACCACCTCTTTCTGAGCTGCTCATTTGAGCGTTTCACCCCGAAATTATTCTTCAGACTCTTCACGACTTTTTTCAGGATTTTGGCCTTCCTTCTATTAGGTTTGCTATACGGCCCATGCTTTGCGTCATAATCAGACTTGAGCAATATGTCCGCCATCTCCGCAAAAGACATATTAGATGCCTTGAATCTCCTCCTTGATCGTGACGTTTCCTCGGTCTCCGGGCTTGTCTCCTCCTCGTTTTTGGAGGAATTATCAGACACCTGCTGTAAATCCGCCATATCTGTCTGCGCGCCGAAAGAGAAGGGGCGGGGAAAAGATGTTAGTTAGAACGTCATGGGCGGGCGACTTGTGCGTAGTTTGACGCATGCGTGGTGTGTATATATAGCAAACACACATGTGACTATACTACGTTCGTTGTGCGGAGAGAGGAGTTCAAGTGACGGACGTGCGAACGAAGGTATGTGATTTTGTGACTTTGACTAATTGTTGGCCTATACTGTCTGGAGAATGTTGTAGGATATATATGGTGACTACGATTTTAAGGAGGTTAGACTGTGTGCCTCACATTAGTTATATATTATTTATTTTACTTGCAGATAGAATATGAATGTCTTTATTAGCGACAAAGAATTCCTGGCGGAATTTATAGACTGGGTAAGGAAGCTGCCCGCTCTGTGGGAGACCAAAAACCCCATCCACAAAAAAAAATGGGGTGAGAAAAGCAGCGCTGGAGACCCTGCTCCCATTTGTGCATACCAAGGTGCCCACAGCCACAGCAAAACAGGTGGACACTAAAATTGGGAGCTTGAGAGGCACCTACAGGACTGAACGCTCTAAGGTCCTGGCTTCTCAGAGGTCAGGACTCTCAGGAGCAGCAGCAGATGATGTGTATGTCCCCAATTTGTGGTACTACAGCAGGATGTCCTTTCTGGATGACCACATTGAGACAAGGCCATCACTCTCCACTCTTCCCCCCAGACTTCCCTGCAGCCAACCTGAGCCTTCTCTGGAGCAAGAGGAGGCAGCCATCCTGGATGAACCTGATTTGGCCATCTGGAGCCAGGTATAGTATTTATAGAAAATGTATTGGGATAAAATTAATGTTTGACAAATATGTCAAGATGACAAACATAAACTATTTTGGGTTCCACAAGTGAAATCAAGATCTCGAGACATTAGTCTGCACTTAATTGGGTGCTAAATAGTCAATCTGATGTAGTTGTAAATTGGTCAAAATGATTTCTGGATTTACATTCGAATTGCTTCAATCATGATCTGAATTTTGGATGCAAAGATTAAACCAACATATTAAACTATGTCCCTTTTTCATACACAGGATGAAATCAGCCAGGAGGAGGGTCTGGAAACTGTCAGGCAGGAGGTGGCAGGGCCCAGTGGCAGGCAGGAGGTGGCAGGGCCCAGTGGCAGCCAGGAGGTGGCAGGGCAAAGGAGAAGCACCAGATCACAGGTGCCTCCCATCCGACTTCCCAAAAGAAGCAGGAGGGACAGGACCACCAGTGAGGCAGCAATGACCCTTATTCGAGAGGCCCATGCCACCCTCAAGGAGCCCACATCCCCTGAAGAGGCCATTGCCGGCCTAGTGGAGGCAAAGTTCAAGGTGATGAGCATGGAGCAACGCCTCCTATGCGAGACCCTGCTCATCACCTTGCTGAACAAGGGGGTGATGGAAAAAATTACCCCCAATACCGCTATTTGTGAGGTGGCACAACTGTCCCAACCTCAACCTCCTCCTCCACCTTCTTCTTCTGCCCCACCCCCTTCTCCTCAACCTCCACCTTCTTCTTCTGCCCCACCCCCACCCCCTTCTCCTCAACCTCCACCTTGTTCTTCTGCGCCACCCCCTTCCTTCTCCTCCACCTCCACCTTGTTCTTCTGCCCCACCCCCTTCTCCTCCACCTTGTTCTTCTGCCCCACCCCCTTCTCCTCAACCTCCACCTTCTTCTTCTGCCCCACCCCCTCCTCCTCCACCTTCTTCTTCTGGCCCACCCCCTTCTCCTCAACCTCCACCTTCTTCTTCTGGCCCACCCCCTTCTCCTTCACCTCCACCTTCTTCTTCTGGCCCACCCCCTTCTCCTCCACCTCCTCCTCCTCCTGACAGGAGTACCCCTCCAGTGGCCCAGCCTCCAGCCAAACGAAGAAGGAAGGCTGCAGGGAAGGCTTCAGGAAAGGTTGCCAGGAAGACGAGGAAGTGATGGCCTTGCTTCATTGTGGTTGGACAGAAGGCAGCCTGTTGTAGTACCACACACTTGGGACATATATCTCACCTGCTGCTGTTCCTGACCTCTGGGGGGCCAGCATCAGATTGTGCTCAGAAATGTTGGCCTTCTCTCAAGCTCCCAATTTTAGTGTCCACACAGGGTTGATGTGTGGTCTGGGGTCCCTGGGATGCACAAATGGCAGCAGGTTCTCCAGCGCTGCCTTCTCTTTATTTTATTTCAAACATGAATAAATGTTATTTTTGTTTAAGTTCATACTTGACTATGTGTATTTAAAAAAAATTTAGCTTTGGAGTAAGCAGAGACATTTGACAGCCAAAAAAAGGGACAGATACCAAACACCCAAAAAAAATAACAATCTTATTTTTTTTAAAAAGGGTGTAAAATTTAACAAATATATATTAAAATATTCAATGGGAGATCACTATCAAAACATTGCCAAATTACAATTAACATCAGTTTGAAAAATTTTAAAATTTAAAATATTCAGAAGATCTTGCACGATATAATACACCTAAGTCTTCTTAAGAGCAGCATGAAAAAGGATAAAAAAAGATAGTCATAACTCTGTGTGAATATCAGCAGCAAAAGAAGTTCATTTGTTTGGATTAATGTAACATTCTAAAGAAGATTTCAATGCACAACATTTAAACGATGCAATAATTTCGAGCGTGACGAATGTGCTATCTCCATTACGAAGGCTTGTTTTACCAGAAGATGCGCTCCCGTCTCATACTTGCTTCTCAGCATGCGCGCTTTTGGAAGAGTCGTAAAAGCATACACACGAACCATTTTCTCGTCACAAAACAGGCCGACGAGAAACACGACGAGGAAATCTGGAATCGTGACGAGAAAATAGAGAGCAGGTTCTCTATTTTCTCGTCGAGATTCACGGCAATTTTCTCGTCGTAAAACCATACACACGAACGGTTTTCTCGAGGAAAAAGCTCTCGCTGCACTTTTCTTGCCGGTTTTGGACGAGAAAATCGGTCGTGTGTACGAGGCTTGAGTCTGCAAAGTTGAGGCATTTACAGCCTTGCAGCTTTTCTTGTAAATTGTCTCCATCTGGTGACCAGATCTAGCATTGCACCATTCTAAAATAAGTCCTCCACCATCTCTAACAAGGACACCTGTCTGAAAAAATAAATAAAAAAACAATGTAGTACATATGTTTATAAATAAGGTACACCAGTGCAGGGCTGGACTGGGACAAAAATTTGGCCCTGGACTTCATCCAGACCGTCTCACTTTAATTCAATAAAATGCTGCCCCCCACCCCCCCCCCAAAAAAATCACACCCACCAAAAGGCCCCTACATCCATTATTGTATATCATGAGAGGGTGAGAGAGAGAGAGAGAGAGAGGGAGGGTTGAGGGGAGGGAGGTGAGTGTAAGAGAGAGTGAGTGAGTGTAAAAGAGAGGGGGTGAGTGTAGGACCCCTTTCACACTGAGGCGTTTTTCAGGTGCTTTTGGGCTAAAAATAGCACCTGAAAAACGCCTCCGCTGCAGTCCCAGTGTGAAAGCCCGAGTGCTTTCACACTGGGGCGCTGCC
Organism: Rana muscosa; assembly: GCA_029206835.1. Taxonomy (NCBI): domain Eukaryota; kingdom Metazoa; phylum Chordata; class Amphibia; order Anura; family Ranidae; genus Rana; species Rana muscosa. The sequence goes on from CM055116.1 coordinate 144,115,677, forward strand.
AGGGCGTTAAAAAAAGTCCTCCAAGCAGCATCTTTGTGGCGGTGGAGGAGCGGTGTACACACAGCTCCTGCCCATTGAAATGAATGCCTACCGCTGCTGAAACGCCTGCAAAGCACTTCCGCAGCAGCGCGACACGGGCGCATATAACCTTTAATTCGGCTGCTAGCGGGGGTTAAAAGCGCCTACTAGAAGCCGAATAGCGCAGCTAAAATGACAGTAAAGTGCTGCTAAAACTAGCAGCATTTTACCGTCAATGCCCGCCCCAGTGTGAAAGCAGCCTAAGAGTCAGGGAGTGAATGAGACAGAGGAGGGGGCAGAGAGACAGAGGGGGGGGGAGCTGAGAGACAGAGGGAAGGTGCTGAGAGACAGCGGGGGGGGGGGTGTGCTGAGACAGAGGGGGAAGCTGAGAAAAAGAGGGGGGAGCTAAGAGACAGAGGGAGGGAGCTGAGAGACAGAGGGGGGCTGAGAGACAGAGGGGGGCTGAGAGACTGAGGGGGCTGAGAGACTGAGGGGGCTGAGAGACTGAGGGGGCTGAGAGACTGAGGGGGCTGAGAGACTGAGGGAGGGGTCTGAGAGACTGAGGGAGGGGTCTGAGAGACTAAGGGAGGGGTCTGAGAGACTGAGGGGGGGGGGCTAAAAGAGGGGGGGACTGAGAGACAGAGGGGGCTGAGAGACAGAGGGGGCTGAGAGACAGAGGGGGCTGAGAGACAGAGGGGGCTGAGAGACTGAGGGAGGGGTCTGAGAGACTGAGGGGGGGGCTAAAAGAGGGGGGGCTGAGAGACAGAGGGGGCTGAGAGACTGAGGGGGCTGAGAGACTGAGGGGGCTGAGAGACTGAGGGGGCTGAGAGACTGAGGGGTCTGAGAGACTGAGGGAGGGGTCTGAGAGACTAAGGGGGGGCTAAAAGAGGGGGGACTGAGAGACAGAGGGGGGGCTAAAAGAGGGGGGGACTGAGAGACACAGGGACTGAGGGACAGAGTGGTGGTCTGAGAGACAGAGGGGGGGTCTGAGAGACAGGGGGGGTCTGAGAGACAGGGGGGGTCTGAGAGACAGAGGAGGGGTCTGAGAGACAGAGGAGGGGGCTGAAAGAGGGGGGACTGAGAGACACGGGGACTGAGACACAGAGTTGGTAGAGAGACAGAGGGGATGGCTGAGACAGACCACATAGCACTGTCCCTTTCTGCAGTCCCTCTGCTCACCCCCCCCGCTGTCTCAGTGTTCTGGCATGTTTGTGTAGGATGCCGGGTACCTGATGGGCAGCAGCGGCAGCGCCGAGTCTCCCTCTTGATCCAGGGGGGGGGGGGTGCTCTCGCTGCTCTGCTCCTTACAGCGGCGCATGTTCTCTTCCTCCGGGCTCCCAGTCAGCCTGCCCTCCGGCCCAGGCCACATGGTTCCTGGAGCAGAGAGGAGGTGGAGGAATCGTGGTTCTGGGAGCGCCAGGGTAGCCGCGCTCGCTCTCGCTCCTGTTCGCCTCTTCGGTGGTCAGGGAGGGGGTGGAGCTGTTCTCCCTCCTCTGCTTTTACATCCAACTGCCCTCCTCGCTGGCCACCTTCCCCGAATCCCCGCCGCGGTTTTCTGCCAAGCTGCCGCCGAACTCTGCATAAAACGGCCCACTGAGCCATCGGCCCACAGGCAAACTCCCGGTAGTCCCGATGACCAGTCTATCCCTGCACTAGTGCAAAGAATTTTGCAAAGATTGTTTCCTAGTTGTTAATCACTTCAAGACTAAACACTTTTACCCCATTCCTGAACAGGCCATGTTTCAAATTTCAGCGCTGTCACATTTTAAATGACAATTACTCATTAATTAGTCATGGAACACTAAAATTTGAATTTTTTATAATTTTTTTAAGACAGATAAAACTTTATTTTGGTGGTATTTAATCACCACTGCACTTTTTATTTTTTTTATATATATAAATGCGACAGAAAATTTTGAAAAAGGATTAGTTTGTTATATTTTTCAAACATAATATTTCTTCATAAATTCAAGGCAAAATGTATTCTACTACCATATTTGCCGGCGTATAAGGCGACTGGGTGTATAAGACGACCCTCTAATTTTCCAGCTAAAATTTTGGTTTTGGGATATACTCGCCGTATAAGACGACCCCCCTTCCGACTAGCCGTGCCTCACCATACCTCACTGTGCCATTTCATACCTCACTGTGCCCCTGCATGCCTCACTGTTCCATTGCATACCTCACTGTGCCCCTGCATGCCTCACTGTTCCATTGCATACCTCACTGTGCCCCTGCATGCCTCACTGTTCCATTGCATACCTCACTGTGCCCCTGCATGCCTCACTGTTCCATTGCATACCTCACTGTGCCCCTCGACGATCACATACCTTATCCCTGACATGTAGAATCTCAGTCAGACTGCGGCCATCCATTTTTCAAAAGCCGCACCTCCTCCTCGTGCTGTTCTGTGATAGGCGGAACACTCAGCTTCCCAGTGTTCAGTCTTCCGCCTATCACAGATGCCCTCTCATCCGAGGCCGAGGACGAGAGGGCACCTGTGATAGGCGGAACACTGAACAGAGGCTCTGCTGGGAAGCTGAGTGTTCCGCCTATCACAGAACAGCATGAGGAGGAGGCGCGGCTTTTGAAAAATGGACGCGGTCTGACTGAAATTCTACATGTCAGGTACGTACCGGCGTATAAGACGACCCCCGACTTTTAAGGAGATTTTTATGGGTTAAAAAGTCGTCTTATATGCCGGAAAATACGGTACATTTCTTTGGTAAAAAAAAAAAAAAGCCAAACTATGATATATATATAATATATATATTAGGGCTGTGGAAATTAACTATTAATTCCTTGATTGACCGATCAAAATTCTTTGGGCTTGCCGTGTCCATCTGAAGGGCTCCTTTGCTGTGCCTTCATATCTGCATGCCGGCGGGACCTTACTATCTGCCACACGCAAGGGCTGTTACACTTCCCTCTATCACTTCCCTCTACCAACCTGGGGTTCTACAGCCATCCACTGGGAGATGTGATAGTTCCCTTCACGGGACATCTACATGCTGACGGACTGATGTTAGCCCCTCCTCATCTGGATTCAGCAGTGGTATCGTTGTACACATTTTTATACCAGTATCATACTTAGCTACATGTTTTTATGACTGCTTTTGCTACTGTTTGGTATTACTCGCACCATTTTTACAGTTTATGTAGCTACATCGATTTTATCTCCAGTGCAATATTTATTTTGTTACCTACTTGAAGACTATAAAAGTTTTAATGCTATTCCCATCGAGCGCTGCCTTTTGTGTGTTTTTTGTATCCTGCTATCCATTTTTCCAGTGGTTGGTAGCTGCACTGGGAATCGGCCTGCAAGGAGATCATCTAGAAGTAGTTGGATCTATGTGCGTTATAATTAATCGAAATTAGTCGATTAATCGATTAAAAAACAAAACGATTAATCGAACATGAAAATTTTAATCAGTAACAGCCCTAATATATATATATATATATATATATTACACACACAGTATCTAACAAAAGTGTGTACACCCCTCACATTTTTGTAAATATTTTATTATATCTTTTCATGGGACGACACTAAAGAACTTACACTTTGCTACAATGTAAAGTAATGAGTGTACAGCTTGTATAACAGTGTAAATTTGCCATCCCCTCAAAATAACTCAACACACAGCTACTAATGTCTAATGTCTAAACCGCTGCCAACAAAAGTAAGTACACCCCTAAGTGAAAATGTCCAAATTGGGCCCAATTAGCCATTTTCCCTCCCTGTTGTGTCATATGACTCGTTAGTGTTACAAGGTCTCAGGTGTGAATGGAGAGCAGGTGTGTTAAATTTGGTGTTATCGCTCTCACTCTCTCATACTGGTCACTGGAAGTTCAACAAGGCACCTCATGGCAAAGAACTCTCTGAGGATCTGCAAAAAAAAATATTGTTGTTCTACATTGAGATGGCTTAGGCTATAAGAAGATTGCCAAGACCCTGAAACTGAGCTGCAGCACGGTGGCCAAGACCATACAGCAGTTTAACAGGACAGGTTCCACTCAGAACAGGCCTCGCCATGGTCGACCAAAAAAGTTGAGTGCACGTGTTTCAGCGTCATATCCAGAGGTTGTCTTTAGGAAATAGACGTATGAGTGCTGCTAGCATTGCTGCAGAGGTTGAAGGGGAGGGGGGTCAGCCTGTCAGTGCTCAGACCATACGCCGCACACTGCATCAAATTGGTCTGCATGGCTGTCGTCCCAGAAGGAAGTCTCTCCTAAAGATGATGCACAAGAAAGCCGAAAAACTATTTGCTGAAGACAAGCAGACTAAGGACATGGATTACTGGAACCATGTCTTGTGGTCTGATGAGACCAAGATAAACGTATTTGGTTCAAATGGTGTCAAGCATGTGTGGTGGCAACCAGGTACGGAGTACAAAGACAAGTGTGTCTTGCCTACAGTCAAGCATGGTGGTGGGAGTGTCATGGTCTGGTGCTGCATGAGTGCTGCCGGCACTGAGGAGCTACAGTTCATTGAGGGAACCATGAATGCCAACATGTACTGTGACATACTGAAGCAGAGCATGATCCCCTCCCTTCAGAGACTGAGCCACAGGGCAATATTGCAACATGATAATGACCCCGAACACACCTCCAAGATGACCACTGCTTTGCTAAAGAAGTTGAGGATAAAGGTGATGGACTGGCCAAGCATGTCTCCAGACCTAAACCCTATTGAGCATCTGTGGGGCATCCTCAAACGGAAGGTGAAGGAGCGCAAGGTCTCTCACATCCACCAGCTCTGTGATGTAGTCATGGAGAAGTGAAAGAGGACTCCAGTGGCCACCTGTGAAGCTCTGGTGAACTCCATGCCCAAGAGGGTTAAGTCAGTGCTGGAAAATAATTGTGGCAACACAAAATATTGACACTTTGGGCCCAATTTGGACATTTTCACTTAGGGGGTGTACTCACTTTTGTTGCCAGCAGTTTAGACATTAATGGCTGTGTGTTGAGTTATTTTAAGGGGACAGCAAATTTACACTGTTATACAAGCTGTACACTCACTACTTTACATTGTAGCAAAGTGTCATATATTCAGTGTTGTCCCATGAAAAGATATAATAAAATATTTACAAAAATGTGAGGGGTGTACTCACTTTTGTGAGATACTGTATGTATGTATATATATATATATATATATATATATATATATATGATTGTTTTTTTTTTTAAACACAGTGATTGCCATGATGGCTGTAAAAGGAATTCGTTTTCACAGTGTTCGGCTGCATTTATGCAGCCAATTATTACTATTGTGATGGCTGTGATGGGCCAGAGCGATCACATGGTATAGGGCTATTGTGATTGGTCACAACAATCACATGGTACAGGGCCAATCACAGAGATCTCAGTAGTAAACAATAGTGTCATGAATAATAACCCTTGTTTACTACTTCTAATATGATCACTGTGATTGACCATGGTACAATGGGATCACGATGACCAATCACAGGGTGTGGTAACAATTCAAACTTCCATAAATTAGTTTACAGTTCAATTTCTTTAAAAATAAGCCAAAGTGCTGCATAGCAGAACCCATGCTCTCCTCTACAGGGAAGCAGTGGTCACTTTGCAGAGCATGTCCCTTTATTGAGTCAGTGACACAACTCTCCAGTTAACAGGGAGCATGAGCTTTGCTGACTGCTGCGCTCAAGTTCTGACTCAGTATATTGGACCTCTGCAATGTGACCACTGCTTCAACACAGAGAGTAAAGGCCCGTACACGATCCAATTTTATGGCCATAATTGTCTGATGGACGTGTTGTGTCGGATAATCTGACCGTGTATGCTCCATCAGACAATTGTTGGCTGAATTAACGACAACAAATGTTGGCTGTTCATGCTCACCAACTGTCTGACAATAAATCTGTTACGTCGGTTTATCCGATCGTGTGTACACAAATCCGTCCAACTAAAATCCAAAGTACAAACACGCATGCTCAGAACCAATGTTAAACATTAAGACAACATTAGAAGAAGTTGCCCAAAGGGTGGCGCTAAAGAGCAGAAAATCCACATATTTAGGTTTTGTTGGCTGAAAATGTTGTGCCATGTGTATGCAGAACAAATTCACGGCCAATGCCCTTCGAAAGTCCGATTGTGTGTACGAGGTTTAAGAGTTCCACTGTGACAGGTGACCGGTGTCAGGCTTTTCTACTCAGTTTGTGGCTGTTTTAGAAAGAAACTGTACTGTAAGATATTAAACACCTTTTGTATTGATGCTTCTGGAATGTATTTAGCGAAAGGAAAGATAAGTCCACCATTTAGACCATGTTTCATGTTACATTCATATTTACAGTGTAACTTATACCCATGTGGCATACACCAATATCCCAAATCCAACAACCCCCTTACCTGAATCACAAAGTGCTTCTATATGCAGCTTTAGGTTTTCTTTTGAAATCAGCATGGCTTCAGGGTGCAGCATCCAGGTACAGGATAGCTCTTTGTGAATGAGGCTACGTGTCCCATCTACCACCACAGGCGAGGGACTAGTATGCAGAGCATGCAAATCCTCCTTCCTTTTCGCCACATAATACCTCCTGTAGTACACAGCTTCATATCCTTTAGCCCCATAGCCCCATAACAGCAGATATGTATTAAAAAAAAGGCCCGGATGGAGGTATAAATTGATAGTGGCTGTGCATTGCACCCATAACACATTGTGAGTGCAATGCTCTGCAGGCTTCAGAGAAAAGAGTAGTAAATGCACATTGATCATAAGACCACAGGCTGCCGGAACCACAGAGACATATTTGCTACTGCAGGACGCCAGCTGGCCCTTGAATACTCCCTATGGTCATCAATAGCTTTTGGTCTCCTTGACACTGGCAGACATCTTGACCCATATATTTACTTGATCATAGTACACAATATTTCAAGAGACCTGGAAGGCTTGTACCTCAAATGGACAGCATCCCCTGAAGAAGCTTGGAATATGGGTGAAACATGTTGGGAATTCCATTCAAAACTGCTGTATCCATAAAACTGTGCCTTACGTACTTGCCGTAATTGTTTTTAAACAATTTTTTGTCTTTAAATAAAACTTTTTACATTATCTCTTGAGATTACTGTACCTCATTTTGCACCTTAAAAAATACCATAAAATTCTCCTATACCTATTTCTTTCAGTATGTTTTCAAAGACCCACCAATCAGATCTCTATGGGACCTTTAAAAGTAAAAATAAAACTAAAACAAATGGAGGGAACTTCAAAGATCACTGTAAGGAAAGGTTCCATCCGCTGGTAATTTCTATCATTTGGCGTGCAGTACTGGGTGTAGTGATGAAATATTACAACACTGGAGTCTCAGCAGGTGTCTCCTGGCAGTTTGGAACTGTCAGGGGAGCTTCTACCTGCTGGTGTTATGTCATCTTTGGGCCGCAGTACTGGCGTCCACCAGCGGATGGATCCTGGCAGTGTGGTGCAGATTTTACCTTCTGCAATCAGGGGTCACCTGAGCTTGTTAGCAATTAATAATATAAATACCCGCCAAGTGCACACACACACACTGCCCTGGTATTGTCCTCATGCCCTGACCTGCAGCCTGTTTACCTGAACCCTGTTTCCTGTATCCTGAACCTGTTGTATCTGTTCCTGCATCCCTAGATCCTTGCTCTGCAGCCTGATTGCTTCCTTCTTGTCCCTGTCTGTCCACTCCTGGCCCCCAATCTGCTGATCTCCTGTTAATGATCTTGGCCTGGCTTGACTATGACTCTGGTTCCCCCTTTTGCTACATATACTGGTTGGTTACTGTCACTATTTGGTTGTTTGGTTGTTCACTTGTTGTATTGGTGGTGTATTCACATTTATATGTATTACCTTAAATAAACTTACTTTCACCTATTTCTGTTTGCCGTTTCCTCTGTTGCAGTGCACATAGTTCTGATCACATCTGATTCCTGACAATCACTCCATGATTAAACTATAGTCTATTTGAGAGATACCATATAACCCCTCCCATTTCTAGCAATTCCCAGTTGTTTATACGTGTGTCCAACGCCTAGGAGATTACAAGTGAAGAGGCAAAAGTACCTACGGCTCAAAATGGTAATACAGCTTAATGATACGGTATCATGTATAGTAGACAGTAGGAGGTATATCTACTGAGCGGCCCCTATGGGAACTCATGGTGGTGGGAATAACTTCCACACAAAACCTGTGGAGTGTGTCAACTACACATGATACCCGGGCGTTTAGCTGTATTACCCTTTTGAGCGGTAGGTACTTTTGCCTCTTTAAATCCTTTTATAATGCCGTTAGTTTGATTCATCTGCAATTATCTCTATCTGTGTGGGGTCTTTCCAAGCACTATCCCCTGGAGGGGACTCACCCCTTGATTTTATCTCACCAATGGGGCCTTGGTTCATCTCTTCCCTTGTTGGTATACACTCAGGTAACTACAGAATCTCACTGCTGCAGATACATATGAATATGCACTTTGATTGCTATGAATGTGTTGTAATTCCATGTATATTTATATATAGAAAATATTTATATATCCCGCTATTAAGCTCCTGATGAAGTGGATTAATTACAGGAAACACATTGAGTATGCGGAGAAGAATATTTTAACATGCTAGTTTGATTTTGTGAAATGTTGGACTATACACATATGTATTTTAACTGGGATCCTTTCGAGGAAAGAGGTCTATTTTTCATGAAAAATTTGAATTTATATCCAATATGAGACTGCTTTCAATGAGTAATTTTGTTGAAGTACAATAAACTTTAAGATTTTAACTGTAGGTTTGTGTTGTGCCTTTAATGACCAGCCATGCGAAACCATTTTGCAGAAGTGCAGATACCTAGTTATGCATGTAAATTCCCATGTTAGTCTTAAATGAATCTCTGTGTCCTCTTTGATCCAAAACCCAGATTGTACATGGTGCCTGGACATTAGGGATGAGCTTAGAGTTCGAGTCGAACCCATGTTCGACTCGAACATCGCCTGTTCGGTTGTTCGCCGAATTGCGAACATTATGGGCGTTTGGAGTGGCACATCACGGCCCATAATTCACTGCGGCATTGCAGTGCATTGCTGGCTGAGGATGATTGGCCAAGCATGCACTATGACCCGCATGCTTTGGCCAATCACAGCACGCAAAAAACGGAAAGCCATAATTGGCCAAAGCCAGGGTGGCTTTGGCCAATTATGGCTCAGGGGGTTTAGTACACGCCCCACACTATATAAGGCTGCCTCCGTGGCGGCCTTGTGTAGTGCGTTGTGGTGGTTAAAGAGAGAGCTTACAGAGAGAGAGAGAGAGAGAGAGAGAGAGAGACAGACAGACAGTGTCATTTATATTGAGTTAGACAGAGCAGGCAGGTGAGTCAGTTAGCTGCAGTTACAGTGTGTAGAGGATATATATGCATCCTAGGTGTTGTGTGTGTGTGTGTATATATATTTATACACTGTATTCAGTTTAGCTAGATCTGTTCCTGTTATTTTCTATACTGACAGGCAGGCAGGTGATTGTGCTAACTGCAGTGTTTCACTTAGTGTATTGTGTCCTTTGCACTGTGTGCACCTAAAAATACCTGAAGACAATTGCTGGTGTTCTGATCATATTAATACCACAGGCAGGCAGCTTCAGTATTTACAGTTAGTGTACTGTCTCCTTTGCACAGTGTGCACCTAAAGCTACCTGAAGTCAATTGCTGGTGTTCTGATCATATTAATACCACAGGCAGGCAGCTTCAGTATTTACAGTTAGTGTACTGTGTCCTTTGCACAGTGTGCACCTAAAAATACCCAAAGACAATTGCTGGTGTTCTGATCATATTAATACCACAGGCAGCTTCAGTATTTACAGTTAGTGTACTGTGTCCTTTGCACAGTGTGCACCTAAAAATACCTGAAGACAATTGCTGGTGTTCTGATCATATTAATACCACAGGCAGGCAGCTTCAGTACTTACAGTTAGTGTACTGTGTCCTTTGCACAGTGTGCACTTAAAAATACCTGAAGACAATTGCTGGTGTTCTGATCATATTAATACCACAGGCAGGCAGCTTCAGTATTTACAGTTAGTGTACTGTGTCCTTTGCACAGTGTGCACCTAAAAATACATGAAGACAATTGCTGGTGTTCTGATCATATTAATACCACAGGCAGGCAGTTGATTCTGCTAGCTGCAGTATAATCAGTATATATACATCCCAGCTTTGTGCAGCTACATCTCACTGCAGGCCATTAGTATGTCTGGAAGGCCAACAAGGAGAGACAGATAGTCATGAGCCAATAAAAGAGGGCAAGCAGTCTCTGTGTCTAGAGGCAACAGTGCTGGTCGTGGACACGGTGCATCCTCATCAGCACGTGGCCGTGGGACACGCTTGTCCTTCTTTTTAGCAGCTGGCCATGTTGAGCCGCAACATGCCGAAGACTTGGTAGAGTGGATGACCAAGCCATCCTCATCCTCCTCATCCTCTCTCACCCAGGCTCAGGGTACTTTGTCTGGCAAAGCAGCTGCCAAAGTGGCCTCTTCCCTTAGCTCAATGGCATCAGTTACTCCTTCCCTAGCCCCACCATGAGCTACTGAGGAGTCCCCCGAACTGTTTGACCACAGTGTTGGGTACATGCTCCAGGAGGATGCCCAGTGTTTTGAAGGCTCCGATGATGGTACCCAGCTAGAAGAAGGCAGTAACATGGGCCCAGAGAGAGAGGGTTCCCAACAAGGACAGCAATCTGGCAGTTATGTTCCCCTAGCTGCAGCATACTGCCAGATTTGCTCCAGTGATGAGGAGGGAGGGGATTATGAGGTCACTGACTCCACGTGAGTGCCTGATAGGAGAGAGGAGGAGGCACATCTCCAACAAGGCAGGATGCCCTCCAGGGGCCAGCTTAAGGGCAGCCAACCGACTGCATCACACTGCAGTGTTCCGCATGTTCAGGGCGCTGCTGTCTCTGCGCGTTTTTTCAAAAGTTCTTTGGTGTGGGCCTTTTTTGAGACGTGTGCAGCAGATCGCACCGTTGCTATTTACAACATATATCGGAAGCGTATCTCGCGGGGTCAAAACATGAGCCGCTTGGGCACCACGTGCTTGACCAGACATATATCGACCTGCCATGCAGTCCATTGGCAAGCATACGAAAAAGACCCACACCAAAGAACAAAGCGGACCTCTCCTTGCTCCTCATCAGCTGGGATCTCCAACCCCACTATACCTTCAGTCCTCTCTGAAACCTGCACTGAGAGGAATGAAGGTGTGGAATTAAGTGTGTCACAGCCAAGTACTTGCGGGCAATCTGCTATCGGTACACCAACGTCAGATTGTACCAGGCAAATTTCCCTGCCCCAGCTGCTGCTCCGTCGAAAGAAGTTCGCTCCCAGCCATCCACATGCCCAGCGGTTGAATGCTAGCTTGGCTAAATTGCTAGCACTTCAACTGCTGCCTTTTCAGTTGGTAGACTCTGCCCCCTTCCGCGAGTTTGTGAAATGTGCGGTTCCTCAGTGGCAGGTTCCCAAACGCCACTTTTTCTCACGGAAGGCCATTCCGGCTCTCTACTGGCATGTGGAAGGCAATGTCTTGGCCTTGCTGGACAGGGCGGTCAGCGGTAAGGTGCATATTACCACTGATTCATGGTCCAGCAGGCATAGACAGGGACGTTACCTATCTTTCACGGCGCATTGGGAGACTCTGCTGGCAGCTGGGAAGGATGCAGGACAAGGTGCAGTAGTGTTGGAGGTTGTTCTGCCACCACGCCTCTAAAATGCTACTACTGGTGATTCTGACTCACCTCTCTCCTCCACCCCCTCCTCTTCTTCTTCCTCCATGGCCTCTTCCTGTGCTTTGTCCTCGGAACCAGCGGTGCTCCATAGGCGTTCAACGGGCTACGCAAGTATGCAGGCAAAAAGATGCCATGCGGTGCTTGAGCTGGTGTGCTTGGGGCACAGGAGCCACACTGGGGCAGAGATTCTGTCAGCTCTGCAGGGGCAGGCTCAGAGGTGGTTGACGCCACACCAGCTTAAGCCAGGAATGGTGGTTTCCGACAATGGCACCAACCTCCTCTCCGCCCTCCGACAGGGACACCTGACTTATGTGCCCTGTTTGCTCACGTCCTTAACTTGGTGGTGCAGCGGTCCTTGGGCAAGTCCCCGGGCTTACAGGAGGTCCTGAAGCAGGCCAGGAAACTCTGTGGGCATTTCCGCCGGTCATATAATGCCAGTGCTTGGCTGGCTGACCTGCAAAAGGAATACAACCTGCCCAAGAACCACCTAATCTGTGACATGCCCACCAGGTGGAACTCTAGCAGAGGGCCATCAATGAGTATCTGTTGCAATATGGCACCAGGACAGGGTCAGGGGAGCTTGGATTTTTTTCCCCACGCCAGTGGGCCATGATCAGGGATGCATGCACTGTCCTGGCACCATTTTGAGTAGGCCACGAGTATGGTGAGCAGTGACAGTGCATGCATCAGTGACACTGTCCCTCTTGTCCACCTGTTGGAGCACACGCTGCGTGGAATAATGGACAGGGCACTTGAGGCAGAACAGAGGGAGGAAGAGGAGGACTTCCTTACCTCTCAAGGCCCCCTTTATCCAGACAGTGTTCCTGCTGGCCCGGCTATCACACAGGAAGAGGAGGAGGGAGGAGGATTGTGTCAGCATGGAGGTGGAGCCTAGCACTCAGCATCAGCAGCAGTCTTCAAGGGATCAATTACAGTCCCAAGACACCCATGGACTTGGAGGTGGCTGCGGATCATGTCGTCCTGAGTAACCCAGAGGACTCCGGACCAAATGCCTCAGCAAACCTATGCTGCATGGCCTCCCTGATCCTGCAAAGCCTGCGGAAGGATCCTCGTATTCGTGCGATCAAGGAGAGGGATCATTACTGGCTGGCAACCCTCCTTGATCCACGTTACAAGGGTAAGGTTGCGGACCTTATCTTGCCGTCGCAGAGGGAGCAGAGGCCTTGCAGAAAGGTCTGTGCAACGCGTTCCCAGAGACTGGGAGGTTACAAATTCCTGGTCCTGGACAGCGTGTTGCTGAGGCTTCGGTCAGTCAAAGAAGGAGCGGTGGAGAAGGTGGCCATCTGACCAATGCGTTTAGACAATTTTTTAGTCCGCAGCCCCAAGGTATGATCGGTTCCAGCAACCATCGCCAGTGTCTGGTTTACATGGTGCAGGAATACCTAGGGGCAAGATCAGACTTGGACACCTTTCCCACCGAAAATCCTCTGGGCTACTGGGTCTTGAGGATGGATCACTGGCCCGAGCTTGCACAGTATGCAATTGAGGTACTGGCCTGTCCTGCATCCAGCGTTCTTTTGGAACGCACATTCAGTGCTGCTGGAGGCTTTGTAACTGATCACAGGGTGCACCTGTCCACCGACTCGGTCGATCGACTGACCTTCATAAAAATTAATCAGTATTGGATCACCACCAGCTACCAAGCACCTGATGCTGATGTAACAGAACCATTTTCTTTGAAATGTCAGATCCCTTCAAGACTGCCCATGCTGATGCAGAGTGACTATCCTGTGTGACTATCCTCTTCCTCCTCAATGATCATGCTGATAGCATGTAAGAACATTTTTGTTTCTGGGCACCGCCACCAGTGGCTAAGGCCCAAATTTTCAGCCCCTGTTTAACAGGGGCGTGTAATTACAATTTTTAATGCAATACTTTGCAGCAGGGCTCATTGCTGCGCTCCAACAACAGTATCTGTGAGGGGTTGCAGTGTTGTGGCACCAGCACCAGTGCCTAAGGCCCAATTTTTATGCCCCTGTTCAACAGGGACATGTAATTGCAATTCTTGATCTAATATTTCACAGCTGGGCCCATTCCTGCACCCACCAAGAGGAACTGTTAGGACTTACAGTGTTGTGGCACCAGCACCACCACCAAAGGCGCAATTTTTCCTACCACTGTTTAACAATGGCATGTAATTACAATTCTTGATATAATAGTTCACAGCAGGGCATTCCTGCGCCCACCAAGAGAAACTGTGAGGGCTTACAGTGTTGTAGCAACACCAACACCTAATGCAGCGTACACACGATCGTTTTTCATGCCATTTTTTTTACCGACGTTTTTCACGTCGTTTTTTTTCATGTTTCCTCTCAAGCCTGTCTTGCGTACACACGATCATTTAAAAAAACGTTCAAGCAAAGTGCAGTGTTGTACACCACGTACGACGGCACTATAAAGGGGAAGTTCCGTTCTAATGACGCCACCCTTTGGGACGCTTTTGCTAATTTCGTGTTACCGCGTGTTAGTAAAAGTTTGGTGAGAGACGATTCACGCTTTTCAATCTTCGTGCTTTGAAGATCGTTTCATGGAGTTCAGTTTGTGCCTGTGCGTTCGTATCTGTCTTGCAGTGCTTGTAGTCAGTTCGTATCTGTTTATTCAGTGCGTTCTTGTCTGCTCGTTCCTGTTTTTCAGCTTGTTCTTCATAGGCCTTGCTGTTCTTCCGTTCGTTCTTCTAGTTCGTTCTGAGCTGCCGACCGTTATCTAGCCATGTTGCGGCTACGTACTCGTCGTAGAGTTTGTGCTGTAGTTGGTGCAGGGGTTCATGCTGTATCCCAACTCCAGGCCATGAACAGGGTGAGGAGGAGTTCATGGACCAAGAATTGGTTGCTCCAGCGGCACCAGTTCTGTCATATGCCTTTGTTGCGGGAGATCAGGGAGAATAATCCTGAGGACTACAGGAATTTTCTCAGGATGTCTGACCCCGTATTTCAGCATCTGTTGGCTTTGGTGTCCCCCTACATTACCAGGCAGGACACCGTTATGCGTGAAGCCATCAGTGCTGAGCAGAGGCTCATTGCCACGTTGCGATACCTGGCGACTGGGAGAAGCCTGCAGGACCTAAAGTTCTCCACAGGCATATCCCCCCAGGCTCTGGGTATCATTATACCAGAGACGTGTTCTGCCATCCTTCAAGTTTTGCAGGAGGACTATATTAAGGTAAGTGTTCTTATTTCAAACATCACATTGTATGTATTTATTTCTTTGTTTAATATTTTTTTGGGGGTTTATTAGCAGTCCCTAATTCCCATGATTCTTAGCTGCAGGGAATGTCCCCTTTCTCCACATGGTAATTTTTGGGAATGTTTTTATTAGGCCTACATTTAAATTTGCCTTACCTAACCTCTCCAGCATGCTATCCTGGGGCCATACCCACCTTGCCTAGTCATTTCCATGTATTTTAATCTATGCTCCATCGTAGTGCTTTACCCTAAACGCCCCCTAAAGATTGCCTAGGAATGTAACATTTTTCAATAATTCATACAGAGTGCTACAGCCTACATTTGTGATCTCCCCAACTCATCTTCACCCCCCCCCATTTTTTTGGGGGTTTGTTTTTGGTTTGTTGCTTACTAATAATGTTTTAATTTTTCGGTTTCTCCCAATGTTGGCCATGAATGGTTTTCTTAAATCTGCTTTCAATGTTTCTGTCTCAAAGTATTATTTTTTTTTAAATTTAATTCCACAGTTCCCTTCTACGCCACATAAATGGCAGAATGTGGCATCTGAGTTTGCCCAACGATGGAACTTTCCGAACTGTGGAGGGGCCATCGACGGCAAACATGTTCGGGTCATCCCACCACCCCATTCGGGATCCTTTTATTATAACTATAAGGGGTTCCACAGCATCGTCATGATGGCAGTGGTGACGGCCACCTACGAATTCCTCTATGTGGACGTTGGCAAGAATGGCAGGATGTCTGATGGAGGAGTCTTTGCACAGACGGAGTTTGGGGAACAGCTCCTTTTGGATCAGCTGGCCTTGCCACCAGCGGAGCAGAATGTGGAGGGACTCCCATTCGTCTTTGTGGCGGATGAGGCGTTTGGCCTGGGTCCCCATTTGATGAGGCCATTCCCGCAACGCACCCTCACCCCTGAGAGGAGGGTGTTCAACTATCGGCTGGCCAGAGCAAGAAGGGTGGTGGAAAATGCCTTTGGCATCATGGCCAGCCGATTCCGCCTGTTCCTCACCTCCATCCACCTTGCCCCTTACAAATGGAACCATGTTGTAATGGCTTGTTGTGTGCTCCATAATTATCTCAGGGTGCATTCAAGCAATTATCTGACTTTGACTGGGCCTGAGGCCTCATTATTTGAAGTGGAAAATCTTGTGGCCCTGGAAGCTGGCCGTCCAGGCTTGGCCCCCCAAATCGGACGTGAGGTCCGTCAACAATATGTAGATTATTTTGTGGGTAGGGGGGCCATTGATATGCCTGATTAATTTTAACCTTATTATTTTTAAAAATAAAACCTTTTTTTGAGAAAATATTGTTTAGGTGTTTTCATTTAATATTCTTTTAGGTTTCTCGTCGGTTTACCTAATGCACTTGTATTGCCATGTGTATTTTGCATTCTTAATTAGCCTTCATTGTCAGTGTAAACACAAAACATTGTTTAGTTCACTTTGCACAATATTTACATAATGAAGCCACAAATTCTGCTTAAGAAAATACCTTTTTTAATTATTTTTGAGGAAACTTCCTTTGAAGTGTAGATGTTATTAAAATATTTTGGGGGTTAAAACGCATGAACAGCCATGCCTAAAAAAATTAACAAATAAAAAAACCTGAAAATGTCAACATGTACTATTCATTATCAAGCTTAAAACAAAAACAAACCTGCCAAAACACAGCAAGTTCAACGTTCTTTTGTGTTCAAACATTATACACGCCCAAGCACAGCCATTATTTTTTTGTAGCTTTTCCTCAACCCGCTTGGTATTTTGCCTGATCTCTATCAAGTCTCCCTTTTATTTTTTCAAGGTCACGACAGCAGACCATGAGGTATTGGATCAGGATCTGGGCACTGTGATGTGTAAACTTTTCGGGATCTCCGGCCAGAACTGCACCTAAACAAAAACAAATCATGTAGTATAGAATATGTAGGCCTACATCTATTAACCTGCATCTGTCTGGTTTGACACTGACCTCTTGTGGTGCCACTTTCCACTTCCACAACTTCACGTTCCTCTCCATCATGTGGTTCAGGGGGTATTGTTGAAGGTGTTGGATTTCTAGGCTCATCTGACGTAGCTTTTTGAAGCCCTATGGAGATTGCAATAAAAGGTAGAGTTTCATTAGGAACTAATAATTTTTTGGCCACAAAAAAACAAGAAAAAGAGATTTCTAAATATTATTTGGAAGTGTGGTCCATATTTAAATGTACCCTCAGTGACAGCCGGAACACATGATTGGATACATTGCCCAAACTAGAGCATATACTTTTTGAAACAAAGTTTGACACATTGTAACACCCCAAAGTATATACACAGGATCACCTGTGTGTGACACCCTAAAAATTTAGGGGTTTTGTCCCACACTTGTACTACTGCGTTCAGATTTTTAAGCAGCTGCTGAGCATTCTCTCCCTTAACATTACAATGCCTACCCTTTTTCCCCCAAAAAAATTTGATTTGGATTCTAAATATAAAGCAAATTGTTTACCAAATTTGCTCCCCAAAACCCAAAAAAAATTGTGTGTTCACACTGGATGATCCAAAAACATCGTTTTAGGAACTGGACGGAGAAAGAGGTTTACTACGTCCGTTTAGTGTGCGGACGAACATTGAAAGTTGTTATCTTTCACTGTACTATATCAAAGTCTAAATATACACGACTTAATACAAGTAATAATCTTTAGCAGGGAAAATGAAGAAAAAGTACTTACTTTTTCCTATAACTTTCTTGATTCTTTTGTATTGGTCGGGCTCCCGCAACTTCAGATCAGACCATCATTTTCGGAGCTGTTCCTTCGTTCTGCACACCCCGAATTTTTGGTGAAGAGTTTTGACCACTTTGCCCATAATTTTTGTCTTGACAAGATTAGGTCTTTTATACGGCCCATGCTTGGCATCATAATCCTCCCTCCTCAAAATGGCGACCATCTCCACCATTTCCTCGAATGACATGTTGGATGCCTTATATCTCCTAAGTCGGGATTTGGGCTCCTCTGGAATTTCCTCCTCTGTAGAGGTAATCTCAGCCACCTGTGTCTCCGCCATGTTGTTAAGCACTACGACGAGCGAGAAGGGGCGGGGAAAGTACAATCTCGAACGTCGGGGGCGGGGAAAGCGTGCGGAGTTTCACGCATGCGCAGTGTATATCAAGTGAAGATCCATGTGTCGAAAATACGTTCATTTGGCGGGAGAGGGAGTTAGCAACGAACGCGTTGACCAAGGTACATAAGTTTATAAGGATTTGGGTTTCATCAGAGGAGGAGATTTTGGGCTTGAAAATCTGTCAAAAATGCTGATTTGATGAATGTTGCCTGAAACATATGTATTTTCTTGATTGATAAAGGGAGATGGGGGGGGAATGGGTAAAGTGGGACTGTCCAGAGGCCATGGGTCAGTTACCTCACATCCCTAAATTTAGTATTCATAAAAAACAGAAGAGGGCGGGACTTTTAATGAAGCACGTGCGGGAAAAGGTTCAAGTAAACAAAGAGTAAACAACACATCTAGAGTATTTAGTATCATAAAAATTTTTTTTTTATTTCTTTCACCTAATGCACCGTCCTTGACTATGATTGCATTAGTGAAGTTTAAATTGATGTGTATATACATTACACAGACTGAATTAAAAGGGGAAAGCATATCAACTGAAGACCCAAGTATACAGACAATACAAGAATGTTTTAACAATATTGTATATGGTAATGATGCATTTATGAAGCATGAGATGATGGCTCTACGCGTTTCGCGACTTTTGTCGCTCATCAGGAGCAGGCATGCGTTTTCTTTCTGTAATGAAACAAATAATATCCTGGGCTTAAACCGGGACTCCAAACATACATAGGACCATGGATGAAACCAGGGTCCTAGATGGTACTCACCAGGCCTCCAACTGCTGCCGGTATGGAAGTGGGACCCAGACAGGCCCCAATGGGCCGGGACAACTTGCGCCGGGGACTGTGGCTGGGAAATGCAGGACATGTGGCCCCCACACAGGACGCGTGCAGGCTGGTCAGGCACTGAAAAATGAGCGTAGAGCCATCATCTCATGCTTCATAAATGCATCATTACCATATACAGTATTGTTAAAACGTTCTTGTATTGTCTGTATACTTGGGTCTTCAGTTGATATGCTTTCCCCTTTTAATTCAGTCTGTGTAATGTATATACACATCAATTTAAACTTCACTAATGCAATCATAGTCAAGGACGGTGCATTAGGTGAAAGAAATAAAAAAAATCTTTTTATGATACTAAATACTCTAGATGTGTTGTTTACTCTTTGTTTACTTGAACCTTTTCCCGCACGTGCTTCATTAAAAGTCCCGCCCTCTTCTGTTTTTTATGAATACTAAATTTAGGGATGTGAGGTAACTGACTCATGGCCTCTGGACAGTCCCACTTTACCCATTCCCCCCCCTCCCTTTATCAATCAATTTAAATAGGGATGGAAGCATGTGCATTGGGACAAGTCACACCATAATCTATGGTCCATTACATGTTATACAACTTCATTTAATTGTTTTTGCTTGTTTGTTTTGTATAGTTTTCCATCATTGTGTCAGCCATTTGTTTTTCATTTATATCAACTAGTATGGCCTTTGATCTTGGACTCTTCCCGGGACATCCTTCATCCCATCACGGGCCTTACCATTGCTGCATTGGTTGGTTCTTTGGGCCCTCCCGGCCCCCTTGCTGACTCAGCTCAAGTCCGAGGGCTGCGACGCGCCTTGACCACGCCCCCCGTCCCACGCTATACTGACGCAGGGACGTGTGGGCGGGCATTGGCGTATCGACGCCACGCCGCCCCTTTGGTGCGCACTGGGAACCTCTTCTGTGCGACCATGGCTTTACAGCTACGAGGGGTGTTGGGGAGTACATTCGGCGCCTTACTACCAGGCGGCTCTTCCGCATTGGTGTAGGCGCCTCCCCTCCCCACCCCCTCGCGTGCGTGGCGTTGGCGGGAATTTCTTGACGCTGGAACCCACATAAGGGCGTTGTGCATGGCTGGTACAGGCACTTGATTTACATTCACTTCAGACTACCATGCTGATCACATTGTCTCCACAGGTATTGTTTACACTGCACATTTCTCATTTCCCATTTTATTTTTACTCTCTTTTGCTCTCACAACACCAATCTCTTCCCCCATCCCCTCTTAGCACTTCATCATCTCTACTGTCCCTATTTTTTCATTTTCTAAATTTTTCACTAGTCCTTTTCATCCTTCATTGATCCTTTTATACAGCACTCATTTTTCAGTGCCTGACCAGCCTGCACGTGTCCTGTGTGGGGGCCACATGTCCTGCATTTCCCAGCCACAGTCCCCGGCGCAAGTTGTCCCGGCCCATTGGGGCCTGTCTGGGTCCCACTTCCATACCGGCAGCAGTTGGAGGCCTGGTGAGTACCATCTAGGACCCTGGTTTCATCCATGGTCCTATGTATGTTTGGAGTCCCGGTTTAAGCCCAGGATATTATTTGTGTCATTACAGAAAGAAAACGCATGCCTGCTCCTGATGAGCGACAAAAGTCGCGAAACGCATAGAGCCATCATCTCATACTTCATAAATGCATCATTACCATATACAATATTGTTAAAACATTCTTGTATTGTCTGTATACTTGGGTCTTCAGTTGATATGCTTTCCCCTTTTAATTCAGTCTGTGTAATGTATATACACATCAATTTAAAATCTAAAATTAAAAATCTTTTTATGATACTAAATACTCTAGATGTGCTGTTTACTCTTTGTTTACTTGAACCTTTTCCCGCACATGCTTCATTAAAAGTCCCGCCCTCTTCTGTTTTTTTATGAATATGTATTTTCTTGTTGCTTGAGTTTACAGAGAGAATGAATAGTTTAAAAAACCCTGACTTTATGGGGGAGTTCATTGATAAATGGAAAGACCTCCCTATCCTTTGGCAGACAAAAAGTGGTGGAAATAAAAATAAAGTGGCCAGGACAGCAGCACTGGAGAGCCTGCTTGCATTTGTGCAAACACAGATACCCACAACAACTCTCCAAGATGTGAAAACCAAAATTGCTACCATCAGGGGGACATACAGGACCCAGAGGAATATGGTCCTGAAGTCCCAGAGGTCAGGTGCTGCAGCAGATAAGGTTTATAAACCCAGTCTGTGGTACTACAGCAAGTTATCTTTCCTGGATGACCAGCTGGAAGTGCGGGAATCTCTCTCCACCCTTCCCCCCAGAGGTCAATCCAGCCTTCCTTGCAGCCAGCCCTCCAGCCTTCCTTGCAGCCAGCCCTCCAGCCTTCCTAGCAACCCTGCTCTGGCTTCCCCTGAGGATCAAGATGAGGTCCTTGAGGAGGCAGATTTGGATATATGGAGCCAGGTAAAGTATTGATATCTCCATTTATATGTTACAAAAGTGATGATTTTCAATTGATGTTTTAGTATTGTTAGGTATTTAATGTTAAAAAAAAAGAGAATTTAAAGAGCAAGATACAGTAGTGGTCAAATTTGATGTGGACAAGGCAACAATATCAGGAGGCGGAATCTATGCAAATTTAATAACTTTTGACATTCAATTCAAAAATGTCTGGAGGTGAACAATGTGTGTGATTGATGGTGGCAAAAAATAAAGAATGTCCCTTTCTTTTTTTACAGCCAGAGCTGAGCCAGGAAGAGGGTGATGTTGGGGACCAGGAGGAGGCAGGGCCCAGTGGCACACAGAAGAGCCCAGATGCCTCCCCTGATAATGAAACAACGAGGGCCAAGGAGAGCTAGGCAGGTGGAGGAGGAAACAAGAGCCTTTCTAAAAGAGGCTACTGTGGCCCTCAGAGAGGCACCCTCTGCTGAGGAGGGCTTTGCCGCAGTCCTGGCCCATAAGTTAGGCCAAATGGACTTGCGGCAAAAGCTCTATAGTGAGAACCTTTTGCTGAAG